>OX638134.1:7833016-9033016 GCA_951804985.1 Dryomyza anilis
CTGAACTTTTAGTGAAAAAATTGAATTTTTAGTGAAAATTTACATTTTAATGAAAACATTTAATTTTTAGTGAAAAATTTAATTTTAGTCAAAAATATAATTATTAGTGATAAATTTAATTTTTAGTGAAAATTTAAATTTTTAATGAAAATTTATTTAGTGAAAAATTAAATTTTTAGTGAAAATTGAATTTTTAGTGAAAAATTGAATTTGTAGTGAAAATGAATTTTTAATGAAAATTTGAATTTTTAGTGAAAATTTACATTTTATTGAAAAATTGAATTTTTAGTGAAAATCGAATTTTGAGTGAAAATTTAATTTTTAGTGAAAAATTGAATTTTTAGTGATAAATTGAATTTTTAGTGATAAATTGAATATTTAGTGCTAAATTGAATTTTAGTGAAAAATTTAATTTTTAAAAATAAAATTTAATTTTTAGTGAAAATTGAATTTTTAGTGAAAAATTGAATTTTTAGTGAAAAATTGAATTTTTAGTGAAAAATTGAATTTTTAGTGAAAAATTGAATTTTTAGTGAAAAATTGAATTTTTAGTGAAAAATTGAATTTTTAGTGAAAAATTGAATTTTTAGAGAAAAATTGAATTTTTAGTGAAAAATTGAATTTTTAGTGAAAAATTGAATTTTAAGTGAAAATTTACATTTTAATGAAAAATAAATTTTTAGTAAAAATTGAATTTTTAACGAAAAAATTAATTTTTAGTGAAAAATTGAATTTTTAGAGAAAAATTGAATTTTTAGTGAAAAATTGAATTTTTAGTGAAAAACTGAATTTTTAGTGAAAAATTTAATGTTTAGTGAAAAATTGAATTTTTAGTGAAAAATTGAATTTTTAGTGATAAATTGAATTTTTAGTGATAAATTGAATATTTAGTGCTAAATTGAATTTTTAGTGAAAAATTGAATTTTTAGTGAAAAATTTAATTTTTAAAAATAAAATTTAATTTTTAGTGAAAAATTGAATGTTTAGTGAAAAATTGAATTTTTAGTGAAAAATTTAATGTTTAGTGAAAAATTGAATTTTTAGTGAAAAATTGAATTTTTAGTGATAAATTGAATTTTTAGTGATAAATTGAATATTTAGTGCTAAATTGAATTTTTAGTGAAAAATTTAATTTTTAAAAATAAAATTTAATTTTTAGTGAAAAATTGAATTTTTAGTGAAAAATTGAATTTTTAGTGAAAAATTGAATTTTTAGTGAAAAATTGAATTTATAGTGAAAAATTGAATTTTTAGTGAAAAATTGAATTTTTAGTGAAAAATTGAATTTTTAGTGAAAAATTGAATTTTTAGTGAAAAATTGAATTTTTAGAGAAAAATTGAATTTTTAGTGAAAAATTGAATTTTTAGTGAAAAATTGAATTTTAAGTGAAAATTTACATTTTAATGAAAAATAAATTTTTAGTAAAAATTGAATTTTTAACGAAAAAATTAATTTTTAGTGAAAAATTGAATTTTTAGAGAAAAATTGAATTTTTAGTGAAAAATTGAATTTTTAGTGAAAAATTGAATTTTTAGTGAAAAATTTAATGTTTAGTGAAAAATTGAATTTTTAGTGAAAATTGAATTTTTAGTGATAAATTGAATTTTTAGTGATAAATTGAATATTTAGTGCTAAATTGAATTTTTAGTGAAAAATTGAATTTTTAGTGAAAAATTTAATTTTTAAAAATAAAATTTAATTTTTAGTGAAAAATTGAATGTTTAGTGAAAAATTGAATTTTTAGTGAAAAATTTAATGTTTAGTGAAAAATTGAATTTTTAGTGAAAAATTGAATTTTTAGTGATAAATTGAATTTTTAGTGATAAATTGAATATTTAGTGCTAAATTGAATTTTTAGTGAAAAATTTAATTTTTAAAAATAAAATTTAATTTTTAGTGAAAAATTGAATTTTTAGTGAAAAATTGAATTTTTAGTGAAAAATTGAATTTTTAGTGAAAAATTGAATTTTTAGTGAAAAATTGAATTTTTAGTGAAAAATTGAATTTTTAGTGAAAAATTGAATTTTTAGTGAAAAATTGAATTTTTAGTGAAAAATTGAATTTTTAGAGAAAAATTGAATTTTTAGTGAAAAATTGAATTTTTAGTGAAAAATTGAATTTTGAGTGAAAAATTGAATTTTTAGTGAAAAATTGAATTTTGAGTGAAAAATTTTATTTTTAGTGAAAAATTTAATTTTTAGTGAAAAATTGAATTTTTAGTGAAAAATTGAATTATTAGTGAATAATTGAATTTTTAGTGAAAAATTGAATTATTAGTGAATAATTGAATTTTTAGTGAAAAATTGAATTTTTAGTGAAAATTTGAATTTTTAGTGAAAATTTGAATTTTTAGTGAAAAATTGAATTTTTAGTGAAAAATTGAATTTTTAGTGAAAAATTGAATTTTTAGTGAAAAATTGAATTTTTAGTGAAAAATTGAATTTTTAGTGAAAAATTGAATTTTTAGTGAAAAATTTAATTTTTAGTGAAAAATTGAATTTTTAGTGAAAAATTGAATTTTTAGTGAAAAATTGAATTTTTAGTGAAAAATTGAATTTTTAGTGAAAAATTGAATTTTTAGTGAAAAATTGAATTTTTTAGTGAAAAATTGAATTTTTAGTGAAAAATTTAATGTTTAGTGAAAAATTGAATTTTTAGTGAAAAATTGAATTTTTAGTGATAAATTGAATTTTTAGTGATAAATTGAATATTTAGTGCTAAATTGAATTTTTAGTGAAAAATTGAATTTTTAGTGAAAAATTTAATTTTTAAAAATAAAATTTAATTTTTAGTGAAAAATTGAATGTTTAGTGAAAAATTGAATTTTTAGTGAAAAATTTAATGTTTAGTGAAAAATTGAATTTTTAGTGAAAAATTGAATTTTTAGTGATAAATTGAATTTTTAGTGATAAATTGAATATTTAGTGCTAAATTGAATTATTAGTGAAAAATTGAATTTTTAGTGAAAAATTTAATTTTTAAAAATAAAATTTAATTTTTAGTGAAAAATTGAATTTTTAGTGAAAAATTGAATTTTTAGTGAAAAATTGAATTTTTAGTGAAAAATTGAATTTTTAGTGAAAAATTGAATTTTTAGTGAAAAATTGAATTTTTAGAGAAAAATTGAATTTTTAGTGAAAAATTGAATTTTTAGTGAAAAATTGAATTTTTAGTGAAAAATTTAATGTTTAGTGAAAATTGAATTTTTAGTGAAAAATTGAATTTTTAGTGATAAATTGAATTTTTAGTGATAAATTGAATATTTAGTGCTAATTGAATTTTTAGTGAAAAATTGAATTTTTAGTGAAAAATTTAATTTTTAAAAATAAAATTGAATTTTTAGTGAAAAATTGAATTTTTAGTGAAAAATTGAATTTTTAGTGAAAAATTGAATTTTTAGTGAAAAATTGATGTTTAGTGAAAAATTGAATTTTTAGTGAAAAATTGAATTTTTAGTGATAAATTGAATTTTTAGTGATAAATTGAATATTTAGTGCTAAATTGAATTTTTAGTGAAAATTGAATTTTTAGTGAAAAATTTAATTTTTAGTGAAAAATTGAATTTTTAGTGAAAAATTTAATTTTTAGTGAAAAATTGAACTTTTAGTGATAAATTGAATTTTTAGTGAAAAATTGAATTTTTAGTGAAAAATTGAATTTTTATTGAAAAATTGAATTTTTAGTCAAAATTTTAATTTTTAGTAAAAAACTGAATAGATTTAAAAAAATAAAACTTTAAGTTGAAAAATGATTTTGTATTATATATGCACTTGAATGTTTAATAATGCATGTACGTAAATTTGCTAAATAGTGGCCTCTTACATGGTGTGGAAGAGCTCAAGTTGTTTTTAGTTAAAATGTTCACGTGCCAGAAATGATGCGTCAAATGAGCAGCCTCTTCAGTCGCTCGTTTGACCAACGAGTGTACGTGAGCACTTGTAATGTAATACTGACTACTGATTTTAATAATTATAAAATTAATGATAGGAATAATAATAATGACTATAGTGATCATCATAAAATGATGGCTCTATATATGAGTGTTGAAGTATCAAAGGTGTTAATAAAGCAGCTCATTACTGAGTTGCCTGCAGCAACATATTCAGATGAATACAACAATAATGAAGTAGAAGCCTTTTGAATGTAAATATTCAATACATCTGATTATTGTAATGATGGAAATTAAAGAAAATGCTAAGGGTGCCAGCTATACTGAGGCTCTTGGCACTGACCACGTATGTGAGGCCTTTCTTTGATATTGTGTGTGCCTCATAATTGAATTAGCGTTGAGCTTCTTCTGTACGTGCACATTTGTGAACAATTAAGCTAAATGAGCAGATAATTAATTGGTAACAGGCGCATATGATGAAGAAAGCAAATTGAAAACAAAGATAATTAAAAGGAAATTCAGGTATATGGTACAAAGTAGGTGATAAGGTTAAACAAAAAAAAAAACACGTATTCATTAATGAGGCATTTAATTAAAATTTGATCAATTTTATAAAATATTTAATACCAAGGTAAATTGTAGCAAGCACGTTTGCTACAAGTTAGAAGTGCTGAAATATTTAAAGAATTATTTTCCTTATGTCTTTTATTCTAACAAAAATGTTTGGTAATTTAGCAAATAATTTAATTGCGTTAACAAAAACTCTTTATTTATTCAGCATACAGGTTTGTTAATGAAATGTTTTTATAATTTATAAAAAATTTTTTTTTTTATAAAAATTGTGATTTATAAAAAATTTAAATTTTATTTTTAGTGAATAATTGAATTTTTAGTGAAAAATTGAATTTTTAGTGAAATGTTGATTTTTAGTGGAAAATTGAATTTATTTTCAAAAATTAAATTTATAGTGAAAAATGTAAGTTTTAGCAAACAATTGAAATTATAGTGAATTATTGAATTTTTGTTCAAAAATTAAATTTTAATGAAAAAATGAATTTTTAGTAAAAATAAAATTTTAGTGCAAAATTGAGTTAATGGAATAAATGTAATTTTTAATGAAAAAATTGAATTTTAAGTAAAAAATTGAATTTTTAATGAAAAATTATTTTTTTTTTAATGAAAAATTGAATTTTTTAGTGAAAAGTTAAATTTATAGTGACCAATTCAATTTATAGTGAAAAATTAAATTTTAATGAAAAATTGATTTTTTAATGAAAATAGTGAAAAATATGAACAATTTATTTTGCATTAAAAATAAATACATTGGAAATGTATTCATTGTTAAATGCTGTAGTAAATATATTTGTTATATCTACAAAACACTTATTAAAAGTAGAATTATATTTGTCAATTTAATATTCGTTTTTTATGATTTTTACTATTCATTAATTAGCAACTTAAGCATTTTGTTGAAATAGCAAATAATTTAATTGTATTATCCATAAATATTAATTAAAATAGCAAACACATTTGTTGAATTTACAATGTTTACGAATTGTTAAATATGAACAAATTATTTTGCAGAAACAGTTAATGTTATAGAAAACATGTTTTTATACTTACAATATATTTATAAAAAATATAATTATATTTGTCAATTTAATTCTCGATAATTTATAGTTTTTTTAGTATTCTTCAATTAGCTACTTAAGCATTTTGTTACATTAGCAAATATTTTAATTGTATTATCCATAAATATTACTTAAAACAGCAAACATATTTGTGGAATTTACATAACTATTATATACATTTATTTAAATATTAGTTTTTACAACAAAATTATTTGTTATATGTGGAAAATATTGAAATAATGATTACCCTTTACAGCAAAATTATTTGTTATATTTACAAAACTTTTTATTGAGAAACAGCATGTTATATTGACTAATCTTTTGAATAAATATTACCTTTTACAGAAAATATATTTATTATATTAGCAATGTATTTAATTAAAGTTTACACAATTTTGTTGTTATATAACAAATGAATTTGTTATATTTACTAAAACTGTGGAAGGTTGCACTAATGGAATATATATATATTTGGAAATAAAATGTATGTTTTATAATTTTATTTGTATTCTTATTTGAAACTGTTTTAGTAAAACATAAAAATAGAAGCTATGCTTACACTGATTCTCAAGCAGGTAGAACCCCGTCCCGACTAAATGATTTCCTTTCTTCTTTTTTATATGAAATGAACATTTTTACAAGACTTCGTTTCTCAAAGAACGACTCTCCGTAGGTCTCACAAAATCGTTTGACTCATTACTGTTAGCATTCCATTAGAAGGTGAGCTAGCAGAACTTTGCTTTTGTATTTGAAAAATATTAGAAATAGTCACCAAATCGATTGAAGCGGATTCTCTAGCAGGTCTGTTGGAAGTAGACTAGTTTCAGTGATGGCTGAGTGTGTATTGAGCATGCTAAGAAGTTGTTATAGCAGGGCTTCTACTGGGTATTTACTATTTAAAATAATGCATAAAATAAAATGCCATAAATAATTTATATATATTGAACAAATAAATTATAAAAATAGAAATTCAATTATAAAATCACTTAATTTTTGCACAAATAATTTAACCTCTTTTTTTGCAATTTAACATTTATATTTTAAAAATACTTTTGCATTTTTTAACACATGCCTTAAATTATATAAAATAATTAAGACTTTTTTGTGCATTTTCCCGATTTTATTTATTTTTTTTGTGTAATAATATTTTCCGCACAATATAATTTCTGCACTGATGACATTAATTGCAGGCGAAACGCTTTATTATTGCCGGCCGTCGGTGCAACCAGTACAGTGTTGCCACAGCGTGATAAAGTGTCAAAGTGATATTTAATTTTCGCATGCAAATAAAATGAAAAATTAAATGGAAAATTGTACTTTGTTGTTGCTGTTGTTGTTGTTGTTTGCATACGCATAAATTTGCTGCATGTGTCAGATGTGACAGTTCTGACAGTTGACTGTCATCTTGCTGTGGCAACAACAACAACAACAGCAATTACAGCAATAAAAGCGCAAATAATTTAATTTATTGTTTTACTGCAAAAGAGCAGCACAAATTCAATTTATTACAATATTATTTGCGAAAAAGATTTTCACTATTTAAATATTTTATTTGTATTTTTTATATAACTTTTGCAAAATGACAGGTAAAATTAACGTTTTTCAATGAAATGCAATATATGGTCAAGGAATAAATTTATAGGTCATGTTGTGTTTAAGAGAAATTTGTACGATACAATTCAATTAAATTATTACGAATCATACAAGACTTTCATTGAATGAGCGAAAAATGTGACATGTGAAAGTGATAAGCAAGAAAGAAAAGGGGCTGACTGAGAAAAGCACAAAAGTGATAGAGTGAAATAAAGATAGAGTGAAATTTATGTTTAGTGAAAATTTAATTTTAAGTGAAAATTTAATTTTAAGTGAAAATATGAATTTTTAGTGAAAAATGTATTTTTTTTTTTGTAAAAAATTGAATTTTTAGTGAATATTTGAATTTTTAGTAAAAATTGAATTTTTGGTGAAAAATAGAATTTTTAGTGAACATTAGGATTTTTAGTGAAAAATGGAATTTTTAGTGAAAAATTCAATTTTTAGTGAAAATTTGAATTTTTAGTGAAAAATTGAATTTTTAGTGAAAAATTGAATTTTTAGTGAAAAGTTGAATTTTTAGTGAAAAATTCAATTTTGAGTGAAAAATTGAATTTTGAGTGAAAATTGAATTTTTAGTGAAAATTGAATTTTTAGTGAAAATTGAATTTTTAAACAAAATTGCATTTGGAGAAAAAATTGAACATTTAATAAAAATTTAATTTTAAGTGAAAATTTGAATTTTTAGTGAAAAATTGAATTTTTAGTAAAAAATTTAATTTTTAATGAAAATTGAATTTTTTAGTGAAAAATTGAATTTTTAATAAAAATTGAATTTTTTGTAAAAATTTGAATTTTTAGTGAAAATTTGACTTTTTATTGAAAATTTTAGTAAAAAATTGGATTTTTATTAAACAATTAATTTTTTTTAAATTGAATTTTTTGTAAAACTAATCTTTTTTTAGTTAAAAATTTATTTTTTGAAAATCTGAATTTTTAGTGAAAAATTTAATTTTTAGCAAATAATTAATTTTTAATGAAAAATATTTTTTTTAGTTATAAAGATAAATTTTAGTTAAATAATTAATTTTTAGTTAAAAACTGCATTTTTAGTGAAAAATATAATGTTCATTGAAAAATTGAATTTTTAGTAAAAATTTTAATTTAGTAGTGAAAAATTAAATTTTTAGTTAAAAAATTATTTTTAGTGAAAATTTGAATTTTAGTGAAAAATTAAATTTTTAGTGAAAAATGGAATTTTTAGTGAAAAATTGAATTTTTTGTAAAAATTTGAATTTTTAGTAAAAATTTGAATTTTTAGTGAAAATTTGACTTTTTATTGAAAATTTAAATTTTTAGTATAAAATTGGATTTTTATTAAACAATTAAATTTTTATAAATTGAATTTTTTGTAAAACTAATCTTTTTTTAGTTAAATATTTATTTTTTGAAAATTTGAATTTTTAGTGAAAAATTTAATTATTAGCAAATAATTAATTTTTAGTGAAAAATATATTTTTTAGTTATAAAGATAAATTTTAGTCTAATAATTAATTTTTAGTTAAAAACTAAATTTTTAGTGAAAAATAGAATGTTCAATGAAAAATTGAATTTTTAGTGAAATTTTAACTTTTCTTCGGATTTTTTTTTTTAAGCGCATTTGTCTCAAAAGATGCCGCGTAACTCATGTCACTTCTACGAGAACTAACTATATTCTTTCTTTTATTATCTGACGTTATTCAGTATATTCTGTGACATTTTCTTAGTAGGTACTGTTATTATCCTTAGTTTCTCCCACCTCCCACCGCCCTATTACTCTATGTATCACTCTCGCTTCACTTTACTCAGAATGTCTTCCTCATCATCCGCAATGCCTCCTGGCTGCTCTCTTCGCAGCTGCTCTGTCACTTAAATCGAGGTCAACCGCATATGAATTATGAGCATCGCAATCAAAAACAGCGGCGGCGACGGCAGCAACAGCCACATCAGTGACAAGAGAGAAAGAGCAGCACTGGCAGTCGGAACAACAACGGTTGACTGAGTGACAGTTATTACGATGCATAGTGTAAGTAAGTGAGTGCTTCTGTGTGTTTGCCTCAGTCTCAGTCGCTTTCTCTGACTCTGCTTCTGTGTGTTGCATGGTGCTGCATGATGTCGTGTCTTTGAACGTGTTGTCTTGAGTGACAACATTGTTGCGTGCAGCAACAACAACATCATCTCACATAGACACACACAGACATTATCTAATGCAATTCATACTTACACACAAGCACAGGACAGACGGTCACGTAAGCTCATCTTGCACGCATAAATGAAGTTGTAGTTGTTGTTTGCAAGACTTTTGGGAACTTTTAATATTTTATTTAACCAGTTTTGAGTTTTTATGTATTGTGTTTGTTTTATTTTTAAAATTTATAAACTTTTTTACAGTTGTATGCTTTTTATTTATATTTTAATTTTTTTGAAAATTCTAATTTTTCATGAATTATTTAGTTTTTAGTGAAAATTTAATTTTTAGTAAAAATTTGAATTTTTAGTGAAAATTTTAATTTTTAGCGGAAATTTAATTTTTTAGTAGAAAAATTTAATTCATAGTGAAAAATATAATTTTAGCGCAAAATTTAATTTTTAGCGAAATATTTAATTTCTAGTGAAAAATTTAATTTTTAGTGAAAAATTGATTTTATTGAAAATTTGAATTTTTTAGTGAAAAATAATTTTTTTAGTGACATATTTGATTTTTTGTGAAAAATTTAATTTTTAGTGAAATATTAAATTTTTAGTGAAAAATTAAATTTTTAGTGAAAAATGAAATTTTTAGTGAATTTTGGGTGAAAAATTGAATTTCAGTGAAAAGTTGAATTTTTAGTCTAAAATTTTATTTTTAGTAGAAAATTTTATTTTTAGTAGAAAATTTTATTTTTATCGAAAATTTTATTTTTAGTGAATAATGGATTTTTAATGAATAATGGAATTTTAGTGAAAATTTGAATTTTTGATATTTTTTTTCAGTAATTTTCAGTAAACATTGGAATTTTTAGTTAAAAAATTGAATTTTTAGTAAAAATTTTAATTTTGTAGTGAAAAATTAAATTTTTAGTTAAAAAATTATCTTTAGTAGAAATTTGAATTTTAGTGAAAAATTGAATTTTTTGTGAAAATTTGAATTTAGGGAAAATTTTAATTTTTTAGTAAAAATTTAAATTTTTAGTGAAAATTTGAATTTTTAGTGAAAATTTAATATTAGTGATAAATTAAGTGATTTTTGTGAAAAATTGAATTTTTAGTGAAAAAATTGAATTTTTAGTGAATAATTTAATTTTTAGTGAAAACTTGAATTTTTAATGAAAAATTGAATTTTTCTGTGAAAAATTGAATTTTTAGTGAAAAAAATATGAAGTTTTAGTGCTAATTTGAATTTTAGTGAATTATGATTTTTTTTTATATAAAATATAAATTTACGAATTGCAAGACAAAAATTCAATTTTCAGTGAATCTAAGTAAAAATTTAGTTTTTACTAAAAAAAAATTTAATTTCTATTGTAAAATGATCTAAACATTTAAGTTTTCAGTGCAATTTTGAAATTAATTAAATGATCAATATTTATTTAGTTTATGTTTAAACATAATTTTGAATAAAAAATATATTTATTAAATTTAATTTTTTATTTATTAATTTTTTATTACATGATACATTTCAATTTTTATTTAGTTTGTTTTAATTTGCATTATTTTAAGTTTAGTATTTTTTTTATATATATTTTTATTTTGTTCTTTTTTATTTAATAGTTGAATTATACTGTTTTTTTTATTATTTTTATTTATATTATTTTTGTTTTATTTTATTTCATTTTGTATTAATTTTTTTTGTTATTTTAAATTTTTTTTTTTTTTATATGTTGTAGTCGAATTAGGCATTACTTTCTTATACCATGTTCAAAACACCGACGGTTCTCTTAAAGTGTCTTTGTCTGCATTGGAATGTATAGGGTTTTTCTTCTCAAAGCTTCCATTAGCATGTGGGGCATCGCTGTGCCATTAACAAGCAACCGGAAACGGAAATAGTGCTGCATACGTTGCACTGCACAGACAAAGGCAGCTGCACATTTTTGTATTTTGTTTTTTAATTTTTTTTTTTATTTAATTTTTTTTTTCTTTATTTCATAATGTTTTAAACACTTTTATTAGTTGGTTGATGTTGGTCACGATGCAAACATTGATGCCACAGTTTTACTGATTTTTGTTTCTATTTTGAATTTGATTTTGTAATGGCTTAAACTACATATTTGACAGTTTTTTGTTACTGGCTCTGTTTCATTTCTGATGTCTTAAGAGTATATTTAATTGCATTGTCTTTAAATGAAAGGTACAATTAAAATATAATAAAATTTCATTTAACAAAATACTTACAAAATATAAAGTAAAATATAAAAAATTGTTCCATTTGTAATTACCTGCAATAAAAAGAGAAGAAATGCATTGAAAATTTATTGTTATTTATAGAAATTAAAAAGTAAAAAAAAATGTTAAATGTAAAATAAAACCACAAATTTTATTAGTTTTAAAACGGGAAAAAAAGATAAAAAAATATGCTTAAATAAATAAAAACATAAATATTTTTAAATTTAACATTTGGAGTAGCTGGTCCTTCGAGTCGGTTATTTATATGAGCAAAATGTTTAATTCGGCGTTATTGGTAAGAATCAAATAGGATCAAAGAAATAAATAACAAGTAATGGGAGCAGTTAAGAAAAATTGCAAATAAAAGCTATTAAGTTTTAAATAGAAATAAACAGCGGTAATTTTTGAAAAATTGTTATTAAAAATTTTTTGTTTATGCCTCGAAAAGCCTGCAAGTTAAACCTCGTACTCAGAGAATTTTCTAAACCCTTTTTAAAATTCTCAATTGTATGAGAGTATATGATATGTCATTAATAAAACTCACACACATATATAATTTAAATTCGCACTGTGTGGAAAATAGTTTTATTGCATTTTTTTGAATTTTTTTGTTTCGTTGTTTTTTCACTTTGTTTTAGCTCTGCTCTCTTGAATACTTCATAATTTTTTAACACTTCTTGCTCTTTTTTATGAATTTTGTTTTAAAATTCTTCGGTTTGTTGTAAAATTTTTCTATTTTTTTTGTTTAGTTTTGCTGCATGGAATGCACAGTTTATTATTTCGTATATTTTTTTTTTGTTGTCAGTTCATATTCACTTTTATACGTGTCCTGTGTATTGTATGCGCGTGCTCCTATATCCTGCATTCCTTTCAACACCCGCAAATTCACGCGTTATTTTTTTTTTTTTGGTTTTAGTATTTTTACAGTTGCGTTTTTTTCTAGCTGCCCATAATTTTTTCACTTTATACTTTTGAATAGTTTCGTTAAAAAGAAGCCTGCATGTGATACCATTTATTAAATTTTTATAGTTTTTATAGTTTGTATAGTTTTTATAATTTTTATAGTTTTTATAGTTTTTGAAGTTTTTATAGTTTTTATAGTTTTTATAGTTTTTATAGTTTTTATAGTTTTTATAGTTTTTATAGTTTTTATAGTTTTTATAGTTTTTATAGTTTTTATAGTTTTTATAGTTTTTATAGTTTTTATAGTTTTTATAGTTTTTATAGTTTTTATAGTTTTTATAGTTTTTATAGTTTTTATAGTTTTTATAGTTTTTATAGTTTTTATAGTTTTTATAGTTTTTATAGTTTTTATAGTTTTTATAGTTTTTATAGTTTTTATAGTTTTTATAGTTTTTATAGTTTTTATAGTTTTTATAGTTTTTATAGTTTTTATAGTTTTTATAGTTTTTATAGTTTTTATAGTTTTTATAGTTTTTATAGTTTTTATAGTTTTTATAGTTTTTATAGTTTTTATAGTTTTTATAGTTTTTATAGTTTTTATAGTTTTTATAGTTTTTATAGTTTTTATAGTTTTTATAGTTTTTATAGTTTTTATAGTTTTTATAGTTTTTATAGTTTTTATAGTTTTTATAGTTTTTATAGTTTTTATAGTTTACATAGTTTTTATAGTTTTTATAGTTTTTATAGTTTTTATAGTTTTTATAGTTTTTATAGTTTTTATAGTTTTTATAGTTTTTATAGTTTTTATAGTTTTTATAGTTTTTATAGTTTTTATAGTTTTTATAGTTTTTATAGTTTTTATAGTTTTTATAGTTTTTATAGTTTTTATAGTTTTTATAGTTTTTATAGTTTTATAGTTTTTATAGTTTTTATAGTTTTTATTGTTTTTATAGTTTTTATAGTTTTTATAGTTTTTATAGTTTTTATAGTTTTTATAGTTTTTATAGTTTTTATAGTTTTTATAGTTTTTATAGTTTTTATAGTTTTTATAGTTTTTATAGTTTTTATAGTTTTTATAGTTTTTATAGTTTTTATAGTTTTTATAGTTTTTATAGTTTTTATAGTTTTTATAGTTTTTATAGTTTTTATAGTTTTTATAGTTTTTATAGTTTTTATAGTTTTTATAGTTTTTATAGTTTTTATAGTTTTTATAGTTTTTATAGTTTTTATAGTTTTTATAGTTTTTATAGTTTTTATAGTTTTTATAGTTTTTATAGTTTTTATAGTTTTTATAGTTTTTATAGTTTTTATAGTTTTTATAGTTTTTATAGTTTTTATAGTTTTTATAGTTTTTATAGTTTTTATAGTTTTTATAGTTTTTATAGTTTTTATAGTTTTTATAGTTTTTATAGTTTTTATAGTTTTTATAGTTTTTATAGTTTTTATAGTTTTTATAGTTTTTATAGTTTTTATAGTTTACATAGTTTTTATAGTTTTTATAGTTTTTATAGTTTTTATAGTTTTTATAGTTTTTATAGTTTTTATAGTTTTTATAGTTTTTATAGTTTTTATAGTTTTTATAGTTTTTATAGTTTTTATAGTTTTTATAGTTTTTATAGTTTTTATAGTTTTTATAGTTTTTATAGTTTTTATAGTTTTTATAGTTTTTATAGTTTTTATAGTTTTTATAGTTTTTATAGTTTTTATAGTTTTTATAGTTTTTATAGTTTTTATAGTTTTTATAGTTTTTATAGTTTTTATAGTTTTTATAGTTTTTATAGTTTTTATAGTTTTTATAGTTTTTATAGTTTTTATAGTTTTTATAGTTTTTATAGTTTTTATAGTTTTTATAGTTTTTATAGTTTTTATAGTTTTTATAGTTTTTATAGTTTTTATAGTTTTTATAGTTTTTATAGTTTTTATAGTTTTTATAGTTTTTATAGTTTTTATAGTTTTTATAGTTTTTATAGTTTTTATAGTTTTTATAGTTTTTATAGTTTTTATAGTTTTTATAGTTTTTATAGTTTTTATAGTTTTTATAGTTTTTATAGTTTTTATAGTTTTTATAGTTTTTATAGTTTTTATAGTTTTTATAGTTTTTATAGTTTTTATAGTTTTTATAGTTTTTATAGTTTTTATAGTTTTTATAGTTTTTATAGTTTTTATAGTTTTCATAGTTTTTATAGTTTTTATAGTTTTTATAGTTTTTATAGTTTTTATAGTTTTTATAGTTTTTATAGTTTTTATAGTTTTTATAGTTTTTATAGTTTTTATAGTTTTTATAGTTTTTATAGTTTTTATAGTTTTTATAGTTTTTATAGTTTTTATAGTTTTTATAGTTTTTATAGTTTTTATAGTTTTTATAGTTTTTATAGTTTTTATAGTTTTTATAGTTTTTATAGTTTTTATAGTTTTTATAGTTTTTACAGTTTTTATAGTTTTTATAGTTTTTATAGTTTTTACAGTTTTTTTATAGTTTTTATAGTTTTTATAGTTTTTATAGTTTTTATAGTTTTTATAGTTTTTATAGTTTTTATAGTTTTTATAGTTTTTATAGTTTTTATAGTTTTTATAGTTTTTATAGTTTTTGTAGTTTTTATAGATTTTATAGTTTTTATAGTTTTTATAGTTTTTATAGTTTTTATAGTTTTTATGGTTTCAATAGAAATAAGCAGAATGATGGGCCTTTGTGGCAGGTACTACGTTTCGTATGAACAACATTTTTCATTTAACAACACAGCTCATTATTCAAAAATTATATTGTGTTTTAACTTTCAATAAATTTATAAATAAACTGCTTTTGTGAGGGTTTTTTTTATTGTAAATTGACATGCAAACAATTTATGATTTAAGGTTGTTGTAACGTGTTAAACATTTGCATATGAAAAGGCTGTAAAATGATTTGTTATAGATGACAGAGGTATATAAAGGACTTATAAAATACCACAGAAGTATTGTGAAAAAATAAATTAAAATTTAAAAAAATATATATAAAAATAAAAAGCAAATAACGTTGAAAAAAAGAAGTAATAATAAAAAAAATAATAATTAAAATGAATAATTAATGAATAAAACGAAAAAATGAAAAATGAAAAAAAAATAAGAAATAAATATCGGTTTAAAATTGAGAAATATTGGGAACATTTTATTAAAAAGAATAAATTAAAAAATAAATAAAAAGTAGAGAGTTGAAATAATGTTAAAAAAAATAAAAGAGATAATTATTAAAATATATGAAAAATATAGAACAAAAATATAAAAGTTTTTGTTATGTTTTTGAGCCAGTGCAAAATACATATATCATTCGGTAGACCTAGGTTCCAACTAATTAAATTATTTCAAAAATCTTTAAATGAAAAAATTTCAATAATTTTAAACAGTCGTAACATATATCAATAATTTAAAATAAAAAAGTATGCATAAAAGAGAATTATAAAGACAGAAAAATATAAATTATAAAACAAGTTAAAAATATTCAATTAAATAAAAAACAATGTGGCAAAAATAAAATGTTATTTAATGCAATTTAAGCACAACAAAAAAGAAGACAATCATCATGAGATGCACACAATTTTATTAAAAATAAAATGTAGTCTTTTAAATGCGATTTCAATATGAGCAATAACAGCAAAAAAAAATAAGAATAACAAGATTAATGCGAAATCGAATGCAGAACTACAGCGCACATTATTAATGCGCTTTTGTTTAATGCAGCAGCAATGGCAGCAACAGCAACAGAAAAATATAGCAAAAGCAAAAGAAAAATAGCAAAAGCTACAGCACAATCAACAGCAGCAACAGCAAATATAGCAGCCATAACCGCAACGGCAACAGTTTCGTTCTGACAACCACAACAACCTTCGTTCACATCATGAAAATTGTATTACGTTGCATTACGTTATTATCGACGCTTAAGTATTCAGAGTATTCAGAGTGTTTGTCTGTGTCCGTGTGTGCACTGACGTAGGCAATGTTATAACGTTAACGTTATTATGTGTAACTGTGAAAAGCATTACGCATTACGTTGCGTTACGTGTGGCAAACAATGCCATGCAAAATGGTTTTGTGTCAGGCGGTTAAATGTGTTAAATATGTTGTCAATGTTAAGTTCATTTAAAAGAAAATTTATTTTGAATGCGGGTTTTTAACTGATTTCTTTAATATTTCGTATTTTTTTTGCATAATTTAAATGTATAAATTAAACTATATTATAACTAAAACTTTATACATATGTCACGTTGTGTAATTAGTGTAATAAATGCCTTGCAAAATGCCTTTGCAAACGCGAATGCAAATCAATTGTAATTCATTGCAAAACGTGTGTAAATATTAAATATTGACAGCTGTCAAAATAAACAAAGCAACCAGCTTGATTGCTTATATTGCACTCTACTCTAATCAAGTAATTGATTACATTAAATATTGAAATTACGCGGCCAATGATGCTGCTGGGTGGTGTGCTGCGCTGCAAAATCGCAAAATGCAATCAAGAAACGGCAGTGGGCGAATCGGTCATAAATTCTAAAACTATGACACATAATCGGAGATTATAATTTATGCATAATTTTGGCAGAAATATTAACTGATTAAATGTTTAAATTATGATATATTCATAGTATGTATAAGCATAATTTTTGGATAGTTTAAGTAAAATAAGAGTTCGGCCGAAGTTCTATACACGACTGTACCGCCAAACTATTATTATTATATACAGTAAAAAATTTTGAAAAATATTTTTGGAAAAAATTATAAAAATATTAAAAGTTTTTCAAACTATTAAAATATTAAACAAAAATTTAAATTTTATATATTATTATAGTATCTTGAATTTTCAATTATTGAAATTAAATTAAAAGTGTTTTAAAATGAAATGTTTTTTTTGAGGTGAATTTACGTGACAATAGTTAAAGTTGTTGAACATTATATATCTAAATAAAAACTAAGTACTCGCTTAAAATTTATGAATACTACTAAATTTGTATTATTTTTAAAAAGTAAATATTAATGTTTTCAAAAATTCCTAAACTTACTATAAAGCGGTGAAATGGAGTACAAAGAGTTAGAATAAACTTTGATTTTGTTTTGTGATACACTGCAAGACTGAATTTATAGTTCTTTGAGTTTTTAAGAGGATGATTTAAGTGAGGTGATTTTTATTGAGGTGGTTTTATGTGAGAGAACCAACTTCTAGGCTATTTTTTTTTCCAGGAAATAGACGACATCAGGTACAAACATCCGCTAAAAATCATGAAATTCCCTCGCGCATCTCTATGGGCGCGTTTCTATTTTTGTCCATCCAGATGAATTTTATGATTTTTAGCGAATGTGTGTTCCTATGTCGTCTATTTCCGGGACACCATATAGAGGAAACACAACGGATCAACCCGGATCTAAGTTGACGACCACTCAACGATTTCCGACACTTCAAAACGTAACCTATGTGAGAGAAGTTCAAACTGATTGATTTAGTGTGGTAGATATAGTGAATAGTTTTGATGTAGTGAATTTCGTGTGATAAAATGTGTGTGGTGAGTTTGGGTGTGGTGAGTTTTAATGTGGTGAGTTTAAGTATGGTGAGTTTTAGTGTGGTGAGTTTTAGTGTGGTAAATTTAAGTATGGTGAGTTTAAATGTAGTGAGTTTAAGTTTGGTGAGTTAAGGTATGGTCAGTTTAAGTACGGATGAATTTTAATGTAGTGAGTTTTAGTGTGGTGGTTTTTGGTACGGTTTTCGTTTAAGGTGATGATTTTTAAGATGATGTAGTTTTAAAAAGTTTAGATTAAAGTGTTTTTTTTATAGCGGTGTGTTTAATTCTGCTAAATGGTGGATTTCATTACAATATTAATTAGTGTGGTGAGTTTAAGTATGGTGAATTTCAGTGTGGTGAATTTAAGTATGGTGAGTTTGATTATGGTGAGTTAAATTTTGGATTGTTTTTCGTTTAAGGTGATGAATTTTTAAATGATGTCGCATGGAAAAATACTGTGGTGAGTTTTCCAGTGGCAAGTTTTAAAGCGGTGTGTTTAATGTGTCAAATTCTGCTAAATCCAATTTGATTATACAGTTAATTAGTGTGGTGAATTTAAGTATTTGGAGAGTTTTGGTGTGATAAAATAAATTTATTTCAAGTATATTTTATTCTAGTGTTTTTTTAAGTGTGGTGAGTATTAAGTGTGGTTAGTATTAAGTGTGGTGAGTATTTAGTGTGGTGAGTATTTAATGTGGTGAGTATTGTGTGGTGAATTTAAGTGTGCTGAGTTTTGAGAGCTGTGAGTTTTGTGTGTGAATTTTTTCAGAGTATTTGTTTTATTATTGCATTACTCTATAAAATGGTGAGTACAATGTGGTTTTTGAAATGTGTTGAGTTTTACAGAGGCAAGTTCTATAGCGGTGTTTTGGTGTGTTTTATTGTGCTATATGGAAATTGATTACAATGTGAATAAGTGTGGTGAATTTTAGAATAGTGTGCTTTATTATACATTTTACTGTGGTGAGTTTTAGTGATTTGAACGGTGGATTGATTTGGATAAAATGCATTTAGAATAAAAATTTGTATTTTGAATATAATTTAATAAATTAAACGATTCTATACATTTCATGTTCGTTTAATTTATCAAATTATATTCAAAATACAAATTTTTATTCTAAATGTGAAATTCTTACTTTGCAAATAAATGAAAATTCTTCTATATATTTTCAATACATTTTTTTTATTCAAAAATTTGCCAAAAACTCAAACATTGTCATAAAGCCTATGCAACTATTGCTTCAGCAACTATTTACACACTTTCGCCAGAGCAGCAATAAATATTGCGCAAAATTTATACCGAGTTGCAGCACATAAAGTATTGGCGGCATTTTGGCAGCAGCAGTAACATCATCATCACCACTAACAACATCAGCAGGTATCATGTGGTTTGCAATGTTTTTCTATGCTTTGCCTGCGAGTTTCGCGTATTTTATTGACTGACACTCGCAATATAGAACAACGTGTGTCAACATTTGCAAAGTGTTGCTGATGGGTTTTGTGTGTGTGTGTTAACAATGGATATTTGTTACGAAAATGCAGCGAAAATTTTGTATTTTTGTGAAATATTTTTCAAATACTATTTTAAAGTAATTTATATAAAAATTCCAAACACTTATAAAAATGGTCAAAACGGAGAAATTTTTTTTTTATTAATTTCTTTAAAATTTGCTATTTAATGTGAAAAATATTTGGTTTATTTTTTTCTGAGCAAGTTGTTTAAAAGATTGATATAATACTAAACGTAGCTTAAAACGATATTCGGTGCAACACTGCGTATGAGCAACATTTTGAGAGCTTCACAAGAAACGTGTATATTTTAAATAAGGCTTTAACTTAAAATTTTTATAATAATTTCCTAATGCAGCCAAGATTACAAAACTTCGCATGTTTTAAAAATAAATGAAATATTATTTTTTTTCTTTTTTAAATAAATGCATGAAAATTAGATTTTTTTAAGTTTTTTTTGTTCACTGTCTGAAAATAGTTAGCATTTTTGTGCCAATTGATATAAAAACTGCTATTTATTTAGAAATATAATATGTTTATACTTTTATGTATAAAATTTCAGCATTAATACTATACGTGGCTTAATACGTTGTTATTTTCGAGTACAGCACTGCGTATGAGTAACATTTTTAGGGTCTCATAAAAATGCGTATATTTTTGTAAAGCATTCCATTTAAAATTTTTATTGTAATTAATTTACGTAGCTAAAAGAATAAGCTTTTCTAAATGACTCAAGACAATAAATTATTATATATGAAAAATTAAAAATTAAATACATGAAATTATTTTTTTTAATTTTTTTAAAATTAAAATATAAAGGTGCACTCAACAAAAGTAAATTGTAAATGCAAAAAATGAAAAATAAGTATTGCAAATTAAACAACTGCAAACAAGAGCAACTTATTTAACAACTACAGCTGAACTGAAACAGATTCAAGGACACATGACGTCGAAAATTCACTGAACTTTGCACAAATACCTCGACATACTAAATGTAAAAACAAAATAAAAATAACGCGTTCAATTTCAATAAAATTTAATAAAATCATGCATAAAAATAACAACAGTTGCTACAAGAGAATGCAACAAATATTTAACGGAAACACGTTTTCAGAGGCAATAATATACAACAGACACAAAATATGTCAACAGCCAACGACATTTTTTGAGAATATTCAACGGAATTTTTAGAGACAACAACATCATTGTTATTGACAACAGCATATGCGAGGTAACAGCATATTCAAGGGAACAACATATTTTGTGCAACAACATGCAATTCTATGCTAGAGACAACAACATTTCGTCAGCAACATATTTTCGAGGAAACTGCAGTTGGTGACCATGAAAAACAGTGACTCGATTGTTTCAATCAATGAGGGGTATGAAATTTAATTTTGGTAATTTTAGGTTTTTTATTTTTTTTTATTTTAAATTTTAAATTTGTTTATTCTTTTTTATTTTATTTTTAAAATTTGAAATTTTAGTTTTTAACATAAAATTTTAATGCCTTATTTTTAAATTTTATTTTTTTAAATGTTAGTTTAATTTTTAGTTTTTTATTTTTACTTTTTATGTTTATTTTTGACATTAATTTTTTTTGGGCGCATTGGTTCGCTCCACGTAGCAGCCACATTGAATAAAACGAAAAATCAACTAAACGCGCCAAAGGACGAAAGGACGAAGATATATTGTGTGCTTTCAGCAGGTACGCAGGGTACGTAGGGTGCGTGAGAACGAGCGAACTGACCTGGAAAATATGAAAACGTGATCGAAATATTTGTACAAATCGCAACGATTTTATGCTGCTGCTGCATGTTTTGTTGTTTTTGATGTTGTTGTTTTAGTTTTTTTGTTGTTGTTGTAATATTTGTTTTTGCTCTATTTGGTGCTCGTTTCAAAATCGTCGCTGGCTGCAACACCGGCAACAACATCACCGGAAGGATGTTCAACAGCAAATGGCTGCCAACAGCAGCGGGCAGGATTAAGGAAGTTTAGCAAACAGCGCTGAGGAGGGACAAGCATGTTGGTGAGATTGAATTTCGGCTGATTTGGCTGCAACTAGCGCACGACAGGCAGGCGGTAGACAGACAGGAAGGAAGCGCCAACGGCTGAAGGTGCACATAAGCTGGCGGTGTTGCTGATGTGACCATTTCAAGTGAAAGGACATTAAAAAGACATTAGAGCAGCAGAATATTGAAAATGTTCTATAAGAAAAATAAATATATAAAATTTGTTGTTGTTTTTGTGGAAAAATTGAATAGCACAAAATTTAGCAAAATTAAATATGATGGTTGGTGAATTTATTTGTTAAAAATGTGAGAAATATTTTAGAAGTTTAATATAGCATTACAGAGCTTATTGCATGTACTATAAAAGAAAATTATAAAGAATAATACTGAGATGTTATATAGTTAAAATTGGAGAGTTACAAAAAAAATAAAATTTTTAAAATAAAAAATAATAATTTTTTTGTCGAATTTTTCTGTAAGGAAATTATAAGAGATAGTTATAATTTTATATATTGTTGTTAAGCTTATGATTTTTAGTTTAATATATAATAATACGAAAAAATATTAACTGCCGAGAGACAGAAACATTTGCATTTGCATGGAGTAACAAAAATGTTACTCATACGCAGTGTTGTTTTGAAATTTTTTAAGGGTGATAAAAAAGCAGCTAGACGTTGAATAAACATAAAATTAGAATATATTTATAAATATATTTTAGAAATATATAAAGGTTTTTTTTTTTATAGCTAATTTGAAAAACTTTTAGAACAAAAGTGTGTGGAATTGCCGAATTTGGCATATTCTATGTGGTATTTCTGAATTTATTTATAAGAACTATTCAAAACTATTTTAATATTTTATAAATCATTAGAAAGATTATTCTATAAAATAAAATAAAAAAATATTGAACAATTACTTAATCGAATTATTTTAGTTATAAGAGGCGTATGCAAAAATTTTTATATATATTATGAAAAATCTGAATTTTGCAAAGTATAGGTGATGTTTGTAGAATTTATTTATAAGAAATATTAAAAATATATTTGATGTTTTATATTGCATTAGAAAACTTAAAGTATAAAGTAGATTATGAATACATCAAAAATATTATTGTTGTTATATATATAGTTGAATATAGCGATTTGCAAAAATATCAAAATTTTTGAATTAAAAGCATTTTTTTTTTTCGTAAAATTGTTAAGAAATTTTAAAAGATATGTATTTTTTATATATAGTTTTAAAGATGTAGGCTTCTAATTTAAAATCTGATTATAGGAAAAATTATGAACGGCAAAGAGACTGAAATATTTGCAGATGCATATAGAAACTAAAAGGTTACTCATACGCAGTGTTGTACTAAAAATTATTAACAGTTATAAAAAAGCAGCTAAACGTAGAATAAAATTAAAAACTAAATATTACAAAAACCGAGAAAGTATTTACTTTAGAATAATAACATTTCCACATTTTAAAATACTTTAACTATATGAACAATTTTTGTTCTTTTATATAGAATACAAATTTTGCGGTAATTTTATTGTGTTTAAATTAATGTTTGTAAAACTGTTGTTGCAAAAGTATGGTTGTAAAATTGTTTTTGTAAAATTGTTTTTGTAAAATTGTTGTTGTAAACTTATTGTTTTTTTTTGTAATATTTTATTTTTAAATGCTAGTTTTGTTGTTCATGAATTTTGTTTTTCTCTTAGCAAAGCCTTGGTCCATTCTGTAGCCAAGTCACGTAGAAATTTCGCTCATAACCAATAATAAGAAAAAAATGTAATAATAAAAATATAATAGAAATAAAAACGATGCTGTAGAATGCTAGAAATAATCGAACTGCAGCAATGAAGATTTTTGCTATTTCCGCAGTACTAAGTACCAACGTAAAATATTTCGTAATGCCGGAATTTCGTAATAAAATAAAATTGAAATTGAATGCGGCGACCGTGACCACGACAAAAAAATAAAAATAAAAAGCGGAAGTACAGAATGACTAAAAACAACAGCAAAACTACTAAACCAAGGCATGGCTGCATTAAATAAATGAATGTCCTGTGTGAACAAGGACCCAAAATAGCAAATTATGTGCTGGAGCGCAGCAGGAGCTCGATGTGTTTTAGTGATAGGTTTTTCAAAATAATAGAAATTATGAGTTTTGATGTTTATTATTAAAATATTTAAAAATTGTATATATTGAAATATTTATTAAATAATTTACGGAAATTTTTATTAGTTTTTATTATTATTTATGTATTTTTTTATTAGTTATCGGTAGTTCTCAGAGGCATATTAATATTTTTGTTATCTTTCAACAATTTTTTTATTATATATGACCAAATTATAAAAAAAATATTTTATTAAACTTTTAAATATTTCTTTTTCAAATTTAGCAGGTATTAAACATGCTTGAGATTTGTTTATTAATTGTTTAAAAACTACTGTTTATTCAGAAAATTTTACTAAACGTGACTTAACTTAACAATCAGTTCAACAGTGCGTATGAGTAACATTTTGAGAGTAACACAAAAATGCAATATACTGTTGAAAGAGCTTTGAATTAATGTTTGAAAATACTAATTAACGCAGTTAATTTAAAAAACTTTCTTGTGTTTTATAAAATACTAAAATTTTATTATGAAAAATTAAAAATAAATACTTGAAAGCTGTATTTTTTTTAAATTTTTTATTGACAAATTTTCTAAAGCCAACAAATGTTTAGATTTTTTTTTGTTTATTGTTTTAAAAACTTCTGTTTTTAGTGATAAATGATTAGTTTTATTTTTCTATAAAAGAAGCTTTATTTTAAGAAATAATTCTAAACGTGACCTGACAATAAATCCGGTACAACACTGCGTATGAGCTACATTTTGAAGGTTTAACAAAAATGCCTATATTTTTCAAAAGGCCTTGACTTACAATTTTACTTGTGTTTACTAAACGTAGTTAAAACAATAAAATGTCCAAGGTTTCTTAACAAAATGAAATATTAATAATCGTTAATAAAAAATAATTGCGTGGAGATTGCAATTTTTATAAAGGATTTTTCAATAAGAGCGCTACAAACATTTTTTTCAAGGGTTTTTAACAGGGACGCTACAAAAGTAGAGCGACAGGGACAGCAAACGACGCCATATTTCTTGCCGCTCTTTTGACATTTCTCTTCAGTAAGATCTGCCATCATGATGGAAAGATATACGAGCCAACAACGAGTCGAAATTATTAAAATTTAAAATATTTACTACCGAAATTCAAATTCGTATATCTTTCTATCATGAAATGGCAAACCTTACTGAAGAGCAGCAAGAGATATGGCGTCGTTTGCTGTCCCTGTCGCTCTACTTTTGTAGCGTCTCTGTTAAAAGACCCTTTATTAAAAAAAAAAAAAATATCAAAAATGACTTTTTATTGTATTATCTATTTATTTTTTATTGTATTTTCTAAAATATTTTATATTTTTAGAAAATACATATTATTGTGTTTTTTATTATTTATTTTTTTATAAAAACAAATGTCAGTAGTCAAAGCTATATTTAATTGGAATTAATTAGATTCATGATAATTTAATAATATTGTACTATAAAAACAATGATACAAAAACTATGAACTCAATACTATTTTTATATAATTTGAATGATAAATATTTTTAAATTTTCATTATCTAAATTATAATTTCAGTAGTTGAAAAAGAAGTAAATATGAATTAAATATATTGTTAGAATATGATGATGTTTTTATAATATTCCACTATTAAATTTATGGTACAAACTCTATGCTTTTGAATCAAAAGTATTGAGTTTTGAAGTTCAAAAGTTTAAAAATGAAAAAAAAATAATATTAAAAGGAATTTAAGAATAAAGACAAAACTAAATTTAATTTTAAAATACAATAAATTAACATTATTTATAATTATATATATATATATATATATATATATATATATATATATATATATATATATATATATTAATTTATTACTCTTAAATTCTTAAATTGCTTAATAATTTTTTACTTTTAAAAAAACCTCTCCGTTTTGCAATTTGTGTAATATAATTTTTTGTTCAACTTTTAAAAGCAAAATTTACAATTTTTCAACATTTTAGTGCACGGCAATATTTCAGCAAACGAAAATCTAAGTAAAATTGGCGGAACGTGACAAATCAAGAAATGTGCAAAAAAGAAAATATAGCAAAAATCCCAAAAAACAACAACAACAACAGTAGGAAAACACAACACATGTACAAAAAAAATATTACAACACCAACCCAACCAAAAGCCTTGTAAAACGACTCTATGCACGTCAGTGGCTCAACGTATGTCGTATGAGCAACATTTTTTTATTATTCTGCTTTTCAAAGCGTGCTTTCGACCTGCCTACTTAATACCGACGCCATCGAATGTTGCCCATGAGCAACAAATGCTATTTGCAACGTTAACAAATTGTGGCAACAACAAAATGTTGCTGCTGCTGCTGTTGCTATTGATGATGACGACAATAGAAGTAGCGGCAGTAACTTTAGCTGTGTTTTGTGTGCGTGCGAAGGCTGCCAACGGCTGCTCAATTTGGGCAACATTTTTGCCAAGGGCGACGCAAATGAGACACACGTGAGGCACGCACGCACGTTTTTTTTATTGGTTGTTGTTGCCAATGTTACTTAACAAAGTTCTACATGCAGAAAAAATTTAATATTTGAATGGTACATACTATACATTGAATAGTACATAATATAAATTTAAGGGTACAGTATAAATTTAACAGTACATTCTATAAATTTAATGGTACTTACTATTAATTTAATGATACATACTATAAATTTAATGGTACATACTATAAATTTTATGGTACATACTAATCCCGCGATTGCTAAACAAAATAACGTGCAGATAAAATTAAAACTAATTCTAAATTTACAGGCGTAAATGTATTTTCATTATTTTTAATAGACATTTATTGGTATCATTTAAGGATACCGCTGCTAGTATTTTTTTCAAGCTGTATGTATTGCGGATGGTACTTACTATAAATTTAATGGTACGTACTATATATTGTATGGTGCATACTATAAATAATATTAAATTAATTTATCTAAAATTCGTTTTAATAAGATTCGGTTATTAATAGTATGTAGTGTATTGATTTATATTTATATATTCTACAAGTGAAATTTGTAATAAAAATTATTATATACTATTAAATTAATGATATAATTTTATATTGTTACTATTAAAAAAAACAATCAGATGTTCTTTTATTTTAATAGTATTCTATAGTATCTTATTGTAATAGTATCGTTTGCTACGGTATCAGATAGTATTCAATTAAGTGTTTCAATAGTATTGAATTTATGGTATTGTATTATTATTTCAATAATTTATATTAATAATACATCATAATCAAAAATAACACAATTTGACAATATTCATTTAATTCAGTTTATATTGATTTAACTAAAATTAGATTTAATAACATTATATAATTAATAGTATGAGGTTTATGGATTTATTCTATAATATTATTTTAATATTTTGTGTTTATGGATTTGTTCTATAATAATATTTTAATATTTTAGTAGTATAGCAATGTCATATTCAATTTTCAATTCAGTTTTTACTATTGAAAATTAACTAAATAATATTTTTATTTTATTTTAATAGTATTGAATTTATAGTTTATGTCCTATTATTTAATTGTAGAACAATAATATAAATCATTAGCAACATTATTAAAAATTTAAAAATATTATTTATTCTAATTCTATACTGTTTTTAATACAGCATGTTGACTAACGTAAAAAATTGATACGTAATCAAGCATATTGAATTTATAGTATTTGTCCTATTAATTTAGTATATTAATTATATTAAATAGTTTATCAATATTAAACATCATTAAAACTATGATTTTTTTATTTGTGTAATTTGGTTTTATTCAATGAATTCGGAGGCTTTTTCATTGGGTAAATGTATGAAATAGCCAATGTGTTGTTAGGTGGTAGTAGCTGTTTAAGAGGCGGCAACTGCTTGACACCCGAGAGACAACTAAGCGGCGACAACAAAGTGACTACTTTATAGCAAATGTTTTAGTGGGCGACGCACATTTAATGCACACGCATCGAATAATTTGGACGAGCAGGTGTTGTAGGATTGTTTTGTGTTTTAATTTAATGATTATTGGATTTTTTTTGTAATAGATTTTAAAATTTTTTATTTATATTTTTTTTTATTGCTTTTTAATTTTAAAAACTTAATTTTCAATTTTAATTCAATTAGAAATCATTCAATCGCAATCACTTTAAATACATTTTACGTGCGATTGACTTGAAGCTGTAGAAATCGATATATTTTGCAAGGCTTTTCATATACACCTGTCTAGGCCACAGGCGTCTGACTTAAATTTATCTAATTAGAAATACAACTTAAGGTATTAATTATTTAAATCTTTCAATACAACCCACACACACACACATAATATATAAAATCATTAAAATCTTCAAAATTACATTAAAATCCCTACATTAGATTTATGTTGATTTTCTTGTTGCGGCTGTTGCTGTCGAGAAAACTTTGTCGCCCACACATCGCAGACATAAAATTCGAAATCATCATCATCAGCTTAATAATAATTTAATGAATTTATAAAATTCCATTAGAAGGCTCCGTGTGGATTTTCTTTAGTATTAAATCAAAAAAGATACAACCACCAGCTACAGCAAGTGGGGTGTTTTAAATTCAGCAACATGTCTTAATCACAATCACAGCAACAACAACATCTTCATTATTTGCGCTTTGATGTTGTTGTCTGTTCACCTTTTGACATCAACCAAAAATAAGATATTTTTGTACCTTTTCTACACATCATGCCCACTTCTGATATTTTCGCTATACCACAGCATTTTAAAATTATTTTGTACATCTTTTATTTCTACATCTTCTACTCTACTCGCTTCTCGTCACTTTTTCTTTGCACTTTTTGTCTTGCCTTCGTTTGATATTCTCTTAATGAGCAATTATGAAAAAATTGCTGCTTACTTCCTTCCTTCTGTCTTTCTTCATCTTGTGCTTCTTGTGTGTGTCTTAATTTTTCGACTTTATTTATTTTGTCATTGACGTTGCCAACCTTTCGTCTGTGGCATAAAAAGCAACGATTATGTTCTTAGTCGTTTTGACTTGTTGACGTACTCGTTACTAGAGAACTCGTTAGCAAAATAATTCTTTATTTTTTAATGAATTGTTTATATAACAACTCATTTCAGAAGAATCTTTTGTTGGTGAAATAGTTTTCATTTCATTTTTTTGATAAATTTGTTGTTGCTTAACTCGTTTCAAAAGAACTCGTTGCATATTAATTCGTTGTTGTGAAATTCGTTGTTGTGAAATTCGTTGTTGTGAAATTCGTTAATATATCACTCGTTGGTTTTATACTAGTTTTAATAGAACTCGTTATTTTCATTAAAATTAAATTTTTCATAAAAAAAATTCTAATTTTCACTCAAAATTCTAATTTTCACTATGAAATTAAATTTGCACCAAAAATCAAATTTTACCTAAAAAAAATGTAATTAAAAAAATTCACTAAAAAATCAAATTTTCACTAAATGTTCAAATTTTCAACTAAAAATTCAATTTTTCACTAAAAATTCAATTTTTCACTAAAAATTCAATTTTTCACTAAAAATTCAATTTTTCACTAAAAATTCAATTTTTCACTAAAAATTCAATTTTTCACTAAAAATTCAATTTTTCACTAAAAATTCAATTTTTCACTAAAAATTTAATTTTTCACTAAAAAATTCAATTTTTCACTAAAAATTCAATTTTTTACTAAAAATTAAATTTTTCACTAAAAATTCAATTTTTCACTAAAAATTCAATTTTTTACTAAAAATTCAATTTTTCACTAAAAATTCAATTTTACACTAAAATTCGATATTTCACTAAAAATTCAATTTTTCACTAAAAATTCAAATTTTCACTAGAAATTCAATTTTTCACTAAAAATTCAATTTTTTACTAAAAATTCAATTTTTCACTAAAAATTCAATTTTTCACTAAAAATTAAATTTTTTACTAAAAATTCAATTTTTCACTAAAAATTCAATTTTACACTAAAATTCGATATTTCACTAAAAATTCAATTTTTCACTAAAAATTCAAATTTTCACTAGAAATTCAATTTTTCACTACTAATTCAATTTGTCACTAAAAATTCAATTTTTCACTAAAAATTCAATTTTTCACTAAAAATTCAATTTTACACTAAAAATTCAATTTTTCACTAAAAATTCAATTTTTCACTAAAAATTCAATTTTTCATTAAAAATTCAATTTTGCACTAAAAATTCAATTTTTCACTAAAAATTCAAATTTTCACTAGAAATTCAATTTTTCACTACTAATTCAATTTGTCACTAAAAATTCAATTTTTCATTAAAAATTCAATTTTGCACTAAAAATTCAATTTTTCACTAAAAATTCAAATTTTCACTAAAAATTCAATTTTTCACTAAAAATTCAATTTTTCACTAAAAATTCAATTTTTCACTAAAAATTCAAATTTTCACTAAAAAATTCAATTTTTCACTAAAAATTCAAATTTTCACTAAAAATTCAATTTTTCACTAAAAATTCAATTTTTCACTAAAAATTCAATTTTTCACTCAAAACTTAATTTTTACTTAAAAATCCAATTTTCTATTAATTTACAATAAAAATATATTTTTTTGTTAAAAATTTTCTTTTTAACAAAAAAATATATTTTTCATAAATTTTATTGTTTTGTACTTCTCTAAAATATTTTTCACAAACATCAGTTTATTGACTTTAAACAAAACATTTGAAAATTAATATAAATAGCATTGGTTATTTTTTTGTTTGCATTAAAGTTCAAAGTAATTTTATGACATTAACCTAGTTATCAACATGTGTTCGCAGAGATGCTATTTTCTATTTCCATTTAGTATTTCAAGCTAATTGCAGCAAAACAGAGTCATGAAAAATTTGCATGAAAATCTATTATGTATGAACTAAATTTAAAAATAAAGAAAACATTCCATTGGGAAGTAAAATTAAAAAATAAATATAAATAAAATTCCAAAGAAATGTGAAATAATTAACAAAACATATAAATGTTAACATTTTGCAAATTTCTTTAAGCAATGTAGAATTTTAAATATTTGTGATTTTTTTCTTCTTTTTTTTAAATAATTTTTTTTCATTCTTTTATTTATATTTTAATGTTGTTAAATATTGCAAGTATTTTAAAATTTAATTATCATTTTCTATTGGGTGCACAATATGCAACCGCAATAGCAACAGCATCCATGTGGATTTGAATATATGCAACTCAGTCAGTCTGTCTATCTATTTGTCTGTCTGTATGTTGTTCTGTCTGTCTATCTTTCTGTTTATTTTAATGTATGACATTATTGACATTGATAACATGTGGCATTACGGCTCTTGTTGTGTTTGTTGTAGATGATAAAATTGTTGTTGTTATTGTTATTATGGTTGCATTGCTGCTGTTGGCTGCTGCTAATCGATGGACACGAGCGGAAGGTCATTTGAGGCAACATGCAGCAGCCGGAAGGATGTCTGCCTGCTGGCGCAAACGGAAGCACGATAGCATTACGGTTATTATAACCATTGTTTTTGTTGTTGTAGTAGTTAGTGTTGCCACACATACTCAACAAATTATGTAACATTTTAATGCATATGTAACATATAGAGATAGAGAACATGATGCATGGGCATTTTACATGCATTGTGTGGACACATGGCAAAAAATAAAAAACCATAGATTGTGTAGCTTAATTAAGGTTTTTTTTTAGAGAGGTAAAAAATATACTATATACTACCGGGTACCAAATACCGGATACCAATTATCAGGTACCAAATATCGGGTTCCAAATATCGGATACCAAATATCGGGTATCAAATATCGGGTACCACATACAAAGTAGTTAATATCAAAATATCGACTAACAAATACCTTGTAATAAACTCCAAAAACCGAGTAGTAAAGTTTAAATACCGGGTAGTCAATACCAAAATATCGGGTACCAAATATCAATTACCGTGTAATAAAACAAAATACATGGCACGAAATACAGTAACCAAATATCAGAAAAAAAGATACCAAATATGAGATACAGAATACTGTATTTAAAATACAGGATACCAAATTAAAGATACGAAATACCGGGTAGTAAACACCAAATACCTGTACTAAATATCAATTACTAGATATAAAATTACAAATTTCATAGCATTTAAAATACGAAATACCAAATACTATACACCAAATACAATATACGAAATAAAATTTATGTTTTAGAATATACAGGGTGTTTGGTTCATCTATGTCAATAATTGTGGTGATCATTCTATCACTCAAAAAAAAAAAAATAAGAAAATGTTAAATAAAATTATGTCCTTTTTTCTACCACGTTTAAGATACAGGGTGTTTAGTAAATATGAATTACATAACCTAGTCAAGAAAATTGGTTATAAAGTATAATGTAGTGATAAATGAATAACAATTTTTCGCTCATAAATTAAATTACGTTTCCAATGGTATATCACATATTCGAAACACATGATTTCTTCCTTTTTTAATACGTACGTAAAGTTGAAATTTAGAAAAATAAAAAATAAAATTTTTACTGTGCCATTGAATTTCTCAAGATTTCGTTATCAATCACCCCATTTTTTCTAATTTATAATGATAGAGCAGTTCATTCCCAATACTTTATAAGCTATTCTGCAGAAATAAATACTCTGCAGAAATAATTATACAGTGGTATATTTCATTTATCACCACATTAAACATTATAACCAATTTTCATGACTAGGTAATGCAAGTAATATGCTTTTACTAAACACCCTGTATCTTAAACAGGGTGCAAAATAGGACATCATTTTATTTTACATTTTCTTATTTTTTGAGTCATTCAATCATTGAATGATCCCCTGAATTATTAACATTGATGAACCAAACACCCTGTATAAAATACAAATTAAAGTACAGGAAATAACTGATACCATATACCAGATATCTAAAACAAAATATCAGATATAAAAAACCATATATTGCCTAAGAGATTCAAGTTACAAAAAATAATAATATACCCAATTCAATATACTAAATACCAAATAATTGATTTCAAATAACAAAATTCGAATACATTATTAATTAAAAAAAAAATACATGAAACCAAATACCAAATTCTTGATACCAAATACATGATATATGTAAATTAACAAATTCTATATACTAAATAATGCCTACGAAATATTAAGAAAGACGGTACAAATCACAAAAACATACAAAATAAAAGAACCAAATATCGAATACCAAATATCCGATACCAAATATCGATACTATATATCCTATTATGGATACCAAGTCATAAATACGATGTGAGGAGATACAAAATACCAGATCTCAAATACTAATCAAATGCTTAATATTACATAAAAAATAAAAAATATATATTACATTAAATTTCAGATACCAAATACTTAATACCACTACTATTTCTTGCAGCCTGTATCAAATATCCAACACCAAAATTAAAATCGAAAAACAAATAAGAAATATAAACTACCGGATGCAAATTTTAAAATACAAAATATAAGAAAAAAAAAATACCAGAAACACCAAATAAAGAATACCAAATACCAAGTTAAAAAAAAAACATATCTGGCTACAAGCTAAAATATACGATGTACATAATAAGAAGACAAAACAAAATATAACTGCACATTAAATACCAGATAGAAACTTATAAAAAATACCGGATAACCAGAAACAGCAAACAAGTTTGTGAAATCAATTCCAAATACCACATATTTTATATCAAATACCGAATACATTGTGTAAGAAACCAAATACCAGCTACTAGAAATGTCTAGTGCAAAATATATTTCAAATAGAATGTGACCTAAATATAAAACAAGTACAAACAATAACAAAAATATTAACCACAAGTGTTGCCACATTGTCAATTAAATTAAATCAATATCGATTTTTAACCAGGCTACCACTTTTAAAATGAAACTAAATACTTGAAATTGATTTAATTTCAACTCATTGACATGCTTCATTTGAGCATCAACCAATTTAAAGTAAAAAAAAAAAAAAAAAATATTTTTATTGATTGAATTTCAGCAATTCTTGAACTTTTCTTAGTTTTTGCTTTCTTTTGCTACAGCTGCTTTAACTGGCAACAATTGCGTCTAAAATTCTAATTCAATGAATTCGTGTCAAAATTCACTTCTCATAAATATTGACAAATAAGCCAATTTGTGTGTGAAGGCAAAAAATAACAGGCATAAATTAAAAAGTACTAAAAACCAAAAAAAAAAAAAAAAAAAGAAAATCAATAACCAAAAAATCAAATATGCATTAAATCAATCATTTACGAGAAACTTAAACAAACAAACAAACAAAAATAGTAATATGAAAACAATATTATAAAAAATTTATAATCAAATAAATCTTTTTTGTAACAATTTTTATACTATAAAGCATTAAACAAACTGTTTTTTATTGTATATTTTGTACACTTTTTTAATTTTTTTTTTAGTTTATTTAGTGGTGAAAAATCACAAATTGTTAAATAGAGCGGCTACGACAAATTCATTTTTAATTGATATAATATGGTTTATTTTTATAGCGCTTGCCTCAGCACAATATGTATATATTTTGACAAAATTGTCAATTAAATTACTGCGCATTGAAATAATAATCGGGAATTAAATTTAAACATTTTTTTTCAATATTTGGTTTAAAATAACAGATATCGAAAACAACAATAAAACTGATAATTTTCTTTTGGCGTGATTTTCTGGATTTAACATAATTTTTTTTTTATCATATTCAGGGTTCGATCTCAGCGACACCATTACACTGTAGGTCCCATCACTTTTAGTACAAATATATTACGTACAACTCAAATGCTGAGATAGCTCGACTTTAGTTCTTCACAATAATATCACAATAATACAAAAATATTATGTTTTTTTAAATACTAGTATTTTGTACTCGGGCTGCGCAACGGATTTTTGATTTTTAAACCATGTTTTAAGCATAGCTGCTCATTTTCTACTATATACTGAAGTACACAAAAAAAAGATGTATGGACAGCATATCGGAATTAGAATTGATTTTGCTTTTATTTTTATTTGTCCTTTTTTTATTTATAATATTCTGAGTGTAGAATGTTCAGCATAATTAAAAAATTTAAAGGTAGGTATTCAATTAAATTCCCCACGTTAATATTCACATCAAAGTGTAGGGTATTCCATAGTCGGGTCCGACCGACTTTAAAAGTCCGTCCCATGTGATCGAACTTACCCATGCGACCTAACTTTCCCAACTCGTTTTGTTTTGCATTATATTTTTCTTTTTTTTTTTTGCTTTTATGTTTGTATTTTCCTGTTGAATTGGTTTTGTATTTTTGCTTTTATTTTTGTGTTTTTGCTTTTGTATTTTTGATTTTATTTATGTGTTTCTCGTTTTGAATTTTTGATTTTGTTTTATTTTTGATTTTTAAGTTTTGTGTTGTATTTTTCCAAACTTTTTGTTTGTCATTTTGCTTTTGTTTTTATGTTTTTGCTTTTTAATTTGTTTATCTTTTGTGTTTTTGCTATTTTTTGCTTTTTTTTTAGTGTTTTTTTTTTTTGTTTTGTATATGGTTTTGTGTTTTTGTTTCTGTTATTGCTGTTGTTTTAGTTTTTGTTTTTCTCCTTGGTTTTTTGTTGGATTCTCTTTGTTTTGTTTTTATTTTTGTGTTTAAAAAAAAAAAACAAAATCAAAAGTAACATGTTTTTGCTTTTTATTTGTGTTTTTACTTTTGTTTTATATGTTTGCTTCTGTTTATGTTTTTGTATTTGTTTATGCTTTTGTTTTTGTTTTTGCTTTTGTTTTTGTGTTTCTGATTTTGTTTTTACTTTTTGATTTGTGTGTTATATTTGTGTTATTGCCTTTTTGTTTTTGTGTTTTTGATTCTTCTATTTTACAGCGGTTTAGACGTGATGCTGGAACAAACAGACAGGGCGATGGACAGTCTGACGGACAAAGAGTTTTTTATATATAGATTACACAAACAAATTTTTCTTTTATTTTTATTTGTGTTTTGTCGTTTTGTGTTTTCCCTTTATATTTGTTTTTAATATTCATTAGATTATTTCTATTTTTTGGTTTTTTAATTGCCTTTGCTCTCTTGTTTTATGCATTTTATTTTATTTTTATTTTTGCTTTTATGTTTTCATTTTTGTGTTTTTGCTTTTGTATTTTTGTTTTTGTTTATGTGTTTCTCGTTTTGCATTTTTGATTTTGTTAATTTGCTTTTGTTTTATTTTCGCTTTGATTTTTGAGTTTCTGATTTTGTGTTGTATTTTTCCAAACTTTTTGTTTTTGATTTTGTGTTAATGTTTTTGCTTTTGATTTTGTTTATCTTTTGTGTTTTTGTCTTTTTGTATTTTTGCTAATGTTTTTGTTTTGCTTATGGTTTTGTGTTTTTGTATCTGTTCTGAATTTTGTGTTTTGCTCTTGTTTTTGCTTTTGTATTTTTGATTAGTTTTTTATTGGATTCATTTTGTTTTTATTTTTGTGTTTTTGATGTTACTTTTGTTTTTGCTTTTTATTTGTATTTTTACTTTTGTATATGCTTTTGTTTTGTATGGTTGCTTCTGTTTTTGTTTTTGCATTTGTTTATGCTTTTGTTTTTGTTTTTGCTTTTGTGTCTCTGATTTTGTTTTAGCGTTTTTGCTTTTTTGTGTTATCTTTTTGTTATTGCCTTTTTGTGTTTTTGATTTTTTTTTATTTTATAGCGGTTTAGACGTGATGCTGGAATAAACAGACAGACAGGCCGATAGACTGACTGACGGACCAAAAATTGTTTATATGTAGAATATCAGAATATTATAAAACATATTAGAAATTTACGTCTCATATCCCCATAATTAAAAAAATTGATATAAAAGTAGAGAAAACCAATCAAAAAAATTTAGAAAAATAAAAAAAAGAAAAATAAAAAAAAAACGTATATTTATTTATTTACGACTAATATTTCCACCATAAAAAACCGGAAAATAATGTCAAAAAATAAAATGTGGGCGGCTCATGTCCATTTTTGAAATACATATTTTTAGATGATTTCTAACAATACGTTTTCAATTTTATACATATATTTTGAATATTTTTCGAGTTATTGGTCCCTAAAGAGTTATATAAAAATGATTTGTATGGGAGGTTGGCGTGTCCGTTGACGGATTAAGCTCATTTCCAAACTCAGCGCCCATTTTTGGCTAAAACATAGGGACACAAAATTTCATCGTATTCGGACAAGCATTTCTGATGTTATCCAGTATTCAAACAACAAGACAGACATAACTAATGTCTCGATATTCATTATTAATCGTCATGCCCTTTTGGGTCTGATTATGCAAATGGGCGTAGTCTCTCCCATATTTTAAAATGGTAATTAAAATCTAAAAGTTCAAAGATTTAACATTTAAATCGCCAAGTAGAGTATGAGCGTGATTGCGAAAATGAGTCTTATACCTCCCATGCATTGTTTGCTTTTAAAATAAATTTGTGTGAGTAAAACAAAAAAAAAAAAACACTGCAAATAATATTTAAAATTCAATAAAGTTCAAACACCGATTTTCTAATTAAACATATGAAATATTAATGAAGTACAATGCAGTACAAAGGAAAAGTTGTAACAATAGTAACTTTGTTATAACTAACTTTGTTATAACTAAAGAAATGTTTCTAAATGAAGCAATTTATCTAAATAATTTTTTATTGTCCACGATAATGAATAGAAATTTTGCAATTTTGTTATTATTAAGAAATTCGTGAATTTGAAGTAAAAACTCCAAATTAATAATTTAAAAAATTAATTATTAGTGATATATTGAATTTTAATAAAAACTTGAATTTTTAGTGAATATTTGAATTTTAAGTGAAAACTTGAATTTTTAGTGAATAATTGAATTTTTAGTGAAAAATTGAATTTTTAATGAAAAATTGAATTTTTAGTAAAAATTGGAATATTTAGTGAAAAATTAAATTTTTAGTGAAAAATTTAATTTTTAGTGAAAAATTGAATTTGTAGTGAAAAATTGAATTTTTAGTGAAAAATTGAATTTTTAGTGAAAAATTGAATTTTTAGTGAAAAATTGAATTTTTGTGAAAAATTGAATTTTTGTGAAAAATTGAATTTTTAGTGAAAAATTGAATTTTTAGTGAAAAGTGGATTTTTTTTTTAGCGAAAATTTAATTTCTAGTGAAAAATTGAATTTTTAGTGAAAAATTGAATTTTTAGTGAAAAATTGACTTTTTAGCGAAAAATTGAATTTTTAGTGAAAAATTTAATTTTTAGTGAAAAATTGAATTTTTAGTGAAAATTTGACTTTTTAGTGAAAAATTGAATTTTTAGTGAAAAATTGAATTTTTAGTGAAATATTGAATTTTTAGTTAGGAATTGAATTTTTAGTAAAAATTTAATTTCTAGTGAAAAATTGAATTTTTAGTGAAAATTTGACTTTTTAGTGAAAAATTGAATTTTTAGTGAAAAATTGATTTTTTAGTGAAAATTTTTATTTTTAATGAAAAATTGAATTTTTAGTGAAAAATTGACTTTTTAGTGTAAAATATAATTTTTAGTGAAAAATTGAATTTTTAGTGAAAAATTGAATTTTTAGTGAAAAATTGAATTTTTAGTGAAAAATTTAATTTTTAGTGAAAAATTTAATTTTTAGTGAAAAATTTAATTTTTAGTGAGAAATTTAATTTTTAGTGAAAAATTTAATTTTTAGTGAAAAATTTAATTTTTAGTGAAAAATTGAATTTTTAGTGAAATATTGAATTTTTAGTAAAAATTTAATTTTTAGTGAAAAATTGAATTTTTAGTGAAAAATTGAATTTTTAGTGAAATATTGAATTTTTAGTTAGGAATTGAATTTTTAGTAAAAATTTAATTTCTAGTGAAAAATTGAATTTTTAGTGAAAATTTTACTTTTTAGTGAAAAATTGAATTTTTAGTGAAAAATTGATTTTTTAGTGAAAATTTTTATTTTTAATGAAAAATTGAATTTTTAGTGAAAAATTGACTTTTTAGTGTAAAATATAATTTTTAGTCAAAAATTGAATTTTTAGTGAAAAATTGAATTTTTAGTGAAAAATTGAATTTTTAGTGAAAAATTTAATTTTTAGTGAAAAATTTAATTTTTAGTGAGAAATTTAATTTTTAGTGAAAAATTTAATTTTTAGTGAAAAATTTAATTTTTAGTGAAAAATTGAATTTTTAGTGAAATATTGAATTTTTAGTAAAAATTTAATTTTTAGTGAAAAATTGAATTTTTAGTGAATATTTGACTTTTTAGTGAAAAATTTAATTTTTAGTGAAAAATTGAATTTTTAGTGAAATATTGAATTTTTAGTTAGGAATTGAATTTTTAGTGAAAAATTGAATTTTTAGTGAAAAATTTACTTTTTAGTGAAAAATTGAATTTTTAGTGAAAAATTGAATTTTTAGTGAAAAATTTAATTTTTAATGAAAAATTGAATTTTTAGTGAAAAATTGACTTTTTAGTGTAAAATTGACTTTTTAGTGTAAAATATAATTTTTAGTGAAAAATTTAATTTTTAGTGAAAAATTTAATTTTTAGTGAAAAATTTAATTTTTAGTGAAAAATTTAATTTTTAGTGAAAAATTTAATTTTTAGTGAAAAATTTAATTTTTAGTGAAAAATTTAATTTTTAGTGAAAAATTTAATTTTGAGTGAAAAATTGAATTTTTAGTGAAAAATTGAATTTTTTAGTAAAAATTTAATTTTTAGTGAAAATTGAATTTTTTGTGTAAAAATGAATTTTTAGTGAACAATTTTCAGTTTACTTAATTTTCTAAATCCGCTGCTTATTTTAAAAAACATAATGTCGTCCGTCTAAATTCACTCTAAAAATTTCGCCGCCCCCATCTTTTACGCACAATTAAAAGTCGCAAGCGATTGAGTTTGCTACGTCGCCGGAAATGGTGATGCCATCGTCAACCATTTGCCATTGTTGCCATATTGTTTTTAATGATATTAACTGCAAATAATTTCATTGAAAATTAGTTCAAAGCATTAATTGTATTAAAATGATGATGTTGAATGAATGGAGCCAAAGCCAAGGCAAATTAAACTCCCGCCATCTAGCGGAAGTTTATCGTAAAAATAATTTAACATGGCCTGGTGCTGGCTTTAGGCACTTTTTAAGCATTTGGTATTTTAGTTGACTTTTTTTTGGCGCTATTGTTGCCAAAGTGAAACATTCTGCAGGCGTCAATTAATTTATATAAATTAAGCAAACTTTGGCGGAAGTTTGAAAATTTTATTTTTGCAAAAAAATATAGCTTGTTTAATGCAATATACGCAGCTGCAAAATGCAAATTAAATTCAGCTATTATATTAAAAACTTATTGTTGACTTTGGCACTGAAGCCTTTAGCGCAACGAAAACTTTGGCTCCTGTTTTCTGCGTCAATATTTGGCAACAACGATATCAACTGCTTGAAATTAGCCAATTATACGAATACATTATACTGGAAAAAGTTGCACAAGAATGTCGTCTATCTAATTTCAGAAGCTTTTAAGTTTTATGTCTTATTAGCGGTATTCACATTTTATAAATTTTGTATAAAATATTTTTTATTCTTTATATTTTTCTGTTCATTTCTTTTCAGATTATGTCTATTTTTACGCAATGCATTTATATCATCAATCGAAACACTTTTTTGTATTGTCAGTCGCATTATCAATCGCAAGTCACATTTTAGATCATCAATCGCAAGCTAAATATTTCGTTATCTTTTCTTTTTTTATTAATTTTCGAATGCTATCACAAATTTAGACACTAATTTCAAGCATTATCAATCGCACAATCCATTTTACACCACCAATCGCATTTAGTATTTTACAAAATCGCAAGTTAAATTTTTGATTGTATATTTTTATTATGAAATATTTGTTTAATGCAATCGCCTCTTAAACTCATATGTAGAGCATCAATGTTAAATTGTTACATTTTAAAATAAACCGTATTCTACATTTTTCATGTTACATCATCAATCGCAAGGTAAATCGCAACTTATATATTCATCAACCGCAGTCCGTGTTTTGCAAAGTTTTACTTAAAATTGCGTATTACATAATCAACCGCATCAATCGCATGTAATATAATTTAACAGAATTCAGAACATCAGTGCACTGATCTAAAAAAATTCAAGTTTTCATCAAAAATTATTTTTTTTTTTACCAAATTCAATTTTTTAGTTAATTTTATATTTCACTGAAAAATTAAATTTTTCACTAAAATTCAAATTTTCACTAAAAATTCAATTTTCACTAAAAATTAAAATTTTCACTAAAAATTCAGTATATCACTTAAAATTCAAATTTTCACTAAAAATTCAATTTTGCACCTATAAATTCAATTTTTCACTCAAATTGAATTTTTCACTAAAATTCAAATTTTCACTAAAAATTCAATTTACCATTAAAAATTCAAATTCTCACTAAAATTCATTTTTTCATTAAAAATTAAAATTTTAACTAAAAATTCAAATTTTCACTAAAAATTCAAATTTTCACTAAAAATTCAAATTTTTACTCAAAATTCAAATTTTTTAATAAAAATTCCATTTAAAACTAAAAATTAAATTTTTCATTAAAAATTAAATTTTTCACTACAAATACAAATTTTCATTAAAAATTCAAATTCTTACTAAAAGTTAAATTTTTCATTAAAATTTCAAATTTTCACTAAAAATTCAATTGTTCATTAAAAAATCAATTTGTCACTAAAAAGTCAATTTTTCACTAAAAATTCGATATCAAATTTTCACTAAAAAATCAAATTTTCACTAAAAATTCAATTTTTGAATAAAAATTCCATTTAAAACAAAAATTAAATTTTTCATTAAAAATTAAATTTTTCATTAAAAATTAAATTTTTCACTACAAATTCAAATTTTCAATAAAAATTCAAATTCTTACTAAAAGTTAAATTTTTCATTAAAATTTCAATTTTTCACTAAAAATTCAATTTTTCACTAAATATTCAATTTTTCACTAAAAATTCAATTTTTCACTAAAAATTCAATTTTTCAATAAAAATACGATTTTTCACTAAAAATTCAATTTTTCACTTTTTTTACTAAGAATTCAAATTTTTACTCAAAATTCAAATTTGCACTAAAAATTTAATTTTTCACATAAAATTCATTTTCCCATTATAAATTAAATTTTTTCACTAAAAATTTAAATTTTCACTAAAAATTCAATTTTTCATTTAAATTTCAATTTATCATTAAAATTTCAATTTTTCACTAAAAATTAAATTTTGATTCTGAATCAATTTTTCAGTTTTTCACTAAAACTTAAAATTTACATTAAAAACTCTATTTTTGAATAAAATTTAAAATGTTCACTATAAATTTAATTTTTCTCTAAAATATCAATTAAATAATCTCAAATTCTTTCAAAACATAAAAAGTATTTAAAAATGATTAAATAAATGTACTTAATTAAAAATTGATGTTAAACCTGAATATCAATGCAAAGTTTAAATAAAAAAAATGTAATTTACAGTTTTCTTAATTTAAACATCGAAAATAAAACATTTGCCTCCAATTCTTTTCGAGCTCTTTCCGTTTTTATTGCTCTATTTTATATTTTTCTTATCATTTTTCCTTCTTTTTTTTTATTTATATTAACGCCAAAACTTTATTTCTCTGAAATTGCAATTGCCATTGCATATTTCTTTTTAAGTGTTATTGTAGTTGCCACAAATTTAACTGAATTAACAAAAAATATTTTTTAAATTTGCATACAAAAAATTCCGCTGCATTTATGCATTCGAAACGCGCCGGCAAAACGGATATGTGGTGCGTTGGGCGGATGTGAGACTCATCGCCGGAAGTGCGCCATATGCAGCCGAGAGTAAGTTTGCATTGTGTGTGTGTGTGCGTTGTACACAATGCCTGTTTATTCGCCGAACTTTTCTTTTTGCAGCCTGTTTTCATTGGCAACACTTAACAATGCCTTCGCTCAACAGCTTTATGCAGTGGAGGCTCTTGTTGTCAAGGAGGCTCTGCTGTTGTCGGGTGGCTCTTTATCGGAGAGACTCTTGTTGGGTGAAGGATCTTGTTGCCACGCATCGTGTTCTCATAAAGGCTCACGTTGCGTAAGTAGCTCGTATTACGCAAATTCTCGTTGCGTAAAATCGCATTGCGCCTATAGTTGTTGTTATGACGGCTTTGAAAGGTATTTTATGCAAGTTATCTTAAAAAAGGTTTTTTTTTCTAAAAAATCTTTTATTAGGGCTCCTTAATATTTATATTTTTTAGTGAAAATTTAATTTATAGTGAAAATTTAGTGAAAACTTAGAATTTTAGTAAAGAATTGAAATTTAAGTGAACAAATAATTTTTAGTGAAAAATTTAATTTTTAATTAAAAAGGAATTTCAATGAAAAATTAAATTTAAAATAAAAATTGAATTTTTGGTGAAATTTTAATTTAGAATTTTTAATGAAAATTTAAATTTTTCTGAAAATTTAAATTTGTACTGAACATTTAAATTTGTACTGAAAATAAATTTTTCAGTGTAAAATTGAATTTAAAAAAACAAAATAGTTAGTTTAAGTGAACATTTGAATTTTAGTGAAAATTTGAATTTTTAGTGAACATTAACTTTTTTTTTGTGAAAACTTATATTATGAGTGAAAAATGAATTTTAAGTGAAAAATTGAATTTTTGTGAAAAATTGAATTTTTAGTGTAAAATTGAATTTTTAGTGTAAAATTGAATTTTTTAGTGAAAATTTGAATTTTTAGTGAAAAATTGAATTTTTTGTGAAAAATTGAATTTTTAGTGTAAAATTGAATTTTTTGTGAAAAATTTAATTTTTAGTGAAAATTTAAATTTTGTGAAAAATTGAATTTTTAGTGTAAAATTGAATTTTTAGTGTAAAAATGAATTTTTAGTGAAAAATTGAATTTTTAGTGAAAAATTGAATTTTTAGTGAAAAAATGAATTTTTAGTGATAAATTGAATTTTTAGTGAAAAATTGAATTTTTAGTGAAAAATTGATTTTTTAGTGAAAAATTGATTTTTTTAGTGAAAAATTGAATTTTTAGTGAAAAATTGAATTTTTAGTGTAAAATTTAATTTTTAGTGTAAAATTTAATTTTTAGTGAAAAATTGAATTTTCAGTGAAAAATTGAATTTTTAGTGAAAAATTGAATTTTTAGTGAAAAATTGAATTTTTAGTGAAAAATTGAATTTTTAGTGAAAAATTGAATTTTTAGTGAAAAATTGAATTTTTATTGAAAAATTTAATTTTTTGTGAAAAATTGAATTTTTTGTGAAAATTTGAATTTTTTGTGAAAAATTAAGTTTGTTGTGAAAAATTGAATTTTTAGTGTAACATTGAATTTTTATTGAAAAATTGAATTTTAAGTGAAAAATTGAATTTTTAGTGAAAAATTGAATTTTTAGTGAACAATTGATAAAGACTCTGTAATAAAGACGTCGTTAAAAATAATGCTGTTATAAAGGTTCTGTTATAAAAGCTGTAAAGGGGTTCTTCTGAAAGGTTCTGCTAAAGCTCTTTTAAAATTCTTAAAAATTATTTTAAAAAGAATATGGCAGAAAAATAACTCTAGAGACTATTAGATTCTTTTGATATTATGGAATCTTTTGAATGTCTTTTAATCACTATATATGCAGTTTATCATCTTTACCAACTTCTATCTTGCAATTTATCCCTTTTTACGCATATCCTTTGTTGTCTTCGCCATCAACTGGAGTTTGCCGGCGGGTGCTTTAATACGCACGCACCACAAACAACTTCAACAACCATAACAATGTATGCTACACATAACGTATTTCAGCCTTTTTGAAGTCCTTCATTAAGCGGGCTACATGAAAAACCCCATGTTTAAAGGGTCTTTTTAAGTGTAGTACTTACATTGCTGCCGCTGACAGTGTTTTAATTAAAATTGAAAAATTTATAAAAAAATATGAACTTTTCAGTGAATTTTACAAATTATAATTTCATTTTAATTAAATAAGATATAAAAAAAACAATTAATATAAAAAAATTTAAATTATAAAATTGGAAAAATAAAAATATATGTGGTAATTTTTGTAATTTGTAATTGTAATTTTTGGACATCTTTTTGCACTTAGAAAAATAAAAACAATTGTAAAATGGTTCTTAATATGGCGTAAACATTTTCATTCATGGTAATAATCAAATCAATACCTTATTGTTGCATTTCGAGTACAAGTGAAAACAAAAATGTTTTGAAAGTTTTTTTTGCTATCAAAAAGTGCGAATTTTTGTTATTTTTAATTAGGAAGGTATGTTTAAAATGATCGAATTTTGTATATCGTTTGAAATAAAAACGGATTTTGCAATTAACTTAGTATTTCTTAAATGGTGCTACTAATTTCACAATTCATGGTGATTTTTTACCGCCCCCACATCCGTGTTGAACTGGACCTTCCGTTCGGACGCTTTTGTCGATGGAAAGTTAGGAGTAACTCTTATAGCCTATGGCAAAACTGTGAAGTTGTGATATTTTTCAACAATTTGAAAAATCTATCTATATATATAAAACTCTTGGTCCGTCTGTCAGTCTGTCGGTCTGTCTGTTTGTTCCAGCATCACGTCTAAACCGCTGAACCGATTTAACTGAAATTTAACCACACAAAAACTCACCGCACTAAATTTCACCACACTAAAACTCACCACACCAAAATTCACCACACTAAACCTCACCACACTAAAATTCACCACACTAAAATTCACCACACTAAAACTCACCACACTAAATTTCACCACACTAAAACTAACCACATTCAAATTGACCCACTTAAACTGACCATACTAAAATTCACCACACTTAAATTCAACACACTAAAACACACAACAATAAAATTCACTACACTTAAACTCACCACACTAAAATTCACCACACTAAAACTCACCACACTAGAACTCACCACACTAAAACTAACCACACTAAAACTTCTACTGGAAAAAACTCTACGGGAAAGAATTCTACGGGAAAGAATTCTTCTGGGAAGAATTCTACGAGGAAGCACAGTCTGAGAAAGAATTGTCCATGAGAAAAGTTGTTTTATCGGATAATTACTACATTTATAAAACCAATAAAAAAACGTCCACAGCGAAGCACGGGTCCCTCCCACGGATAAAATTGCTCAATAACCTAGCATTCACATAATATTTGCACGAGTCGTGTACGGGTCCAGCTAGTTAATATAACAAATCATTTTGTTCGTATGTTGGTTTCCATTTCATTTCCATTCTAAAGGGCTGAACCTATTTCCTCCTTCTTTCTTACTTTCTTTCTTTATTTCTTTCAAATTTGGACCTCTGATAGGCGAAATTTTAGTACGAACTTTCAAGCATCTAGGGAGTAAATAAATAATTTCTATATCTCTATTTTTCACTAAAATTTCAATTTCTTACTAAAAATTCAAATTTTTACTAAAAATTCAATTTTTCACTAAAAATTCAAATTTTCACTAAAAATTCAATTTTTCACTAAAAATTAAATTTTACACTAAAAATTAAATTTTTTATAAATAAGTAAATTTTTCACTTTAAATTTAAATTTTCACTAAAAGTAAATTTTTCACTAAAAATTCAAATGTTCACTAAAAATTCAAAATTTCATAAAAATTCAATTATTCAATATAAATTAAAATTTTTCACTAAAAATTCAATTTTTCACTAAAAATTCAAGTTTTCACTAAAAATTAAATTTTTCACTAAAAATTCAATTTTTCACTAAAAATTCAATTTTTCACTCAAAATTCAATTTTTCACTCAAAATTCAATTTTTCACTCAAAATTCACCAAAAATGCGAAAACAAGAAAATAACAGGAAAAAAATTAAAATGATTAAGAAAAAGTGCATAAAAAACAAAAAGAACAACAAACAAAAAAAAAAATACAAAGAATACAAAATCAAAAAAAAAAGAAGTAATTTAATATATAAAATTGCAAAATTAGTTACGAAAACATAATTTTCATACCAATTTTACACTTGTTTATTCTTGCTTACATTTTATACAAATTACATCATTTATTTATGTGACTGATTAGTGTTTACAGTTCCCTCATTTCTCTTCTAAATAGAAATAGAAAAACTGCAAAACATTGTTTTTAAATAACTAAGTAAGTAATTAAAAGTGCATTAAAATACTGGCATTCAAATGTGTGAATTTTAATTGTTTCTATTGGAATAATTTATGCTTTTTGACAAAATCGAAAATTTAAAACCACATACAACGTATACTTCAAACTAATCACAACATGTTGTGCCTGATTCGTGCTTTTTTTATAGTAATTTTACTGATTAATCAAACTACAGACAGCAAGGTAATTATATCGTAATTCTATTAAAAATATATTTTTATATCTCATATAATTTGACAGTCTAATTTTCGTGGTTTTTTTACCCGCATCGAATGTCCCAAGCTACGTTACAATTATTTCAAAAACGTGTATTGCGATCCGGATAATACACTGGAACCAAAATCAAAAACGCATCGTTACAAGACATTCTCAATGGAAATGACACCGACACGTGAGATAACCGAAATAAAAATGAATTTTACATTTGCTATAACACTTCGTGGTAGAACTGTTCCTTTTGTGACGAGCGTGATCGATGTATGTGATTTTATGAATCAGAATTATAAAAATTATGTCATGCAAACTGTTCGTGAACGTATGTGGCGCACCACACAAGGTACCTTTCAGTGTCCTTTCAAGAAGGTAGGTGGTTTTAAATAAACTCTCATAAACTCATAAACTCTCATAAACTCTCATAAATTCTTGTTTTTTTTCAGAATACGCCAATAAAATTCATTAATTTTACTGCCGAAAATGAGTTATTACCGCCCTACTTACCCGAGGTTAACTGGACCGGCACTGTGGAATACATTGTCGAGGGGAAGTCTGCATTAACATTCGTAGCATATGGCATACTTCTCAAGTCGTGATATTTTAAAACAAATTAAAAATGTTTTATTCTAGTCATATTAAATATTTGAATGTGCATTTTTAAAAATATTGGCAAATCAAATTATAAAGTTTGAAGTGCTTTAAAAATTAGTATAAAATATATATTTTTTTATTTTATTTTTGTTATTTTGGTTTATTCATCAATTAGCATAACGTATATAAAATATCTTATGATCTGGACAACATACTGAATTATCAAAACGGATTTGGTGTGCCTATATCCTGACCAAAACGCAAAAATTTTTGTGTTTTTGCCATAACTTTTCATGGGTACAAGATCGAATAGTGATGTAAGGCATTAATTGTTTGTTTTTTAAGCACCTATCCATGGTATATTATTATTTAAAAATGTTTTATTAAAAATTAATTTTCCATTTGTTATTTGCAGAAAAAATGTTTGGAAAAATATTTTTAAATAAACATGTCAATCGATAGGTGCATTAAAAATAAACAATTAATGCCTTGACAACACTATTTTATCTTACACCAATAAAGAGTTATAGCAAAAAAATTAAAAAAATCGAAAAATTGAAAGTCTTGTCATGCCAAAAGGACGAATCATTTCGTTTTTTTGCCACAACTTTTTATTGGTAAAAGATAAAATAGTGGTGTAAAGCAATTAATTGTTTGCTTTTAAAGCACCTAATTATAGGCATCATTATTTAAAAATATTTTTTTGAAATTTTAAATAATGATGCCAATCGAAAGGTGTATTAAAAACAAAAAATAAATGCCTTTACACCACTATTTTATGTAGTGCCAGTAAGCTAACTGCGATAACAAGTTCGATATCGATGTTTTGTCACATTATTTTAAAATATTTGTCGTACATTCAAATTTAAGATAAAAATACGATATTTAAATATTTATCATATCGATAATGCAATGTTTCTCAAATCAAACTCGATGTTCAATGCGATATTAATCGAGAATCGTTTTTTTTTCTCAAAGTGATATCGAATCGAATGGCAGACTGGGTAACTACTCAGGATTGTCATTGGACGAAATATTAAAAATCGATTTAAACCACTCTAGTGTATACTACAAATTAGCAAGCTTTGTGTCTTTGAACTCAAAATAAATAATAAAAAAAATAAAAACGCTTTAAAAAGCACTCCGTTACGCAGCACGGGCTCGACTTAATGATATAATTAAAGTATTTTTCATTGTTCTATATAATGGCCTCATTTAACGTTGTTATTCATGACCTATATGTCAAAATGGTCAAAATTTGAAACCATATACGACGTATACTTCTTTCGGACCGCAACATGTTGTGCTTAAATCAATTATTTCTTATAGCATTTGTACTTATTAATCACACTACAGACGGCAAGGTATTTTTTTGTAGTTTTCCCATTAAATATATATTTTTTTATATCTCATATAATGTTGATAGCCTAAAATTGGTGTTTTTATTACGCGCATCGAATGTCCCAAACTACATTCGACTGATGTAAAGGACTACTATTGTGAGCCGAATAATACACTGGAACCCAAATCCACAACGCATCGTTACAGCCAATTCACAGTGGGAATGACGCCGACACGTGACATAACCGATGTTAAACTCAATTTTACATTAATTTTAACACATCGTGGTCGAAATATTCCTTTTGTAAGGACCATCATCGATGTCTGTGAATTTTTGACGCAAAATTATACGAATTTTGTTCTCAAATATGTACGATTACAGCTGTGGCGCAGCAGTAAAGGTTCTTTTATGTGTCCTTTCAAAAAGGTAGGATTTAGGAAAAATATTTATCGAAGTTCAAACAATTTTTTCCATTGTCATTTCTTATATTATTTCTAAATAACTCGTTGGTAATGATTTAAACTGCTTAATGAGTTTTAAGATATGTCAGTCTGCCATTCATTTCGATTCATATTCTTTTTATTTTTATTTGTATTTGTACCATATTATTAAACTATTCATTTAAATGTTTGTTTCATTTTCAGAACATACCAACTCTATTGACTAATTTTACTACCCAAGTTGATTTTTTACCGCCCTACACACCCGACTTGAACTGGACCTTCCGTTCGGAGTCCTTGATCCATGGAAAGTTAGGATTAACTTTTGTAATCTATGGCAAAACTGTGAAGTTGTGATATTTAGCAACAGTTTGAAGATTTTTTGATTTTCTCTTTCGTTCTTTCTATCTATCTATCTATCTATCTATCTATCTATCTATCTATCTATCTATCTATCTATCAATATTTAATATTTTTTAATATTTAGTAAAATATATATATTTTTTTTTTTGGTAAAAAATTGAATTTTTAATGAAAAATTATTTTTTTTGGTGAAAAATTGAAATTTTAAGTGAAAAATTGAATTTCTATTGAAAAATTTAATTGCTAGTGTAAAATTGAATTTTTGTGTAAAATTTAATTTTTATTGAAAAATCGAATTTTTAGTAAAAAATAATATTTTTAGTGAAAAATTTAATTTTTAATGAAAAATTTAATTTTTAGTGAAAATTTGAAATTTTAGTGAAAATTTGAACTTTTAGTGAAAATTTAATTTTTAGTGATAAATTGAATTTTTAGTGAAAAATTGAATTTTTAGTGATAAATTGAATTTTTAGTGAAAAATTGAATTTGTAGTGAAAAATTGAAGTTTTAGTGAAAAATTGAATTTTTAGTGAAAACTTAATTTTAGTGATAAATTGAATTTTTAGTGCAAATTTGAATTTTTAGTGAAAAATTTTATTTTTAGTGAGAAATTTAATTTTTAGTGAAAAACTAATTTTAATGAAAAAATGAAAATTTGAATTTTTAGTAAAAGTTGTATTTTTAGTGCAAAATTGAATTTTAGTGATAAATTGAATTTTTAGAGACATTTTAAAGAACAAAAAAAGAATTTTTAGTACAAATTAGCATTTTTAGTGAAAATTTTAATTTTTTTAGTGAAAATTTTAATTTTTTTAGTTTAAATTTTTTGTGAAAAATTTTATTTTTTTAGTGAAAATTTGAATTTTTAGTGAACAAATGAATTTTTAGTGATAAATTGCATATTTAGTGAAAATTTGAATTTTTAGTGAAAATTTGAATTTTTAGTGAAAAATTGAATATTTAGTGAAAATTTGAATTTTTAGTGAAAAATTCAATTTTAAGTGAAAAATTCAATTTTAAGTGAAAAATTCAATTTTAAGTGAAAAATTGAATTTTTATTGAAAATTTGAATTTTTAATGAAAAATTGAGGTTTCAATGAGAAATGGATATATTTTTCTATATTCAAAAATTTAGTATTTTTTTATTTTTAAATTGTTATAAATTTTCATGACTTCAGAACTATGCCATATGATATGAAAGTTAATGCTGATTTTCCATCGACCATGTAATCCGTATGGGCGGTCCAGTTTACTTCGGGTATGTAGGCCGGTAAATAGTTATGTTGGGCAGTAAAATTACTAAATTGAATTGGTATGTCCTAAAAAACGAACAAGCAGTTATTGGTATAGGTTAAGAATATGATAAAGTAATAAAAAATAGTAAAAAAAAAAACAAAAAGTTTTATTAATATAAAAAGAGGTTGAAAAGTTGCGGAAATTAAAGAAATTTATAATTTATTTAAAAAAACATTAAGTGCTGGTAAAAACGAGTTGGGAAAGTTAGGTCACATGGGTAAATTCGGTCACATGGGGCGGATTTTTATAGTCGGTCGGGCCCGACTATGGAATACCCTACACCTTTGGTGGGGATATTAACCCTCAGAATATTAATCATATATCAGAAATTTACGTCTTATATCCCCATAAATTAAAAAAATTATATAAAGTATAAAAAACTAAAAAAAAATTTAAAAAATGTAATTGGGCGGACCACGCCTATATTTAAAATTTTGAAAGGCTAATATTTCATAGATTTGATTTTAATAATTTACGGATCAAATTTCCACTATTAAAACCCGGGAAATAATGAAAAAAAAAAAAGTGGGCGGATCACGCCCATTTTTTGACCACATATTTTTAGGTGAATTCTAACAATACGTTTTAAATTTTATAACTATACCTTGAATACTTTTCGAGTTATTAGTTCCGAAAGAGTTATAAAAAAGTGACTTGTATGGGAGGAGGGCGTGTCCGTTGACCGATTTGGCTCATTTTCAAACTCAGGTCCTACTTTTGGCTAAAATATATTGAGACGAAATTTCATCGCATTCTGATCAGTATTTCTCAAGTTATTCTGTATTCGGACAGCTAGACAGCAAGACGGACAGACAGACAGACGGACATGGCTAAACGGACTCGGGTAGTGATGCTGATCAAGAATATATATACTTTTCCATACCGGACACGCCTCCTAAGGGGCGTTACAATATCTGCACAAACTTAATATAGCCTGTACCTCATAGGTGTAGGGTATAAAAAAACTGTGTATACAGTTCGTATCAGCACCAATGACTAAATGACATATGAAACGCCATTGGAAGAAATCTTTTGGAGTAGTAAAAGACCTACCTTCATGAGAGGACACTGCAATGCACCCTTTGAGCTGCGCCACAAAAGCGTTAGTAAATTTTGTACAACAAAATTCGAATAATCCTGCGTCATCAACTGACAGACATCGATGACGCTCGTCAGAAAAGTCGCCGTTCTACGACGATGTGTTACAAAAAATGTAAAATTAAATTTGAAATCGGTTACGTCACGTGTCGGCGTCATTTGCATTGAGAATGTGTTGTAGCGATGTTTGATTGATTTTGGTTCCAGTGTATTATCCGGATCACAAGAGTAGTTCTTGAAATCAGTCGAATGTGCCTTAGGACATTCGATGCGCGTAAAGAAAACACGAAAATTTGGCTAACGAGTTATAGGAGTTATAGTTAGGGTTATTTAGAGTTATAGTTGGAGTTATTTAGAGTTATTTAAGTATACTTGGTATAGAAATACTATATAAATTACCTTGCTGTCTGTAGTGTGATTAATAAGCAAAAATGCTATAAATATTAAATGATGCAAGCACCACATGTTGCGGTTCGTATGAAGTATACTTCGTATGTGGTTTAAAATTTTCGATTTTGTAATTTATCAGCAATAAGTTTAAAGTATTAATTATTAGAGTATTATATCATAGCCATGCTGCGTAACGAAGTGGTTTATTTTCTAAATGATTTTTAATTAGAAAGCAAATGGACGAAGCTTGCTAATTTTGATCATCACCCCCTTGTGGAAAAAGCGAATAGAATAGAACTATTTCCTAAAAATGTGAACTAGGTTTTTACAATGAGATGAACCGATTATTTTAATATGGGCCTGCCATTGCAGAATTCAATTTTGACTGTCTTCTGCACTACTTTACTCTAGTTGCAAACTAGTAATTTTTGTTCTAGTACATTTTGAAATAGTTCTGGAACTAATATGCTATAGATTATATCTCTTTTTCCAACGGAGATTGCACCAAATTGCAAAAATATTTTTTGAAATATAAAATAAGGCATATATAAAATGATGTTGTTCGTAACTAATGTTGCTTTTGTGTGTGTGTTTTTTTTTTGTATATACGAAGTTTTTTTAACGGTTTTTTATTATTTCTATTCATTGAATTTAGTTTATGATTTTGTGTGTTTTAAACTAATTTTGTTTTTTTATTTATTTTTTTTATAGTTTTTGGTTTTTCTTTATTTATTTTTAAAATTTAATTTTATAATATTTTTTATGTGTTTGTCGCTTTGCTTTAATTTATTTTGAATTTTGAATTTTTAATTTTGTTTTTTTTTTTTTTTTTTTCCAGCATACATATGTGTATTTTTTTATTTTGGTTTCTTTTTTTTTATTTTACTTTTGTTTTTAATTTTGGTTTGACTGTTGTTTATCATTTTTTTGTGTGTTTTATTTTTGTGCTATATTTTTCTATGTGTTTTCTACAAATTTAATTTTTTGTGTAAAATTTAATTTTTAGTGTAATTTGAAGTGAATTTTTTTTTCAATAAAAATTGAATTAAATTTTAAGTGAAAAATTCAATTTTTAGTAACAAATGAATTTTTGAGAAAAATTGAATTTTTAGTGCAAAAATTAATTTTTATTGAAAAAATTAATTTTTATTGAAAAAATTAATTTTTATTGAAAATTTGAATTTTTAATTAAAAATTTAATTTTTAGTGCAAAATTTAATTTTTATTGAAAAATTTAATTTTTATTAAAAAATTTAATTTTTATTGAAAAATTTAATTTTTATTAAAAAATTGAATTTTTATTGAGAAATTGATATATTTTTCTATATTAATTAATTTAATATTTTAACATTATTCAATTATTATAAATTTTCACGACTTTAGAACTATGCTATACGATATGAAAGTTAATGCTAATTTTCCATCGACCATGACATCCGTATGGGCGGTCCAGTTAACTTCGGGTAAGTAGGCCGGTAAATAGTTATGTTGTGCAGTATAATTTCTGAATTGAATTGGTATGTTCTAAAAAACGAACTTGCGTTTATTGGTAATAAAAAAAGTAAAGTAAAAAAAAGTGGCTGAAAAGTTGCGCAAATTACTAATATTTTTAATTTATTTGAAAGTTCGTATGAGCACCAATGAGTTATTTAGAAATGATCATATATCATATATCATGCTATTGGAAAAAATCTTTTTGAGTAATGAAAAACCTACCTTCATGAGAGGACACTGCAATGCACCCTTTGAGCTGCGCCACAAAAGCGTTAGTAAATTTTGTACAACAAAATTTGAATAATCCTGCGTCATCAACTGACAGATATCGATGACAGTCGTCAGAAAACGCATCGTTCTACGACGATGTGTTACAAAAAATGTAAAATTAAATTTGAAATCGGTTATGTCACGTGTTGGCGTCATTTCCATTGAGAATGTGTTGTAACGATGTTTGGTTGATTTTGGTTCCAGTGTGTTATCCGGATCACAATGGCAGTTCGTGAAATCAGTCGATTGTACCTTAGGACATTCGATGCGCGTAAAGAAAACACGAAAATTTGGCTATCGAATTTTAGGAGTTATTTAAGTATATTTGGTATAAAAATACTATATAAATTACCTTGCTGTCTGTAGTGTGATTAATGAGCAAAAATGCTATAAAAATTAAATGATTCAAGCGGCACATGTTGCGGTCCAAATGAAGTATATTTCGTATGTGGTTTAAAATTTTCAATTTTTTCATTTATCAGCAATAACTTTAAAGTATTCCAATACATAGAAACGATTAAAAACATATATTAATCATTATAGCATATTAAATCATACTAGTGCTGCGTAACGAAGTGGTTTTTCTAATTGATTTTTTAATGGAAATCAAATGAACTACTTTCTAAAAACATGAACTAGTTATTGCCTATGAGCGGAACCGATTATTATAACACGGACCAGAGAGTCAATTTTGACTGTCTTCTGCACTACTTTACTCTAGTTTTGAACTAGCAATTTTTGTTCTAGTACACTTTGAATTAGTTCTGGAACTAGCATTTTATAGAGTTGTTATCTTTTTCCCGGTAGCCGCGGTAGCTCAGTGGTTAGTGCGTTGGACTGCGAGCCGAAAGGTCCCCGGTTCAAGACTGGACTAGGGCTAACAACATCTTTTCATAGAAACATTTTTCTATACCGCGCTACCTCGCGGCAGTAAATGGCAAACCTACGAGAGTAAAAATTGCATTTAAAAAACTCTCACCCGCCGTTTGGATTTGGCAATAAACTGTAGGTCCCACCACTTTGAGTACAAATATAACACGCACAGCTCAAAAGACAGCTCAAAAGAGAGCTCGGCCAAAGTTCTATACAGGACTGTAGCGCCAAACTATTATTATTATCTTTTTCCCACGGGGACTGTACCGAATTGCAAAAATATTTTATGCAATGTAAAAAAAATGCAATATATAAAATATTGTTGTTCGTAATTAATTTAGATATTTTGTTTTTTGCATATTCGAAGTTTTTTAACTGTTTTTTTTTATTATTTCTATGCATTGAATTTAGTATTTAATTATTTATTTATTTATTTACTTTCTTATTTATTTATTTATTTATTTAATTATTTATTTTTTTATTTATTTTTAAAATATTTTTATGTGTTGTTCGCTTTGCTTTTGTTTTGATAAATTTTGAATTTTGGTTTCTGTTTTTTTTTTGTTTTTCATTTTTTGCGTGTCTAATTTTTGTGCTATATTTTTTATGTGTTTTCTCAATGTGTTAGAAAGAGACGGAATAACATTCAGCGCACTAAGGCAGTGTGCGAGAAAGAGATGGAAGATCAGCGCATAAAAACACATGAGTGCGAATGAGATGCATATAGCATGCAGCATTCACGAAGTGTAGTGTAGACGCTTCTCGAAACATTTCGAAGCTTCTCAAATCTTGTCGAACTGATGCATGAAGTATATAAGGGCGCAGCATCTGAGGCGCAGCACTTTAGTAGTGATTGGAAAGCGGTCGAGTGCATCTCGTGTGAGAACAATGTCAAGTTAAATAGTGGACATGCAGCAGTTGTTAGAATTTGTTATTAGTAAAGTTGTTAGTTAATGTAAATAAATAAAGTTAATTGTTATAATTTAAACCAAACAAAGAGTGTTTTTATTTTGTATACAATCCAGAGATACGAACTTGTAGAACAGTTTTCCATATTATACTTTGTATTGTAAAGGGCTTTTCAATAAGAGCGCTACAACATTTTTTTTAAGGATCAACAACGAGTCGAAATTATTAAAATTTACTACCGAAATTCGAATTTGTCTATCTTTCCATCATGAAATGGCAAACCTTACTGAAGAGAAATGTGAAAAGAGCGGCAAGAAATATGGCGTCGTTTGTTGTCCCTGTTGCTCTACTTTTGTAGCGTCCCTGTTGAAAAACCCTTTAGTTATGATTTTATTGAAATTTGTGTTTGAAGTTTTTTTGCATTTTTTTTTTTATTTGCATTTGTTTTCTTTCTATTATTGCTTTTATTTTATTGTATTGTAGTTATGGTATTTTTGGAATTTGTGTTTTTCATTTATTTTTTATTTGCTTTTTTTTTAAATTTTTCTTTTTTTTTAGTGTTGTGTGAGGACAAAAATTTGTGTGTCTCAAATTTGTACCCACATATTTTTTTTATGAATTAAATAAGTTTAATAATTTAATTAATTGCCATTATTACTAAGTACGATACAGCATATGAAGCAACAACAACTGCATAGACTACGCAATAACAAAGCACACGGCGATTGACACGATTGACACATTTCTCTTCAGTAAGGTTTGCCATTTCATGACGGAAAGATATGCGAATTTCTGTAGTAAATTTTTATAATTTCGACTCGTTGTTGGCTCGTATATCTTTCCATCATGAAATGGCAAACCTTACTGAAGTGAAATGCCAAAAGAGCGGCCAGAAATATAGCGTCGTTTGCTGTCCCTGTCGCTCTACTCTTGTAGCGTCCCTGTTGAAAAACCCTTGAAAAAAACTTTTGTAGCGCTCTTATTGAAAAAGCCTTTACCATTTCATATTGCACTAAATGTTTTTTAATTTGCATTTTAGCAATTTTGTATACAGTTTTTGCATTATTTGCTTTCTAATTAAAAAATAGTGGCAAAAAAGTATAAAAAATACTAATTATTTTATACATAAATAAGTAATCAAAAATACATTAAAATACGCATATTGAAATGTTCTATTGTAATAATTTACGCATTTAGACAAATTTGAAAATTGAAAACCACATACGACGTATACTTCTTTCTGACCACAACATGTTGTACTTAAATCAAATATTTGTTATTGTATGTTTACTGATTAATCACACTACCGACAGCAAGGTAATTTATAGAGTATTTATTTCTATACCAAATAAACTTAAATAACTTCTATAACTCTGTAGCCAAATTATCGTGCTTTTTTTACGCGCATCGAGTGTCCCAAACCACGTTCCGATTTTAAGGACTACCATTGTGCACCGGATAATACACTCGAACCAAAATCAATATCGCATCGTTACAGCCAATTCTCATTGGCAGTGACACCAACACGTGACCTAACCGATATAAAAATTAATTTTACATTTATTGTAAAACTACGTGGTAGATCGGTGCCTTTTGTGAAGACCATGGTCGATCTCTGTCAGTTAATGACGCAAGATTATAAACATTATGTAATGCAACATGTTCGTACACTTTTGTGGCGCTCTACAAAGGGTACACTTCAGTGTCCATTTAAGAAGGTAGGTGTTTAGTGTTTTTTCACAACTGAAAAATATTTTTTCCTTTGGCATGCCATATATCATTTGTTAATAACTTTATGGTGCTAATTTGAATTGCATACTGAGTATTTTTTCAACACGTAACGTTTTTCAAAAAAAAAAAAAAAAAATCATTAACTTTTTAACTACTTTTTAGATTAATAAAATTTAAAACTTTCAATTACAGAACTTATAATTTTGATGTTAATTAAATTTTATTATTGATTAAATGGCATGTTTTATGTATTGAAAATGCAACTTAATTTATTATTAATATATTGAAATATTTATAAATGGTTGTTTGTTTTTCAGAATATACCAGTTCAATTCACTAATTTTACTGCCCAACATGACTCTTTACCGTCCTACCTACCCGAAGTTAGCTGGACTGGCACTGCCGAATACTTTGTCGACGGCAAGTCTGCATTAACTTTCATAGCAAATGGCATACTTCTGAAGTCGTGATATTTTACAACAAATTAAAAATGTTTTAAATATTAAATAAATAAGGGGGCTTTAATGGATGAAATAATGAAATATTGGACTATTAGAAAGAAAAAAAATTCAATGTAAATTGCATTTTTAGTGAAAATTTGAATTTATAGAAAATTTTGAATTAAAAAAAAAATAACAAAAATTGATTTTTTTTTAATTAAAATGGATTTTTTTTTGATTAAAAATTGAATTTTTAATGAAAATTGAATTTTTAGTGAAAAATTGAAATTATAGTGAAAAATTGAAATTTAAGTGAAAACTAGAATTTTTACTGAAAAATTGTTTTTTTTTTTAAGTGAAAAATTGAATTTTTTACTAAAAAATTGAATTTTTACTGAAAAATTGAATTTTTACAGAAAAATTGAATTTTTAGTGAAAAATAGACATTTTAGTGAAATATTGAATTTTTAGTGAAAAATTGAATTTTTAGTGAAAAATTGAATTTTTAGTGAAAAATTGAATTTTTAGTGAAAAATTGAATTTTTAGTGAAAAATTGAATTTTTAGTGAAAAATTGAATTTTTAGTACAAAATTGAATTTTTAGTGAAAAATTGAATTTTTAGTGAAAAATTGAATTTTTAGTGAAAAATTGAATTTTTAGTTAAAAATTGAATTTTTAGTGAAAAATTTAAATTTTAATGACATATTTAAACTTTAGTTAAAAATTGAAATTTTAGTGAAACACTGAATTAGTACAAAATTTAATTTTTAGTAAAAAATTGCATGAAACATTGAAATATTAAATATTTTGGTTACAAATTTAATTTTTAACTAAAAATTCAATTTTTCATTCAAAATTGAAAAATTGAATTTTTAGTGAAAAATTGAATTTTTAGTGAAAAATTGAATTTTTAGTGAAAAATTGAGTTTTTAGTGAAAAATTGAATTTTTAGTGAAAAATTGAATTATTAGTGAAAAATTGAATTTTTAGTGAAAAATTGAATTTTTAGTGAAAAATTGAATTTTTAGTGAAAATTTCAATTTTTAGTGAAAATTTGAATTTTTAGTGAAAATTGGAATTTTTAGTGAAAAATTGAATTTTTAGTGAAAAATTAAATTTTTAGTTAAAAATTGGTTTTTAGTGAAAAATTAAATTTTTAGTGAAAAATTGAATTTTTAGTGAAAAATTGAATTATTAGTGAAAAATTGAATTTTTAGTGAAAAATTGAATTTTTAGTGAAAAATTGAATTTTTAGTGAAAAATTGAATTTTTAGTGAAAAATTGAATTTTTAGTGAAAAATATAATTTTTAGTGAAAAATATAATTTTTATTGAAAAATATAATTTTTAGTAAAAAATTGAATTTTAAGAGAAAAATTGAAATTTTTTTAGTGAAAAATTGAAATTTTTTAGTGAAAAATTGAATTTTTAGTGAAAAATAGAATTTTTAGTGAAAAATTTAATTTTCTAGTGAATAATTTAATTTTTAGTGAAAAATTTAATTTTCAGTGAAAAATTGAATTTTTAGTGAAAAATTGAATTTTTAGTGAAAAATTTAATTTTCAGTAAAAATTGAATTTTTAGTGAAAAATTGAATTTTTAGTGAAAAATTGAATTTTTAGTGAAAAATTGAATTTTTAGTGAAAAATTGAATTTTTAGTTAAAAATTGAATTTTTAGTGAAAAATCGAATTTTTAGTGAAAAATTGAATTTTAAGAGAAAAATTGAATTTTAAGAGAAAAATTGATTTTTTAGTGAAAAATTGAATTTTTAGTGACAAATTGAATTCATACTGACAAATTGAATTTTTAGTGAAAAATTTAGATTTTAATGACAAATTTAAACTTTAGTTAAAAATTGAAATTTTAGTGAATAATTTAATTGTTACTGAAATACTGAATTAGTAAAAAATTGAATTTTTATTAAAAAATTGCATGAAATATTGAAATATTAAATATTTTGGTTACAAATTCAATTTTTCATTCAAAATTTTATATTTAACTAAAAATTCAATTATTCATTCAAAATTCAATTTTTAACTAAAAATTCAATTTTTAACTAAAAATTCAATTTTTAACTAAAAATTCAATTTTTAACAAAAATTTAATTTTTAACTAAAAATTCAATTTTTAACTAAAAATTCAATTTTTAACTAAAAATTCAATTTTTAACTAAAAATTCAATTTTTAACTAAAAATTCAATTTTTAACTAAAAATTCAATTTTTAACTAAAAATTGTATTTTTTTTACTAAAAATTCTATTATTTCATTAGAAATACAATTTTTACTCGCAAATTAAATTTTCCATGTGCTCTTGAAAAAATAAAGTTTTCATTTTTTTTTTCTAATTTATTTATTTTGTTACGCACATTAACTTCTAGCCTTAATATTCACGTCCACGAAATTCATCTGACAGTCGCGGACAATTTTGACAGACAGTCGCTGAAATCGAAAGCCACGCGCCAACGTTAGCCTCAGTAGCGCACTCTAGCGTGCAAAAGCGGCAGCAAAACGTAAGTGGTGACGCGAATTAAACGCAGTCAGCCGTAAACGTACGAAAAAAAAACCAAACAAACGTCAGAAAAATGCAGTCGGCGAAGCAGATGAAGACGACGACGACGACGGAGTTGACTGCTTGACAAGCGCGTCAAAGAGTTTAAGAATCAATTAGCAACTAAAATAAAAAGTGACAAGCAGAGCTTACAGAAAAGAAGGAAAGAAGCCAGAAAAAAGGTCACAAAAAAGGCTTAAAAATGCACGCCAAATGTAAAGTTAACAAAAAAAAAGGAATCTGTCGAAAAGTTTTTATCGCGTTGACGGAGCGTAACGCAAAGATGTGACAACGGTGCTGCGTTGCATTACATGCGTCTTACGTATTTAACACAATCGTAACCTGCAACGACGATTGCGGTGAATGTGTCACGGTTGTCACAGTTAAGATAACTTTAATTTACAACTTAAAGCTGCGTGGGGTGTGCTTGATAAGCATTGCATTATTTTTTGTTTTGTTTTTTATTTTTATCTTTATTATTTCTTTTAAATTATCTATCTTATTTTTATATAATACATTCTTTTATACATTCATTTCATTATATCTTTCGTTATTTCCATTCATCTGCAATATTTCTGATTTCCCTTGTTTCTCTTCTTTCAATCCATCTTTTTATTCCATATTTCCATTCTATTTTCCTTCTTTTATTTATTTCTTTCCTTTCGTACCCTTATTTTTTCTGTCTCTCTTTTTCATCTTCTTCATGTTCATCTTCCTTCCTCTACCCTTCTAATCTTCTACCCATCCTTACCATTCTTCTCATCCATCCCATCCTCCTTATCCTTGCCATCCTCTCCATTCTTCTTATCATCCATATCCTTTCCATCCTTTCCATCCTTCCCATACACCCCATCATCCCATTCTTTCCCATCATTCTCATTCTTTCCATCCCTCCTATTCTTCCCATCCTTTACATCCTTTCCACCCTTTCCATTCTTCCCATCCTTTACATCCTTTCCACCCTTTCCATTCTTTCCACCCTTCCCATCCTTTCCATCCTCCCCATTCTTCCCATCCTTTCCATCCTTTCCATCCTCCTCTCCTTTCTTTCCCTCTTTTTCTTCTTCTCTTCTTTCCATTTTTACCCTTCATTCCCTTCTATGTATTCTTTCCCTTCTTTTCCTTCTTTCTCTTTTTCTCTTCTTTCTCTTTTTTCCTTTCTTTCCCATATTTTTTTCTTTCCCTTTTTTCTTTTCTTTCCCATATTTGCCTTCTTTCCCATCAGTCTCTTCTTTCCATTCTTCCCTATCATTACCTTCTTCCCCAGCATTGTCTTCTGTCTTTTCACTCCATTTTTTCCTTCTTTCCATTCTGTCCCTTCTTTTTCTTCTTTCCCTTCTTTTCCATATTTGTCTTATTTTCTCTGTTTTCCCTACGTTCGCTTCTTCCTCTTATTTTTCTTATATCCCTTCTTTCTCTCCCATTTTTGTTTTTCATTTAATTCTCTCATCTACAATCTGAACTTTTATTTCACACTATTTAGACGCGCGACATCATGATTTTTCCTTCACTACTTTTAGTTTTTTTTTGTCTCAAAGTTGTCAAAACTTTCTACAATTTTTTCATCAACTGCTTTTTTCCGCCACATTTTTTTATTTGATGCGCTTTCGTAAAGTTTTAATTGCACTTCATTGTAAGTCTTTTGAGAGGAAGAGGGTGCAACATTTTTATTATTTCGTATTCAGCCAACATCCGTTTCCGTAACCTTTACCGCATTTGCCGTCAATGGCTTCCTTGGCCTCACTTTGCTTAGACCATTTTTTATGCCAAATGTTGGTAATGAATTTTGAAGTGTGCGCTTTGAACGCACTTAATTTAAGGACTCGTTTAAAACTACTAAATAGTTTGAATGAAGCGAAATTCCAAATGAATTGCAACCACATTTGTTGTGGAGTGAACATGAAAAAATAGCGTTGTTTATTGAAAAATATGAAATTAAATGCATTCGGAGATGGTTTTACGATTGGAAAGATAGACTTTAGATGGATTTCAAAAAAGTTTTAGATTCTATTAATGAATATAATATTTTAATTTTCTTTTAAACTTCTTTTACTGCTTTTTAAATCATCATTTAATCTTCATTTAATCTCCTTTTAATTTTCATTTGATCTTCTTTTAATCTTCTTTTAATCTCCTCTCCTTTTAATATTCTTTTAACCTTCTTTTAATCTTCTTTTAATCTTCTTTTAATCTTCTTTTAATATTCTTTTAATCTTATTTTAATCTGCTTTTAATCTTATTTTAATCTTATTTTAATCTTATTTTAATCTTATTTTAATCTTCCTTTTATCTTATTTTAATCTTTTTTTAATCTTCTTTTAATCTTATTTTAATCTTATTTTAATCTTCCTTTTATCTTATTTTAATCTTTTTTTAATCTTCTTTTAATCTTCTTTTAATATTATTTTATCTTCTTTAAGTCTTCTTTTATTCTTCTTTTAATCTTCTTTTAATATTCATTTAATATTCTTTTAAATTTCTTTTAATATTCTTTTAATCTTCTTTTAATCTTCTTTTAATCTTCCTTTAATCTTCTTTTAATCTTCTTTTAATCTTCATTTAATCTTCTTTGAATCTACCTTTAATCTTATTTTAATCTTCTTTTAATCTTCTTTTAATCTTCTTTTATTTAATCTTCTTTCAATCTTCTTTTATTCTTCTTTTATTTAATCTTCTTTTAATCTTCTTTTAATCTGCTTTTAATCTTCTTTTAATCTTCTTTTAATCTTCTTTTAATCTGCTTTTAATCTTATTGTAATCTTTTTTTAATCTTCTTTTAATCTTCTTTTTATCTTCTTTTAATCTTCTTTTAATCTTTTTTTAATCTTCTTTTAATCTTCAATTAATATTCTTTTATATTCTTTTAATCTCCTTTTAATCTTCTCTAAAAATTATCTTAATTTTCACTTAATCTTCTTTTATCTCATGTTAATCTTCTCTTAAAATTATCTTAATCTTCTTTAAATCTTTATTAACTCTTCTTTTAAATTTATTTAAATCTTCCTGTTCTATTTTTCTTCTATTATTCTTCTTAATGTTTCCTGTCTCTTTTTTATTCTGCTTTCTTTTCTTCTCCATTTGACCCTTTGCGCATCAATCATCACACTTCGTATCAAATGACACAAATTCCCCGCCCGCTGTCATGTAATTTCAACACCATCGCCACCAACATTATTAAAATCTTCATTATAACTATCACCAACATCATCGTCGTCGTCATCTTCTTGACTGACAATTACCAATTACAATAATGTCAGTGTGACCAAGGCTGCGGAAACTGTCAGCCCAGCTGTCAAATACATAACTGTCAACGATTGTCACTTACGCATGTTCGGCGCCGTTGACAGCAACAAACGACGACAACGATGATGATGATGACGACGGCAACCACATAAACGTTGCGTGTGTGGTCCGTTTATAACAATTAAAAGAAAAAACAAAAATAAAATACAACAATTACAACAACTAATTGCCTCGCTTTTCTTTATTCAACATAAAATATTGTACGATCAAATCCATAATTTATGTTTGCTCTGAATTGTCGTTGTCAACTTCGTCGTCGTCAAATGCTGCCCGCCCACACACAGCGCCAACCACAATATCAACAGCAACATATTGCAACAATTATGCAATTGTCAATATTTTATTGATCATGTTGTTGTTGTTATTTCTATTTTATATTCTTGTTGCTGCTTTTATTTGCTGTCATTACTGTCAACGCAACCACGAAATAAGTCGAAACATATTCGGTACGCTATCATTTGCTGCATTTGCAACCGATCAATCATGTTGCCTGCTAAATGTCGACGACATCGGTTCATTTAGCTAGTCTTTTAAATGTCTACCCAATGTCTGTAGGCTCGTTCGTGGCATTGCATGACTACTTTAATAACGGACCGATATTCTTTTATATCACATTTTAAATAAATTCAATTTTAAACTAAAAATTAAAATTTTCACTAAAAATTCAAATTTTCACTAAAAATTCAAATTTTCACTAAAAATTCAAATTTTCACTAAAAATTCAATTTTTCACTAAAAATTCAATTTTTCACTAAAAATTCAATTTTTCACTAAAAATTCAATTTTTCACTAAAAATTAAATTTTTCACTAAAAACTAAATTTTTAACTTAATATTCAATTTCAAATTTTCAATAAAAATTAAATTTCAATTTTTCACTAAAATTCAAATTTTCACTAAAAATTCATTTTTTCACCAAAAATTCAAATTTTCACTAAAAATCCAATTTTTCACTAAAAATTCAAATTTTCACTAAAATTCAATTTTTTACTTAAAAATCAAATTTTCACTTAAAATTCAATTTTTCACTATAAATTCAATTTTCACTAAAAATTCAATTTTTCACTAAAAATTCCATTTTTCACTCAAAATTCCATTTATCACTAAAAATTCAATTATTCACTAAAAATTCAATTTTTCATACATTATCTTTAAAAATTCTATTTTTCACTAAAAATTTAATTTTAAACTAAAAATTTAATTTTCACTAAAAAATTAAATTTTTTACTAAAAACTAAATTTTTCACTTAATATTCAATTTTTCACTTCAAATTCAAATTTTCAATAAAAATTAAATTTCAATTTTACACTAAAAATTCAAATTTTCACTAAAAATTCAATTTTTCACTAAAAATTCAAATTTTCACTAAAAATTCAATTTTTCACTATAAATTCAAATTTTCACTAAAAATTCAATTTTTCACTAAATATTATATTTTTCACTAAATATTATATTTTTCACTAAAAATTCAATTTTTCACTAAAATTCAATTTTTTACTTAAAAATCAAATTTTCACTAAAAATTCAATTTTTCACTATATATTCAATTTTTCAAATAAAAAAAAAAATTTCAAAATAAATATATTTTGCACAAAAACATAAATTTTGTCCAATAAATAATTTTTAATTAAAATATTTGAATTAAAATTTTATTATTTAACACATAACAATTTTATTTTTCCATAATAAGCACCAAACTTTAAACAAAACCCAAAACGATGACAGCAACTCCATCACAATAAACTGAAATTTTGTCAGTTTTTTAACAAAAATAAAATCCTTCAAAACTATAATAAACAAACAGAAATATGAAGAAGAAAAAGAAAAACCAGTAGAAAAAAAACATTTATTTTGCTTTGCCACTCTTCGTGCGCAACTCTTTAAAAGCTTTGAAAGCGCGCGCGCTGCCAAAGTTTTCAACTTGAGCCCAGCAGTTGTTGTTGCTTTTACAAAAATTACTGTTATTTGCGGCGCAGCAAAAACTTTCGTTACCACAGGCTGACAACGTGATGTCATGACAAAGAGTTGGAGTAGTGGGCTGTGGGGCGTTGGTACGGACGGCGGCTGTGTGAATGGGCGGCATGTTGTAATAAAATTTAATTTGCCGCAGATAAGCAAACATACGGCGGCGTGCTGAACTTCCGATTGTGCAGTTGCAAAAACTAAAACAAAAGCAAAACAAAAAAAAAAACAAAAAAAAGTAGTAAAAAAGACTACAAAAATGTCAGCCACAAGAGACACAACGCGCGCTGCTGGCGCTTGACACGCCCCCGGGCAGCGCAGCAAACTTTGTTGCAAAAATTGCAAAATCATTCATTCATTGAATAAATATGGCAGATGGCAGTAGCAGCAGCAACCAAAGCTTTTGAATTTTGAATGAGTGCGGTTTTTGTGTTTTTTGGTTTTCGCTATCTTGACAAAAATGTTAGTAGAATTTATTAAAATTTTATTAAAAATATATTTAAGATTGTTTTTTTGTTATATTTGTCAAAATGTGACTAACTTAAATTGTTAATAATAAAATTTATACTTTTAACCAATTGTTTTGTCGAATTTACTAAAGTATTAGTTATAAACATTAGAACTTATATAATTTTTTTATTTTTTTTTTTTGAATTTTAGTGAAAATTTAAATTTTTTGTAAAAAATTGATTTACTAAGAAAAAATTAAATTTTTAATAAAATTCTGAATTTTTAGTGGTAAATTGAATTTATAGTAAAAAATTTAATTTTTAGTTGAAAATTTAATTTAAGTGAAAAAGTGAATTTTTAATGATAAATTGAATTTTTAATGAAAAATTAAATTTTTAATGAAATTCTGAATTTCTAGTGAAAAATTTAATTTTTAAGTGAAAAATTTAATTTTTAGTGATAAATTTAATTTTTAGTGAAAAATTGAATTTTTGGTGAAAAATTTAATTTTAGGTGAAAATTTGATTTTTTGGTGAAAAATTGATTTTTTGGTGAAAAATTGAATTTTTAGTTCAAAATTAAAATTACAGTGAAAAATTGAATTTTTAGTGATATATTGAATTTTTACTGAAAAATTGAATTTTTAGTGATATATTGAATTTTTACTGAAAAATTGAATTTTTAGTGAAAAATGTAATTTTTAGTGAACATTTTAATTTTTATGAAAAATTTAATTTTTAGTGAAAAATGAAATTTTTAGTAAAAAAAATTGAATTTTTAGTGAAAAAATTATTATTTGTTTGTGAAAATTTGAATTTTTAATGAAAAATTGAATTTTTAGTGAACAATTTAATTTTTAGTGAATAATGGAATTTCTAGTGAAAAATGGAATTTTTAGTGAAAAATGAAATTTTTAGTGAAAAATTGAATTTTTAGTGAAAAATTGAATTTTTAGTGAAAAATTGAATTTTTAGTGAAAAATTGAATTTTTTAGTGAAAAATTGAGTTTTTAGTTAAAATTTAATTTTTAGTGAAAAATTCAATTTTTAGTGAAAAATTTAATTTTTCGGTTGAAAATTGATTATATAGTGAGAAATTGAATTTTTGGTGAAAATTTTATGAGTGAAAATTCTATGAGTTAACCAAAATTGTAATAGCTATTAGTAGTGTTGACAAACCATTTGTTAAGTGAAAAATATTCAATTAGTTTCTTTCAAAACAACCACATTTTTGTCACATAGCCGCCGATATTTTAGTTTTATAAAATTTATAATATGATTATGTCTTACACAGCAAGAATATTGTCAGAATTAAATATTTAACAAATTGTTTGTTAAATTTTAGTGATTAATAAACTTTAACAGAAAGTTAAATTAAGCAATTATTTTTTTTCTAAATTTTTCAATATTTTTACAGAAATTAGATTAATAGAGCAACTGCTCTATTAGCTTGGTACTTACAAAATATGGTAAAGTAAATATGTATGTTTTTTTGACAGAAATGTGCTTAAATTTAACAAACTGTTTGCAAACTTTTTTTTTTCAACTTTTCTACCGCAAATATTTATATGAAATTATTTCAAATTACGCTAAAGTTGATTATAGTAAAATAAAAATAATAAAAAAATCATCATCACAAATTATAATTTTTCACCAAGTTACAATATTTACAGAAGTCATGCTTGAAATAAGTAATGACGCTGCATGTGTGTGTGTGTTTCGGTGCCTAACAGTATGTGAGAAACTTAATATATGTGTGTAGGGGAGTGTGTGTGTATGCAACCATTTAAATACACCGCCAACTTTTGGCTTCTGTTAAACTTTTTGTTAATTTAAACTTTTTGCATAGTTTTGGTTTTATTTTTTCCGCAATTTTTTTTTTGGCAACTATAAAGGATGTGCAGGACGAAAGCATTCGTGTGTCAGTAGCAGTAAATACGTGAACAAGTAGAATATGTGCTGTACCTTGCGGTTTTTAAAGTTTGCGTTGTGGTGGCAGGGCACCAGTAGCAAATAATGATTCCGCTGAAATATATCGCGCGCGTGTGTAACGCGCCACGTAAGCAAATGTTTGATGGCAGGCACAAAGATCGTATGCAAGGAGCTGCGTTCGTAAATAGTGTTGCACCGCATGAGCTTTGAGGCGCTATACAAATATCTAATTGTTTGCATTGGAATTTTGAACATTTTGCACAAAATTAAAAAAAAAAATATAGCGTGCGATAAAAAATATATCATGTGATAAATTTAAATATATCATGCAATAAATGTTGAAATTTGTAAATAAATAATTATTTTTTATTCAAAATTTCAAAAATGTAAAAATATAAATTTAGAATGCCAATATGCAGTAAATGTTGAAGTTTTTCAATTAAAATTTATTTTATAATAAAAATTTAAAAAACCTTTATTTTTTTATTAAAAGGCGTAATGTGAAAAAATATAGCATGCGATAAAAATATTTAAAGTGATATGTTTAAAAAATATCATGCAATAAATATTGAAATTTGTAAATTAATATTTATTTTAATGTGGAGAAAAAAATAATGTAAAATAAAATGTAAGTAATAAAAATTACCATGCGATAAAAAATAAACGAACTCATAAATTTAAAAATATCATGCAATATACGTTGAAATTCGTTAATTAATATTTATTGAATATAAACAGTTTCAAAGATATAAAACTATAAATTTAGAATTTCAATAACATGATATTATTATATCTAAACAATGATACATTTAATTTCATCATGCAATAAATATTGAAGTTTTTCACTTAGTATTTATTTATATTTATTGTATTTTTATGTAATGTCAAAATAAAAAATAAAAAAATATAGCATGCGTTAAAATATAAATATAATATATCATGCCATAAATATTGAAATTAGTAAATTAATATTTATTTTAATGAATTTAAATAAAAAAATATGAAGCAAAAAAAATATTTATAAAAAAATGTTAAAGTCAAAAGAAAAATTTAAAAATATCACGCAAACGTTTCATAATGAATCATGCAAATTAATACTTATTTAAAAAATATTTTATGATATAAAAATATTTCATGAAATAAAAATATATCATGAAGTAAAAATAGTTCATGAAATAAAAATATATCATGAAGTAAAAATAGTTCATAAAATAAAAGTATTGAAAATTGTGAAATAAAAATGCAATTTCAAATGAAAAAAAAACTGATACGTTATTTATATCAGTAGATGAAGAGATAAATTTAAAAATAGAAAAATTATTTTTTAATTTCAAATGTTTTCAGTTCTAAGAAACAAATTACATGACATTTCTGTAAAACAATTATTTCCAATAACATGAAATAAAACAAAACAAAGCGTAATATTTAAATAAAACTAGCATGATATAAAATTGTGAATGCGATAAATCGGTTAATCTTTTGACTTTGAGAAAAAATCACATGAAAAAAATATCATGATATTAAAATTCTTTATTAATTTTAATGTTTGTAAAAAAGCCCCTAAAATCGCAAGACACAAAAATGTTAAATCAAAGAAATACAAAATTGATCGCATTATATTTAAAATTATTTATTATTTATGTATTTTTGCTACATGATAATACTAGCATGTAATATAATATTTAAAACCGCAAAACAAAAAAAGATTTATACATAAAATATTTTAAGAACATTGCACTTGATATATTTGATACATGCGAGTTTAGGGTCATGCTATTTTAAATGCTATATTACATGCGATATTCTAATAGCATGATATAATTTTCATTATTTTATTATATAAATAAAATAAAAAACTAAAAAAAAACATACAATTATTTTTTATGCCTTGCTATATTTTATTGCAATTTAGTATAATATATGCAAATTAAAATTAAACTTAAATTATTTTTTATTTTTCTATGTTGCATCAGACAAAATTACTTTTCCTGACTTTGGCCACAAATGCAAGGCGCTCATTTTCGCATCATGCAAAAGCAGTTTTTAATTTTCCGGCACCATTTTGTGCAGCTCCGTCGTAGAAGAAGATGATGGTGCAAGAAATTTTCTTTTCGATTTTCCATTAAAATGTTACTTTATAGTGGAGCTGCGCGTTGCTCGAGGCGAATTTAATTTTTGTGTCAATGCAAACATAATAAAGTAGTTTATTATTAAGGCCAACAGGGTGCGCTATATGTGGAAAGAAGAAGATTTTGTTAAGGAGGAGTATAAGAAGAAGCAGATGATGATGATGCCACTTTAATGGAAAACATTGTTTGCACAGTAACCAACATACACAAGGGTGTTAAAAGCTCGAAGGAATAGGGTTTAAAATGTGTTCTGGTTGTTGATTTAAAAGAGGGGCGAATTTCTAAAGCGGGGCGGTTTTTAGCCTGATCCTTTATTTTGCCAAGGCAACCACTTAAAGAAGCATTTAATGTTTACTACAGCTCATGTTTATCGCAGCTTCATGCAACGCTAATTCGAAAACTATAGCAGAACATGGTAAGGTAAATTTGAAACTAAGTAGGCGCTCTACATGTGTCTAATTAAATGTGAGTCTGTGTTGCCACATCGAGGCAAATTTCTATAATATTTGCGTTATATATTTTTTTTTAATTTTACAACAGTTTTTGAATTGAATTTTCAGTGAGAAATTGAATTTTAGTGAAAAATTGAATTTTTAGTGAAAATTTGAATTTTGAGTGAAAATTTGAATTTTTAGTGAAAATTTGAATTTTTAGTGAAAAATTGAATTTTAAGTGAAAAATTGAATTTTTAGTGAAAAATTGAATTTTTAGTGAAAATTTGAATTTTTAGTGAAAAATTAAAATTTTAGAGAAAAATTGAATTTTTAGTGAAAAATTGAATTTTTAGTGAGAAATTGAATTTTAGTGAAAAATGAATTTTTAGTGAAAAATTGAATTTATAGTGAAAAATTGAATTTTTAGTGAAAAATTGAATTTTTGGTGAAAAATCGAATTTTTAGTGAAAATCGAATTTTTAGTGAAAATCGAATTTTCAGGGTAAATCGAATTTTCAGGGAAAAATTAAAATTTTCGAATATTTAGTGAAAACTTGAATTTTTAGTGATAAATAAAATTTATTTTTTTTATGCATTCTACCCACATTTTCTTCTCTGTTGATTTTCGTATCGTGGTGCAGAAGAACGTGAACGTGCGCGCATTAAAACCGCTTTGCAAACATTGTAAGGATCTGGCCATCCCTTTTATCGCGCACAGTGCGACGCCAAGTGTTGCCAACCGATGACAAGACCAAACACAACGACGACAACGAAGACCACACGACCACAAATAAAATGAAAACCAAATTGAATTTTCATTAGCGCGCGAGCAACAGAATTGCGTATTTTCTACGCGTTTCTTCATTTTTTTTCTTATTTTTGCTATCCCCAAGATCTACGTCTGACTCCCTTACTTTAGACTATACTCCACACATTCACCCCATTATAATTTATGCCACTCCTTTCGCCATATTTGAAAACATTTGTTGTCTTTTGTCATTTAATTTTTATCAATTTTTGCGCTAAAAATAATTGTAGGGGTTGTTTGGATTCATGTAATGCTGTCAGTGTTGCCAACACTTATGGTTTTTTCTTTGTTTGTTTTAGAAATTTTCGGTTTTCGGGTTGGGTTGGCACTAGAAAATTGGAAAATTGTTATTTTACGCCATGTAACTGAATGGAATAACAGAAATTGTTGGGGTTGCGTTGCAGTAACTGATATCGTGGGAGGTGATGACAGAACAACGACATAGTTCCATTGATATTGATGCGAATTTTGAAAGCGCATAATGTATAATAATAAAAAAAATAAAAAAAATGGAGAAAACTGAACGCTAAAGGGGAAGAAGTTGGTTTTAAACTGCAAGACAGACACAGCACCGCGTTAAAAGCAAAGGGTGGCGCGTAAAGTAAATGTCAAGTAATTGTGATTGAAATTCTTAATTATGCTGCCACATTTAATGGTCTTTGTTGAAGACAATTTGACATAATGTTGATATTAAGGAGAACTTAATGCATTGAAGCTTAAGTAAAATCAAGAGAAAATGAAAAGTTCTGGTAATAAAAATAGATAATTATAATAAAAAATCAAAATGACGAATAAAATAGCAAGTTTTGAAAGCAAATTATTTAAATTTCCTATATCAATAAAATACAATAAAATATTTGTCATTTTTTTTTTTGATTTTTTATTTTATTGATTATATTTTGACTTATTTAATGCGTTATTGATTTATAGAATTATTGATTTATTGATTGATTGATTTAATGATTTATTGATTTATTGACTTATTGATTTATGGATTTATTGATTTATTGATTTATTGATTTATTGATTTGTTGATTTATTGATTTATTGATTTATTGATTTATTGATTTATTGACTTATTGATTTATTGATTTATTGATTTATTGATTTATTGATTCATTGATTTTAAAATTTATTGATTTATTGATTTATTGATTCATTGATTTAATAATTTATTGATTTATTGCTTTATTGACTTATTGATTTATTGATTTATGAATTTATTGATTTATTGATTTATTGATTTATGAATTTATTAATTTATTGACTTATTGATTTAATGATTTATTGATTTATTGGTTTATTGATTTATTGATTTATTGATTTATTGATTTATTGATTTATTGATTTATTGATTTATTGATTTATTGATTTATTGATTTATTGATTTATTGATTTATTGATTTATTGATTTATTGATTTATTGATTTATTGATTTATTGATTTATTGATTTATTGATTTATTGATTTACTGATTTATTGATTTATTGATTTTTGTTTTTTTTTAATTTTTTGATTTATCGATTTATTGATTCATTGATTTAATAATTTATTGATTTATTGCTTTATTATTTTATTGACTTATTGATTTATTGATTTATTAATTTATTGAATTATTAATTTTTTGATTAATTGATTTTTTTATATATTGATTTATGGATTTATTTGCTGATTCATTGATATATTGATTTATTGATTTACTGATTTACTGATTTCATGATTTACTGATTTATTTATATATTGATTTAAAAATTTATTGATTTATTGATTATTAATTTATTGATTCATTGATTCATTGATTTATTGATTTATTGATTTATTGATTTATTGATTTATTGATTTATTGATTTATTGATTTATTGATTTATTGATTTATTGATTTATTGATTTATTGATTTATTGATTTATTGATTTATTGATTTATTGATTTATTGATTTATTGATTTATTGATTTATTGATTTATTGATTTATTGATTTATTGATTTATTGATTTATTGATTTATTGATTTATTGATTTATTGATTTTTTGATTTTTTGATTTATTGATTAATTGATTTATTGATTTCTTGATCAATAAAATAAATAAAAATCAAAGAAATCGATAAAACCAATAAAATCTATAAAATCAATAAAAATATATAAAAAATAAAATAAAATCAATAATACCAATAAAATCAATAAAATTAAAGAAATCAATAAAATTAATAACATCAATAAATTTGATAATATCAATAAAATCAGGAAAATAAATAAAATCAATAAAATTAATAAAATCAATAAAAACCATAAAATCAATAGAATCAATAATGTCAATAAAATCAATAACGTCACAAAAACAATTATAAAAGTAGAATCAAAAAGTAATAAAACCAATTAAGCAATTAAATAATATAATATAAATAATACAGTCTTTAAAATTATAAAACAAATATTAAAAAAAAAAACAATAATCATTTATGACACGCTTTGCCTTGTAATTATGCATTAAATTAAATTGATACCTATGTCATTCATTCAATCTGTTACTAATAATGTCGTCATTTAATAATTGCTTCAATCAACAGCAACAGCATCATTGTCTTCGTCAACCGATTGTTTAGTCAACACTCAACTTGTGTAGGTGGCTGCATAATTTATGACATTTGCAGCGATTAATTTAATTTTTCTGCTGCTGCTGCTGTTGTTGCTGATTTTTTGTTGTTCTGCTAATTTATGACAACAGCAAACACATTATATGGTTTATTAGCTGACGCCATTCAGAGCAATTGTTGTCATTGTTGTTGATATTTTATAATTATAATTTTAGAGAATTTTAATTAAAAAAAGTGACATATTGTATTGTTAAAATTAAATTTAATTTTTTCATATATTCAAATTTAAATTTTAAAAATTTTTCACTTCAATTATTTTTAATATTAATTTTTAATATTTTTTAATAATTTTTATAGTTTTTCATAAAAATCATTATGATTTGATCAGATACAAATACATTATTTCGTTAAATTCATTAGATTTCATCTCTTTAATGAAATACTGATGAATCACTAATATATTTGATGAATCACTAATGTATTTAATAAAATACTAATGAATTTGTGGAAATATTGATGAATTTGATGAACAACTTCTATAATGTATGAAACACGAATATATTAGATTTGATGAAATAATGATGAAAAACTTATGAATGTGATGAAATAATAAAAATGTTTTTAGTAAAATAATAAATTTGATGATATTAACATTTCATCAAATTTATTATTTTATAAAACACATTATTTCATTAAATTCATTAGATTTCATCACTTTAATGAAATACTGATGAATCAGTCATATAATTGATGAATCACTAATGTATTTAATAAAATACTAATGAATTTGTGGAAATATTGATGAATTTGATGAACAACTTCTATAATGTATGAAACACGAATATATTCGATTTGATGAAATAATAATGTAGATGATGAAAAACTTATGAATGTGATGAAATAATAAAAATGTTTTTAGTAAAATAACGGGGTAGCAAATGTGAGTATAAAAATACAATGTTTTCTACTGTTTTTTTATTATTTAAGTCAGGACTATTAATAAACTGACTAGACATAGAACAAATTAAAAAAACAACACGATGTTGTTTTCAGTTATAGCATCAAATATGCAACAGACGATTTTTGAACCATTTTGGGGCTTGATGTGAAGGTCAACATGAAATTGTTTCTTTCTTTTCATTCACTTTTATTTATATATTTTTTTCTATACCGTTATTTTTTCTTTAGCTTTACTTTTTTTGTTTTTTTTTTCTTTCAGCCCTAATTTCACGTACACAGAAATTGTGATAAACGATGTCCAGCAAATGGTTCTGGCAGCAACAATAATCATAACCAACAACAGTTGGCGGTTGCTATTGTCGCTCATCAATATTCATTGGCACATTTATGAGCAATGCGTGAGGCAGCAACAATAAACGAAAATAAATAAGGAAAGCTAAAATAAATCAAGAAAAAAATATAAAAAAAAGAAAAATAAATAAAACAGATAAATAAATAATTAAATAAAATATGAACGTATTTAGATAACTCTTAAAAAAATAGTCGACAAAAATTTAATATAATATATAAATAAATAATTAAGGAAAAATGAAAATAAATAAAAAATTTGAAAACCACAAAAAAAAAATTAAGAAAACCAAACCAAATATCAAATACAACCATTTTAAAAATCGCAAGAACATGAATGTCTACCAACAGACAGAACAACTCATAGCATGATGACGTAGCACTCTACACATTAATAATAGAGAATGAAAAAAGAAAAATAACAATAAAAAAACAAGAATAACAAAAAAACATCCACCCACCCATTCATTCACTTAAAGCACTACATGTTTTTCGCAAAAATTGATTTTGATTTCTTCGCGACGACCTTGACATTGACTCTGTTTTTGAGAGCGCCGCAAGAGGTCGCATCAACAAAATAAAACAAATCAAATAATACAAACAAAGAAAGAAAAATATTTTATGATAGAAAAAGAAAAACTCAAAAAAGAAAATTATAATCATAGAAAAATACTATAGAGAACACGTGAGTGACGTCAAATTAGACACAATGCAAAAGAATTTTAGTATTTTCTGTTTTAGTAATTTCCAAATTAATACCCAAATTATGTGATTCCAAATATTAAAAAAGCCTGAGTGAAAATCAATGATTGTAACCATAAACAAACTAAACCCAAACAAATTTCTGTAAAAGAAATTAAAAAAAATTAAAAAAAAAGAAAACTTTTATCGATTTTTAAATAGTATGAAAACAAACAGAAAGAAAATTGTTTAATAAAATTATATAATTTAAATTATTTATTATAGTTATTCAATACCAAATTTTTGGTGAGCTCAAGGGAGATTTGATACATTTCAAGCAGGCAGAGTTTTTATCAAAAACTGTACATTTCTTCACAACCCAGAATTGGCCTTTAACATTCCAAAAAAATTGATAACCTGCTATAGGCTTTCGAAAAACTTCGGTTCAGTAAATCAAAATGTATTCGGGAATTATTTTCTTGTTCTGGAAACAATGTAAATTAAGGTTGAAAGGTAAATTAAAATAAAAAAAATTCAGCTTAAATCCAGCAAACTACTAAAAATGACACTATTTATGTTCGTGAAATATTTGAACTTCGATAGGTTTTTTTAATTTTGAGCATTTTTCTTTTTGAATAATCAATAATCAACAACATACAGTTGTGTTTAACAAAAATTAAGTAGTTGTTTGATAAGAATATTCGATTGATATCGTCACTGTCATGCCAAAGGGGCGAATGTGCATTTTTAAAAATGTTGCGAAATCAAATTTTAAAGTTTGAAGTGCTTTAAAAATTAGAAAAATTTATATTTTTTTAAATTTTTTCTGTTATTTTAGTTTATTCGTCAATTATTATAACGTATATAAAATATCTTAAGATTTGGACAACCTACAGAATTATAAATATGGATTTTGTGAGGCTAAATCCTGATCAAAACGCAAATATTTTGGTTTTTTATGCTATAACTTTATATTAGCGCAAGATAAAATACTAATGTAGTGGCATTAATTGCTTGTTTTTAAAGCACCTATCAAGTGGCATAATTAATTAAAAATATTTTGCCAAACATTAATTTGCCATTTGTTATTGGCAGGAACAAATTTTTCGCAAAATATGTTTAATTAATGATGCAAATTGATAGATACTTTAAAAACAAACAATTAATACCTTTACACCACTATTTTATCTTGCATCAATAAAAAAATAATGCAAAAAAACGAAGAAATTGGATAAATTGAAAATCTTGTTATGCCAAAAGGGCGAATCTTTAATGGTACAAGATAAAATGGTGGTGTAAAGGTATTAATTGTTTGTTTTTAAAGCACCCATCGAACTGCATCATTATTTAAAAATATTTTTCGAAACATTTTTTCCTGCAAATAACAAATGGCAAATTAATGTTTGGCAAAATATTTTTAATTAATGATGCAAATTGATAGGTGCTTTGAAAACAAATAATAAATGCCTTTACACCACTATTTTATCTTATACCAATAAAAAGTTATGGCGAAAAAACGAAATGATTCGCCCTTTTGGCATGACAAGATTTTTCAATTTTTCAAATTCGGCCTTTTAGTTTTGTCTTTTCTGGCTAGAAATATCCAACAAAATGCCACGCGATTTTGGCACAGCATACTTGAGGATAAACTACATTCAAAAATGTAAAAAAAAAACGCAAATGTCAAAACTTGCACATTCGCCCCTTTGGCATAATAGTGACGATATGAAAAATTATATATTTCATATATTAAAAAATATTTATCTTCAAAACCATACAAGATATAAGAAAATAATTAATAAATTCGAAAACAACTAAAACAAATCCTTTAAAAACGATACTAATTTTGTTCGGAAAATATTTCAAGTTCGAAAGTTTTATTATAATTTTTAGAAAATACTCAAGAACAAGGAGATAATCAAGAACAGAGAGATTTTCAACATTTTGATGAAAGTTTATGTATTGATAATGAAAAATTACAATATTTTAAAAATTGATGTTGATTCGAAATACTAAAATCATATAATACACCTGATTTAAAAACTATTTTCTTATGCATAAGATATAAAATGATATAAACTACATAAGATATAAAAACCAAAACATTGTTTTTGAAGTCATAAAACTTTAAAATTAAGTAAAAACGATACTAATAATGATATTGGATATTACGAGTATTTAGTATATGCTATGTTGATTTTTATTACCTTGACTTTTAATATATTGCATACGTTTTTAAAGCTTCTAGAAATGTTTGAAATGTAAAAGGTTTTTCGATAAGTATACTCAAAAGAAAATGTACCATTAAATACTTAATGGCACGACCATTGATTTTATGGTTCATGTGTTAATCGTTTTTTTATATTAATTCAAAAGTTTGCAAATGAATTTGATAGTATTTGAAATACCCATTACCATTAATTTAATAATTTCAATAATTTTGAATATAAAAGTATAAATACTATTGTTTTAATTTTTTTTTTGCAGATCCCACTATAAATCCAATTTTTTTTGCAGATCCCACTATAAATCCAATCGATTTTATGGTTCATATATTAATCTTTGTTTCATGTTTTCTAAAGAATTTCATAGTATTTGAAATACTCAGTACCATTAATTTAATAATTTCAATAATTTAGAATCAAAAAGTATAAATACTATTGTTTTAATGTTTTTTTCTGTAGATCCCACTATAAATCCAAACATTTGAATACAAAAATATATAACGCAAAATTGAAATGATAAATCAGGTCCGTTCTAGATTCTTCCGTACTTTTGAAGCATATGCTATTATTAACTATATTTTATAATTATTATTATTATTATTATAAAAATTATTATATTACTCAATAGCAGATTAATAAAAAAATGTTATATTTATGGAATATATTAAATTATACGCATTTTTAAAAACTTATCTATGAACGATTATCATAATTCGCACAATAATTTTAAATAATTTTCAATATTTATTTAAATTGACATTTAAAAAAACATCAATACAATTATTAAACCATTCTTTATTCTGTATATTTCTAGATTAATTCATAATGCGCTCTATTTATTCGATTTCACTAAGAAAATACCATTATTGTTCGCAAACAAAAATTTGTTTAAGTTTATCAGCAAAATCAGATTGTTTACGTTTGGGAGATTTGCTATTGTATGTGAATTTTGTACTTGACTATAATATTTGTGCAATTTGCAAAGAGAGAACAAGGGTCTATTTCAAAAATACCACAAAAAATAGCCCATGCAAAGCCTATAAAAATGTTATTAAAAAATAAAATAGCCGATTTAATTAAAAAAATATTTTACACTTCAGTTAAAATCATAAATTCAATGATAGTGATTGAAACTAAAGCTTAGCAGTTCCAGCAATTTGATTTCAATGCCAATAGAGGGCGCTGTATACTTTTTTTTCGTATATAATATGATATACTGAAGTCGTCTTTGAATATGGAAAGCTAAAAATTTGATAATATATTCTAATGAGAAATAGAGTTGAAAACTATAATGGCAGAAATTCAAAATTTAATAAAAAAAATTAATATATATATAGCAGTATGTGTTCAATGCCAATAGAGGGCGCTGCACAATTTGGTGATGTTATACGTTGTCCTGAAGTCGTCTATAAATGTGTAATGTTTAAAATTTGGAATATTTTTCTTTAAAGAATAGGGATGAAATCTACAAATTTAGAAATTTAAATTTCAATGATGGAAGGTGTTATATATAAATTCAAGTTGAAGCAGTGTATCTTCAATATCAATAGATGGCGCTTTACATTTTTGGAATATTATATACACTACTGAAATTTTTCTTAAATATGTCAAAATCAAAATTTGGAAGTATATTTTGTGGAGTGTAAGTTAAAAACCTATAATCTAAGAAATTCAAAATTGTTCCAAGAGGTAGCGCGATAAGTTAAAATGTTTTTTGTATTTTAATGACGAATTTTTAGTGTTAAATATTTTAAGAAATTAATTATAAAATATTATTATATCATAGTATAAAAATAATTAATAAAAAAAGGTAGAAAATACATTTAAAAAAAAATCACACTAAAAAATTTCACTTTCAATTTTCAAACTATGGATTTTCCATGGAACCCTCAACCAATTGCTACGGCAGACTCTTGGGCGTCTGTAGACGTTTTCAGTGGGGGCAAAAAATTGCGCAGCAACTTATTTTTATTATCTGCGATCATTAATTTGCTTTTCGTTTGCCTTGAAACTTGTGATGATCTTGTGATTTTCATTTGTATAAAACTTACTTACTACGACGTAATCAAAATTTTGCTGTTTACAATAATTTCTTGGAATTATTTTAAGCCAATAAAACCATGTAATATATAGTGAAAATTTACCTGCAAGTAGAAGAAATAATAAAAATAGATTAGTAAAATATAAAATTTATAGCATTTTAAATTATTTAAATAATGTAAATAGAAAATATATTGTTTGAAGATATTGGGGCATAATCATAGACAATTTAAAGTCAACAAAATTAGTCAAAAAAGCCAAATTTATTTTTAAAGTCTACTTTAATTCGTCTATTATTTTTATTTTTCATATTTTTTTGTAATAAAAAAAATAAAATTTGGAAAAAAAGTATAAACTCAAATACAAGTTGCCAAAAACATATTTCTAAACTTTTTGTCTAAGCATTTAATGATTGTCGTGACATATACAATATTGTTTATAAAAAAGTTTATAAACAAAATAAACAACTTGCATTCATCAAATTGTTACAACTCGTAATAAATATTTGATAAAATGATTGTCGCAAACATAAATACCAGCTCTAAATGACGGTTATATGAAATATGACTGCGGCAAACGTATGATGATAATAATTGAACGTAAACAACAATTTGCACAAATATTCATAATTAAATTAAACCACATTCAATCATTAAATTGTTACAAATTATAATTAATATTTGATAAAATGATTGTCGCAAACATAAAAATCAGCTCTAAATGATTTTTATACTAAATAAGACTGCTGCAAACATATGTTTATTATAATTAAATAAAAAGAAAACATTTGCAAAAATGTTCTTAAACAAAATAAGACACAACTACTTAATCAATAAAGTGTTAAAACTCGTAATTAATATTTGATAAAACGATTGTCACAAACCTAAATACCAGCTCTAAATGCTGGCTATATAAAATATGACTGCTGCAAAAGCATTATGATTATACTTAAGCGTAAAAAAATACTTACAAACATGTTTATAAACAAAATAAAACACATTTAATCAATAACTTGTTACAAAAAGTAAACAATATGACTGCTGCATACGTATTTTGACTATAGTTAAATATAAAAACAGATTTGCAAAAATGTTCATAAAGAAAATATACAACATTTAAGCATATAATTGTTTGTAACCAAAATTAGCTTTAATTATATGATTACATGATGTGCGCAAACATAAATTTGGTCTATACATTATTGTTAATTAATACATTCTTGTAAATCTTAAGCAACATTTATAATTTCTATGAAAACACGATAATTATGAAAATGATGTACAATTGAACATCAAATGTTTGCTGCAAAAAGGTTCATAAAACTTAAATAGATTTGCCACAAAGACAATTTTTAATTGAATTTTTTTAATGAGATAATCAAAATAAATGTTTACTTATCTAATAAGTATTATATAATAAATAAAATGTGTGTACCAAAATAATGCATAAACAAATAATAAATATAATCTAATATTTTTTACCAGAATAAATAATTATTTATATGATTGTCGCAATTATAAACACAAGTAATATAAAATACGATTGGGCATTAATATTTCACAAATTTTTGTTATTTAATATATATTTTTTCTTATGACAAAATTTATTTTTATGCTCGTCGCAAACACAAACTAAATCCATTATTTAAAATTTATATATCTTTGAAATTTAAATTGATATTTTTGATTGTCGTGAACATAAATTCAATCTATTAATTAAAAATCATTTAAAGATTAAAGTTATGCTTGCGAAAAAATTAAAGCTTAATTAATAATTGCTTATGATGAAGGTATTATAAAATATAATTGTACCATAACTACGACAAACATAAAATGTTCGCTGCAAGTGACTTGATTATTTATATACTTGAAATAAAAAATATTATATGTTTATATAATTATCCCAAGCATAAACTAAAAATACAAATATAAAAATATGTTTATGTCAAACATAATTTTCTCTAAATGTATTTAAATATGCAAATAGTGCGCAGACAAAAATCCGCCCACGCGCACCTTTGATTTGATTTATTTTTGCTACAATTAACGCAAAACCGGAAAACATTTAAAAATGATTTATTGCAAAAAAAAGAAAAAAAAATCAAAAATAAATCAAATAAAATGGAATAATATACAAATGAAAAATGATGCCGGAAATAATGCATTCATATGCAAATTAAAAGGTTTTAATTGCAATAACCATTTCAAAAAAACGCACTGTGGCGTAGCATGTGGCAACCTGTTGAGGTTGACATTTAATAGACTGACATTGTTTTAAATGTTTAGCATGTTATTGTGTTAGGCATTAATTTATTGCTGCAAATATATTGCTGTAATTGTAGTTATGTAATTTAAATTTTTGTTATTTTTGTGTTGTTATTTTTTGTGCTGTTTGTTGTTACAATGGCGCTCTATGTGTTTTTTTTTGTGGTTTATTTATTTGCATAATGTTGCCAGATGTTCGATGATTATTTGGTGACGTCCAAAGAGCAAAGCGGCAGCGATTCAAGGTGGCAAAAATTGATTTAGGTTAGAAATATATTTATTTTGTATTTTGTTGAAAAACAAAAATTTAAATTGGAAAAAATTCAAAAAATATAAATATAAAAATTAAAACTACAAAAATTGAAATTGCTAAAATTACAAAAATAGATATTACAAAATTTAAAAATAAAAACTCTAAAAATTGACAATGCAAAAATTTAAAATGCTGAATGAAAAATATAAAAATTGAAAATACATAAAATTAAATCACAATAATTTAACATAATAAAAAAATTAAATGCAATATTTAAAAATGCAAAAATTCCATTTAGGTTAACAAAATAATTTTATTACGTTCTAGACTCAAATGGTTGTAAATATTTAATGGTTTTCCTTGAAATATTCTTGTTTAATTTAATCAAATTATTTTTTGTATGTCTTTCAAGGCCTAAGTTGTCTGGATGTAAGAACTGCTATACATCAATTCAATTTAATTCAAGTACTACCCAAACAATCAGAATATAACGTCAACAATTTAATGTCGAAGGAGTAGAAGGTCCTGCTAAAATCCTTGCCAACAGCTGGGTGCATAAATGTAAAAAAACAAAACACACACAAAAGTGCGTCTGGTTTGTTGACTGCCGCCTGTCGACATCAAATCGCATGCAATAAATTTCTTTATTAATTTTTTACGCATATAAATAACGTGATTACAACATCGATCGTTGCGTAAAGTTACGCATAAAAACGTAATCAAAATAATAAAGACGTAAAATAGAAATTGCGAAAAATTGGCTACAAATTGCCTTTGTAATGGTTGAAATTAACATTTTTTTGTTTGTTGATATATATTTTTATATGTTTATTTTTATATTTTTATATTTTGATATTTTGATATTTTTATATTTTTATATTTTTATATTTTTATATTTTTAAATTTTTATATTTTTATATTTTTATATTTTTATATTTTTATATTTTTATATTTTTATATTTTTATATTTTTATATTTTTATATTTTTATATTTTTATATTTTTATATTTTTATATTTTTATATTTTTATATTTTTATATTTTTATATTTTTATATTTTTATATTTTTATATTTTTATATTTTTATATTTTTATATTTTTATATTTTTATATTTTTATATTTTTATATTTTTATATTTTTATATTTTTATATTTTTATATTTTTATATTTTTATATTTTTATATTTTTATATTTTTATATTTTTATATTTTTATATTTTTATATTTTTATATTTTTATATTTTTATATTTTTATATTTTTATATTTTTATATTTTTATATTTTTATATTTTTATATTTTTATATTTTTATATTTTTATATTTTTATATTTTTATATTTTTATATTTTTATATTTTTATATTTTTATATTTTTATATTTTTATATTTTTATATTTTTATATTTTTATATTTTTATATTTTTATATTTTTATATTTTTATATTTTTATATTTTTATATTTTTATATTTTTATAAATTAAATTGAAATTTAATAAAACTTAATTGGGCCGCCATATGTTTAACCGGAATCGAAGACTGTCAATTAAGTTGGCCTCGAAAGAACCCTCTTTAATTTATTAACTCACATGACGCCTTTTTCTTTTGCTTCATATCATTTATAATGCAATTTATTAAAGGGTCAATAATTGAGAAATACTTAATTGAATGCCAATAGTAAATTGTAGCGTAAAGAAAAGATTTTATTTTTCTATTTTTCCCTATTTCTAAAGTATTTTATTAAATGCCAGCGATGGTCGCGGCAGACGTCATCGAATGTATGACGTTCTATTAAATCAGGGCAAATGTTGTAATTAAATTCAATCGATTTTCAATTGAAAGGCGCTACGACTAATAGAGAAAAATTGCTTCCAAACCATTTAATGATTGTATGTGAAATGTTTTGAAAATGTTTATCGAAAATGTACATAATTCCGTCACTAGAGTTAAACTTTGTACCCAAAAAATTAGAAAAGTAAAATTTAGTTAATATTTTTGTTAAAATGTTTGCTATTAAAATTTAATGAATTTATTCATTTTGTCTAAAATGAACTGAAATGACGGAATTAGGTTCAGGTACCGGAGTAGTTACTTGCATTATATAAATAAAAAATAAAACACGAAAATATTAATTAAAAATAAATAATCAATTTTTATTTATTATAAAAATAAAAACTGGACAATCACTTGATCGCGTAATATTCTACAATATAAGACAGCTTTAAATTGCTTTAAATAATGTTTATAAAAAAAAAAAAAAAAAAAACAAAATAAAAAATTAATATAAATCATCTAACAATTCTTTTTAGCATATCTTACATTGTTGCCAGACAGTTAGAGGCGATAAAAATATGAAAAAGAGAAGAAAAAAATATAAAGCAAATTCGGAAAAATAACATTGATAAAAAGCACAAGCAAAACATGCTGCTGGCATTATTTAGTTTCAATTTTTTTTTTGTTTAGATTTTGCGGAATCTCAATCTCAACAGCGCAACGCCGGCATAAATCATCGACAAGTTTTGCAAAGCAAAATGGACAAGAGACAGCAAGTGGCTGAAGGCAGTAAAAATAAAATAAAAATAAATTCATTCAAATAATATCAACTTTTGGAAACAAAAAATAATAAAAACTAAAAAAAAAATTCAGATAAAATGATAAAAATTATATAAATTAAAATTTAATTGAAATAATTGGATTTTTTACTGAACATTTTTATTGTTTGTGAAAAAAATTATTTTAGTGAAAATTTAATTTTTAGTAAAAGTTTGAATTTTTAGTGAAAAATTTCATGTTTGTGATAAATTTAATTTTCGTAAAAAAAAATAATTTTGAGTTAAAATACGAATTTTAAATGAAAAAATAATTTATAGTGCAAAATTGACCATATAGTGAAAAATTTACCATATAGTGAAAAATTGTTTTTTTGATGAAAAATTGATTTTATAGAGAAAAATTGAATTTGGAATGGAAAATATCATATTGAGTGAAAAATTGAATTTATAATGAAAAATTGAATTTTTGATGAAAATTGTAATTTTTAGTAAAAATTTAATTTTAGGTAAAAAATAGAATATAAAGTGAAAAATTGAATTTTTAGTGAAAATTTGAATTATTAGTGAAAATTTGAATTTTTAGTGAAAATTTAATTTTTAGTTAAAAATTGAATTTTTAGTTAAGAATTGAATTTTTAGTTAAAAATTTAATTTTTAAAGAAAAAATGGAATTTTTAGTAAAAAATTGAATTTTTAGTGAAAATTTGAATTATTAGTGAAAATTTGAATTTTTAGTGAAAATTTAATTTTTAGTTAAAAATTGAATTTTTAGTTAAGAATTGAATTTTTAGTTAAAAATTTAATTTTTAAAGAAAAAATGGAATTTTTAGTAAAAAATTGAATTTTTAGTTAAAAATTGAATTTTTAAAGAAAAATTGAATTTTTAGTGAAAAACTATATTTTAATTGAAAATTAATGTTTTTTTTTAATGTAAAATTTGAATTTTAGTGAAAAAATATTTTTTTAGTTAAAATTGATATTTTAGTGAAAAATTTAATTTTTAGTGAGTGAAAAATTTTATTTTAGATATAAAATCAATTTTTAGTAAAAAATTCAATATTTAGTGAAAAAATTAATATTTAGAGAAAATTTAATTTTTAGTGATTTTTTTTGAAGTTTTAGTTAAAATTCATATTATGGGAAAAATTTGAATTTTTAGTGAACAATTTAATTTTAGAGAAAATTTGAAATTTTAGTAAAAAAATAATTTTTATTGAAAAATTTAATTTTTAGTGAAAAATTTAATTTTTAGTGAAAAATTGAATTTTTAGTGAAAAATTGAATTTTTAGTGAAAAATTGAATTTTTAGTGAAAAATTGAATTTTTAGTGAAAAATTGAATTTTTAGTGAAAAATTTAATTTTTGGTGAAAAATTGAATTTTTAGTGAAAAATTGAATTTTGAGTGAAAAATAGAATTTTGTGAAAATTTGAAATTTTAGTGAAGACACACCCTCCGATTGACTATCGACGCAATATATAATGCTAAGCAAATAATTGAAATTCTCTCTGCATGCTACAAAGTTCACTTTCAAAGTGAGCCGATCAAGTTATACAATAAGAAAATCATTAATAAGTGACGACAATAATGGCAGCAATAAAAATAAAAGCAACAACAGCCCCATAATAGAGCGACACCCATAACAGCAACATCATAACAACAATAACAACTAGAAAAAGCAACAACAATGCACGATCTATCAATCGATCGATCGTTCGTTCCTTTAGTTTGTTCTTTTGTTCGTTTCTGCGTTCGTACGCTGCATGAATTTTAAAGAGTCGACAACGCGCGAGCGTAGGCAGCATCGCGCGCGTTCATTGATCGCACAACGCAATCAATGAGAGCATCAGCTGTTTATTGTTGTAGTTTGTATAGTATTTTTTTTATTCTTTTTGTTGTATTGTTTTTTTTTTTATTGCAATTTTATTGTATTTTTAATTGTTGTTGTTCGTGTCACTGTTGCATGCTGCGGCTCATCAACGAAGAACGAACGCATGACGTGCATTGCGTTGCCTCTAAATGCTACATTGTTGGGTGTTGTTTGGTACGTTTTATTGTGGATGCTGTGATACTAATTGATCTTGTTAGGGGGCTTGATTGGCTAGCACTACTGACACACAATCAAACAACAAACACACACGAAATGTGTTTAAAATAGGGCAGATTTTAATTGAGTAAAATTTAATTTTTTTATATAAAAAAAAGACTTTTTTCAATAAAAATATCATTTGCAGTGAAAATTTAAAATTTCTCTGTAAATTCAATTTTATACTCAAATTATTTTTTTTTTTATTAAAAATTTAATATTTTTACTAAATATTTAATTTTTCATTAAAAATTCAAATGTTTACTAAAATTCAATTTTACTCTAAATATCAAATTTGTAACTAAATATCAAATTTGTTACTAAAAATTCAATTGTTTACTAAAAATTAAATTTTTCACCTTAAATTAAGTTTTTCAATAAAACTTCAGTATTTCACCAAAAATTAAAATTTTCACTAAAAATTTAATTTTTCACTCAAAATGAATTGTTCATATGAATTCGATTTTTACCCAAAAATTCAATTTTCTCTAAAAAAAAAAAAAAAAAAATTTTCACGTCTCATTAAATTTGTCACTAAAAATAAAATTGTTCACTAAAAATTAAATTTTTCAGTTATTTACTAAAAATTAATGTTGACACTAAAAAATAATTTTTCACTAAAAATTAAATTTTTCACAAAAATTAAAATTTTACTAAAAATTTCATTTTTCACTAAAAATAAAAATTTTCACCTAAAAATAAAAATTTTCACCTAAAATAATAAAATAATAAAATAAAATTACAATATTTAACTAAAAAATTAATTTTTCACTATAAATTCAATTTTTGAAAAAAATAATTTTTACCTAAATATTCAAATTTTTACCTAAATATTCAAATTTTCACCAAAAAAAATCTAATTCTAACTAGAAATTAAATTTTACACTAATTATTAAATTTGTCACTAAAATAAAATATTTCACTAAAAAATTAATTTTTTATTAAAAAATTAAATTTTCACTAAAAATTAAAATTTTCACCTAAGTTTATTTTTTATTGAAAATGCTACAAATTAAATTTTTCACTACAAAATAAATTCTTCCCTAAAAATTTTTAATTTAAAATCGATAAAATCACTAAAAATTAAAATTTACAAAAAAAAAAATATTTACCAAATATTTAAATTTTTTGTTTGTTTTTTATTATTAAAAGTTATAATTTTTTTGAAATATTCGTTTTTTTAGTTTCGTTGCCTCAGTGACTGCAACTCCCGCAATAACTCACAATTTTTATAGTTCAATTGTGTTGTAGTACATTATATTGTTGTTGTTGCTGCTGCTGAGCTTGTATTTGTAGTTGTTACTGCTCTATTTAGCGCACTAACAACACACCTTGTAACAGCCATCAAATTACCGTTATATGGCTTGTAGAGCCACAGCAACAGCAACATCATTGTTAAGTGGCAGCTATAACAACAATGTTAAGTGGCAACATCAACAATAGCTGCAGCAACAGCAGTAACAACAACAAATAGTAGCAGCAACAATAGCAAATAACAACAACAACAGCAATGTGTTGCCACTTCAAACGAAGTGCATAAAAGTGAACGCAGGCCAAACGACAAAGAAACGAACGCGTCTAAGTGTCGATCATTATCGCGTTGCATTAAAGAACCACCGCACCCACGTTGACAAGAGACCGAGAGACCAAGAGTGAAAAAGAGAGAGAGAGAGAGAGAAATAAAAAAAAAACACGCAAAAAATAAATGTATATAAAAGTCACAAATCAAATAGATTTTCAGTTATTGAGGTTTTTGTAAATACAACCAAAGTATTTGTAAATACAACAAAATTATTTGCTTTATTTACGAAAAAAATTAATCAAAAAAAAAAATTGAATAACGAATTTATTCGTTATAAAGCAAACTAGTTTTAAATAATACGTTTCAATTTTCAGTTCTTTCCTACATGTCGTTGAGTTTAGTAAATACAACAAAATTAGTTGTCATTATTTACAAAATTTTGTAAATAACATTACAAATTTATAGTTCAACATAACAAACTAGATTGCAGCAACAGTTCATGTTCATTGTTAGTATTACTAAGTTATTTCGTAAAACATTTTAATATTTTGTTGAATAAATTAATGACTTTGTTAATTTAAGAAAAATATGTTTGTAAATTTTGCTGCAGTTTTTGTAAATTTAACAAACATTTCTGGTGTAGTAATTATTACAAAAAAACAGAAATCGCAATATCATAAAGCAGTTTTATTAATTATTTTGCTGAAACAACAAAATAAATTTGCTATCAGAATAATAATTATTATATATTTTTTTTTGTATTGTTCAGTGAATAGTTTAAATTTTTTAATTTAGAATATTTTTATCTGTGTAGAGGGTGGCGAAGGTGTTGCTGCTGCATAACACTGAAAATCACTGACATAGTGTGCTATGTTGCTGGCTGCTGTTGTTATGATATTTTAATGTTTTTGTTGTATGTAGTATGATGTTGCTTGTCTTCGTATTTGCATTAATAGTTTTTTTTTTGTAGCCAATTATCTTTTCGCGCAAATTAAGCGATTTTAATTTTGTGCATAATTTTTTGTTGCTTAATCGCCGCAAATTGTTTGCAATTTTTCACGGGGTCACTCAATACAACCGTTGCGATTTGGAGGTGTGCTACATAATTAGATAGTTTTTGATTATTCAAGTGGTTGCCGGTTTTTTGATTAGAAATAATTGTTTAATTTGCGCGCTGCAATGGCGTAAAATAATGATCGTAAATTATTTATGCATAATGTGCATGAAACATTTAAAAAATCATTGAAATTTGTTTTTTTTTAATACGATATTACAAATTCTGAAAATTTTAATTTTATATGAAAAATTAACAGTGAATAATTGTTTATTTCATTAAAAATTGATTTTTTTAGTTTAAATAAAAAATTGTTCATTTTTAGTGAAAAATTGAATTTTTAGTGAAAAATTAAATTTTTAGTGAAAAATTGAATATTTAGTAAAAAATTAATTTTTAAGTGAAATATTTTGATTTTTAGTGAAAAATTTAATTTATAGTGAAATTTTGAATTTTTAGTGATATTTAGAATTTTTAGTTAAAAATTGAATTTGGAGTGAAAATTTGAATTTTTAGTGAAAAATTGAATTTTTAGTGAAAATTTGAATTTTAAGTGAAAATTTGAATTTTTAGTGAAAATTTGAATTTTTAGTGAAAATTTGAATTTTTAGTGAAAATTTGAATTTTTAGTGAATATTTGAATTTTTAGTGAAATTTTGAATTTTTAGTGAAAAATTGAATTTTTAGTGAAAATTTGAATTTTTAGTGACAAATTGAATTTTTAGTGAAAAATTGAATTATTAGTGAAAATTTGAATTTTTATTGATAAATTGATTTTTTAAATAAATTTAATCTTTAAGATCTGCAATAATTACTGAACATTTTCGCATTCTTTAATTTATTTGTTTTTTTAGCTTATTAAAATTTTTTTATTTGTGCCGTTTTTTTGCCATTCATACAAATGGTGCTCCGTTTCACTTGCAGACGATCTTTTCTGGTTTTTATTTGTATTTCATTTCGATGGCACTTCTTGTTGCTGTCGCTATAGAAGCTTCTATATTGTAGCTGCTTTAAAATTCTTGTGGCTTCTCATCTTCAGCTGCTGCTTCACAGCCTTTTTTATGTTACTTGTTTTTCTGACCTACTGCGATCGCGACACGATAATATTTTAGTTTAGTTTTATTTCATATATTTTTATATTATATATTTTATTTTTACATTCACTGCTGATTTTGCTGTAGTCATTGTTTTAGTTTATTTTATTTCTGCAATGTTTTTGTTTTCAGTTTCATTTTTATTTTGTCATAAAAATGCAGACGACGATCGTGCAATTGCTAATAAAATGCGTAACAACAATAAAAAAAAAATAGTTGTTGCAACAACTATGACTTTTACTTGTACAACTACAACAATTATTATTACAACAAGTTGACAGCCGGCAACTGTCACTTGTGAACATTTGAAATATGACATAACTTTATGTTGCTGACATTGTTGTTGTTGAGATATTTTCATAATGAAATTTAATTTTTTGAGGTGCTGATAGGTTTTATTTGTTTATTTTTTACTTTCTTTGATTTTTTATATTTTTTGAAAGAATACTTTGTATTCTTTTTATTATTTAATTTGACTTGGTTTCTTTTTTTTATTTAATTTAATTTGGTTTCTTTTTTATTTTATTAATTTTTCTTTTTTATTTGAATTTATTTGAGTTTATTTGAATTCTTTTGATTTTATTTTATATGATTTTGTTTGGTTTGGTTTGGTTTAGTTTTTTTATTATTTTATTTTATTTGTTTTTATTTCATTTTATTCGATTTTATTTATATTATTTGATTTAATTTGATTTTATTTAATTAGATTTTATTTGATTTTATTTTATTTTATTTGAGTTTGTTTGATTTTATTTGATTTTATTTGTTTTATTTTTATTTTATTTGATTCTATTTGAATTGATTTTATTTGATTTTATTTAATTTTATATGATTTTATTTGATTTTATTTGATTTTTTTTACTTTATTTGATTTGATTTTTATTATTGGATTTTATTTGATCGATTTTATTTGATTTGGTTTTATTTGATTTTATTTATTTTTATAACATTTGATTTCATTTGATTTAATTTAATTTGATTTAATTTGTTTTAATTTGATTTAATTTGTTTTTATATGATTTTATTTGATTTTTATTTTGTTTTATTTTATTTTATTTTATTTGATTTTATTTGATTGTATTTAAATTTATTTGATTTTATTTGATTTTATTTGATTTAATTTGATTTTATTAGATTTTATAAGATTTTTTTTGGATTTAGTAGATATTGCTTTATTTATTGTTTTTAATTTCATTATTTCCAATGTCACTTTATATATTTGAGTTTTGTGCGGTTAATTTGATTTTAATATATATTTTTTAAAATTATTTTATTATTATTGTTTTGCATTTATTTTATTTTTAAATTTAAATATCTTGATTATTTCCTTAATTTTAATTTTGATTTAGTATACAATTTATATAATTATTTTCTACTCTGCCCGCATAAATCGAATCGAATAGAATGAAATCAAATCAAATAAATTTTTATTGCCAGCATCATCAACAATTTTCTTTGGCAGCAACATATAGGCCACACGTCTGTCCCTCACTTTGTCGTTGATTTAATTATTCAACGATTAATGGTCGGTTCGCCCCCTCGACTGCTCTGCATTGTAATTCGAGAAAAATTTCATGAATTACTTGTTTACTGATGGACTGAATTGATATTGATACTGACAGTATTTGATTTTTATTATTATTGTTGACTGTCATAAACATTTTTATGCGGTCTGTTGTAAAGTCAATCGTAATTTTATGCGCGGCATTTTTATTTCTTATATGTATTATGTGTTTTTGTTATTACGGTCGTCGTTATTTTATGTGCGGAACATATAACAATTATTATTTAATTGCTGCAAACATGAAAATCCATTAAATTTTCATTCAATGCATCATAATTTACTGATTGATGGATTAATTGATTATGCAGTTAAAATAGAAAATAAACAAACGTTTGCATTATCAAATATATTTGTCTGTTATTTTGATTTGCAAACGTCAAGATGTTGACTGCAAATATAGGCGGCCTTTGAGTGAAGCCGCCAAGTTGCGTTGACGGCCAAGAGGCAACTGTTGACGCAGCACTGAATGATTGACTGACACATGGTAGATAGATCTTGAAATTTGCACGTTTGATTAAAATAAATTCAGCGTATGTATTTAAAAATAAATTGTGTGCGATAATGTGTTGCTCGAGTTAAGAATGTATTGAGAATGGTTTGAGAAAGGCTTGAGAAAGATTTCAGAATGATTGTATACAAATTTGAGCAATAGGTGGGATAGACTTGAGATAGACTTGTGATATGAACTTGATATGAACTTGAGATGAACTTGAGATGAACTTGAGATGAACTTGAGATGAACTTGAGATGAACTTGAGATGAACTTGACTTGAACTTGAGATGAACTTGAGATGAACTTGAGATGAACTTGATATGAACTTGAGATGAACTTGAGATGAACTTGAGATGCACTTGAGATGAACTTTGAGAAAGTTTGAAGTTTGAGAAAGATTTTAGATAGACCTGTGATGTATATGGAGAAATCGTTTAGAGACACATGACACAGGATTGAAACAAAGTGTTGATATGCTTGAGTTAGACCTCAGATGTATTTAAAAACTGATTGAAACATATTTGAGAAAAAATTCAAAACGGTTAATGACATTATTAAATAAAGTATAGGTAGACTTGAATAAAACTTGAAATGTTCATGCAGAAAGTTTTATAAGTAAAAAAAACAATATAAAATGACTGCTGAAAAGCAATATCATTAATAAACCAATCAAGACAAGACGGAAAAATGCATATTAATGGGTTTTGTTTGTAATGTTCAACGCATACCTCAAAGATATAAATCTATAAATGAATTTCAAAAGAATTGCCGCAAATTTCAAATATTTACATTGCAACGGACACTAATACCGCGTAGATTTTTTCCATTAAAAGTTGCTGTAATTTCAGCAACAATATTGCCATTTATTATGCAAATTAATTATTTTCTCTTGTTATTTACGTTAAACAACAATTTGCAATTAATAGTAAATTCAGATGCAAATCAGTGATAAGTGTACGAGCAGCCAGCTATTTTTGCATATATTATTATTAATACTATTTGATTTTTTATTTTTTAATTATTATTTTCATATTGCCATGTGTGCTTTACATTGTAAGAATGCCGCTTTACATTATAGCACAGTTTAAATTAATTTGATTTTCTATTAAGATCACATAGCTATATTAATTGAGATTTTCATTGTAGATTCATAATACAATTTTTAATGATTTTTTGTAAGTTTATTTTTTTATTAAATAAACTAAATGTGTTTTATATTAACATTTATTATTGCTTAAATTAAGCAATAAAAATATTTATTATAAATAAAAATGAACATTTACAGTAGTTTTAAAGCTTAAATGGCATGTGGGGCAAAAAAGACCCATTAAAAAAGTTCATCAAAATTGCACTAAACACTAAGCTAGCGAAAAATTAAAACTTCCTCGATGTAACCACATACTGTGTGCAGTTTTAAACTTGCTTTGCAACCACCCAGTAGCAACTACTGCTAAATTATGGTCATTAAAAACAACAACAGCATCGGCAGCAGCAACATCATCGCGAGATTGATAACAATTACAACGGTTATGAGCTGGCAGCATGATCGCCTGCTGTCAAATTAGTGCGCATTAATGGTTTTTAAACAATATAAAAAAAATTTAAATAAAAATATAGCGATTGATTTGAAGGCACTAGTATCTGATGAGCTGCTGGACAACACATCAGCGCATGCAAGAGCAACTAAATAGCAGCAATAACATGTTGGCAACAGCAGCAGCAACAAGGCGATTACAACATTTAGAAGATGGCAACATATAAAAGTCGATAAAAGTAAAAGAAAAGATGAAACTATAACACGAGAACTAAAAATGTGGAAGTGGAAAAATAAAAGTCAACATAGACTTGAAATATACTTGAGATAGATTTGAGATATACTTTATCTTCATAATATACACTTCAGGTAGACTTGAGTTAAACTTGAGAAATGGTTGAGATATACTTGAGACCGTCTTGACAACATATTGCAGTCGTTAAAGTAATACAAAATGTGACAGGCAAGAGAAACACAATAAGTATATTCAAAAAATAAAATAACACAACAAAAGTTGATACGCAATTAAAATAAACTTCGGTTATACTTAAGGTAACCTTGATATAGATTTGAGATACACCTCAGAATTTCTGAGATTCACTTAAGTCCAGTCTTGACAACATATTATAGTCAAGAAAGCAATACAAACACTGGAACTACGTAAAGACAAGTTGAAACTTGAAATGCTCACTAGGCTTCAGATAGTGAGATAGACTTGAAGAAGAACTGAAATACTTTTGTGAAAGACTTGAGACAGTTCTGAGAATGATTGAAAAATCACCTGAGAGACTTAAATTAATTTCTTGTGATAGACTCTGGCATACATATAAAATAAACTGAACATTGACTTGAGATATATTTAAGATGGACTTGAGAACAATTTGAGATTATATATTTGTACTTTAAAAAGACTGAAAATTAATTAACCATAGCCAGATTGCAGCTAGTCTTAAAATTGAATTGAGATTGAGTTAAGAATGTCTCACACTATAATTCAGCTAGACAAAAGAAACACTTAAGATATTTTTGAAATAAGCTAACTATAAAGATATGAAACTAAACTAGTAACAACAGTAGCAAATAGACAATATCGTGTAGTTAATATCAGCTAATAAAAAAACAGCATCAACAACATTTCGAGTCCAACAGCAATATAAAAATAAAACAACAAAATGCAAAAATTCAAAAAATGAAAATGAAAAAATAATATTAAAATCATCTGAAATCAAGCATCACAACAATTACAACAATTTGCAACGCATAAAATAGGCCAGCAGCACCTGTGGAGTGCCAAAAGCAGCAACAGTGAGCAACAACAGCATATCAAAAGCAGCTGTTGCTAAAACTACACACAGAGAAATACTAATTTTGGCCATACGTTTTATAAAAATATGCCTTAAAGATAAAAGGAAGTTGTTGGAACCGAATTAAATTTATGAAATTTCTTTGAAATTGTTCACTGACTAATAAATTTTTATTTTAATTAGTTAAAAGTTATCTCAATAACATTTTAATACTAAAATATATAAATATAATAAAATTGTTAAGCAAACTTAAATTTTTAGTTTAATTCGGTTGTCATAGCCGTTATTGTCACAGATAATTACCATATAAAATCTTGTTCCTTATTTTATTAGTGCTTTTAATTACCAAAATCAAGCATTATAAATGCGTTAAAATACACTTTTAATGTCTATAGTACTTTAATTTTAAAATATATCAAATTCTGTAACTACAACCGAATTATTTTATTAATTACGACGATATGTAATTGAAAATGGAGATCAATTGTTTTATTTGTACTTTAAGTTACCAATACAAACAACAAGAATGCTTTAAAATACATTTGCTGAGTTTAGCCATATTTACATTAATAATATATAGTCAATGCAACCGAATTATGCACTTCTTGACATACAAACTTCATTGTTCTGTCGATAAGTAATTGGAGAACAAGACAAACATGCTTATCTGATTCTACATAATAATTTTATGTTTTTCCTGATATCCCTATGAAGAGAGATGAAGTACCTCTTTTTTAAATTCAGTTACATTCACCGAATGTTAGATAATTTTGGTTCCTTTTAAATTTTTTTTATACTTTTAAGCAACATTTGTGGAGAGATATGCGCTGTTTTCTAAAAGTATGGTAGTCCGGCGTTTGTATCAACTACTTATTCATTATTTACAAAGAATAATGCAATTAATTTGGTTGTCATAACCAATTTCTTTTGCAGTGTCTGTATTAAAACGACGACGATGGTGTTGTACAATGTTGTTGCTTCTTATAGTTGTTGGTTTTGTACGCCTACTGGCTGTTCATTGCTGCCGGCTGTTGCCATTGCCAGTCAGCAATATTGTTGCTGCCTGCTGTCGTCGTCTTTGCGCTGCTTGTGTTATTATGTTTGCTGTGCAGATGTTGTTCCTCTTGTTGTAGTTGTTGTTGTTGTTGTGATTGCTATGATAATTTATAGTTGGCAACTAATTGCATGCATTTCAAATTGTGCAGCATCACAGCGACGATGTGTGGCAAATGTTGCATGCAACCAACTGGCAGGCAATGAGGCTTCCGTTGCTGTTGCTTTCAGGCAGCTCATTGCATTATTTTTTTTTTTTTGTTTTATTTTTTGCAAAGTCATGTAAGCGACGCTTAAATATTGAGTTGGCGCGCCAAGTGCCAGTCAGCATGCAAACGCGCAACAACAGCAATGCGTTGCTGTTGCTGTCGTTGTCAGCATGGCGCTGTTGGTCTAGCATGTTGTCGTCTGTCCGTTTGTCCGTACAACTGTCTTAATGTCTAACTTGCTGCCTGTTTATTTGTGCAACGTTAGATGACATGCTAAACGGTGATGTTGCATTGCGTTGAGAATTTAGTGCGAAATTAGTTTTAATTGATTTGTTTTTTAAATTTTTATATATAAAAACATATATTAATATTTAAATAAAAATTCTAATTTATATTTAAAGAAACCAGTTTTTCACTAAACTTTTATTCTTCAGTAAAAATTCAAATTTTCAGTAAAAATTCAAATTTTCACTAAAAATTCAATTTTTTAACTAAAAATTCAATTTTTAACTAGAAATTCAATTTTTAACCAAAAATTCAATTTTTAACTAAAAATTCGATTTTTAACTAAAAATTCGATTTTCAACTAAAAACTCAGTTTTCAATTAAATATTCAATTTTCAACTAAAAATTCAATTTTTTTACAAAAATTCAATTTTTAACTAAAAATTCAATTTTTAACTAAAAACTCAATTTTTAACTTAAAACTCAATTTTTAACTTAAAATTAAATTATCAACTAAAACTCAATTTTTAACTATAAATTCAATTTTTAACTATAAATTCAATTTTTTACTAAAAATTCAATTTTTAACTAAAAATTCAATTTTTAACTATAAATTCAATTTTTAACTAAAAGTTAAATTTTTAACTAAAAATTCAATTTTTAACTAAAAATTCAATTTTTAACTAAAAATTCAATTTTTAACTAAAAATTCAATTTTTCACTTAAAATTTAAATTTTCACTTAAAATTCAATTTTCCACTAATAATTCAATTATTCACTAAAAATTAAATTTTTAACTAAAAATTCAATTTTTAACTAAAAATTCAATTTTTAACTAATAATTCAATTTTTAACTAAAAATTCAGTTTTTAACTAAAAATTCAGTTTTTAACTAAAAATTCAATTTTTAACTAAAAATTCAATTTTTCAACTAAAATTCAATTATCAAGTAAAAATTCAATTATTCACTAATAATTCAATTTTTAACAAAAAAATAAATTTTTACTAAAAATTCTTATTTTCACTGAAAAAATTAAATTTTTACTAAAATTTAAAATTTTCCATAAATTCAAATTTCACTAAAAAAATAAAATTGATCATACATTTTTTAATTTTTCACTCGTTAAATAGGTACTATAAAATTTGAGATGATAAAAAATATAATGTGAATTTTGCAAACATCTGCAATTGCTGCTGCTTATATTGCCCGCCAATGCAATTAATTGCGCCAGTGCTGCTGCCACCTCACTCAGCTCGAATGGCAATTTAAGTCAAATGCTCATGAATTATTTGCTAACGCATTCGAAGGCAACACTTAATTATTGCAGTGCGCGCCATGAACAACGTGGTAAATTAAGCAATAAAAGAGAAAAATGGTTGGCAACGCGGAACACGGAAGCCGCAGGCAGGGCTGGGCAGGCAGGCAGCAACCAACCACTGTCAACCGCCATAAAGCGAAGTGAAATGGAGAAATTATTGCGGTATTTAGGAGGTATGATAGTGGCGGAATTGGAAAATATACAAGTTGCAAATAATACGAATGATTGTAGAAATAAAACTAAAGAGAAAAAGAGTTCAAACCGCTGACAACAACGAGTTTAACGTGAGTAGTAAGTGATAAGAAATAGGATTAACAGTTAATAGGTTTGAAGCACAGAAGGAATAAAATTTAATAAGCTATGGAATTAAATAATAAATAAGTGTAGTACTAAACAATAAAATAAAAATTACTAATAGAAACACAGGGGAGATAATTGAAAATGAAACTATGTGGAGTAGATGAAGGTATTATTTAGAAATAAGTAATAAAAGAGATTATTAATTTATAATTACAAACTAAAATTTTTGCTATTGTTTTTGCTTTTGTTTTTCCTTTTGCTTTTGAGTTTTTGATTTTGTTCTTTGGCGTTTTTCTTTCGTTTTTGTGTTTTTGAGACTATTATTATGATTTTGTGTTTTTAATTTAGCTTTTGTTTTTGTGTTTTTGCTTTTAAATGTTTGCTTTAGTGTTTATTTTTGCTTTTATTTTTAAATACATTATTTGATTTTGTGTTTTTGCATTTATGGTTTAGAGTTTTTTCTTTAATTTTTGAGTTTTTGCTTTTGTATATTGTATTTGATTTTGTTTTTTTGGTTTTGAATTTTTGCCTTAGTATTTTTGCTTTTGTGATTATGTTTTTGAGTTTTTGCTTATAAGTTTTTGATTTTGTGCTTTTGCGTTTTCCTTTAATTTTTGTGTTTATGCTTTTGTGTTTTTATTCTGATTTTGTTCTTTTGCACGTTTCTTCCTTTTTTTGTTTGTGAGTTTTATGATATTGTGTTTTTGTTTTTGATTTTGTGTTTTTGCTTTTGTTTGGTTTTGCTTTTATTTGGGTTTTTGATTTTGTTTTTGAGTTTTAGATTTTGTTCTATTGCGTTTTTCTTTCGTTTTTGTGTTTTGGAGTTTTATTATATTGTGTTTTTGTTTTTGATTTTGTGTTTTTGGTTTTGCTATTGAACATTATACGTTTATGAGTTTTGCATTTGTTTTGCTTTTGTTTTTAAGTTTTTGATTTTGTGCTATTACGTTTTTCTTTCGTTTTTGTGTTCTTACTTTTGTTTGTGATTTTTTTGATTTTGTGCTTTAATACGTTTAGTTTTCGTTTTTGTTTTTGCTTTTGTTTTTGTGTTTTTAAGTTTTTTCTTTTGAGCTTTTACGTTTTTCTTTCGTTTTGTGTTTTTGGTTGTGTTTTTGAGTTTTTTGACATTCTGTTTTTATGTTTTTGATTTTGAGTTTTTTGCTTTTGATTTATATATTTTTATATTTTTGCTTTTTTTTAGTTTGTGTTTTTATTTTTGTGTTTTAGATTTTGTTTTTGTGTTTTCGATTTTGTGGTTTTGTTTTGCTTTTGATTTTAGTCCTGTGTTTGTGTTTTATATTTGAGTTTTTTCTTTCATGTTCGTAACTGATGTAAATACCGCCCATATATAGGCTATGTCATTCTCCGGACTCCATAGTAACAAATCTCAGCAATTTGCTAACCAGTTTAAAATTTGTCTAAATACCTCTAATTTGTCTTTTAACTTTCTCTAAACTAAAAGCTTGTTTAAATCGAAATAAAAGTCTTAAATACTTACAGTAATCGAAAAACACTCAACAACAGCCCGTTAGAAGTAACACTATCATTTAACGCTTCATCACCTTTCGCCTCAAGTATCCACTTTAAACACTTGCTTAAGTTGTTATGATTTATTTAAATGACTTCTCACTCACATCCATCCGTCAACCTAATAAACACCAACTTGTGAAATATTTTCGAACAAGATTTTGCAGCAGCAGCTTGCGAGACATGTTGTTGTCGGCAACATCAGCAGCGACAGCAACAACTAGGCGCCAAACTAACAACAATTGCAAATAATCTCTGTCTACTCGATTTAAATTAAATAAAACGCAACGCAAATTATTAGTTCAAGTTCAAGGCTTCGGGCGGTGTTTGAAGGAAATTTAATTTTTTTTATAGATTTGTATTAGGTGTTTTTAATTTTTTTATATATATTTTTTTTTATTTTAAAATTTTCTTTTCTTGATAAAAATATTTGTTATTATTAAATTTTTTATAATTTGAAATTTTTGATATTATTAATCTCAAATTTAGCTATTTTTAAATTTTATATTTAAAAAAATTCGATAATTAAATTTTATTTTTTATTTCAATTTTTGATTTTTTTTTAATGTGATTACTTTTCAATAATTACAAATTTTAAATTTTAATATATTAAATTTAATTTTGGCTATTTTAAAACTTGTACCATTAATAAATATTTTGAATTTTAGTTATTTTTAAATTCTGTTTGTTGTTTTTGCTATTTTAAGCATGCCATTGTTGTGCCACAACTATTTTGCTACATTTCATTAGAGGTCAGTTAATCCAGAAATAAACAAATTATTTATTTTCAAATAAATAATTTGTTTATTTCTGGAATTTGAAGGATTTTCATTGAAACGTGTGGGAATTTAAATTTACCTATGCGTTGAGCACATTTTGTTAATGTGAGAAAATACTATAAATACATTTTTTGTAGTATTAGAACTATTTTAAATATTTTTTTGTTGTATTTCGGAATTTTGACGTATTAACGTCAGATAGAAATTTTTTATTTAATAAAAAAATTTCAAATTTTAAATTTAATTAAATTTTTTATATTTTTAAAAGTAATAATATATAATAATATTTTATAAAAGCAAAATAAACGGAATATAGTAATAAAATGTAAAAAATAAATATTTTTAAAGTGGTAATAAATTAAAGAAAAGTAATTGTGACTAAATTATTAGTAAAATAATTGAAATTGGACAAAAAGTAGTAAAAAAGTACTTAAAATATTATAAAATTTGAAAGAAGAAATATTATAACAAAAATTAAACAAGTAGTCAATAAGTAGTAAAAATGTACTCAAATAATATCAAAAAATTGTAAAAAGGTAATAAAAAAGTTTTTAAAAAAGTAGTACAAAAATACTAAAAACAAATAAGTAAAAAAAGTGTAAAAAAATAGTAATGTAAAAAGAAATAAGAAATGAAGTAAAGAGTAGGTTAAATAAGCAGTAAAAAAGTACTAAAAAAAAGTAGAAAAAATTGTTTTAAAAATAGTTGCAATGAATAAGGAAATAAATGTTGAATAATAAACTGAATAAATATAAAAATATTACAAAAAAAGTAGTAAGAAATACTTAAAAAATATATAAGAAAGGTAGTAAAAAATACTAATGTTAAAAAACTAGCATATGAAGTAGAAAAAAAGTAGTAGTATAAAAGTAGTAGTAAAAAGTATAACAAAAATTGAACAAGTAGTCAATAAGTAGTAAAAATGTACTCAAATAATATCAAAAAAGTTGTAAAAAGGTAATAAAAAAAGTTTTTAAAAAAGTAGTAAAAAATACTGAAAACAAATAAGTAAAGAGTAGGTTAAAATAAGTAGTAAAAAAATACTAAAAAAGTAGTAAAAATTGTTTTAAAAATAGTTGCAATGAATAAGAGAATAAATGTTAAGTAATTGAGTGAATTAATATAAAAAAATGTTACAAAAAAAGTAGTAAAAAATACTTTTAAAAAATATTAGAAAAGTAGTAATAAATACTTATGTAAAAAAACTAGCATTAAAAGAAGTAGAAAAAAGTAGTAGAAAAAAGTACTAGTAAAAAAGTAGTAGAAAAAGTAGTAGAAAGAAGTAGTAGAAAAAAGTAGTAAATAAAAGTAGTAATAAAAAATTAAAGATACAAAAGTAGTAGCAAAAAAGAAGTAATTGTAAAAATAATTGTGATGAATTAGTGAATAAATATTAACTAATAAATGTAAATTGTATAAAAAAAAAATATAAAAAATTACAAACAATAATGTTTTAGAAAACACCACACAGTAAGTATATTGTTAGTATAACAATTAAAAAAAAATATTAACACATTAAGAAATTATTTAACAAAGTAAAGAAAATGAGTAGTTGAAAAAAAAAACCACGAAGGAAAAGGCGGTAAAAAAAGTTGTAGAAAATGGGAAGGAAAAAGATATTTTTTTTTTTTGAAAAAATTAGTACAACATATGTAAAAATATCAAGTAGTAGAAAAAAATATAATAAAAAAAAATTATGAAATTTGATAGAAAGTATAAAAAAAGTAAAAAGTTATGAATAAAATGTATTAAACAAATGTAGCAATAAAAATGTAATAATTAGGAACAAATGTATTAAAACATACCAAAAATATAATTAATAAGAAATTATTTTAAAATAAGTAATAACTTTTAAAAATGTATTAAACTAGTAATAATAAAATTTAGTTAATACAAAAATATTTTAAAATACTACAGTAATAATTTTTTATAACATATTATTAAAAGTAATTGACCAGTTTTTAATCATTTTTATTATCCTTTAAAAATACTTTTTACTATTTTAATGTTTTAATACGTTTTACCATTTTTTAATACTTATGGTCAATTTTTCTAATACTACATTTTAAGGTAATATTTCTAAGTAAAATATCAACTGAACTGAAGATTTACAAAATGTTTAAAAAACATATCTAAATTTATCTTGATGCTTTGATTGTTTTTAATTTAAAGAGGCATAAAGCTTAATCAAATGAAAGCTTTCAAAAGTTTTATTTAATTGAAGCTTTTTTATCATTCAATCTTTCAAAGGTTTAAAATCTAACTTTTTGTTGTGTATTTCAATTTTAATTATACCCTACACCTATGAGGTACAGGGTATATTAACTTTGTGCATATATTGTAACGCCCCTTAGGAGGCGTGTCCGGTATGGAAAAGTATATATATTCTTGATAAGCATCATTACCCGAGTCCGTTTAGCCATGTCCGTCTGTCTGTCTGTCTGTCCGTCTTGCTGTCCGAATACAGAATAACTTGAGAAATACTGATCAGAATGCGATGAAATTTCGTCTCAATATATTTTAGCCAAAAGTAGGAACTGAGTTTGAAAATGAGCCAAATCGGTCAACGGACACGCCCACCTCCCATACAAGTCACTTTTATATAACTCTTTTGGAACTAATAACTCGAAAAGTATTCAAAGTATAGTTATAAAATTTAAAAGGTATTGTTAGAATTCACCTATAAGTATGTGGTCCAAAAATTGCCCACTTTTTTCTTCGTGGTCCGCCCATTTTTATTTTTTTTTTAGTTTTTTATACTTTTATATACATTTTTTAATTTATGGGGATATAAGACGTAAATTTCTGATATATAAATAATATTATGAGGATGTGGAAGTTCAGCATAATTAAAAACTTTAAAATTAAGGTATGCAATTAAATATCCCACATTAATATCCCCATCAAAGGTGTAGGGTATTCCATAGTCGGGCCCGACCGACTATAAAAATACGCCCCAAGTGACCGAACTTACCCATGTGACCTAACTTTCCCAACTCGTTTTATATATATATATATTTTCGGAAATTCGAAGCTTTGTAAAGCTTCTTATGTATTGCAAAATTTTAGCAATAAAAAAATAACTTTTTATTTTTAGTTATGAAAAAAAAAAAATTTAACACATGATAAATATTTTTTTTGCAAAATTTTAACAATAAAAAAATAACTTTTTATTTCTAATTATGAAAAAAAAAAATTTAACACTTGATAAATATTTTTTTTGCAAAATATAAAATATTTTTATATAATAAAATGTATTATTTATTTTTTGATAATAAAAATTTTATTTGCAAAAATAGAAAAAAGTCTACAGCTTTTTGCGGCTAAACAGTTAAAACGTTTAAAAGTTTTCACTATCAGCCAGACAACGACGCACTATGCAGTATATAAAGTTTTTAAATTTTATTTTCAAACACGTCGAGTGCAATTAATTTGCAATTATTATAAACCTCTCTACGGCAATTTGTTATTTATACGTTTCACTTAATTATTTATAGATGGCTAATTATTTAAATTTTATTGCTAATTATAGTAATTAAGCTTTGCGGCGAATGACGTTACCAATTAACATGTTCTTCAATTAGGTTTTTTACGGTTTATTTTTATTTTCACCCAATCGATTCGGTTATGCAAATTTTGCAATTGCTAAAACTAACGTTTTATGGTTGGATGGGAGAAGGCGGCAACTGAACGATGTTGCCGGATATTGTCGCAACTTGTTGTGTGACATGTTGTGGTGGCTGAAGAGGGGTAGAAGATACAGAGAAAGAGAGAGAAGAAGAAGAGAGATAATGAGTGCAGGCTAGAGCAGCTGACAAGATGATTAGCGCTGGCTGCTGTTGCTTGCTTTATTGACAGTTTAAATTGTTTTTTTTTTTGCATTGATTTTAGTTTTTGATGTTGTTGTTAAAGTTTTTTTCTATGTTGCTCTTGTTGAGTTTACTGTTGTTTTTGTTTTTAATAATGTTGTTTTTATTATGTTGATGATGTTGTATTTGTTGTTGTATAATGTTTTTGGCGCCACGCAAATGTGTTGCTTGTCACATAAGCTGCTGTGGCGGCTGTTCTGATGTTGATGTTAATGATGTTGTTGATGTTTAATATTAATGATGTTGCCGAGAAGCTTGAGGTGTATAATACGTATATAATAAGGAATATTTTTTTCAAATTTATTTGGGTCAACAGAATAAGTTAAAGAAAAAAAAATTAATTAAAAAATTGTAAAAAATCGAAATCATAAAATGTCGAATATAAAAATGTCTGATAACAAATAAAAAAAATGAATACAAATATTTTTTGATTTTACTTTGTTTTTTTTTTAATTTTGTTTTGATTTTGATTTATTTTTTTTTCGATTTGTTATACTGATTTTTTTTAGTTTATGTTATTGCAAAATATTGCAAAAAAAAAATAATAAAAAAAATATTTTCTATCATTTAGGTAAAATTTATGAATTTAAATTATTTTAAATATTTTGCAAACTACCGAAAACCACAAAAATAATTAAAAACCAACATAGCAAAAAGATTAGAAAGAATATGTTAAACCAATTTGCCCACCTGTCTGCCTCAGACAATTTCGCAATTTTTGTCACTCAACACCAACGGTGAAAAATTCATCAATAATTAAGCACAACCCACCTGCTGTCGTTGTGCGTCGGTCGATTTTGTTGCGCGTTTAATGCAATCAGGCGCAACTTTCAAAAATCAAAGCAAAAAATTCGACACTATCAACGCAAAATCGTGCGCAAATCCGTTGTAAAAATAAAAAAAATATGAACATATAAAGTGTAACATTTTGTTAGGGTTTTTTAAATTATTTTTTAACATTTCCGTTGTGTTTACCACACACAGATAACAGTTAATAAAATGTTTGTTTTTTATATTTTATATTTTATATTTTATATTTTATATTTTATATTTTATATTTTATATTTTATATTTTATATTTTATATTTTATATTTTATATTTTATATTTTATATTTTATATTTTATATTTTATATTTTATATTTTATATTTTATATTTTATATTTTATATTTTATATTTTATATTTTATATTTTATATTTTATATTTTATATTTTATATTTTATATTTTATATTTTATATTTTATATTTTATATTTTATATTTTATATTTTATATTTTATATTTTATATTTTATATTTTATATTTTATATTTTATATTTTATATTTTATATTTTATATTTTATATTTTATATTTTATATTTTATATTTTATATTTTATATTTTATATTTTATATTTTATATTTTATATTTTATATTTTATATTTTATATTTTATATTTTATATTTTATATTTTATATTTTATATTTTATATTTTATATTTTATATTTTATATTTTATATTTTATATTTTATATTTTATATTTTATATTTTATATTTTATATTTTATATTTTATATTTTATATTTTATATTTTATATTTTATATTTTATATTTTATATTTTATATTTTATATTTTATATTTTATATTTTATATTTTATATTTTATATTTTATATTTTATATTTTATATTTTATATTTTATATTTTATATTTTATATTTTATATTTTATATTTTATATTTTATATTTTATATTTTATATTTTATATTTTATATTTTATATTTTATATTTTATATTTTATATTTTATATTTTATATTTTATATTTTATATTTTATATTTTATATTTTATATTTTATATTTTATATTTTATATTTTATATTTTATATTTTATATTTTATATTTTATATTTTATATTTTATATTTTATATTTTATATTTTATATTTTATATTTTATATTTTATATTTTATATTTTATATTTTATATTTTATATTTTATATTTTATATTTTATATTTTATATTTTATATTTTATATTTTATATTTTATATTTTATATTTTATATTTTATATTTTATATTTTATATTTTATATTTTATATTTTATATTTTATATTTTATATTTTATATTTTATATTTTATATTTTATATTTTATATTTTATATTTTATATTTTATATTTTATATTTTATATTTTATATTTTATATTTTATATTTTATATTTTATATTTTATATTTTATATTTTATATTTTATATTTTATATTTTATATTTTATATTTTATATTTTATATTTTATATTTTATATTTTATATTTTATATTTTATATTTTATATTTTATATTTTATATTTTATATTTTATATTTTATATTTTATATTTTATATTTTATATTTTATATTTTATATTTTATATTTTATATTTTATATTTTATATTTTATATTTTATATTTTATATTTTATATTTTATATTTTATATTTTATATTTTATATTTTATATTTTATATTTTATATTTTATATTTTATATTTTATATTTTATATTTTATATTTTATATTTTATATTTTATATTTTATATTTTATATTTTATATTTTATATTTTATATTTTATATTTTATATTTTATATTTTATATTTTATATTTTATATTTTATATTTTATATTTTATATTTTATATTTTATATTTTATATTTTATATTTTATATTTTATATTTTATATTTTATATTTTATATTTTATATTTTATATTTTATATTTTATATTTTATATTTTATATTTTATATTTTATATTTTATATTTTATATTTTATATTTTATATTTTATATTTTATATTTTATATTTTATATTTTATATTTTATATTTTATATTTTATATTTTATATTTTATATTTTATATTTTATATTTTATATTTTATATTTTATATTTTATATTTTATATTTTATATTTTATATTTTATATTTTATATTTTATATTTTATATTTTATATTTTATATTTTATATTTTATATTTTATATTTTATATTTTATATTTTATATTTTATATTTTATATTTTATATTTTATATTTTATATTTTATATTTTATATTTTATATTTTATATTTTATATTTTATATTTTATATTTTATATTTTATATTTTATATTTTATATTTTATATTTTATATTTTATATTTTATATTTTATATTTTATATTTTATATTTTATATTTTATATTTTATATTTTATATTTTATATTTTATATTTTATATTTTATATTTTATATTTTATATTTTATATTTTATATTTTATATTTTATATTTTATATTTTATATTTTATATTTTATATTTTATATTTTATATTTTATATTTTATATTTTATATTTTATATTTTATATTTTATATTTTATATTTTATATTTTATATTTTATATTTTATATTTTATATTTTATATTTTATATTTTATATTTTATATTTTATATTTTATATTTTATATTTTATATTTTACAATTTAATTGAATTTTTGCAGTATTTCTAAATTCGTTTTTAAGACAATATTTGCATTTTTCTTAAAATGTAATTTTTAATTAACTTTTTACGTGTCGATTTTGTGAAATATTTGCCAGGCATAGTGTGAACCGCCTGACAGATTAGAGCCGCCGGTTGGTCACAACCACGCACATGTCATAAATCAGCAGCTGACTGACAGAATTGTCACAGTTTATTGAACCGCACAGCGTTGCCAGAGCACGTAAAAAATCAATCACCTGCATAAAACGCCTGCGGCGGCAACGTTTATCAAATCAAAAAAAATACTTTTTTGTGTTTATTTTCAAAAATGTTTTTTATTTAATTTATCTTTATCGAAATATTTGCATTTTAGCTAGACAAACATTGTGCAACACTCGCCCACTGAAAAAGGATATAGTGCAGGTCGTTGGAAAAAATTAAAACACAAATCTAAAACTTACAAAATAAACAAAATTTGAATACTCGTTATTGAAAAATTTATAAAAATATCAAGAAAATCAGTAAAATAAAATACAATAAAATCATAAAAATCAATTTATTTTCAAAGCAGCAACTCTATCTGAATTCCAACAGAAATTGCAGCAACATTAGACATGTTGCTCGAAAATTGTATTCCTCGCAAATTTCATTCCTCACAAATGTTTCACATCCGCGTGGCCAACAATTATTAGCCGCAGATATTTTGGCACAACCAGCAACGGATGCATCTGTTGGCGCTGGTAGTAATAGCAGCAGCAACAACAGCAATTTCAGCGAAAACAGCAGTAGCAACAAAACCACAACCAACAATTGACTGCATTGCTGTATTTTGCAATAAAATTAAAATGCTACTCATTGCCAATCAGCGGGTGGCAGTATTGCCACCTGTTTTATTGTTGCCAGTAGCAGCAACAACAACATAGCTACATTGCAACGCATTTTAGGCTTAAACGCAGCTCAAGACTAAAGTGAAGCATTAAGCGGTTGCTGTTGGTGTTGCAGCTAGTGATGATGTTGCTGCTGCTGATGACCAAAACAACATGTGCGGCATGGTATGCGGCAATGCATTAGCCATGAATTCTGCGGCAAATTGACGTTTGATGTCGCTATGTTTGTCGAATTGATGGTGCAACAAATGCGAATTATTGCTGCATCAGTAGCTGCAACAGCAACAGCAGCAGTTGCAATGTGCATTGTAAATGTTGGTGATCGTTGCCGACTCAAGCTGCGTCTCTTAGCATGGAGTCTCTTAGCAACATCAACTATGCAAATCATGCGGTTGCTATATGAAAAATGCTGAAAACATACACCGCGAAAAAATGGCAATGTTTTTAATTAAAAAATCTTTAAATTTCTTATTTTAGTTAAAACTACAAATAAATTAATTAGTACAGCAAACAATTTTGCTAATGTGTGAAATATAGCAATTTATACCAAAGAGATTCTTAAAAAAGACTCTTTTGTGAACACAACAAAAAGAATTGCTATCACAACAAATTATTTCATTGTAATAAGTATTCAATTTGTTGCTTTAGTAATTATATTTAATTGATATAACAAAGTATTTGCTATATTTAGATAAAATAAAAAATCTAAATTAAAAAATTGCTGACTTTTATTTATTTTTCATTGAAGAAATGAAAAGTTTTCTTGTACTACAAACTGTTTTGTAGTTACAGCAAAAATTTTTGTTATGCCAAGAATTTTTTTTTATTGTACCAATTATTCAATTGGTTTCTTTAGCAACGATTTGCATACAATAATTTTGAATTGCAATGTCAACAAATTATTTCATTGTAATAAGTATTCAATTTGTTGCTTTAGTAATTATATTTAATTGATATAATAAAGTATTTGCTATATTTAGATACAATAAAAAATTTAAATTAAAAAATAGCTGACTTTTATTTATTTTTCATTGAAGAAATGAAAAGTTTTCTTGTACTACAAACTGTTTTGTAGTTACAGCAAAAAATTTTGTTATACCAAGAAATTTTTTTTATTGTACCAATTATTCAATTGGTTTCTTTAGCAACGAGTTACGTAAAATAATTTTGAAATTAAAAATGTCTTGTTAATTTCTTTTTTTTTACAATAAACTGTTTTGTAGCTACAGCAAACATTTTTGTTATGCCAACGAATTATTTCATTATATTCATTTACATTTAGATTTCAGGCACAATCCATTTATATACCAAACCTCTTCGCAGTTTTTTTGTATATTTTATTGATCATAAATGTGAAAATTTGGTGAAAATTTCTGTTTTTTTGTTCTGTGCATCCATATTTCTCATTTTTTTTTCGTTTTGTAAATTTTTGCGCTTTCGTTGCGGCTCTGTGGCGACTGACTAATGAAGCTGCAACAGCAAACCGTTGATGCATTGGCAATGTTGCGGTTTATGCTGGCGACAACAACAACATTAGCATCAACAATTATACAACAACAATAGCAACATCGCAGAAAAACAATGCAAACGATTTCAATTTGGCATTTTTGAATTTATGCCGTTGACAAATGGCAACATCTGCAACAGCAACATCAACACTTATTGCTTGTATGTAACAACAACAATAGTGACAACAACATGAGTGGCAACAACAACAACATATTATGTTGCAGTTGATTGCAGTAGCGCCAGCAGCAATTAAGCGCACTCATGTGCGACATACGTGCCCAGCAATTATTGTTGTTGTTGTTGCAGTAGTAATAGCAACAGCGAACAAACCGACAACAGCTGCTGTTGCTGACGGTGAATGCAGCAGAAGAATAGAAAGATGAAGAAGAGGAGGAAGCTGATGAAGGGAAAAAGAGGAATTGAAATTGAAGGCGCGCTAAATTTCTGAGTTGCTGTAGTTTTTGTGATGACAATTTTTAAAATGAGGCGTGAAATTAAAAAAACGAAATTTAGAATTTTTAGTAAATATTTTAACTTAAACAGAAAAATTTTATTTTTATGTAAAAAACTTCACTAAAATATTTGATTATTAAAATTTCATTTAATTTTTAGTAAAATTTGAATTTTAGGTGAAAATTAAACTTTTAGTGAAAATTTGAATTTTTAGTGAAAAATTGAATTTTTCACTAAAATATATTGAACAATTGAATTTTTAGTGAAAAATTTAATTTTTAGTGATAATTTGAATTTTTAGTGAAAATTTGAATTTTTAGTGAAATTTTTAATTTTTAGTGAAAATTTTAATTTTTAGTGAAAAATTTAATTTTTAGTGAAAAATTGAATTTTTAGTGAAAAATTGAATTTTTAGTGAAAATTTGAATTTTTAGTGAAAAATTGAATTTTAAGTGAAAAATTGAATTTTTAATGAAAAATTGAATTTTTAGTGAAAATTGAATTATTAGTGAAAACTTGAATTTTTAGTGAAAAATTGAATTTTTAGTGAAAAATTGAATTTTTTGTGAAAAATTGAATTTTTAGTGAAAAATTGAATTTTTTGTGAAAAATTGAATTTTTAGTGAAAAATTGAATTTTTAGTGAAAAATTGAATTTTTAGTGAAAAATTGAATTTTTAGTGAAAAATTGAATTTTTAGTGAAAAATTGAATTTTTAGTGAAAAATTGAATTTTTAGTGAAAAATTGAATTTTTAGTGAAAAATTGAATTTTTAGTGAAAAATTGAATTTTTAGTGAAAAATTGAATTTTTAGTGAAAAATCGTATTTTTAGTGAAAAATTGAATTTTTAGTGAAAAATTGAATTTTTAGTGAAAAATTGAATTTTTAGTGAAAAATTGAATTTTTAGTGAAAAATTGAATTTTTAGTGAAAAATTTAATTTTTAGTGAAAAATTTAATTTTTAGTAAAAAATTGAATTTTTAGTGAAAAATTGAATTTTTAGTGAAAAATTGAATTTTTAGTGAAAACTTGAATTTTTAGTGAATAATTGAATTTTTAGTGAAAACTTGAATTTTTAGTGAATAATTGAATTTTTAGTGAAAAATGAATTTTTAGTGAAAAATTGAATTTTTAGTGAAAAATTGAATTTTTTGTAAAAAGAAGTGGATATAAAGCAAATTTTTTAAAAGTAAAAATTTTTATTACAATTACGTTACTACACCCAGAAAAAATACTATATCAATAATTGTTTTTTACTATTAAAAATATTCAATAGGATAAACTATTATTTTAATCGGAAAATACCATTAAATACTAGTAAATACCATGACATTGCCATTGAGTTTATATGAAAAGATTTATTTTTTGTATACTATTAAATCATTAATTGCCCTATTGACCAATTTTAATGGGATTTGAGGGAATATTTTTCTGGGTGTATTATAATCGCTCTTTTGAGACCGGCCGACTGCCAACAAAGAAATCCTATTTTTTGTATTTTATGTGAACCTACATTCAATTGTACCGCCTTCTAGTTTTTGTCACAAATTAGTGAACCGCAAATTCAAAAATTTAAGAAAAAAATCCTTTGATTAACGTGTCAGGCACAGCAGAGATAAATAAAACACGATTTTTTATCCCTTTTAATGAAAAGATATTCAAAGGACTTTCTTTCAATTTTGTACGTGAAGAATGACAAACAACGCCGTTAATTGGCGGGGCAGCTAATCAGAAAAACAGAAATGCAAAAATGTTTTAATGACAGGACAACAGAACAAAGAATAAAAATTCAAAAAAAAGTAATTATAACTTGTATGGATCATTGCAAAGAAATGATGAAAATGTCAAGAAAAGAAAAAAGTAAATTAAGAACTTAAAAATCATGAAAAAAAAGCTTAAGAAAATTGTCTTAGGATGGAGTAAACAATAATAAAACACACAAAATTTGACAACGACAAGATGACGCACAAGATAAAGGTTCAGGAAGCGCATTAAAATGACGGAAAATTAAAAAAAGAAATGGTAAAGCGAATTTTTTCAAAGCAGTCAAATTAAAAAAAAAAGCGAATGCTTGTCGCAAAATTTGTCGACTTCATTAAAGCAGACGGAAATTGTAAAAGCAGGATATTTCAATGACAGCAACTAATTACAAGAAAAAAATTAATAAAAAATAAGATAAAAATAACATTGTTGACGAAAAAAATACAATAACTAATTTTAGGGTAAATTAAAATAACATCAATATACAATTTATATTAATACCAACAAATTTCAATTCAAATGTATAATAAAATATAATGTTTGAAAGGACTTTATATATTCTAACAAAAGAAGGTCCTTTTCTACAAATAAAATATTAAAAAAGACCTGCGTTATTTCCAATTTTTTGACTCCTCCTTAAAAATCTTCATCAATTAAAACATGTAGAACTTAAATACTAAAAGTTAAATATTCAATTGTTCACTAAAAATTCAATTTTTCACAAAAAAATTCAATTTTTCACTCAAAATTCAAATTTTCACTAAAAATTTAATTTTTCACTAAAAATTCAATGTTTTTTTTACTAAAAAGTAAATATTTAACTAAAAATTAAATTTTTAACTAAAAATTAAATTTTTAACTAAAAATTAAATTTTTAACTAAAAATTAAATTTTTAACTAAAAATTAAATTTTTAACTAAAAATTAAATTTTTAACTAAAAATTAAATTTTTAAATATAAATTCAACTTTTCACTAAAAATTCAATTTTTTACTAAAAATTCAATTTTTCACTAAAAATTCAATTTTTCACTAAAAATTTAATTTTTCACTAAAAATTCAAATTTTCACCAAAAATTCAATTTTTCACCAAAAATTCAAATTTTCACTAAAAATTCAATGTTTTTTTTACTAAAAAGTAAATATTTAACTAAAAATTAAATTTTTAACTAAAAATTAAATTTTTAACTAAAAATTAAATTTTTAACTAACAATTAAATTTTTAAATAAAAATTCAACTTTTCACTAAAAATTTAATTTTTCACTAATAATTTAATTTTTCACTAAAAATTCAATTTTTCACTAAAAATTCAATTTTTCACTAAAAATTCAATTTTTCACTAAAAATTCAATTTTTCACTAAAAATTCAATTTTTCACAAAAAATTAAAATTTTTTCACTAATATTCTAATTATTCAATAAAAATTGAAATGTTCACTAGAAAATAAATTTTTTCGTAAAAATTGCATTTTTCATTAAAATTAAAATTTTTATTTTAATTAAATTTTTCTGTAAAAATTTAAATTTAAAAATTAAAATGTTTTTGCATAGCAATATTTAAGAGATTTAAAATTAAATGTTAATTACTTTAGAAAAACGAATAAATAAGCGAGTAGAAACAGCGTATAAAATACGCTTGCTGGATTCATTTTAAATTTTTATTGCCTGACAGATAAGCCAAGTAATTTGTTGGCTTATTTAGCACTTATTTTCCGTCTTTGCTGTTTTTAGCAGCTTTTTAATGTTAAATACAATCGTTTCCATTATTTAAATATAGTCGAAATGAGTGCAGTGACCCAACATGTTATAAATGGCAAGAATATTAAAAGCAACCCAAATTTGAAACAGTACGATTTAACTACATTTTTATACTGCAATAAATTGTGACAAATGGTTGCATTAAATATATATATATATATATATATATATATATATATATATATATATATATATATATATATAAAATATAATTATTAAGAGGACTTTTACAAATTTATATATGAAAGGTTCTTTGTAAATTCAAATTTAAAATAAATAAATACAAAATATTTTTTTCTCAACGCATATTTTACAAAATAGGTTGTAGTGTTTTGTTATGTACAAAACCATGTTTTAATTAGTAAACGATCCGCAAAGTTTCTGCAAATTATCTGTAAATTATCTGTAAAGAATCTGACAAAACTCTATAAGATCTCAGAAAACTCTGAGTAAAATTTCAGTTAACTCTTAGTAAACTAACAATTAACTCTCAGTAAATTCTTCGTAAACCCTCAGTAAACACTCAGTAAACACTCAGTAAACTTTCTGTAAACACTCAGTAACCTATCTGTAAACCCTCAGTAAACCCTAGTAAACTATCTATTAACTCTCAGTAAACTATCTGTAAATATCTGTAAACTCTCAGTAAACTTTCAGTTAACACTCAGTAAACTCTCAGTAAACTCTCAGTAAACTTTCAGTAAACTTTCAGTAAACACTCAATAAACTATCTGTAAACCCTCAGTAAACACTCAGTAAACTATCTATTAACTCTCAGTAAACTATTTGTAAACTCTCTATAATCTGTATGTTCCTAAGTCTTCATGTAATAAATTTAAACATATGTAATTTTATTTAATACCAAAAACCCTAAAATAATTTGCAAACCTCTTATACATCAAGCAAATCATTCGACACGCAACATTTGCAAAGTTATCGCTGATTAACAATCTCACTATTTATCAAACTGTCCCACTGTTAGAATGATTGCCTGTCTGTCTAACTGACTGACAGTTCGGCAATCAATTTGTTTTCAATTTCATTTCTGTTCGAAGGTCGCATTCTCAAAGGCCTTGAAGTACTTCAGATGCTCATGCTGCAGTTTGGCATGTGATGCAATTTTGTCGTGTTTTCGATTTTTTTTTAGTTTTTTTCCTCTATTTTTCTTGAAATATTGTTTTATTTCTTAATTTTTGTCTAGTATTTTTTTATTTTTTTTAATATATTTGATATTCTTATATTGCCTTCAAACGCAACTATGCGTTTCTTGGCACCATCAGAGCTGTCAATCAACTGACATGCAAAACCGTTTTGCCGCACTCTCAAATATGGGGCGTGACGCTTGACTGGCCGTCATTCGACGCCGTTCTATTGTTTTGACTGCCTCGGAATTCACCGCACTTTGCGCCTCTTCTTTTGTCAGTCTTTCTGTATGTCTGTCTGCTGCATTATCAGAGGTTTTGTCAGTTTGACTATATATATTCGGCATAATATTTATGCGTTGTTGTGTCGGTTAATTTGACACATTTTTGAGTAACGCCAATAATTAATCATTAACATCAACGCCGCGCATCGCGTCGCTTAGTTAATGCAACGTGATGCGATCGCCTGTCAAAAGGAGACCTTGAAATTAATGATTAATTTCAGTCTGAAGAAAAATACGTTTTTAAGCATTAAAAAAATAATACAATGCTTTCGTATTAAAACGCTATGAAGCATTTTATTAATTTAGAATTTAATTTTTAATAAAAAATAAATATTTGGAAAACTGTGAACTCTCTGTAAACTATCTGTAAAATCTCCGTAAACTCACCGTAAACTCCCTGTAAATGCTCTGTAAACTCTCTGTGAAATATCTGTAAACTATCTGTAAACTATTTGTATACTCTCTGTAAATTTTCCTTAAACTCTTCTTAATTTCTCTGTAAACAATCTTTAAAATATCTGTAAACTATCTGTAAATTCTCCTTAAACATTCCTTAAACTCTCTGTGCACAATCTGTAAAGTATCTGTAAACTATCTGCAAACTATCTGTAAACTTTCCGTAAACTCTCAGTAAACTATTATTAAACTATCTGTAAACTCTTCGCGAACTAGTGTAAACTATCTGTAAACTATTTGTAAATTCTCGGTAAACTCTCCGTAAACTATCTGTAAACTATCAATAAATTATCTGTAATTTATCTGTTAATTATCTGTAAACAATCTGTAAAGTATCTGTAAACTATCTGCAAACTATCTGTAAACTTTCCGTATACTCTCAGTAAACTATTATTAAACTATCTGTAAACTCTTCGCGAACGAGTGTAAACTATCTGTAAACTATTTGTAAATACTCGGTAAACTCTCTGTAAACTATCTGTAAACTATCAGTAAATTATCTGTAATTTATCTGTTAGTTATCTGTAAACAATCTGTAAAGTATCTGTAAACTATCTGCAAAATATCTGTAAACTTTCCGTAAACTCTCAGTAAACTATTATTAAACTATCTGTAAACTCTTCGCGAACTAGTGTAAACTATCTGTAAACTATTTGTAAATTCTCGGTAAACTCTCTGTAAACTATCCGTAAACTATCAGTAAATTATCTGCAATTTATCTGTTAACTATCTGTAAACTAACTGTAAACTATCTGTATATTATCTGAAAACTATCTGTAAAATATCTGTAAACTCTCTGTAAATTCTCCTTAAACTCTCCTTAAACTTTCTGTAAAATATAAATATCTGTAAAATATCTGCAAACTATCTGTAAACTATCTGTAAATTAGCTGTGAACTATCTGTAAACTAAATGCAAACAATACATAAACTGTCCGTAAACGATCCGTAAATGTCCGTATACGATCCGTAAACTGTCCGTAAAGAGTATTTACACCAGATCTCCGTTTCAAATAAAAATAGGACGAAAAAATGTAAAATAAATTTAATTTAAACCCTTTTCTAGTAGTTCCTTTTTTCTTTATTTTCTGTACTTTTGTCTCTCTCGTTATCTCCGCCATTCAGATTAAAGTCCGAACAAATTGTTTGAAATGACATCAGGTGGCGGATGTTTGTGGGTGTAACCACTTTATTCGATGCCGTCAACGGCAACAAAATACAAATGATGCATGTTGCAAACATGCCATAAAATGGTAAAATGCAACAACAACAATAACAAAACAGTTCCATTAACAACAACAACAAAAGACATCACGTAGAAATGCAAGCAGCTGATTTTACGTGAGTTTCCTCCTCGTCGATCTGACAACGCGTTTTTCCACGTATTCAAACGTGGCGCCGCATTGCCTGGCAACATGGACAGCGGCAACTTTTGTGTCCATTACTTGTTGTTGTATTTGTTGCTTTCATCACAAGGTTTAGAAATTTCTATTTTACTTTTTTTTATTCAATTGAAATTTGTATCTGAATGTTGCTCTAGTTTTGCCGCAGCGCTGCTAAATTTCTAATGGATGCTAATGGACCCAATGCGACAGTGTTGCCAGCTTATGGCTAAATGCTAAGTGTTGCCAATAGTGGTTGTCAGAGGAGGAAAGTGTCGGTTTGCATAATATAGGCACTAAAGGCATTTTAAATATTAAAGGATTTAAAAATTTTAAGATTTAATGAAAAATTATTTTTTGTTTTAATGAAAAATACAAATTTTTGTGAAACATTAAGTAAAATATTTTGTAAAACATTAGTGAAAAATGTAATTCTAAGAGAAAAAAAATGTTTAGTGAAAAATTCAATTTTTATTTTATTGTAAAAATTTTAATTTTTAGTGAATATTATTTAGTGAATTTTAAAAATTAATGTTAGAGAGGAATTGAATTATTAGTGAAAATTATATTTTTGTTAGTGCAAAATTTAATTTTTAGTGACAAATTGATTTTTTTAGTGAAAAATTGATTTTTTTTAGAGAAAAATTTTATTAATTTTTTTTTTATTTTAGTGAAAAATTAAATTTGTATTTTTATTGAAAAATTGAATTTTTGTGAAAAATTTAATTTTAGTGAAAAATTGAATTTTTGGTGAAAAATTGAATTTTTAGTGAAATATTGAAATATTAATGATAAATTGAATTTTTAGTGAAAAATTGAATTTCTAGTAAAATATTGAAATATTAATGAAAAACTGAATTTTTAGTGAAAAATTGAATTTTTAGTGAAAAATTGAATTTTTAGTGAAAAATTGAATTTTTAGTGAAAAATTTAATTTTTAGTGAAAAATTGAATTTTTAGTGAAAAATTGAATTTTTAGTAAAAAATTGAATTTTTAGTGAAAAATTGAATTTTTAGTGAAAAATTGAATTTTTAGTGAAAAATTGAATTTTTAGTGAAAAATTGAATTTTTAGTGAAAAATTGAATTTTTAGTGAAAAATTGAATTTTTAGTGAAAAATTGAATTTTTAGTGAAAAATTGAAGTTTTAGTGAAAAATTGAAGTTTTAGTGAAAAATTGAATTTTTAGTGAAAAATTGAAAAATTTAGTGAAAAATTGAATTTTTAGTGAAAAATTCAATTTTTAGTGAAAAATTGAATTTTTAATGAAAAATTGAATTTTTAATGAAAAATTGAATTTTTAGTGAATTTTTAGTGAAAAATTCAATTTTTAGTGAAAAATTGAATTTTTAGTGAAAAATTGAATTTTTAGTGAAAAATTGAATTTTTAGTGAAAAATTGAATTTTTAGTGAAAAATTGAAGTTTTAGTGAAAAATTGAATTTTTAGTGAAAAATTGAAAAATTTAGTGAAAAATTGAATTTTTAGTGAAAAATTCAATTTTTAGTGAAAAATTGAATTTTTAATGAAAAATTGAATTTTTAATGAAAAATTGAATTTTTAGTTAAAAATTGAATTTTTAATGAAAAATTGAATTTTTAGTGAAAAATTGAATTTTTAGTGAAAAATTGAATTTTTAGTGAAAAATTGAATTTTTAGTGAAAAATTGAAGTTTTAGTGAAAAATTGAATTTTTAGTGAAAAATTGAAAAATTTAGTGAAAAATTGAATTTTTAGTGAAAAATTCAATTTTTAGTGAAAAATTGAATTTTTAATGAAAAATTGAATTTTTAGTGAAAAATTGAATTTTTAATGAAAAATTGAATTTTTAGTGAAAAATTGAATTTTTAGTGAAAAATTGAATTTTTAGTGAAAAATTGAATTTTTAGTGAAAAATTGAATTTTTAGTGAAAAATTGAATTTTTAGTGAAAAATTGAATTTTTAGTGAAAAATTGAAGTTTTAGTGAAAAATTGAATTTTTAGTGAAAAATTGAAAAATTTAGTGAAAAATTGAATTTTTAGTGAAAAATTAAATTTTTAGTGAAAAATTGAATTTTTAATGAAAAATTGAATTTTTAATGAAAAATTGAATTTTTAGTGAAAAATTGAATTTTTAATGAAAAATTGAATTTTTAGTGAAAAATTGAATTTTTAGTGAAAAATTGAATTTTTAGTGAAAAATTGAATTTTTAGTGAAAAATTCAATTTTTAGTGAAAAATTGAATTTTTAGTGAAAAATTGAATTTTTAGTGAAAAATTGAATTTTTAGTGAAAAATTGAAGTTTTAGTGAAAAATTGAATTTTTAGTGAAAAATTGAAAAATTTAGTGAAAAATTGAATTTTTAGTGAAAAATTGAAAAATTTAGTGAAAAATTGAATTTTTAATGAAAAATTGAATTTTTAGTGAAAAATTGAATTTTTAGTGAAAAATTGAATTTTTAGTGAAAAATTGAATTTTTAGTGAAAAATTGAATTTTTAGTGAAAAATTGAATATTTAGCGAAAAATTGAATTTTAAAATTGAATAATACTATTGAGCACCCTGGCCTAGAATAAGATTTTCTATAAATTAATTTTCCAATTATAATCCTTTCACTCAAAAACCAGATTTAACTAATATCTAAAATTCAGACATCTGGCAGCAAAACAATGTATTCTGCTCAATGATAAATTTCTGCATGAAATTTGTGAAATTAATTTTCATATTTGACAATGTATTTTCATTTCAGAAAGAATATTTTTAAATAATATTTTGAATATAATATTTTACAGATTGCATCTGGATCCTTATGCTTTAGCTGGACGTTATTGTTTTCTTAATTTGTATTTCATATTTTTGTTTTATACTTTTTTGTTATTTTAAATTTCCCAAGTAAATATGTCGCATGTTAAACCCATCAAATTGTCTAAAACTATAAGAAGCAGATACCATTTAAATAAATCCAAATCAAAAATGAATAAAAGCATATTTTTGAGAGCTTTGTTGCTGTCACAAACACAAGAAACACAATAAGTATTATTCAAAAATTCTATTGTTCACTGAGACAATTTCTTAATTTCGTATATGATATGTTGGGAAAAATTGAATTATATAAAATAAAGCGAGCATAAATCTCAAACAAAACAATATTAGTAATTGAAACAATCAAAAAACCATTTATTTATGAAACTACTTTTTAAACAAATTGTGGTTTTATAAATAAAAAATCTATTTATAACCAAGAAGTTGCTAGAAACTAAAATTTTCTGGTATTTAATTTAAGTAAATTTTAATAAATGTTTGTGCCATATATAAAAAAAATAAAAATAATATTGAAAAATTTCTATATAGAAGTTCTTATATTTGTTATATATCAGAAACTGAAGTATTTTATATATAAAACAAATCTTATTTTAAATTAAATAAAAATAACTAATTTAGCAAATTTCAATATTAATCTGTTTAAATTTTAAATGTTCCTTTAGTAAAATAAAAAAATATTTTAAAAATTTCATTTCTTTCTCTAAAATAAAGTAATTTTTCATATAAAGTATAAAAATAAAAATCAAAGAATATATAAAAAAAATTTGAAGCAGCATCATGTGCAAAAAGGGTATTTGTGAGCTTTACAGAAAAATCACTGTGTCGTGGGATTAAATCGTAAATCATCGAGGCACAAATACAAATAACACATACTACATATCCACACAGACCCAAAACCAACATCAACATCAGCAGCACAGTATCTCGTATTTGTATCTGGTGTTCAAAAGTTATACATCATATCTGCATAGTCAACGAACTAATGATGGGGGTGGTAAAGCTACTAAAAATGTGCAGTGCGGACGATGTATTTGAAGGTTTGAGTTAAGGCTAAGACATGAGAGCACGTTGAGGAAGGTTCTGAAAAATGATAAAATTCAGGGGGAAAGGATTAAATAGTGTTATGAAAAAATAGTGACTTTAAACGAGTCTTAATTTCCAGAAAAATTGAATAATTAAGTAGATGTTGCAAGTCATTAAAATAATCTTCTGAAAGAGGATGAACAAAAACTCATGTTATTAAGGGGATTTAAAAATATCACGGACAGTTGAAAGGAATTCATAGTTCAGGTAGTCTGTACAGATTTTTTTTTAGGAAAGATGTTGGCAAAATAATATGTAAATTTTGAAATAGATTAATTTAGGGGAATGAATTGAGATGGAGTTAGAAGTAATACTTAAATAATCAATTAATAACCCATTGATGAAAAATTAAAAGTATGACTTAGGATTTAAAAATAAAAGAATGCAACAATTGTTGTTTATATTTATATATGGGATACGACACAATAATTCTGTCATTTTTCAGGAATATTTTCGGCATATTTCCGACAAACACACAGATAAAAAAATATTTTGGGGAAGTACATAGCTGGTTTTAAAATTGTGGAGAATTTTAATGTGAGATACATGACATATCTTGGGATCGAGCAGAAAACAGACAACATGTGATTCAAACTCTGCATAAGTCTGTTTAAAATATGTTGAAAGAAACAGTCTCAACCCTGCCAAACTAATTAAAATAATTTAAAATTGTATAAATTTGTCAATATTGCGATGTTGTCTATAAAAAATCTTATCTTAAACAAATGAAGCGTAAATTCAATTTCGGAAAAATAAGGACTTTTACATCAAACCTTTCAATTGTTCTAAAATATTGTTCAGAATAAAAAGGATTGAAATACTTTTATGTCCTACTTTAAGTTGTTTTTTATAAAGGAATGGTTAAATTAAAAATATAAAAACAACAATATGTATATTTCTGGGAATATAGATAAATTTGTTCAAAAATTTAATAGGGAATCGTAGAAGGAAACATATACACATATATACGCTGCAAAAAAGGGCGCTCCCAAACATAATTTTGCAGGCAATACATTAATATTTGGAGCTTTATGCAAACAAAAGTATTATTTCATTGCCAAACATTATTATAATAAGAGCCAAACATAATTTTGTTTTCGTTTAAACATATTTATGTTCAGAATTAATAGTTTTCGGCGTTATTGCAAACATATATTTGTTTGAATGTGTAAAAACTTTACATTTACATGTAAACATATTTATGTTTACATTTAATTTTAATGTACAAAAAGTAAATTTAGTGCTAGTAACTTTTTTACACAATATTCAGCGCATATAAATGTTTGGTTGGAACTCGAACTGCCATTTTACAATTCTTAGAACCAGAACAGATATTCCAAAGTCCCTGGTTCTTTATATCATGATCAAGAAAATAAAATGTAAATGGTTAAGATTTTCGGGAAACTAACCAAAAAGAAAAGAAATGAAAAAGCAGTAGGTCAAAAAGTAGTAAAAACCGAGATGATAGTTAAAGTAGTGCTATTTTTAGAAATATATATGAAAGAAGAGTGAAGTACTCTTCATAATGGAAGGATTTGAATCTGATTAACTAGTATTAAAGTTTTATAAGATTTTGTCCCTGTTTATACAGAAAATGTTGCCATTTAAAAATCAAAATAAATCAGCTAATGATTGAAAATTTCACACCAACATCGACACATTTCAAAAACAGGAAGCGACTAACTTGACGAAGGAAGCAATACTGCACCCCCATGGAGAGCAACTTGCTTTCAAGGAGAGATTCCCTGATTAACCAAAGGATATGCGAAACATGTAAACAAGCTGAAGTGCAGCACACGCAGCGCAGAGCAACTGAACCGAACTCATCAATCAATTGAAAGGAACGACGACGATGTTGAGGAGGACGAGGACGAGGCCGAGCAAGAGTAAACGAAATTATTGATGATGGGGCGCAGAGCTTGATGGAAGCAGTAACAAAGTACCAATGATGCTGGAGAAGGAAGTGGGGAGAGCGAGAGAAATGTCGCTGAGTAACGAAGCTGAGTTTGTTACGCTTTTATTTGCAAATGCTTGATGATGATTGGTGGCAAATGCGAGGGGCAGGAAGGAAATGCTGTTGGCAACACTGTCAACAAAAGCCACGTGACAAATCTGCCATTGTGAGAGCGTGTATGAGATTTTGTTACTTAGTGTGAGGTTTTCTTTGTTCGTTTGTTTGTTTGTTTTTGTTTACTCAGTGTGAATTTTTGTATGTCAAGCATATAAATCAAGCGTAGTACAAGCGGTGTAGAAATCAAGTGCAGTGACGAGAAGATTCATGCGAAGTGATGACAAGTGAAAAAACGCAATGAAAAGCATTGACAGGCGGTATTGATGGCGTTGGGTGCATTTAAATGTTTTAAATTTTAGATATTTTAGTTTTCTTTATTTTTTGTATTTTATTTATTTTAATACTAAAATACTAAAATATTAAAATACTAAAATATTAAAATACTAAAATACTAAAATACTATAATACTAAAATACTAAAATACTAAAATACTAAAATACTAAAATACTAAAATACTAAAATACTAAAATACTAAAATACTAAAATACTAAAATACTAAAATACTAAAATACTAAAATACTAAAATTTTAAAATACTAAAATACTGAAAAACTAAAATACTAAAATGCTAAAATACTAAAATACTAAAATACTAAAATACTAAAATACTAAAATACTAAAATACTAAAATACTAAAATACTAAAATACTAAAATACTAAAATACTAAAATACTAAAATACTAAAATACTAAAATACTAAAATACTAAAATACTAAAATACTAAAATACTAAAATACTAAAATACTAAAATACTAAAATACTAAAATACTAAAATACTAAAATACTAAAATACTAAAATACTAAAATACTAAAATACTAAAATACTAAAATACTAAAATACTAAAATACTAAAATACTAAAATACTAAAATACTAAAATACTAAAATACTTAAATACTAAAATACTAAAATACTAAAATACTAAAATTCTAAAATACTAAAATACTAAAATACTAAAATACTAAAATACTAAAATACTAAAATACTAAAATACTAAAATACTAAAATACTAAAATACTAAAATACTAAAATACTAAAATACTAAAATACTAAAATACTAAAATACTAAAATACTAAAATACTAAAATACTAAAATACTAAAATACTAAAATACTAAAATACTAAAATACTAAAATACTAAAATACTAAAATACTAAAATACTAAAATACTAAAATACTAAAATACTAAAATACTAAAATACTAAAATACTAAAATACTAAAATACTAAAATACTAAAATACTAAAATACTAAAATACTAAAATACTAAAATACTAAAATACTAAAATACTAAAATACTAAAATACTAAAATACTAAAATACTAAAATACTAAAATACTAAAATACTAAAATACTAAAATACTAAAATACTAAAATACTAAAATACTAAAATACTAAAATACTAAAATACTAAAATACTAAAATACTAAAATACTAAAATACTAAAATACTAAAATACTAAAATACTAAAATACTAAAATACTAAAATACTAAAATACTAAAATACTAAAATACTAAAATACTAAAATACTAAAATACTAAAATACTAAAATACTAAAATACTAAAATACTAAAATACTAAAATACTAAAATACTAAAATACTAAAATACTAAAATACTAAAATACTAAAATACTAAAATACTAAAATACTAAAATACTAAAATACTAAAATACTAAAATACTAAAATACTAAAATACTAAAATACTAAAATACTAAAATACTAAAATACTAAAATACTAAAATACTAAAATATTAAAATACTAAAATTTTAAAATACTAAAATACTAAAGTACTAAAATACTGAAATACTAAAATAATAAATTTAATAAAAATATTTCAAAAAACTTAAAATGTAATACTTATAGCCAACATTAATTAAAATCTACTCATTGCAACGATATTTTATTCAATGGTTTTTGGTGGAATAATGTTTCGGCATTTTGAACACAACCTTGTTTGCAGTTTTATCCTTGTTATCCGTGGTGTCAATGACATCCTTTGTTGCTTTTGGCCATCGTGATATACGATACATTTTGTAAATGTTTTTATTTGAAACTTGCATTAAATAATTGTGTCAGGGAAAATGTTAAAAATGAAGGTTTTTAAAAATAGAAAAACATATACAAAAGTGATACTTGATATAAACAAGAAATAAAAATGTTATCAAATCAAAATAGATTAATTAATGTTATAAATACAATAATGTAATTTGTCTGACGTTAATTGTGCGCATAATGTGATCTGTTGCCATTTATATTAATTATAAAATGCATTGAAAAAGTCGCAAAACTACATTTTTGCAATTTTGTTATCTTATCAGCTGCATGTCGCGCGCGCAAAAACCAATTAACGCAAATGTCAAAAATAATTCGTCGTGACTGACAGTTAGTTGAATAAACAAAAAGCTAACAAATAGTTAAATAAATAAAAACTAAAATTCTTAAATACATATTTTTGCTAATTGCAATTATTGATTTTTGCACTCGAACAACTCGTTGCAGAATAAAATGAGTGACACTTAACAACACAAGTGGTAATGTCATTAGTAGTATTTAGTAGGCAAATAATAAATTTGAAAATAAATAAATAGATAAAATATAAAATATAAAATATAAAATATAAAATATAAAATATAAAATATAAAATATAAAATATAAAATATAAAATATAAAATATAAAATATAAAATATAAAATATAAAATATAAAATATAAAATATAAAATATAAAATATAAAATATAAAATATAAAATATAAAATATAAAATATAAAATATAAAATATAAAATATAAAATATAAAATATAAAATATAAAATATAAAATATAAAATATAAAATATAAAATATAAAATATAAAATATAAAATATAAAATATAAAATATAAAATATAAAATATAAAATATAAAATATAAAATATAAAATATAAAATATAAAATATAAAATATAAAATATAAAATATAAAATATAAAATATAAAATATAAAATATAAAATATAAAATATAAAATATAAAATATAAAATATAAAAAATAATTTGTAATTTTATTGAAACGTAAAACAGGCGCCAGCTGTCGCAAAATGTGCTTAAACAATTTGTTAACAAAAACGTTTTGCTCTTAAAACGCTTTGATAAATGGCGACAGTCGCCAACTGCGTCTGCGTAGCCGCCGATTGTCAGTTGGCAAACCTCACCTACAAGCCGAACTTAGATGCATTTAGCTGACAAGCACTACTGCAAATATTATTTTTCAATTAACTATATAAATAAAAAATATTTATATATTCAGAAACAAAAAAGTAGCTGGAAATTGCAGTTATTGCGGGCGACCGAAGGCAACACTTTTTTGTTTTTAGTGCAATGCGTTCGACACACCATTAATCTCTGCCACATTCTAATGGCCGCTGGCTTAGTGTCGGCGACAGCGGCCTAAAACGGCGTTTAGCGGCTTAAAACGGCTTGTGGCCAAATAAAGTCACACAACATAGACTTGCAAGCCAAACACAGCAGTTAGACGTAACACTCCTAGTAAAATATAAAAAATATTGGTATAACTTAACAAAAATATTTTATAAATTTTAACAATTAATTAAAATGTTTTGCGAAAAGACTTTCCATTAATATATAGCCATTTTTCAGTACCATTAAATTAATAGTATTTGAAATTTCCTGTTTTTATGGTATAAAGTACTAAAATAAAATTTAATAATGGTTTACTGTATTATTCTGCTAATATAAGTAATTTCAACTTTCTGTTAATAAAAATTTTATATAATATTGAACTAATCGAATAATCTATTTGAAGTCCTATTAAATTAATTGTACATATAAATTTTCTTCAATTGTGTCATCACATTGACGTTCTGTATTGAATATATTTATAGATTAATAATTATAAAATAAATATACACTAATGATATGAAATTTTGTAGTTTTTAAAAACTAAACCCACTGTTTATAAAATGTTTACTAATATTTTTGACATGTATACCGCGTCATTCAAATGTTATTTGACAGCCAATGATATCCTGTCACCAAAGCCTGCTAAATTATGGCCAGCTGTCAGTGGCAATGAAGGTGGTAAAGGTAAAGACTGAAGGCCTACATTATAAATTTATTTATAGCATATTTATAGAAAACACAATTTTTGCATTAAATAAATTGCATAAATTAGTAGAAAAAGGCTATGTGATTTATCAATAATACAAATAATTAAATTATTTATATTGCAACTTTTCTATATATTTTTTATATTTATTAAATTTTTTTGTTACAGTAATTTTATATTTTATATTTTATATTTTATATTTTATATTTTATAATTTATATTTTATATTTTATATTTTATATTTTATATTTTATATTTTATATTTTATATTTTATATTTTATATTTTATATTTTATATTTTATATTTTATATTTTATATTTTATATTTTATATTTTATATTTTATATTTTATATTTTATATTTTATATTTTATATTTTATATTTTATATTTTATATTTTATATTTTATATTTTATATTTTATATTTTATATTTTATATTTTATATTTTATATTTTATATTTTATATTTTATATTTTATATTTTATATTTTATATTTTATATTTTATATTTTATATTTTATATTTTATATTTTATATTTTATATTTTTTATATTTTATATTTTATATTTTATATTTTATATTTTATATTTTATATTTTATATTTTATATTTTATATTTTATATTTTATATTTTATATTTTATATTTTATATTTTATATTTTATATTTTATATTTTATATTTTATATTTTATATTTTATATTTTATATTTTATATTTTATATTTTATATTTTATATTTTATATTTTATATTTTATATTTTATATTTTATATTTTATATTTTATATTTTATATTTTATATTTTATATTTTATATTTTATATTTTATATTTTATATTTTATATTTTATATTTTATATTTTATATTTTATATTTTATATTTTATATTTTATATTTTATATTTTATATTTTATATTTTATATTTTATATTTTATATTTTATATTTTATATTTTATATTTTATATTTTATATTTTATATTTTATATTTTATATTTTATATTTTATATTTTATATTTTATATTTTATATTTTATATTTTATATTTTATATTTTATATTTTATATTTTATATTTTATATTTTATATTTTATATTTTATATTTTATATTTTATATTTTATATTTTATATTTTATATTTTATATTTTATATTTTATATTTTATATTTTATATTTTATATTTTATATTTTATATTTTATATTTTATATTTTATATTTTATATTTTATATTTTATATTTTATATTTTATATTTTATATTTTATATTTTATATTTTATATTTTATATTTTATATTTTATATTTTATTTTATATGTTTTATATTTTATATTTTATATTTTATATTTTATATTTTATATTTTATATTTTATATTTTATATTTTATATTTTATATTTTATATTTTATATTTTATATTTTATATTTTATATTTTATATTTTATATTTTATATTTTATATTTTATATTTTATATTTTATATTTTATATTTTATATTTTATATTTTATATTTTATATTTTATATTTTATATTTTATATTTTATATTTTATATTTTATATTTTATATTTTATATTTTATATTTTATATTTTATATTTTATATTTTATATTTTATATTTTATATTTTATATTTTATATTTTATATTTTATATTTTATATTTTATATTTTATATTTTATATTTTATATTTTATATTTTATATTTTATATTTTATATTTTATATTTTATATTTTATATTTTATATTTTATATTTTATATTTTATATTTTATATTTTATATTTTATATTTTATATTTTATATTTTATATTTTATATTTTATATTTTATATTTTATATTTTATATTTTATATTTTATATTTTATATTTTATATTTTATATTTTATATTTTATATTTTATATTTTATATTTTATATTTTATATTTTATATTTTATATTTTATATTTTATATTTTATATTTTATATTTTATATTTTATATTTTATATTTTATATTTTATATTTTATATTTTATATTTTATATTTTATATTTTATATTTTATATTTTATATTTTATATTTTATATTTTATATTTTATATTTTATATTTTATATTTTATATTTTATATTTTATATTTTATATTTTATATTTTATATTTTATATTTTATATTTTATATTTTATATTTTATATTTTATATTTTATATTTTATATTTTATATTTTATATTTTATATTTTATATTTTATATTTTATATTTTATATTTTATATTTTATATTTTATATTTTATATTTTATATTTTATATTTTATATTTTATATTTTATATTTTATATTTTATATTTTATATTTATATTTTATATTTTATATTTTATATTTTATATTTTATATTTTATATTTTATATTTTATATTTTATATTTTATATTTTATATTTTATATTTTATATTTTATATTTTATATTTTATATTTTATATTTTATATTTTATATTTTATATTTTATATTTTATATTTTATATTTTATATTTTATATTTTATATTTTATATTTTATATTTTATATTTTATATTTTATATTTTATATTTTATATTTTATATTTTATATTTTATATTTTATATTTTATATTTTATATTTTATATTTTATATTTTATATTTTATATTTTATATTTTATATTTTATATTTTATATTTTATATTTTATATTTTATATTTTATATTTTATATTTTATATTTTATATTTTATATTTTATATTTTATATTTTATATTTTATATTTTATATTTTATATTTTATATTTTATATTTTATATTTTATATTTTATATTTTATATTTTATATTTTATATTTTATATTTTATATTTTATATTTTATATTTTATATTTTATATTTTATATTTTATATTTTATATTTTATATTTTATATTTTATATTTTATATTTTATATTTTATATTTTATATTTTATATTTTATATTTTATATTTTATATTTATATTTTATATTTTATATTTATTTATTTTATATTTTATATTTTATATTTTATATTTTATATTTTATATTTTATATTTTATATTTTATATTTTATATTTTATATTTTAAGTTACATTTTTCAAAACAAGTTTAGTTAATAGTTTTCAGCGCAAAACTGGCAACTGTCACGCAAAGCAAACGTCTTAACTAAGAGCTTAATAAACGCGCGTTAATAAACTTGGTCATAAAACAATAAACGTTGTTTTAATGTCTTTTTGCAGGTCGCAACTAGTTGAAATGCAGCGCCATCTATTGCATGAGAACGGGCAAGAGGACGGCTTTAGAAGAATGGCGGCAACATGAAAACACTAAAAAATGCTGTAATAAAAGCAAAAACAAAACAAATAATATCTAAAATAATTAGAAAAAATTACAACAACACGTTGACCATGTTAAAAGTTGCAAAAATTGTCGGCTTCAACGCAACCGCAATTCAATCGCATGCGTTTTATATAAAAAATGTAGGAATTTATTGCATGAATTTGTGTCATTTTTTTGTGGGAAAATTGAGAACAATATTTATGTTATAGAATGCATTTAATTATATTTAATTAAATGTTTAATTAAATGCTGCATTAAAATTTTTTAGTTTTTGTTATTTTACAATTGATTGCGATTGATTTTAAATAGTTTGATATTGGGTTAATTGAATACATTTTTATATTTTATTAATACATTTTGGTAGTTTTTATAATTTTTAAAACATAGTTTGATATTTTTAATTGTTTATTTATATTTTATAACTTTTAATTAAATCGTAATGGTTTACGTATTTATTTCCATTAATTCTATAAGATTTTTTTTCAAATAGAAAAAAAATATAAATTATTTTTTAAATAAATAATAAAAATGTATAAGTCGTGCAAATATTATATGTGGCAAACGCAAACATGCCAACGTATTGAACGCACTTCATATGTGCTGAACTGCAGGAGGTTTTTGTGTTAAATTTTTAGTTTATATATTTTGTTTTTTTAATTTTTTATTTAAAATTTATTTTCTACTCTAGTTAAGAAGCCATAGAAGCCGCTTTTAATTATTTGACGTTGCATACTAATTGTTGGCAACGCAGCTGCTGTAAAATGTGACCAACCAACTGAGGCGCGCGTTGCCAACGCATTAGAATTTCATGCACGGCACGGCGCATTGTTGGGCATTTAAATTTGTGCCGCCAAAAGATGGAAAATGAAATATAAAAAAAATATGTACGTGACCATTTTTTCTAACGCGAAAATATTGCTGGAAAATGGAAAATTTTTGAATATTTAATTAAAAGATTTTGTTTGCAAAGTTTAGGCATGGCAAACAATTACTAAAGAATTAGTAATATTTTTTTTTTATATTTCTGTTCTATTTATATTTTTATATTATTATATTATTATATTTTTCTATTTTTCTATTTATCTATTTTTCTATTTATCTATTTATCTATTTATCTATTTATCTATTTATCTATTTATCTATTTATCTATTTTTCTATTTTTCTATTTTTCTATTTTTCTATTTTTCTATTTTTCTATTTTTCTATTTTTCTATTTTTCTATTTTTCTATTTTTCTATTTTTCTATTTTTCTATTTTTCTATTTTTCTATTTTTATATTTTTATATTTTTATATTTTTATATTTTTATATTTTTATATTTTTATATTTTTATATTTTTATATTTTTATATTTTTATATTTTTATATTTTTATATTTTTATATTTTTATATTTTTATATTTTTATATTTTTATATTTTTATATTTTTATATTTTAATATTTTAATATTTTAATATTTTAATATTTTAATATTTTAATATTTTAATATTTTAATATTTTAATATTTTAATATTTTAATATTTTAATATTTTAATATTTTAATATTTTAATATTTTAATATTTTAATATTTTAATATTTTAATATTTTAATATTTTAATATTTTAATATTTTAATATTTTTATATTTTTCTATTTTTCTATTTTTCTATTTTTCTATTTTTTTATTTTTCTATTTTTCTATTTTTCTATTTTTCTATTTTTCTATTTTTCTATTTTTATATTTTTATATTTTTATATTTTTATATTTTTATATTTTTATATTTTTATATTTTTATATTTTTATATTTTTATATTTTTATATTTTTATATTTTTATATTTTTATATTTTTATATTTTTATATTTTTATATTTTTATATTTTTATATTTTTATATTTTTATATTTTTATATTTTTATATTTTTATATTTTTATATTTTTATATTTTTATATTTTTATATTTTTATATTTTTATATTTTTATATTTTTATATTTTTATATTTTTATATTTTTATATTTTTTATATTTTTTATTTTTATATTTTATATTTTTATATTTTTATATTTTTATATTTTATATTTTTATATTTTTATATTTTTATATTTTTATATTTTTATATTTTTATATTTTTATATTTTTATATTTTTATATTTTTATATTTTTATATTTTTATATTTTTATATTTTTATATTTTTATATTTTTATATTTTTATATTTTTATATTTTTATATTTTTATATTTTTATATTTTTATATTTTTATATTTTTATATTTTTATATTTTTATATTTTATATTTTTATATTTTTATATTTTTATATTTTTATATTTTTATATTTTTATATTTTTATATTTTTATATTTTTATATTTTATATTTTTATATTTTTATATTTTTATATTTTTATATTTTATATTTTTATATTTTTATATTTTTATATTTTATATTTTTATATTTTTATATTTTTATATTTTTATATTTTTATATTTTTATATTTTTATATTTTTATATTTTTATATTTTTATATTTTTATATTTTTATATTTTTATATTTTATATTTTAATATTTTAATATTTTAATATTTTAATATTTTAATATTTTAATATTTTAATATTTTAATATTTTAATATTTTAATATTTTAATATTTTTATATTTTTATATTTTTATATTTTTATATTTTTATATTTTTATATTTTTATATTTTCTATTTTTCTATTTTTCTATTTTTCTATTTTTCTATTTTTCTATTTTTCTATTTTTCTATTTTTCTATTTTTCTATTTTCTATTTTTCTATTTTTCTATTTTTCTATTTTTCTATTTTTTCTATTTTTCTATTTTTCTATTTTTCTATTTTTCTATTTTTATATTTTTATATTTTTATATTTTTATATTTTTATATTTTTATATTTTTATATTTTTATATTTTTATATTTTTATATTTTTATATTTTTATATTTTTATATTTTTATATTTTTATATTTTTATATTTTTATATTTTTTATATTTTTTATATTTTTATATTTTTATATTTTTATATTTTTATATTTTTATATTTTTATATTTTTATATTTTTATATTTTTATATTTTTATATTTTTATATTTTTATATTTTTATATTTTTTATATTTTTATATTTTTATATTTTTATATTTTATATTTTTATATTTTTATATTTTTATATTTTTATATTTTTATATTTTTATATTTTTATATTTTTATATTTTTATATTTTTATATTTTTATATTTTTATATTTTTATATTTTATATTTTTATATTTTATATTTTTATATTTTTATATTTTTATATTTTTATATTTTTATATTTTTATATTTTTATATTTTTATATTTTTATATTTTTATATTTTTATATTTTTATATTTTTATATTTTTATATTTTTATATTTTTATATTTTTATATTTTTATATTTTTATATTTTATATTTTTATATTTTTATATTTTTATATTTTTATATTTTTATATTTTTATATTTTTATATTTTATATTTTTATATTTTTATATTTTTATATTTTTATATTTTTATATTTTTATATTTTTATATTTTTATATTTTTATATTTTTATATTTTTATATTTTTATATTTTTATATTTTTATATTTTTATATTTTTATATTTTTATATTTTTATATTTTTATATTTTTATATTTTTATATTTTTATATTTTTATATTTTTATATTTTTATATTTTTATATTTTTATATTTTTATATTTTTATATTTTTATATTTTATATTTTTATATTTTTATATTTTTATATTTTTATATTTTTATATTTTTATATTTTTATATTTTTATATTTTTATATTTTTATATTTTTATATTTTATATTTTTATATTTTTATATTTTTATATTTTTATATTTTATATTTTTATATTTTTATATTTTTATATTTTTATATTTTTATATTTTTATTTATATATTTCTAATACAAATCATATAAGTTACACCTTGAACTATAGGCAAAAATACCAATAAACATGAAAATGATTGCATTATTTTTAATTTTCTCTGAATAAATTGCAAAATAAACACAATTCTGCAAATTCAAGTTCATTAACAATAAAAACACAGCACTCGATTTATAAAATAAACTCACTTCAAATAACAAAAGCACTTAAATGCACTCAAGTACATCGTGAGTTAGAGGAGAGATAAAAATATATTTATAAAAATAAAAAATATAAACAATCTAAAAATAAACAGCGCTCATCAATTAGCGCCGTAAAGTATTTTTTTTTGTTAACTTTTACTAAGATAAAAATTCGTAACATAAACAACACTCAATGCGCTTCATTTCAGTTGATTTGAACAAAAAAACGCAGTTAAAAGGCCTTCGAAAAAATTAAAAATACCTGGCAAAGTATTTTTAAAATAAAGAAAAAATCGATAAAATAAAATTAATTAAATAAAAATTTAATCAAAAAAAAAAAGGTTTACTAAAAACAAAAGCTTTTAAATGCATTCAATTAAATGAACATCTCTATTTAGAGAAGAGATAAACATATAGCGGAAAGGTCCGAACTTCGCACAAGATATTAAATATCTCCTTAAAATTTAATCTCTAAAAACTCTCCCAACGATTAAATATATTTCCCAATAATAGACACAAACACTGTTAAACTCATGAAAATTTAAAGAATTTCCTCTGTACTTTTTCTGCTTTGTAATAAAAACAATTTCAATGAACTACGCCGGTGGTTTTTAATTTTTCTATGCCGCTCGCTCTATAAATTTGAATTTCACAGAAAAAAATCTATTTTTGTTGTGAAAATTATTTCTATGATATTTAACTTTTTATAACTCAGTGAATTTTTGGAACAATCAATAGTATGATGTCGTTGACTAAAATTGCCTTTAGTTGTTGTTGTTGTTGCCGGTTGGCGCAGCAATTCTTTGAATTGTGCCACTGAGTTTAACAACGAAATGTGTTTAAAAATGAAGGCAAAAATTGTTGCGTATACTTTATGAGCAACGCATAAAAAATACGCATAAAATATGTTTTAAAAATTGTTGAAAGATTTTTTTTTAAATTTAACTATTTTTTTCACTTCAATTTTTATCTTCGCTTTATATTTTTTTAAAGGCCTTTTTAAAGAGCATTTAATGTGTTTTTAAAGTGTTGCAGATTTGTGCGTGAATTCAAGCAGTTTTTATGCGTGTTTTCGAAGCAATTAATGAGTTGTGGTTTCTTTTAAATGCAAAGATTTCGTAGAATTTTAATAAAGTATTTTTTTTTAACATTTAATATTATTTAAAACGTTTTGGTAAATATGTTCTATATTTTTTAGTGAATATTTTAATTTCTAGTGAAAATCTGAATTTTTTTTTAATGGAAAATTGGTTTTTTTGTGAAAAATTGAATTTGTAGTGAAAATTAGAATTTTTAGTGAAAAATTGAATTTCTATTGAAAAATTGATATTTTAGTGAAAAATTGAACATTTAGTGAAAATTTCAATTGAATTTGTAGTGAAAAATTGAATTTTTAGTGAAAATTTGAATTTTTAGTGAAAAATTGAATTTTAATTGAAAAATTGAATTTTTAGTGAAATATTGAATTTTTAGTGATATATTGAATTTTTAGTGGAAAATTGAATTTTTAGTGAAAATTTGAATTTTTAGTGAAAATTTGAATTTTTAGTGGAAAAGTGAGTTATTAGCGAAAATTTGAATTTTAAGTGCATAATTGAATATTTATTGAAAAATCTTATTTCCAGTGAAAATTTGAATTTTAGTGAAACTTTGAATTTTTATTGATAAATTGAATTTTTAGTGAAAAATTGAATTTTTAGTGAAAATTTGAAATTTTAGTGAAAAATTGAATTTTTAGTGAAAAATTGAATTTTTAATGAAAAATTGAATTTTTAATGAAAAATTGATTTTTTTTAATGAAAAATTGATTGAATTTTTAGTGAAAATTTGAATTTTTAGTGAAAAATTGAATTTTTAGTGCAAATTTGAAATTTTAGTGAAAAATTGAATTTTTAGTGAAAAATTGAATTTTTAATGAAAAATTGAATTTTTAATGAACAATTGATTTTTTAGTGAAAAATTGAACATTTAGTGAAAAATTGAACTTCTAGTAAAAATTAAATTTTTTAGTGAAAAATTGAACATTTAGTGAAAAATTGTATTTTTGATTTTTTAGTGAAAATTTGAATTTTTAGTGAAAAATTGAATTTTTTTAGTGAAAAATTGAATTTTTAGTGAAAAATTTAATTTTTAGTGAAAAATTGAATTTTTAATGAAAAATTGATTTTTTAGTGAAAATTTGAATTTGTAGTGAAAAATTGAATTTTTAGTGAAAAATTGAATTTTTAGTGAAAAATAGAATTTTTAGTGAAAAATTGAATTTTTAGTGAAGAATTGAATTTTTAATGAAAAATTGAATTTATAATGAAAAATTGAATTTTTAATGAAAAATTGAATTTTTAATGAAAAATTGAATTTTTAATGAAAAATTGATTTTTTAGTGAAAAATTGAACATTTAGTGAAAAATTGAACTTCTAGTAAAAATTAAATTTTTTATTGAAAAATTGAATTTTTAGTGAAAATATGAATTTTTAGTGAAAAATTGAACATTTAGTGAAAAATTGAACTTTTAGTGAAAAATTGTATTTTTAGTGAAAAATTGAATTTTTAATGCAAAATTTATTTTTTTTAGAGAAAATGTGAATTTTTAGTGAAAATTTAAATTTCATTGAAAATTTGAATTTTTAGTGAAAAATTGAATTTTTAGTGAAAATTTGAATTTTTAGTGAAAATTTGAATTTTTAGTGAAAAATTGAATGTTTAGTGAAAATTTGAATTTTTAGTTAAAGTAAAGTTTTTTGTTGAGAAAATTTTAATTTTTTAGAAAAAAATAAATTTTAAGTGAAAAATTTAATTTTGAATTTTTAGTAAAAAATCGAATATTTTGTGTATTTAGTATTTATAAATATTTAACCGACGAATTCAAAATTAAATTGAATTAATGATTGCCGTAAAATCAACACGATTGACACTAACAACATTAGTGGCATGAACAACAATGGCAGCAACAGCCATAAATAATTCTGGGGCCAGCCCCAACAACTTGAAAGAAGCGTGATGGGCTTAACAGGCATTAGAAGCGCTCATCACTGTCGTTCAGATTGTTGTTGTTATTGCTACAAATATTCTGTTGTTGTTGTTACTACTGCTACTGCTTTTACTATTGTTGCTGTTACATATTGTTGTCGTTATTTTGATTGTTGCAGCTATGGTTGCTGCTTTTGTTGCGGACTCAGTTGTTGTTATAAGTTCGTCAGTTGGAGGCTGCAGTCAACTCTATCGTACACTCTTAGGCACACCGAAAAAATGTGAATAAAAATATAAATAAAAACCACATATTCGAAAAAATTTTGTAGATACAGCAACGCGTTTGTTATTGCAGCAAACTATTTTGTTATTGATAAAACGAAAAATTCACTTAGATATCTATATTATTTTTATTTTTATATTAAATTATTTTATTTTACTTTAAATTAGTTGGTTAATCAAAAATATTGAAATAAATAGTTATAGCCAGTGGCTATTAGACACATTAAAAAAGTTTGCTAAATTAACAAAAAAGTTCGTAGAATTAATTAATTAAATATAAATGTACCAAAACATATTATTTAATTTTTACTAAAAGTCAGTATTTATTTTGTTATGTTTTTAACTATAAAATAAAAATGGGTTACTTTTTATATTAAAAATTTCAATGAACACTATTTTTGTTGTAACATTAATGTTTGCTGATGTAACGAAACATATTAATTGAATTTTATTATTTTTATATTGTTCTATATTATTTGATTTATTTTTTCCCTATTATTAAAGCGTGATTTTGCTGATTAGTAATACGAGAACTAAGTTTGCTGCTTTAGCAAACTTATAATCACAATAACAAAATTCTTAAATTGAATTAGCAAATTAAATTGCTAAAAACAAAATTTTTTTTAGAAGAAATGGTATTCAAATATATTTATTTTGCTCTTGTATAAAAGATACGCATATAAAACCAACTACAACTAGAAATAAAAATGGCGCTTGTGCCTGCTGCATAATAAAAATGTTGCCAAGCGACAGCAGCAGCAACAACAACATTCGTTGCGTTTATGTTGTTGACGATGTCGTCGTTGTTTTTGCTACTTTTATTTAATTGCCGACTAAAGTTCTTTCAACGTCATTTTGTAAATTGAATTAAGGCGGAGGCAGCAACGACGTCAACAACAACAGCAGCAACGTTGTCGTTTGTTATTGTTGCTTAGTTATAAACTGTTGTTGCTGCCGGCGCAAGTAACACTTTTACATAAACTTATTACGCAAAGAGAGCCATGCTAATGCAACATATAAATGAAGTCAGAAAATAATTAAAAATTTTATTAAAAAAATAAAAATTAAATTTTTCACTAAAAAAATTAAATTTTTTACTAAAAATTGAAATTTTGAACTAAAAATTAAATTTGTCACTGAAAATTCAATTTGTTACTAAAAACTAAAATTTTTAATAATAATTCAAATTTTTAATAAAAATTAAAATTTTTACTAAAAATTCAATATTTCACTAAAAATTCAATTTTTCACTATAAATTCAATTTTTCACTAAAAAATCAAATTTTCACTAAAAATTTAATTTTTCACTAAAAATTCAATTTTTTACTAAAAATTCAATTTTTCACTATAAATTCTATTTTTCACTAAAAATTCAATTTATCACTAAAAATTTAATTTTTACTATAAATTCAATTTTTTAGTATAAATTCAATTTTTCACTATAAATTCAATTTTTCACTAAAAATTCAAATTTTCACTAAAAATTCAAATTTTCACTAAAAATTCAATTTTTCACTAAAAATTCAATTTTTTACTAAAAATTAAATTTTTCACTAAAAATTAAATTTTTGCCTAAAAAAATAAATTTTTCATAACAAAATTTAATTTTTTACTAAAAACAAAAAAAAATATGTCACTAAAAATTCAATTTCAATTAAATTTATCACTTTAAAAAAAAATTGTCAATAAAAAATGTTCATTAATTTATATTATTTACCTGACATTACTGTTAAAAAACAAAACTATTTTTGTGGAAATTTACCTGCAATGAAAAGAAGAAAAAAATGCATTAGAACGAAAACTTTTATTTGAATAAAAATATTAAAATCATTGATTTAAATCCTTGGTTTTTAAATCTGATTTTAAATTATTATTAATTTTTATTTTAGGTTTTTTACACCGGACGTATTAGTAACAATAACAAGTAAAATACAACATTTACAAAATTACCTCATTAAACAACAAAAACAACAAAAAACACCAGTATACTGCGTTGTTAGCGCTGCTAATATTAGCACTCTAACAGCAACAACAATTCATTTAAATTGTCAGCAACATTTAGTTAATTGTTGGCGCAGCAGTTATTTTGTCAATTTTTTATAAAGCCTTTTTTTATTTATTTTATTTTAATTGCATTTTAAACGTTTGCATTAGTCGCTGCATTTTAAGGTGTAAAAATGCAAGCAGCAATTGTCGCTTTTAAGCGCCGCCGCGGACGGAAGTCGACATGCGTTAAATTGTTGATGAGTCGGATGCGGTTGCGTTTGCGGTTGGCATATTTAATGAGTGGCCGAAAACTGTTGCACAGTAATTTCGTTGTTAATTGCATTTTTATTTGAAGTTTGAATTTAATTAAATTTTGAAATTTTAATTATACTTTTTATGATATTTTAAATGTTCATAAAAAAAGAATATTAATTCATAATTGTTTGAGTTAAGTACTATAGCTATTTTTATTGTAGTAAATTCAATAATAAAAAAATATTGTTTCGAAAGAAAATATATACAATATTTTTTGAGTATCTGATTTTTGGTGTGGTGAGTTTTACTGTGGTGAGTTTTAGTGTGGTCTATTTTGGTGTGATGATTTTTGATGTGGTGAGTTTCGATGTGGTGAGCTACGATGTGGTGAGTTACGATGTGGTGAGTTACGATGTGGTAAGTTTTGATGTGGAAAGTTTTGACGTGGTGAGTTATAAATTCAAATTTTCACTTAAAAATCGATTTTTCACAAAATAAAAATGCAATAAAAATTTTAATTTTCACTTAAAATTCAATTAATAACAAAAATTTAATTTCTCACAAAAAATTAAACTTTTCACTAAAAATTGAATTAAAATTTCTTCTATTTAAATTATTTTTTTTTAATTCTTCAATGATATATTTATTCAATTAAAAAATGTTTCAATTCAAAATTTTTTTTTTATTTCAAAATTTTCAATTAAAAATTCAACTTATCAATTAAAATTTAATTTTTAAATAAATCTTGTAATTTTTCACTAAATTAAAATTTTCAATAAAAACTCAATTTTTCACTAAACATTAAATTTTTCATTTAAAAATTAAAATTTTCAATCAAATTATTTATTTAATTGTTCACTAATAATTAAATATTTCTGTAATAATTAATTTTTTTTTTCACTAAAAATATATCTTTTCATTAAAAATTTTATTTTTTACTAAAAATTCAATTTTTCACTAAAAATTCAATTTTTCACTAAAAATTCAATTTTTCACTAAAAATTCAATTTTTCACTAAAAATTCAATTTTTCACTAAAAATTCAATTTTTCACTAAAAATTCAATTTTTCACTAAAAATTAAATTTATCACTAAAAATTAAATTTTTCACTAAAAATTCAATTTTTCACTAAAAATTCAATTTTTTACTAAAAATTAAATTTTTAAATAAAAATTCAATTTTTCACTAAAAATTCAAATTTTCACTAAGAATTAAATTTTTCACTATAAATTCAATTTATCACTATAAATTTAATTTTTCACTAAAAATTAAATTTTTAACTAACATGTATATTTTTAACTAAAAATTAAATTTTTCACTAAAAATTCAATTTTTCACTATAAATTCAATTTTTCACTAAAAATTCAATTTTTCACTAAAAATTCAATTTTTCACTAAAAATTCAATTTTTCACTAAAAATTCAATTTTTCACTAAAAATTCAATTTTTCACTAAAAATTAAATTTTTCACTAAAAATTCAATTTTTCACTAAGAATTCAATTTTTCACTAAAAATTCAATTTTTCACTAAAAATTCAATTTTTCACTAAAAATTCAATTTTTCACTAAAAATTAAATTTTTAACTAATATGTATATATTTAACTAAAAAGCAAATTTTTAACTGAAAATTCAATTTTTCTCTAAAGATTAAATTTTTAACTAAAAATTAAATTTTTAAATAAAAATTCAACTTTTCACTAAAAAATAAAATTTTCACTATAAATTCAGTTTTTCACTAAGAATTCTACTTTTCACTAACAATTAATTTTTTTTGCAATTAATAAATATTTTAACTATACAGAAATTGTAAATAATTTATAAATTTTCAAATATTTAAAATATAAACAATTTTCCAATATAGCATCAAATTTTAAAAATGCACAACGGATGCGTTCTCATTTCCAAATTGATTTTCCATCAGCATCATGTACAGCATTTGATTGACAAAGTGCACAAAGCGCCGATGTTTACACAAAACTAATGGAACAAATACGAAATAAATATTTTGCAAATGACCTCAAAAAACAACGAGAAATATTTTACATTTCCGCCATTTTGCTCAACTCAAAAGCAAGGCATTTCTGACAGCTTCTAAAGTTGAATTTTCTATAAAGGTTTTTTAATTTGTTTGGGAAATTGAAACTGCATCAATAGTCAGCCACTTGCGAACTATTTGCATATTTTGACGTCGAATTTTGAAAGAGATCAATTGATTGTTTATATTTAATAATTAAACTTATTTTTCAATATTTAATATAAAATTTTATTAAGTTGCTACTTTAAAGTTTTTTTTTTCTAATTAAAATTTAACATTCGCACTTTTGTTAACCCTTCCAAAAATATAAAAAAAGCCACCTTCAAAGTTCGTGTGGCTCATAAATCACGTACTAAGCTGCCACACGTTGCAGCCAGCTACTGTTTTATGAAAAAGGTGCCTTTTTTAGTATTATAAAAAAATAAAAAAAGCCATAAATAAGCTACCTACAAAATGACATTTGAGCGATGTTGTTTGTATCGTGCGCTTTGTTAATTTTTTTTTTTTTGGTTAAATTGAAATCTTATTGAATAACATGTTCTTTACTTCGCATCACTGAGGCAACAAAATGTCAAAAAGTCGCTGATTTAATCTTGATGCGGGTGGCTCAAGTTTCAGCGATATTGATCAAAGTTTTGGAAGGTATTGAAAGGGCTGAATCAATACCTTTTTCGTAGCAGAGGCGAAAATGATAAAATTTAAGTAGTACAAAAGAGCACGGAATTTTGTTTTATTACTAAAATGTAAGGTAGCCGCGGTAGCTCAGTGGTTAGTGCGTTGGACTGCGAGTCGGAAGGTCCCCGGATCAAGCCTGGACTGGGACTAACAACATCTTTTCATAGAAACATTTTTCTATACCGCGCTACCTCTCGTCAGTAAATGGCAAACCTACGAGAGTAAAACCATTGCCTATGAAAAGCTCTCACCCGCCGTTCGGATTCGGCAATAAACTGTAGGTCCCACCACTTTGAGTACAAATATAACACGCACAACTCAAAAAGGTGAGAGAGCTCGGCCGAAGTTCTATACAGGACTGTAGCGCCAAACTATTATTATTATTACTAAAATGTAAGACTTAATTAAGTTTTTTAAAATTTGTTTTTAATATCAAAAAATAAATGCGAACTTCGATTCGAGATTTGTTAAATATTTTTATGATAGTTAATCCGGCAATATTCAATTTCCGTTGAATATTTATTAAAATATTAAAGTTCTACATTGTATATTAAATTTTAAAATTATTTAAATTGATTTAATTATATTATTTATTTATTGGTATTTCAGAATTTTGCTTTTCAAACCAAACAAATTCTTCATCCTTTGTGAAACGAAATTGTATATACTCTTTATTTTGCCAAATAATTGAATTTGGTTTAAAGTAAAGTTTCAAAAAATGCCAGACAATTATTAGTTAGATTAACTGTGAATAACATTAAAAGTTTTACTTGTATTGAATGTTTTTATGTTACAAATTCTTCATTAAAATTAGCACTTTTAATGTTTAATTTCTAAAAATATACGTTTTATCGAAAGTACTAATATTAGTTATAATTCTAGATTTTGTGTTTTTTGATTTTTTTTTAATTGCATTTTTATCGATCAAAAATTTTAATTTAATTTTTTTTTTGTCATTTTCATAATACTCTTTATTGCCAGATTTATTAACAGTTTTTGCCGATAAAATTATTGAAACTTTCATTGACAGTATTGTCGAATTTTTATCAAGAGTTTTATTAAAAACATTATTGACAACATTATTGAAAATTTTTTACCAACAGTTTTATTAACAACATTATTGACAATTTTATTAACAATGTTACGGACTCTATTGTTCACAGTTTTATTGACAATATTTTTGAATTATTGAATGTTTTATAGAATTTTTTATTTGCGATTTTTGAAAATTGTATTGTCAGTATAGTTGTCAGTTTTATTGATAGTTTTATTGTCATTAATACTATGAGTATTATTGACAGACAGATCTATTTTAATACAAATTCATATTCTTATACAGTTTCATTTTCAGTATTACTGCCAGTTTTATTGTCAGTATTACTGTGAGTTTTATTGTCAGTATTACTGTCAGTTTTATTGTCAGAATTATTGTTAGTTTTATTGTCAGTATTATTGTCAGTATTATTGTCAGTATTACTGTCAGTTTTATTGTGAGTATTACTGTCAGTTTTATTGTCAGTATTATTGTCAGTTTTATTGTCAGTATTACTGTCAGTTTCATTGTCAGTATTGCGATTAATATAACTGTCAGTTTTATTGTCTGTTTTAATGTCAATATTACTGTCATTTTTATTATCAATATTACTCTCACTTTTATTGTCAGTTTTATTCAAAAATTTAGCGAAGATATATTTTAATAAAAATTCGTATTCTTATAAATTTTTATTGCCAGTTATATTTTAAGTATTACTGACGGTTTTATTGTCAACATTAATGTCAGTTTTATTGATGTTTTATTGACAATTTAACATACAGATACATTTTAATAAAAAAAAATATTTTTATACAGTTTCATTGTCAGTTTTATTGTCAGAATTACTATCAATTTTATTATCCGAATTACTATCAGTTTTATTGTCTGTTATATTTTAAGTAATACTGTCATTTTTATTGTCAGTATTACTGTTCGTTTTATTGTCAGAATTACTGTTAGTTTTATTCTCAGAATTACTGTCAGTAATATTGTCAGTTATATATTAAGTAATACGTTCGGTATACTGTCTATTTTATAGTCAGTATTGTTTTCAGTTTTATTGTCTGTATTACTGCAAGTTTTATTGACAATTTAACAACTAGATATATTTAATTAAAATTTTGTATTATTTTTTTTAGTTTATTGCATTTGTTAGTTTTTATATTTTTTTTTCTAAAACTTTAATTTTTTATTACTTTCGATATTCTTTTTTCCGCTTTATATTTTTTATTTAAAATGCTATAATTTTGTTTAACTTGCTAAAAAAATTGTTTGCATTTTTTCAGTTGTATAACCGAATTTTGACAGTAACCAAGAAAGGAATAGGATCTCAAAAAATAAAAATAAAACTTCTGGCAACTGATGCTGACTGAGAAGAAGCAAAAACGCAGATACAGGTTGGAATTGATGAAAACCAAAAATAAAATAAAAACAAAACCAAAAAAAAAAACCCTCATAAATCACTGCGTACGCAGTGCTCAATGAAATACAACTCAAAGAACCTCGAGACGAATTTTGTTTTTTTTGGGTTTTTTTTTTGGTTTGGTTTTTGTTTTCGGCGCAACACATGTGTGCTCGCATGACAGATGCATTCTGAGCTACAACATGAACCACAAAAAAGAAATAAAAATAAGAATACAAAAAATAAACATAATAAAATAATAAATAAAAAGTACGAAAAACTAAAGGAACAAATAACACAAACTTCAGAAATTCTAACAGCATACAAAAGAACACAATAAAAAGCACACGAAAAGAGCAAATATATCTGGAGCAAAGTCCGCGTCATTTTAGAAGAGCATTCGTTGTCGTAGTTATTGTGGGTTTGTTTTGTTTTGTTTCGATTTTTTTTATTTTGGGCTAACAGGTAAAATAATTCTTTTCGTTTTTTTTTCTTTTTTTTATACCTATTGTTTTTGTTGCACACTGTTGAGCACTCAGATTGCAACGATTTCTCAGGCTGATGTCACGTGCATTGTGCACAGAGTGAGTGAGAACTAGAGATATAGAGTGGGGGAGGAGAGAGGGAGGAGAGGATATAAAAGGAAATGATAGAAGAAAAGAGAAGTGTGATATTGAGGTAGGGATGTGAAAAAAGCGCATCTAAGTTCAACAATATGGAGTTGAAAGTACCAATAGTTTCGTGAATTTAAACATTAAATCATGCAACTGGATTTGGACAAATTTGTTATTTTTAGTTATTAGGTTTTTTTTACAATATACATATTATTCAGCTTTTAGTGTTGATATTATTTTGAATATTTGTTGTGGGTATTTAAATTGACTATACCAATTATATTTAAATTTTGTCGTCAGTATTATTATCATTATAGAATCATAATTTTCAGTTCAATATTCGGTTCAAATTGATAGGCAGTGTTTAGAGAGTTTTATTGTCAGTTTTGGTAACTATTTTATTGACAGTATTACTGTGTAGTTTTCAAAAAGCATTATTGAAAATTGGTATTAGGTATTTGTTTTCAATATTAAATATTTGTGTTCAATTCTATTATGTATTATCATTCGGTTATATTTTCAGTATTATTGGCATTTGTATTGACACTTTTATTGACACTTTTACTTTTTTATTGATATTTTTACTTTTTAATGACAGTATTATTAAAAGTTTTAATGACAGTTTTATTAACAATTTTAATGACAATATTTATTAACAATTTTTACTACTGACAGTATTACTGACAGTATTACTGACAGTATTACTGACAGTATTACTGACAGTATTACTGACAGTATTACTGACAGTATTACTGACAGTATTACTGACAGTATTACTGACAGTATTACTGACAGTATTACTGACAGTATTACTGACAGTATTACTGACAGTATTACTGACAGTATTACTGACAGTATTACTGACAGTATTACTGACAGTATTACTGACAGTATTACTGACAGTATTACTGACAGTATTACTGACAGTATTACTGACAGTATTACTGACAGTATTACTGACAGTATTACTGACAGTATTACTGACAGTATTACTGACAGTATTACTGACAGTATTACTGACAGTATTACTGACAGTATTACTGACAGTATTACTGACAGTATTACTGACAGTATTACTGACAGTATTACTGACAGTATTACTGACAGTATTACTGACAGTATTACTGACAGTATTACTGACAGTATTACTGACAGTATTACTGACAGTATTACTGACAGTATTACTGACAGTATTACTGACAGTATTACTGACAGTATTACTGACAGTATTACTGACAGTATTACTGACAGTATTACTGACAGTATTACTGACAGTATTACTGACAGTATTACTGACAGTATTACTGACAGTATTACTGACAGTATTACTGACAGTATTACTGACAGTATTACTGACAGTATTACTGACAGTATTACTGACAGTATTACTGACAGTATTACTGACAGTATTACTGACAGTATTACTGACAGTATTACTGACAGTATTACTGACAGTATTACTGACAGTATTACTGACAGTATTACTGACAGTATTACTGACAGTATTACTGACAGTATTACTGACAGTATTACTGACAGTATTACTGACAGTATTACTGACAGTATTACTGACAGTATTACTGACAGTATTACTGACAGTATTACTGACAGTATTACTGACAGTATTACTGACAGTATTACTGACAGTATTACTGACAGTATTACTGACAGTATTACTTTTTGACTAATTCATACATTTTTCTTCATTTTTATTCATTTTCATTCATCTTTTTTTATTTATATTCATTTCTGTTCAATTTTATTAATTTAAATTCATTTCTATTCATATTGATGTGTTTTCAATAATACTTAATCATTTTTTGATTTCATGTTAATTTATTTGAATTCATTTAATTCTTTTTAATTTTTGTTGATTCATATTGATTCTTTCTAATGTATTTTTATTCATTTTCATTTGTTTAGAATATAAAATTCTTTTTTTTTTTACTTTTTTATTAAAATTTTATCAATTTATATTAATTTTCAATCATATTCATTCTTTTTGTTTTATTTTATTTTGATTTTTATATATTTAAGTTCAATTATCATTCACTAATTTCAATTAATGTATTTAATAATAATAATATTTAATTGTTTAAATTAATATACACTCATTAAATTGTAATTCATGGCTGTTTTTAACAAGCAGCTGTTAATATCATTGTCTATTTCTAGCAATTGCCGTGTCAAATTATTGTCAAATAATTGTCAAATTACTGCCAATTTAATGTCAGTTTATACTGACTGGCTTTGACAATTTATTTGCATCATTTATGTACTATTCTTCTGCCATAACTCATGCTTTAGTATTATCTTTTTTTTTGTATTTATCTGACAAAAAAATGAAGTCACCTACAATGTAGCTGCAACAAATCAGCTACATCACATCTGTTGTTGCACAAACAACAACTACAACAGAACAACAACAACGATATTGTTCACACACTCATTGAATGCATTAACATTGAAATATTGCTGCAACAACTGCAACAATTCATCGATTCATAATTGCAGCAACACATGAGATGACGATATGCAGGTAATTTGTGGTCATTTTTTTGTTGCTGCTGCTGCTTCTGCTGTGTTGACTCTCGTACATGCAATGACAACGACATCATCAACGACAGCAACATAAACTCTACAAACGACAACTACGAGCAGTACATAGTGACAGCTGCATTTGGGTCAGCAAACAATGCAACGATTGAACAGCAACAACTACAGCAGCAGCAACATATTTGAAAAACTCATATATGAGCAAAATGCGGGCGTTCGATTGTGGGAGTGGCAGCAGGGTCAGGTAGTCTGTTCAATGAAGTGCTTCATTTAGACTGCAATGCCATGCAATGCATTGCAATGTAATGCAAATGAAGCAACAAATAGTAGTAGTTGCTGTTTGCACAAGGTGAAGGCGATGACGATGCCGATGCGGACAATGACATTGGAATTATGAATTGCTTCATTTTTAAACATTTTAAGTCATAGTTTTTTTTAGTATTTGGTTCTTTTTTTTAAACATTTTCAGTCATTATATAATTTTATAACATTTTATTATTTAGAATATTATTTTATAATATTGTATTGTTAAATCTTCATTAATTTTAATTTATTTATTTTTCTCTAATTTTATTTATATTCAAATAATTTCACTAATTTTTATTCTTTTTCATTTATTTGTATTCATCTTTATTCATTAACATTTATTTTATTCTAACCAACTTATATTTGTTTTAAACAGTTTCATTAATTTTAATTCATTCCATTTATTTTCATTCATATACATTAATTTTCATTCATATTTATTATTTTTCATTCATTTTTATTCATTTTTATTCGTTTTCATTCATTTTAATTAATTTCCATTTATATTCGTTCATTTTTATACATCTTTCGATAATTTTGTTTACTCATTTTTATTTTTCATCATAAATGTCATTCAATTTTTATTATTTTCAATAGCTTTAATTCATTTGTATAATTCATTTTTATTAATTTTTAATCATTTATATTAATTTTTAATTTGATTTAATTTCTTACATATTTTTTTATATTTTCTCAATTTCTATTTCATTTTATTTTTTATTTCATTTGCTTTCATTCTCATTTATTTTATTTTTATTCATTCTTTGTCATTTATTTTCATTATTTTTCAGTCGTTTTCGTTTATTTTAATTTATTTCCATTAATTTACTTTCACTTTTATTCATATTCACTCATTTTTGTTCATTTTCATTCATTTTCATTTATTTTCATTCCTTTTTAATTATTTTCGTTCATATCTATTAATTGTCAATAAATTTCATTCATTTTTATTCATTTTCATTGAAGTTCATTATTTTTCATTAATTTTAATTTATTTTCACTAATTTTCCTTCATTTTCATTCATTTTCAATAATTTTAATTAATTTTTATTCATTTTCAATCCTTTATATTATTTTTCATTCATTTTCATTAATTTTCAATCATTCATTCATTTGCATTCATTTTTCATAAATTTTAATTTATTCTCATTCATTTTCATTTATTTTCATTAATTTTCATTCGTTTTCATTATTTATCTTCATTTATTTTCATTCATTTTCATTAAAATTTGTATTTTCATATTTTTATTCAGTTTTCATCAGTTTTTTATATTTTAAATATTGAATAATTTTCATATATTTTCATTATTTTGCTTTTATTTCATTTTTGAATTATTTATTTTAGTATTTTTTTCGCATCACATATAAATAGTTCGAAAAATCACATATATTATTAAAACATAATGACCAGCATAGTCTAAATAAAATAAAATTAAATAAATATATATTTTGTATAATTTATTATTAGAGTAAATAAAATTTATTTTACACACTCTAAATGCGTGCATAACCTCAAAATCAGCAGCTGTTTTGTTGCCCATGTTGCTACTGTTTTCGCCCATGTTGCTGCTCTTCCATTCATAACTAATGAACCATAAAATGTGGCCATGTTCTGGGCCTCACTAATGAAGTTATTTCCAAATATTGGCGGCCAAAGTTTATTCCACCGCGAATATTTCAGATAAAGGCTACGTTAAATAACTGGCAACAAATGCTATAAATTGCGAATATTATTATTATGCACTGCAACAGTAACAGCAACAACATGGCCAAAAACATTATTTTATTTTTTTGGATTCAGTTGGTTGGACCAGCCAAATTAAGTCATCAAAATGTTTAAAATATGCAACGACCGCTAATTGCAAAATGTTGCAGATGTGGTGGTCGTCGTGAAATCTCTGTAATTGTTGCTGTCCAAAAAGTTATTGGTCCCCGTGATATAAAATATGACATATTTTTGTTGACATTTTTAGTGGATTTTATAATAAAAATAAAATGTAAAAGAAAAAGAATGAAAATAAATAAAAATTTGTAGAAATAAAATAAATAAAATATATGTAATTAATGCAAATTAACAAAATGACTAAATATGAATGGAAATGAATAAAAATAAATTTAAATTAATGAAAATTAAAAGGACTGAAAATGAATGAAAATCAATGAAAATTAATGAAAACGAGCGAAAATGAATGAAAATGAAAGAAAATGAATACAAAATAAATGAAAACGAATAAAAAATAAATGAAAATGAATTAATGATAATAAATGTATATTAATGAAACTTAATGATAATTAATAAAAATGAATGAAAAATGAATTAAAACGAATGAGGATGACTGAAAATGAATAAAAAGAAATGAAAATAATTGAAAATGAATAAAAATGAATAAAAATGAATGAAAATGAATGAAAATTAGTGAAAATAAATAAAAATAAATGAAACTGAATAATAATAAATGGAAATTAATGAAAATAAATGAAAATGAATGAAAATGAATGAAAATGAATGAAAATGAATGAAAATTAATGAAAATGAATGAAAATAAATGAAAATAAATGAAAATGAATGAAAATGCATGAAAATGAATGAAAATGACTAAAAATGAATGAAAATGAATAAAAATGAATGAAAATGAACGAAAATGAATAATAATGAAGGAAAACAAATGAAATAAATGAAAATGAATAAAAATAAATGAATCGAAATTAATGAAAATGAAGGAAAATGAATAAAAATGAATGAAAATGAATGAAAATGCATGAAAATTAATGAAAATGACTAATAATGAATGAAAATGAATGAAAATGAATGAAAATGACTTAAAAATGAATGAAAATGAATAAAAAAGCATGAAAATGAATGAAAATGACTAAAAATGAATGGAAATGAATAAAAATGAATGAAAATGAACGAAAATGAATAAAAATGAATGAAAATGAATGAAAATGCATGAAAATGAATGAAAATGACTAAAAATGAATGAAAATGAATAAAAATTAATGAAAATGAATAATAACGAAGGAAAACAAATGAAATAAATGAAAATGAATAAAAATAAATGAATCGAAATTAATGAAAATTAAGGTAAATTACTAAAAATGAATGAACATTAGTGAAAATGAATGAAAACGAATGGAAATGAATGAAAATAATGAAAATGAATGGAAATAAATAAAAATGAATGAAAATGAATAAAAAGTTAATGAAAAGGAATGAAAATAAATGAAAATGAATGAAAATGAATAAAAATGAATGAAAATAAATGATAATGAATAAAAATGAAGTAAATTAATTAAAATTAAATAAATAAAAGCGAATAAAAATTAAAGAAAATTAATTTAGAAGAATGAAAATTTACTAAAGAAATACTGAAAACTTAAGAAAATTTATAAAAAATAATGATACAGATGAAAAAGTATGAACATTTAAAAAAAGTAATGAAAAATAATAAAAAGAATTAAATAGCAATTCATGCAGACGACAACTAAAACGCAAGTCATTCAAATAAATCGAATGGCAACTCGTTAAATAGCGAGTGACTCAAATACGAGTAGAACGACGATAAAATATCTACATATTCAAATGAAATGAAATGAAATAACATAAATCACGACAAATTCAATGCATATTCGATGCAGCAGAATCACCTTCAACTTCATCAGCATTAAACGAACTGTGGCCAGAATCGTCATCGATGAGTTTGCTGCTGATGCGACTAGGTGCGATAATTGCTGTCATAATTACGCAAGCAATAAAAATTTCAAATTCATTGGCAACGCCAATGACGTACCAAACGGCGGCGTCACTCAAATGGAAACAGGCAAAGTAGGAAACAGAAAAAGCGGATTATGTTGTATTTGTTGCAGATCAAAATAATAATAATGATGATAATAATGAAGTAATTAAACACGCTACAAATGCTACTCGACGCTTAGATCAATGTCAAAACAGAATAAAATAAAAATATAAAAAATAAAAAATAAATTATTAAATTAATTGTAAAATCATGACTTAAGGTATCATTAACACTTAAGCGCTTTTTATGATTGTTGTTGTTGCTATTATTATTATTATTATTGTATTTGTTGTTGTTGTTTTCGTTCTCGTTAAGTATCAAATGCTTTTCGTTATGGAGATTTTTGACATTTATGACGGAAAAGCGGGTGGCGTCGCAAGTACTTGAGATAAAGCAAAAAGTACAAAAAATAAAACACAATTTCTAAGAATCAGCTTATTGCGCTATAATAGCGGCTGTCATAATACAACACAACAACAACAGGCATGACACAAAATTATCAAACCTGTCAGTGGCATAGTGTCCGCAATTGTTCAAGGCAAATTGTTCAAACAAAAAATAAAATATATAAAATTTTATTTTATTTGAAAAAAAAAAAATTAATGACAGCTACAAGTCATGCTTGTAAGTATCTCAAATGCGGATAAAATTCGAAGCAGATTATAAATAAGTCATAACTATAAATAACATATATTCTAATAGATTTTGCACAATTTAGATTTTTTATCGCATGAGATTTTTTTTTCAATTGCATGATATTTTTTAAAAATTGCGTGATATTGTATTAATTTTTATCGAACTCTTTTAAATGTTAATATATTTGTTTTACGCGCTCAATGTAAAAAAACAGTATTTTCACTGGGACCCTTGCCCTAATACAAATAAATTAATTGCATGATATTTTTAAAAAGTAGTGAAATTTTTTTGGAAAACATATAAATAGATAAAAAATACTTTGCGCTTCATTTGGCGCAAATTTAACTTTTTTATCGCATGACATAATTTTTGAAATTGCTTGAGTTTCGATTCAAATAATGCAAAGATCATAAGGAAGAATATATAATAGAATCATATCTAAATACATAAAGACATTTGTTCATAAATCGCATATTTTTTTTTAAATTTTTAAATTAAATAATATAGAAATATCAGGAAGAAAAACCAAGTATTTATTTAAACTTATGATTCTATATTGATCTTTTGAACTCTTATTAATAAATTCTCATGTAATAAAAAATGAAAGTTCATACGATAGAAAAGAAAAATTCAATTGAACCGTAGTATTTTTATGAAGTTATTATTTTATCTGTGTGTTGTTCTTTATGTATTTATTCTTCTTTTTCATAAAATCTCATGCAATAAAAAATAAATATCTTGCGATAAAAAAGTAAAAATGCGCAAACTCTAAATTGATGAATTTGAATGAAACTTTTTCTATTTTCCTAAAATATTATGCAATAAAAATCAAATATCATGCGATAAAAAGGTAAAAATGCATCCAAATTAAGCAGAAACTATACATTTTTAGTTATTATATTTTTATTATTTTAAAAATTAGAATTAAACATAAAAAATATGCAACACAAAGTATCAAATCCATTCCAGAAAAATATTATAAATAAGATAAAAAATATTTTTAACAATTTGACAGCATATTATGTTCAACATCATGTTTTCGAGGCTCATACCGGACATTGTAAAATTGTGACCCTCTTCGTTGAAAAGTCAAAAAACCTAAAGAGAAACATCTACACAATTTACATTAACCATTTGACAGCTGTCAACCCTTGTAACAACTCTGTTTGTCTATAACTTGTTTTTGGCATTATTTTAATTTAATTTTTTTGTCTTTACAATTTTTACTACTTCTTAGCAAGCAACACTTTATTGTTTAAGCTTTATGTTCAACTGTCTACTTTGTCTGACAGCAATTATTGCCATTATATTGAGTCGATCTGTGTGCGCAGAGTTACTTTTAATTGTTTTACCTATTATTGTAGTTTTTAATTTGTTGTCTGCAACAGTTGAATTAATCGTGTCTAAGTTTCAGCGATTACTTAGCGGGATATAGTGTTGTTTTCTATTTTTTTGTAATACCAGGTACTTTGTCTAATTGTTAACAAATTGTTAAAACATGCAGTAGTTAAATTCATGGCTATTAAAAAAAAAACACTCACACAATTCTGACAGTTGCTTGGTAGGTGTGAATGTGGGCAGGTGGTCGGTCATTAAGTGTAAGTGAGACTTTGTGTGTTGATTTATAGAGAAGATAACAAAATGGCGTTGTAAAGTATAAAATGTTAAAAAAGGAAATATCATGAATTTGCAATATGGTATTACGTATTTTTAAATAATAAAAAAATTAATAGAAATTTTAAGATTTTTAATTTAATATTTAAAGTTTTTAGCGCATGCGATTTTTTTCTAACGTGAGATATTATGCGTTGATTTATAGAAAAGATAGAAGACAATTTTACAATGTAATGCCAAAAATGCCAAAATTGTGTTAAATGTATTGTTATTTTTTTTAAAACTATGATTCTATTGATATGTTTCTTCCTATTTCTATTTGATTTCCCCTCTTTTGATAAAGTTTCGTGAAATAATAAAAATAGCCTGCGATAAAAAAATCAAAATAGCGAAAAATGTAGCTCACTAATTTTCTTTCTTCATAATTATATGTTTTCAAACGAATGTACACTTATATATCAAGCAATTCCAAAAAATATCTCATGCTATAAAAAACTTAAAGTTGCGCAATATGCAGCTCATGGTGTATTTTGAAAGATGAGGTTCTATTTTATGATTCATTCATTAAAAAAATTAAATATCATGCGATAAAAAGTAAGAATAGCCCTAAATGTAACTCAAAGAAAAATATTGTTCAGTTTTCAGTTATAAATGAAGACTTAAAATTCAAACAATTAAAAATAATCTCATGCTATTAAAAAGTCAAATTTGCGCAATTAGTTGCTCAGAGTGTCTTATAAATGTAGACTTAAATTTCAAACATTTTAAAAAATGTCATGCTATAAAAAAAGTCAAATTTGCGCAATACGTTGCTTTTGGTTTTTTCCTACGAATTGACTGCGCTTATTATATAATTCCATGCAAACATTTTAAAAGTATATCATGCGATAAAAAACAAAATTAAGCCAAATATAGCGCAGCGTACTATTTTATTCACGATTTAATTTATATGATTTTCTCTGTATCAATTTTATTATGTTAAATAAAATCTGAAGAAAATAAAAAAAATATATACATGCAAGAAAATATGTTAAGTTGTTAAAAACAAATTCGTGAGTATTTTTTACAATAATTCTATATTTTTGTTGTTTTTTATGATTCATTCTAGTTTTTTTGAAAAAATCTCATGCAATAAAATTAAATCACAAAAATTAATTATTTTTAATTTTGATTAAAATCGAAATTAAAAATGATGAGAATAATCCAAAAATGTTATCTATTTTAAATCTATACAATTGCTTCGACATAATTATTTTTATTTTATTTTTTCAGAATATGTATGATATACAAATATATATAATTATACAAAATAGCATAATTTTGAACTTTCTTAATTATATATACGAAACATACATTTGGTCACCTAGTAAGAAATATATTAACTATGATTTCTACAGTATTTTATAGCGGCAACATATAGTAAAAAATGAAATAAATTGTAACAAAATCGGTTGCCCCAATTAAAGTCACCGCACGACGGACGCCACACATCGATCACGAAATATGATCCACATGAATTGGACTAGAAACGAATTGTGGTATTTGAACGAGAAAAAAAATATATATCAAATGAATGTGTCTTAGAAAACTAAAACCCACTAAGAATAACAAAAAAACGCAAACATTGCGCAAGTCAACAAATAAACAAATAATAAATAACACCAACGTAATTAAAATAGCAAACAAGTCATAAAACGCAAATAAAATAAAAATCACAAACATTCAAAACTACTAAAATGTAAAACCTAAAGTGAGAGGAGGCGCTAAAATTTGGGTCAGATTGACTGACTGATAATTGATTATTGCAACGATTGTTAGACAAACAGACCAAACGTAAAAAATAAAATAATAAAAATATATTTAAAAAAAATAGAAATAAAATAAAAAAAATTAAAAGATAAAAATAAAGTTAAAGAAGACTTTTTAGATAAATTAATTAATAAATAGAAAAAATAAATAAATACATAAATAAATAAAAAAAAAATAAATAAACAAATAAATAAACAAATAAATAAATAAATAAATAAATAAATAAATAAATAAATAAATAAACAAATAAAATAAACAATAAATAAATAACTAAACAGAAAAATAATAATTTTAAAAAATAAATATACTATAAAAATGAGAAATAAAAAAAGAAAATAAAAAAGTAAAAAAAAATCTAAATACAAATCAAAACTGTGTCAATAGAAAACTTTTGCGGGCAAACGTAAAATGAGACCATATTTTAAATGGCAACAACCAGTCGATCAATACGAAACAATGCGAAAAACTGCAAGTCACGATTTGCGCCCAAAAAGTATAATAAAAAAAAAAAAACAAATTATAAAAAAAAACAAAATGTCAATATGATGAGCGCGGAAAAAAACAACAACGACAAAAAATAAAATGAATTATTAGACGTTGAATTTTGGAGACGTAATTTATAGACGAATGTCGCGCGCGACCACTTCGACGAGTGCTTCGATTAACAGACCACAAGAAGACGCCTAAGTGCGGCCAAATGAGTCTCAAGTGCTGCTCGAAGGCATAAAGTGGAAGCAGCAGCTGAAGAAGATGAAGAGTAATAAAAGAAGAAAGCAGAATTAGGAGCAAAAAACAAAAAATTAAGAAAAAAAAACTTAAAATGTTCATAGTAGACGATGTGGCTGATAAAGCACTTTCTGAAGTAGGCCTGTGGTTGCAAGAGTTTGAAGCAACTTTGTAGTAATTATAGAAAAAGCATTAAATTATATTTGAAGAATATAAATAATTAACCAAATTTACAAAATATTTTATTTAAAATGTAGCAGAAATAGTAAAAAAGCAAAAATCAAGGCATTAACAGCAACGCGACTCCAACGCGACAGCAAGAAATAACTACGCTACAAAACTATAAAATTATTTTCTATGCCCATTACATAAATCATTTTTATATAATTTAAAGGTGCTAATTTTGACGGTATACTCAGTATGTTCCTGTTAAATATAGTTTATGAGAAAATTGCTATTCAACTTTTTGAATCTACTCACTCACTTCTAAGTTAAAAATATCGTTTAAATATTGTTCAAAAATAACGTAAAAATATTATTATAAATATCGTAAATTATAAAATACAGTAAAAAATTTAATTATAAAATATCGTAAAAATATCATTACAAAATATAGTTAAAAATATAGTAACAAATATCGTAGAAAATATCATTACAGAATATCGTAAGAGATATCGTAAAAATACCATTATAAAATATCGTTAATAATATCGTAAAAAATATCATAAAAATTTCATTATAAAATATTGTAAAAAAAATCATTATAAAATCATAACTTTAAAAATATCGTAAAAAAAACATCGTAAAAATATCATAATAAAATATCGTTATAAATATCGTAAAAATATCATTATAAAATACAGTAAAAAATATCATTATAAAATATCGTAAAAACATCAGTATAACATATCGTAACAGATATCGTAGAAAATATCATTATAAAATATCATTATAGAATATCGTTAAAAATATCGTTAAAAATATCGTAAAAGTTATCGTAAAAAATATCATTATAAAATATCTTTAAAAATATCGTAAAAAAATCGAAAAATTTAATTATACAATATTGTTAAAAATAGAGTAGAAATATCATTATAAAATATCATTAACAAAATATCGTTTAAAAATATCATTATAAAATATCGTTAAAAAGGTTAAAAATTATCATTAAAAAATATCGTTAAAAATATCGTAAAAAAACATCGTAAAAAATATCATTATAAAATATCGTTATAAATATCGTAAAAATATCATTATAAAATACTGTAAAAAATATCATTATAAAATATCGTAGAAAATGTCATTATAGAATATCGTTAAAAATGTCGTAAAATATAACGTAAAAAATATCGTAAAAAATATCATAATAAAATATCATAATAAAATATCATTAAAAATATCGTAAAAAATATCATAATAAAATATCATTAAAAATATCGTTAAAAATATCGTAAAAATATCGTAACAAATATCGTAAAAATTTCATTACAAAATATCGTAAAAAATAGAGTAAAAATATCATTATAAAATATCATTAAAAAAAATATCGTTAAAAATAATATCGTTTATAATTTTTAAAACCAATAAAAAATCATTGAGTATTCCTTAAATTTTATATATTTCAATAATTATATTATTTTTTTTAATTTTTCCATTAAGAACTTTTTCTGATTACATGTCAGCACAGAGCTCTACGCATTCGCCCAGTGCTTACGCTCTACATGCTGCGCTTTGATCTTTGCGAACGCAGCACGATTGCTCACAATTCATGTGTGTGTGTGCGATCTCAATGCAGATCTGATTAGCGATATGTGATCGAATATTAAACGAGCTACAAATTTGGTGCGCAAGGCATAAATTCTACAAAAACAACAACAACAAAAAAGTAAAAGAAAAATTGTGCGCACGATCAGTGATCACGATTAACGGCTGGTCAACGAGCCAACGACCAATGCGCGCACAAATTGCAGACAGTGGCGTTGCAATGCGGTCGATGTGCGATCGTCCGACGATCTATACAGAAAACGTTCAACAAAACGCGCAACACCGTTTATAATTTTTCATAAAATATTTCAGATGATCTTAACGATCTTGCGTTTGAATGCAATTTTCACAAAATAATTGTTTTCAAATTTGATTAATTGCAATATGTTGGTCGACGGCCACATTTCAATGCAACAGCGATTTGTCAGCAAAGAGCAAAAAGAAAAACAAAAAACGATTATAATTTATATAAAATATAAATGCAGCGCAGCTGTTCAGCGATCCATGCCGCACAGCGTTCATGATCAACGATCGCGCAGCCGCAAGCATTTGAAATTTGTGACAGGCCTTCCTGATCACCCAGCTTTCCATATGCATTTGAATTGTATAACGAACGAATGAACGAACGATCGAACGAACGAACGCAATGCGATCGATCGCTTATCTTAATCGCTTTAATCGCGATCATGCTCAAGCGCGATCGGCGGTTTTTGACGTTGTCGTCGATTTTCTGGCTGTCCGTCTGTCTGTCTAACTGTCAGCTGGCATATTATTAATCTGTGCAGTCGCCTGTTCAGCTATAAATGCATATTTGATTTATGCGCTACGATTCTAATCCATATTGATGATCATGGGCGACAGGCGGCAGGCGACGCGCGACTCGTTAACGTTTTGTCATTTCAATATTGTAGCCTAGCGGCAATTGTGAGCAACACATTGACAGCAAGTTGTTGGCAATTAAATGAAAAACATGAGAGTGTAAGTTTGGGTAAGTAATAAATTTAAAACCCTGAAGATCGTTATTGATCGCGCGACTTTAAAGTTATAATTTAGGTGAAAGAATTGAGGCAAACAAAATTTTTTGAATCTTCACTAACATGCTGTGATTTTTGTTTCGACACAGAAAAAAATAATTACTGTAAATATAGCAACCGATATTAATTGCATTCAAAGAAGAAATGACAAATGAGTGCACTAAAATATATAAGTGTGAAAGAGATGAATATAGAGACTACGCATTATAGATGCTTGTAAAGTGTAGAAGTTTATGGAAACTTCTAGAATAATTTGATATTTCAAAGTGATCGGGTAGAGCTCAATGACATCAGCTCAACAATGACAAATTAAATTGTATATATGCAACAAAAATGTATAAAAATTTAAAGGTTGTTACTACAATTAATTGAAAAAATTGAAATCAAATACAGATATGTTTTTATTTTGTACACTAACCAGATATATAAATTTGAGAACTGTTTTACAAGTACCAATTACCTAATTAAATATACTACAATTTTTACTAAATTTTTTTATTATGGTCATCCCGTGAAAACAAATGAATGACCATACGTCTAAACAAAAAGACGTTATAAATACGGATATTCTTTAAATGATTGTCGCAAAATACAGAATAATTTTGCGCTGAATATTATTTCAATTTATGACGTCTTTTTGTTTAGACGTGGGAGCCAAACGATATGCCGTGCATTGTAACAAAAGTTACAAAAAAAAAATAAAACACTTTAAATGAAAACGAAAGTTACGTGCAGCGGCTCGTTGAAAGGGGCTCTGTATAATAGGTTATAATATGTTACAATAACAAATATGTGACAATAACTTTGTTAATATATAAAATAAAATACAAAAAACGGTCGCCTAATTAATAGAATTATTAAATACACGCACAGACTACGTAATTTTGCGACATATTATGTTCAGTGTTTTTATTTCTATTTTTAGTTTTTGTTTCTATTACAGTTTTTGTTACCTAATTTTAAGAGAATAAATTAAAAATAAAACCCCAAAATTAAAATGCCAAAAAAATAAAATTTGTTTGTTTTATTTTTATATTTTTGTGAAATAAAATATGTCGCAAAAATTAAGTCACGTTAATGAAGCGGTTTCGCACGCACGCCGCAAAACGTGACTGTTTTGCATATTTTGACACAATCGCCGTTGGCTGCTGTTGCTGCCTATTTATTTTAAATACATTTCATTCATTTTGTTGGGCTTCAATTTAATTTATATAAATTGCCAATTTTAATGACATGCGAATCGATTTATAAACATTTGGTGCACAGAAATGTTTAATTGCATTGATTTGTTGTACGCCTCGAACTGAAGTAAAATGCAATGCGCGCGGTCTCTTTTGGTGTTGCAGCGGGTATTTTTATCGCATGCGATTTTATTTAATTATATTGGTGTTTTTTTATTACGCAATTTAAAATTTTTTTATTTCATTTGAAATGATATTTTTATTTCAGTTAAATTTTTAACGATTTTCGTCTGTATTTATAATAAAATTTTCTTGGTTTGATTTTAATATTTATTTTATGCAATATTTTTCGTGATATTTTAACGATAATTTCAGAATATTGTATGATATTTTTCCATTTTTTTACGATATTTTTTTACGATAATTTTACAATATTTTAACGATATTTTTACGAAATTTTGTATTGAATTTCATTTTAATATTATTTTTTAAATATTCATAAAGATATTTTTACGATATTTTTAAAAAATTTTACGAAATTTTTTACGATATTTTTGAAAATATGTTATTTTTGAAAATATTTTTACGATGTTTTTGAAAATATTTGTACGATATTTTTAACGATATTTTCACGATATTTCTACGATAATTTTAATAATAATATATTGAATAACTTTTTCAAAAACATTTATAAAGTTTTCTTTTTTTTTAATTGTTTAGAATTTTAAGGTAATTTTTATGAAAATTTGAAAATATTTTTTCGAAAATATCACGATATTTTTACGAACATTTTACGATATTTGAAATTTTTAATGATAGTTATTACAATTTTTCTCTGAACGATATTTTTACGATATTTTTACGATATTTTTACGATATTTTTTAATTTTTATTATATTTTTAGTAATATTTGAAAAAAAAATGTTTTCTAAAATATTTTATACGATATTTAAAACGATTATTTTAACGATATTCGTAAAACGTTTTTTTAACAATTTTAATTTAAGATATTTTTATAAAATTTTGCTTATTTTCAAAATATAATTGACCTTATTTTTATACATGTTTTAACTAATTTTTATTACGATATTTTTACGATATTTTCACAATAGTATTAATTAAACTAATTTTAATAATTGTTTAAAAACAAAAAATATTCTTTTTGAAATTTTCAACGACATTTTTGATGAAAGTATCCACAATTTTTCTACGACATTATTTTACGATATTTTTCACAAACATTTTATTGCTAATATTTTTAATGATTGTTAAATAAAATTTATTATTTTTTGTAAAGATTTAACGATAGTTTTACGATATTTTTTAAGATATTTTTTACGATATTTTTTACGATATTTTTACGATATTTTTACGATATTTTTATTTTCTATATTTTCATAAATTCTTTATTTTGTCAAATCTTTAAAACAATATTTTTTAACTATATTTTTAATTTTAAAACATTTTTAGTGATATTTTTACAAAATTACAATATATAATTTTTAATGATTTATTAAATAAAATTTTTTAACAGTTTTTTTTCTGTAAAAATTTAAAGATATTATCAAGATATTTTTTTTATTATATTTTTTACGATATTTTTTTGCTGAATTTTGATATATACTTTTATTTTCTAAAATATTGAAAATAATATTTTGAACTATATTTTTAATTTTATAATATATTTAGCGATATTTTTATAAAAGGTTACGATATTTTGTATAATACAATTTACGATATTGGTACAATATATTTCACGATATTTTTCCAAAAATCATGTTCGATATTTTAACAAATTTTTTACGATATCTTTCAAAATATTATTTGTGATATTTCAAACAATTTTAACAATAATTTGAAAGATATTTTTTTTAACATATTTTTTAATTATTTTAAAAATATTTATTAATTCTTTTGAAATAAATATAGAAAAATCCGCAAAATGTACAAATTGCTATCTCTGATCTTATTTACATTTTAAAAATTAATTTTGAAATAAAAAACCTTTTTAAAAAATCCAAGTATCTATGGCTACATCACACTTGTCTCCCGCTGCTCATATCGCGTAACGCAATTCAAAGTCCATTCTCAACACTTGAATGGCTTCAATTGAACGTAATTTTATGCGAATTTTAGCATTTGTCTGACAAATTCAAAAAAGAAAAAAAGCAAATGCTATGCAGCGCGTATTTTGTGTGATGAGTGTGAGAAGTGTAGAGTTTATTTTCAGGTTCCATATGTAGTAATGTGAGTTGCTTTATATTTTTTCTGCAAAGATTTAAGAGCGAACTTTGCACCGAATTGTTTTGCGAAATATTTGCATTGCATACAACGCGAATTGGCTCAAATTTCAATGTGGAAAAACAAAAAACATTTTGCATGAAATACAAGACGCAAGTGGTATAAAATTCGACAAAATGTAATGAAATTCTGTTGAAAAGCAAAAAATTCATTTAAGCAAGCATTTTACTAATTATATTAACAATTATTATATTTTTCATATTATTTTTTTTTATAACTCATAAAAAGCAGGCCATTGAACCAAGCGTTCGCTTAATTTGCCAACCACACATAAATTACGTAAATTAATTGTTTAAACAACGCAAGCAGCAAAAAATTAATGATGTTTTTTGAGGTTGTCAACATAAATTACAAAATTTCAACAATATCAACAAAAAACCAAAATTGCTTGAAATATACCAAATAAAAAGCAAAAAAATTGTTAACGACGACAAAATATTATATGAACATTATACCAAAACCATGACAATAATCAACAGAATAATAATAATATTGTTTAAATACAACAAACATTAAAAATTAAAATAGCAAATAAAAACTGTTGGCCAATGGTTTTTATAATGGCGCCAGAAAGGCGCTAAAATGTTGAGGTAAATAAATAAAATTTAAGCAAATAATAAATTAAAATCAAATAGAGATAAACAGAGGTTGAAAGACATTATTTAAATTTTAAAAATATTTCTTAAAAATTAAAGGTTTAACTGAAACATTAAAATTAGTAAAAATTAAAATTTTTAGTAAAAACTAAATCTTTAAATAAAAATAAATAAAAATAAAATGTTTGACTTAAAATTTAATTTTTCATTACAAATTATGCTTTTCACTAAAAATTCAATTTAAAAAAAAAAAAATTTAAACTAAAAATTAAATTTGTACCAAAAAGTTCAATTTTTTACTAAAAATTAAATTTTTCACTGCAAATACAAATTTTAACTAAAAATTGAATTTTGCACTAAAAATTGCATTTTTCACTAAAAATTGAATTTTTCACTCAAAACTGAATTTTTCACTAAAATTGAATTTTTCACTAGAAATTGAATTTTTCACTATAAATTCTAATTTTCACTAAAAATTCAATTTTTCACTAAAAATTCAATTTTTCACTAAAAATTCAAATTTTCACTAAAAATTCAATTTTTCACTAAAAATTCAATTTTTCACTATTTCACTAAAAATTCAATTTTTCACTAAATATTCAATTTTTCACTAAATATTAATTTTTCACTAAAAATTCAATTTTTCACTAAAAATTCAATTTTTCACTAAAAATTCAATTTTTTACTAAAAATTCAATTTTTTTACTAAAAATTCAATTTTTCACTAAAAATTCAATTTTTCACTAAAAATTCAATTTTTCACTAAAAATTCAATTTTTCACTAAAAATTCAATTTTTCATTAAAAATTCAATTTTTCACTAAAAATTCTATTTTTCACTAAAAATTCAATTTTTCACTAAAAATTCAATTTTTCACTAAAAATTCAATTTTTCACTAAAAATTCAATTTTTCACTAAAAATTCAATTTTTCACTAAAAATTCAATTTTTCACTAAAAATTCCATTTTTCACTAAAAATTCACTTTTTCACTAAAAATTCAATTTTTCACTAAAAATTCAATTTTTCACTAAAAATTCAATTTTTCACTAAAAATTCAAATTTTCACTAAATATTCAATTTTTCACTAAAAATTAAATTTTTCACTAAAAATTAAATTTTTCACTAAAAATTAAATTTTTCACTAAAAATTAAATTTTTCACTAAAAATTAAATTTTTCACTAAAAATTCAATTTTTCACTAAAAATTCAATTTTTCACTAAAAATTCAATTTTTCACTAAAAATTCAATTTTTCACTAAAAATTCAATTTTTCACTAAAAATTCAATTTTTCACTAAAAATTCAATTTTTCACTAAAAATTCAATTTTTCACTAAAAATTCAATTTTTCACTAAAAATTCAATTTTTCACTAAAAATTCAATTTTTCACTAAAAATTCAATTTTTCACTAAAAATTCAATTTTTCACTAAAAATTCAATTTTTCACTAAAAATTCAATTTTTCACTAAAAATTCAATTTTTCACTAAAAATTCAATTTTTCACTAAAAATTCAATTTTTCACTAAAAATTCAATTTTTCACTAAAAATTCAATTTTTCACTAAAAATTCAATTTTTCACTAAAAATTCAATTTTTCACTAAAAATTCAATTTTTCACTAAAAATTCAATTTTTCACTAAAAATTCAATTTTTCACTTAAATTTAATTTTTTACTAAAAATTCAATTTTTCACTAAAAATTCAATTTTCACTAAAAATTTTATTTTTTACTAAAAATTCAATTTTTCACTAAAAATTCAATTTTTCACTAAAAAGTCAATTTTTCACTAAAAATTCAATTTTTCACTAAAAATTCAATTTTTCACTAAAAATTCAATTTTTCACTATAAATTCAATTTTTCACTAAAAATTCAATTTTTCACTAAAAATTCAATTTTTCACTAAAAATTCAATTTTTCACTAAAAATTCAATTTTTCACTAAAAATTCAATTTTTCACTAAAAATTCAATTTTTCACTAAAAATTCAATTTTTCACTAAAAATTCAATTTTTCACTAAAAATTCAATTTTTCACTAAAAATTCAATTTTTCACTAAAAATTCAATTTTTCACTAAAAATTCAATTTTTCACTAAAAATTCAATTTTTCACTAAAAATTCAATTTTTCACTAAAAATTCAATTTTTCACTAAAAATTCAATTTTTCACTAAAAATTCAATTTTTCACTAAAAATTCAATTTTTCACTAAAAATTCAATTTTTCACTAAAAATTCAATTTTTCACTAAAAATTCAATTTTTCACTAAAAATTCAATTTTCACTAAAAATTCAATTTTCACTAAAAATTTTATTTTTTACTAAAAATTCAATTTTTCACTAAAAATTCAATTTTTCACTAAAAAGTCAATTTTTCACTAAAAATTCAATTTTTCACTAAAAATTCAATTTTTCACTAAAAATTCAATTTTTCACTAAAAATTCAATTTTTCACTATAAATTCAATTTTTCACTAAAAATTCAATTTTTCACTAAAAATTCAATTTTTCACTAAAAATTCAATTTTTCACTAAAAATTCAATTTTTCACTAAAAATTCAATTTTTCACTAAAAATTCAATTTTTCACTAAAATTTCAATTTTTCACTAAAAATACAAATTTTCACTCATTCAATTTTCGTTATATTTTCACTACAAATTCAATTTTTTTTTTGACTAAAAATTCAAATTTTCACTAAATATTCAATTTTTCACTAAAAATACAATCTATAATTAAAAGTTCAATTTCTAACTAAAAACTCGATTTTTAACTAAAAATTAAATTTTTCATAAACATTTCAATATTTCACTCAAAATTAAATTTTTCACAATATATTCAATTTTTCACTCAAAATTTAATTTTGCACTAAAAAATAAATGTTCAACTAAAAACTCAATTTTCAATCAAAAATTAGATTTTTCACTAAATTTTAAATTTTTCACTAAATTTTAAATATTTTTAAAAATTCAAATTTGCCCTAAAAAATTCAAAAAATGTTTCTAAACATTGTCTGTGTTATACAACAAAATAATAATTCATGAGAAATGAATGAGAAGAATTAAAAAACCTTTTAAAATTTGTGATAGGTCTAAAATTAACAAGTGCTATTAGTTATCAGAGAGGAAACAAGTTTTTTTTTGTTGTTTGTACCACACAAAATAGCAAAAATAGTTTGCAAAATTTGCTAATTTTAAGGATTTCCTGCTTCCGGTTAGAAAGATAAAAATTTATATAGAAATTATTTAAAAAAAAAATAAAATTTATTAAGATAAAAATTCATTAATTTTTTCTAAATTTGCAATGTTTGCACAAATGCAAAAAAAAATATAGTTGTTAGGAATTCATTTGAATTTGGTTCTTTATGATTTTTTTGTTTTAAATAGAACCTACTACTTAGTTGGAAAAAGCTTTATTTCATTCAACAATTTATTTAAATACTCACAATAAATATATCCATGAAATGCAATAAATTTTAATATTCACTGTTAGAGAAATATGTCGGAAATTCAAAATATTGCAAATTATGGACATAATGTACAGCGCCATCTCTTATCAAAATAATTTAAAACAATATAATTTATTATATAAATTAGTTAATAACAACAGTTTTTATGTTGAAATCTGAATTATGAATTATAATTAAAAAAAAATTGTAAAAATATTAAATATTTATATCATATATCATTCATTCTGAAATTTATTTTCATTTGAAATTCAGTTCTTTAGCAGCATAAATCGAATTGAATATCGTTGCACAAAATTTAGAATGATTAAATTCCACTGCAAATGTTTATTTTAAATGCGAAAACTCGAATTTTTAGAATTTAATATAAAATGTTCATAAATTTATTTAAAATTTATTGATTTAATTTATATTCTATCGATTTATTTAATATTTAAACTACAAAATCTATCAAAATCTATTTGTGTTTGATACGAAAAACAGCGTTTATTAGATGGTCGGTCACCAGTGCTTAAAACCACTTCATCTGGGTCAACATTAATTTGCAATATTTGCACATAAAGCCTTCCCCCGACCGAAGCCAGTCTCTCGAGCAACCAGCAGCACAACACAAAAATACTCAATGGACCAAAACCCTCTACGGGAATCAGCAGCCATAGAGCCTCCCTTCCCACTGAATGTCACTGGCTGGAATTAAATATGCATGTGGGGACGATGACACTCGATATGGAAAAGGTAGTATTTATATATGTTTGCCTAGTCGACTAATGCATCCGTTCGTGTATCAGTCCCTCGAAAGTCTGTCTAACGTGCTGTCTATCTGTTTATCTGTTCGGCCGACCGTCTGTCCACCCGTCTGTCTGTCTGTCTGCCATGATGTGTGTTTGTATGTGTTTGTAAATGATAAACAAATATTTGTACAACACTTGACAAACGTTCGTTCTAGCAGGAAATTCTGCTGAATTTAAATTTCAATTTCTATTTTAACAAACTCGAGTTTGTTGCCGCTATCAAAAAGCAGCAGCAGAGCAGAGAGTTGTTTTTAGAGAAAATACGAAAATTTAAAATTGTAAACTACAAATTCAATTTATCACTAAAACTTCAATTTTAAATAAAAATTCAAATTTCTTTAAAACTTATATTTTTCCTTAAAAAGTCAATTTATCACTAAAAAAATTCAGTTTATCACTAAAAATCAAATGTTTCATTAAACTTAAATTTTTCACTTAAATTCTATTTTTCACAAAAATTAAAACCCAATTAAAAACCACAAAACTAAGTTTGCTAAAAGACCCCCAAGTCAAGTGTCAAAAAACTCTGCAATTTCGTGGCCATTACCAATTTTAATGAAAGCAAAGTTTGCTTTATTTTATATATATTTTTTGTTATCTACCATTATTGTGGTTATTGTTGTTGGTCAGTGACTGTCACTGACAGTTGTCGGGCTGACTGTCTTTTGTTGTCAACGTCAGCAGGCGGCCTGCGGTCAATGGCCGCCAGCCAAGCAGCAGCTGCGACTATAGAAACCAACTATTAAATTACATTTTTTTCTGCTACTGCGAGCTATATTTATAAATGAATTATAAAATAATTACAAAAAAAAATTGAATGCTTAAAAAAATTTCAATTAAAAAAAATATTATGTATTATTTTGAGGAAACTAGTTAGGGTTTTTTAATGCTCTGTGCGTTTGACACAAGTTCAAAATGATTTATTTTTAAATATAATTAAAAAGAACATTAGTTATATTAAAACAGGTAAATTGTTTATTTAAAAATTGAATTTTTAGTTAAACATTAAATTGTTAGTTAAAAATTGAATTTTTAGTGAAAAATTGAATTTTTAGTGAAAAATTGAATTTTTAGTGAGAAATTGAATTTTTAGTGAAAAATTGAATTTTTAGTGAAAAATTGAATTTTTAGTAAAAAATTTAATTTTTAATCAAAAATTATAATTTTAGTGAAAAAAAAAATTGAATTTTGAGTGAAAAATTTAATTTTTAATGAAAAATTTAATTTTAGTGAAAAATTTAATTTTAGTGAAAAATTTAATTTTTAGTGAAAATTTAAATTTTTAGTGAAAATTAAAATTTTTAGTTAAAAATTTAATTTTGAGTGAAAAATTGAGTTTTGAGTGAAAAATTGAGTTTCGAGTAAAAATTTTAATTTGGAGTGAAAAATTGCATTTTAATGAAAAATTGGATTTTTAGTGAAAAATTGAATTTTTAGTGAAAAATTGAATTTTTACTGAATATTTGAATTTTTAGTGAAAAATTTAATATTTAGTGAAAAATTTAATTTTAGTGAAAAATTTCATTTTAGTGAAAAAATTAATTTTTAGTGAAATATTTAATTTTTAGTGAAAATTTTAATGTTTAGTAAAAATTGAATTTTGAGTGAAAAATTGAATTTTTAGTGAAATATTGAATTTTTACTGAAAAATTGAATTTTTAGTGAAAAATTGAATTTTTAGTGAAAAATTGAATTTTTTAGTGAAAAATAGAATTTTTAGTGAAAAATTGAATTTTGAGTGAAAAATTGAATTTTTACTGAAAAATTTAAAAGTATGAAAAGTTTCAAAATTCAGCACGTCAAAACAATATTTTAAATTTATTTAAAACAAACAGAATGTAAACCGTAAGTGAAGTGTCCTACATTACAACAAACCACCTGCCAATTTTTTGTAAATTTACACTTTAACCTGTGCCGAGGGCGGCCGACTGTGTGCGAACCAACCAACCCACAAAGAAACCAACAAGCAACAGAGGCTACATACACATCGAATGTACGCAACAACGAGAGAACCAAAGAAAAAAAACATTAGCGAACGCACCAACTAACGAATGTTAAAACTAACGAATGTGACCAAGCGCAACGAGCAACACAAACCAACGAGCGAGCGATCAGCCGCATGCAACGAGTTGCCTACAGCACGAGAGACACTGGTGCTGTTGCAACTTGCAACTAGTAGCAGAGGCGAAGGCGCGAATTATCTGTCAGTCGACCAAACGAACAACCGACGGACAGACTACATGCCTATATTTGTTGTGTGTTGTGGTAAATGGGGGCTGTTTGTTTGGAGGCCCACAAAAAACAAACCAAGCAAATAGTAAAAAAAAATATATGAGCGAACGCAGTGAGAGCATACAACAACAACAATAAATAAAAAACACACTCAGTCTCGTTTGCCTCGCGGTGCTCCAATGTCAATGTCAAGTACACTGTACGAACAACGCAACCTAACATGTTGTTGTTGGTGTTGTTCTTGTACCATTCTTGTTTGATATGTTGTTGTAGTTATTGTATTTGTTGTTTTTATGTTAGTGGTAATAATAATATTGAGTGCTTGTTGTTGGCAATGTCTGTGCGCGATAAGAACAACAACAACTTTAGAGCGACGTCGCGCCACAGACACTATTTTTGAATTTATCATCAAATTCTTTTTTTTTCTATTCATTTTTTTTTGGAAAAATATTTTTCTAAAGTATTTATTTCGATTCTAAGTGGTAATTAAAAATTTCTCCCACCAACACCCCAATAAAAAAATCGACTAAATAAGAAAATTAATTTAAAATAAAATAACCGCTCTAAAAAGGAAATATACCCCAATTTTTCGATTCTATTTTGGGTGTTAATTCGAATGAATGAAGTATTTTCCAATTTTTTTTTTAAACAATTCCATTACTTTATGAGTATTTTTTATTTTCATTAAAAATAACATTGTTTAGTAAAAATTCAATTTTACACTTAAACTTCATTTTATTTTCTAAAAATTCAATTTTTCACTAAAAATTTAATTTTTCACTAAAATTTAAATTTTTCACTAAAAATTTAATTTTTCAGTAAAAATTAAATTTTACAATAAAAATATTTTTTTTTACTGAAAACTAATTTTTTTTCCTGAAAAAGAACGTTTTCATTCTAAATGAAATTTAAGAATTTAAAATTTCACTTAAAACTTAATATTTATTCAGTAAATATTAATTTTTCAACTAAAAATTCAATTTTTCACATAAAACTCAATTTTTACTTGAAATTAATATTTTCACTAAAAATTCTCTATATATTCAATTTTTACCTAAAAATTCAATTATTCACTAAAATTCAATTTTTCACTAAAATTAAATTTTTCACTAAAAATTCTATTTTTTTTACTATAAAAATTCCATTTTTCAATCAAAATTCAATTTTTTACTTAATATTCTATTTTTCACTAAAAATACAATTTATGCCCTAACTTTAAATTTTTCACTAAAAATTAAATTTTTTACTAAAAACTAAATATTTCAATACAAGTCAATTTTCACTCAAAATTATATTTTTTCACTATTTTCACTAAAAATTCCATTTTTCAGTCAAAATAAAAATTTTCACAAAAAATAAATTTTTTAGTTTTAGGTAGTTTTACATTTTTCACTCAAAATGTAATATTACACCAAATATTAAAATTTACATTTAATATTTAATTTTTTATTATAAATTAATTATTTCACGACAAGTTAAAATTTTCACTACAAATATAATTGTAACTTAAAATTTAAATTTTTAGTGAAATTTTTCACTAAAAATTGAATTATTTACTAAAAATTTAAAATAAATTAAAAATTGAATTTTTTCTTCAAATACTGAATTTTACCAAAAATACAATCTTAATGATCTCATCTTCCCATCAATCCTATAACTACACAATTCTCCCATTTCCAAAAACACTTACATCGTTCTAAAGTGTACAACAATTAATTGAACATAGAAAAAAACGAGAAAAAAAAAAAAAAAACGAAACCAATCGATACGAAATAGCGCACGAGCGCACACGACAAATGACAAACGGCAACGTATGAAAATTCAATTGAGCGTCACTCTCTGTGGCGCAACTAATGAGTGCAACGCGGTGGAGAGTATTTTCATTGATAGTAAACGACGGCCAAGTTATAGATATTGATTTCGGGAGGTTATAGTATTCGATGCGGGAAATTTTGATAATGTTGTTCGTGTGTCATTAGTTTCAATCAGATGTCAATTTAAAAGTGCATTAAATGGAATCTTCTGCCAGAGTTCGATTTCCTTCTGTGCCCTATATAAATGTGCAATTGATGTAAAACACTAAATAAATTTTGTGACAGATGATATTTTTATAAATGAGTAATTAATATGTTTTACTCAAAAGATTAAAAGAAACCTGGTACTTTATTTCTAAATATAATGAATCCCTAATAACTAATTTCCTAACTTATTCAAGAACTAAGTTCCTAAAGAACTAAGTTCCTAAAGAACTAAGTTCGTAAAGAACTAAGTTCTAAATAACTAAGTTCCTCAAGAACTAAGTTGCTAAAAAACTTAGTTTCTAAAGAACTAAGTGCTAAAAGGACTAAGTACGTAAAGGACTAAGTTCGTAAAGAACTAAGTTCTTAAAGAACTAAGTTCTTAAAGAACTAAGTTCCTAAAGAACTAAGTTCCTAAAGAACTAAGTTCCTAAAGAACTAAGTTCCTAAAGAACTAAGTTCCTAAAGAACTAAGTTCCTAAAGAACTAAGTTCGTAAATAACTAAGTTCCTAAAGAACTAAGTTCCTAAAGAACTAAGTTCCTAAAGAACTAAGTTCCTAAAGAACTAAGTTCCTAAAGAACTAAGTTCCTAAAGAACTAAGTTCCTAAAGAACTAAATTCCTAAAGAACTAAAGAACAAAGTTACTAAAGAACTAAGTTCCTAAAGAAATAAGTTCGTAAAGAACTAAGTTCGTAAAGAACAAAGTTCCTAAAGAAATAAGTTCCTAAAGAACTAAGTTCCTAAAGACCTAAGTTCCTAAAGAACTAAGTTCTTAAAGAACTAAGTACCTTAACAACTAAGTTCATAAAGAACTAAGTTCATAAAGAACTAAGTTCATAAAGAACTAAGTTCGTAAATAACTAAGTTCCTAAAGAACTAAGATCGTAAAGAACTAAGTTCCTAAAGAAATAAGTTCCTAAAGAACTAAGTTCCTAAAGAACTAAGTTCCTAAAGAACTATGTTCCTAAAGAACTAAGTTCCTAAAGAACTAAGTTCCTAAAGAACTAAGTTCGTAAAGAACTAAGTTCCTAAAGAAATAAGTTCCTAAAGAACTAAGTTCCTAAAGAACTAAGTTCCTAAAGAACTAAGTTCGTAAAGAACTAAGTTTCTAAAGAAATAAGTTCCTAAAGATCTAAAGTTCCTAAAGAACTAAGTTCCTAAAGAACTAAATTCCTAAAAAACTAAGTTCCTAAAGAACTAAGTTCCTAAAGAACTAAGTTCCTAAAGAACTAAGTTCCTAAAGAACTAAGTTCCTAAAGAACTAAGTTCCTAAAGAACTAAGTTCCTAAAGAACTAAGTTCCTAAAGAATTAAGTTCCTAAAGAACTAAGTTCCTAAATAACTAAGTTCCTAAAGAACTAAGTTCGTAAATAACTAAGTTCCTAAAGAACTAAGTTCTTAAAGAACTAAGTACCTTAACAACTAAGTTCATAAAGAACTAAGTTCATAAAGAACTAAGTTCATAAAGAACTAAGTTCATAAAGAACTAAATTCGTAAATAACTAAGTTCCTAAATAACTAAGTTCCTAAAGAACTAAGTTCCTAAAGAACTAAGTTCCTAAAGAACTAAATTCCTAAAGAACTAAATTCCTAAAGAACTAAAGAACAAAGTTACTAAAGAACTAAGTTTCTAAAGAACTAAGTTCGTAAAGAACTAAGTTCGTAAAGAACTAAGTTCCTAAAGAAATAAGTTCCTAAAGAAATAAGTTCCTAAAGAACTAAGTTCCTAAAGAACTAAGTACCTTAACAACTAAGTTCATAAAGAACTAAGTTCATAAAGAACTAAGTTCATAAAGAACTAAGTTCTTAAATAACTAAGTTCCTAAAGAACTAAGTTCGTAAAGAACTAAGTTCCTAAAGAAATAAGTTCCTAAAGAACTAAGTTCCTAAAGACCTAAGTTCCTAAAGAACTAAGTTCTTAAAGAACTAAGTTCATAAAGAACTAAGTTCGTAAATAACTAAGTTCCTAAAGAACTAAGTTCGTAAAGAACTAAGTTCCTAAAGAAATAAGTTCCTAAAGAACTAAGTTCCTAAAGAACTAAGTTCCTAAAGAACTAAGTACCTTAACAACTAAGTTCATAAAGAACTAAGTTCATAAAGAACTAAGTTCATGAAGAACTAAGTTCATAAAGAACTAAGTTCGTAAAGAACTAAGTTCCTAAAGAACTAAGTTCGTAAAGAACTAAGTTCCTAAAGAACTAAGTTCCTAAAGAACTAAGTTCTTAAAGAACTAAGTACCTTAACAACTAAGTTCATAAAGAACTAAGTTCATAAAGAACTAAGTTCATAAAGAACTAAGTTCGTAAATAACTAAGTTCCTAAAGAACTAAGTTCGTAAAGAACTAAGTTCCTAAAGAAATAAGTTCCTAAAGATCTAAAGTTCCTAAAGAACTAAGTTCCTAAAGAACTAAGTTCCTAAAGAACTAAGTTCCTAAAGAACTAAGTTCCTAAAGAACTAAGTTCCTAAAGAACTAAGTTCCTAAAGAGCTAAGTTCTTAAAGAACTAAGTTCCTAAAGAACTAAGTTCCTAAAGAACTAAGTTCTTAAAGAACTAAGTACCTTAACAACTAAGTTCATAAAGAACTAAGTTCATAAAGAACTAAGTTCGTAAATAACTAAGTTCCTAAAGAACTAAGTTCGTAAAGAACTAAGTTCCTAAAGAAATAAGTTCCTAAAGATCTAAAGTTCCTAAAGAACTAAGTTCCTAAAGAACTAAGTTCCTAAAGAACTAAGTTCCTAAAGAACTAAGTTCCTTAAGAACTAAGTTCGTAAAGAACTAAGTTCCTAAAGAAATAAGTTCCTAAAGAACTAAGTTCCTAAAGAACTAAGTTCCTAAAGAACTAAGTTCTTAAAGAACTAAGTACCTTAACAACTAAGTTCATAAAGAACTAAGTTCATAAAGAACTAAGTTCATAAAGAACTAAGTTCATAAAGAACTAAGTTCGTAAATAACTAAGTTCCTAAAGAACTAAGTTCGTAAAGAACTAAGTTCCTAAAGAAATAAGTTCCTAAAGATCTAAAGTTCCTAAAGAACTAAGTTCCTAAAGAACTAAGTTCCTAAAGAACTAAGTTCCTAAAGAACTAAGTTCCCCAAGAACTAAGTTCCTCAAGAACTAAGTTCCGCAAGAACTAAGTTCCTCAAGAACTAAGTTCTTAAAGTTTCTAAGGAACTACAGAATTCAATTCTTAAAAATAATCTCAAATTTTAGTTCTTAAAACTAATTTTATAATAAACTATATTACCAAATATTAAAATTGTTCTAAACATAAATTGTAAACTGTGTGTTCTTTACTCCAGAGTTAATATTAAATATTGACAACATTTTGTGAAAAATCACAAAACTGAAAACAAATAAATGCTTTTTACAAAAAATAAAATTAAAAAATTTAATTTACAAAATGCGTCGGAGAGTTTTTATATCAATATTTATTTTTAAAGTTGAAAACGACAAATGAAATAAAATAAACAACAACTCAAATAAATAACATTGCAAAAGCAGACTTTGTATTATATTTGTTTGCTAAAATAATAGAAACAATTATTAATATTTTGTTAATATTTGCATAAAATTGAAAAATAAATAGAGACATTTTATTTGAGGGTTTTATGTTGGGGGTGGTGTTAAAAAGGTAGCAAAGTATTGTTGGCTTTTTTAAGTATTATGAGTTGTAAATTTTATTTTGTATTTTGCTAATAATGTTGCAAAATTCAGTTGGTAATTTAGGCAACATTATGTGTGCTAAATATAATTATTAGCTGAACTGAAATTGAAAATTGTTTTTTAAGTGACTTCATAATTACGATGTGATTAAAACTTGACTCATAATCAGAAACACATTAGTAATTTGCAAAATTTATAAAGTTTTTGGATTTGTTCAAATTAACATGTCTAATATATGGCAGCAAGTGGTGCTAAAGTTGGTGCGCACTGACAAAAACTAAAATGGTTGACAGGACTTGGGTATATATATTGCTGATTTGTTGCTGCCTCGCACAGGAGATTAAAGCATTAGTAAGTTTCATAAAAAGTATCGAAATGAATAAGACAAATTTGAATATATATCAAAAAAAAAAAAAAAATGGATACTAAATTAAAAATTTGATCCATAGCGTCCCTTTGAAGTACTTTGGCTGCGCAGCAAATGTCACGCCGTCGATCTGGAATACATCGATCATTTCGAATGTCCCATTGTCGCAATGCCAAAAAATCGTGGCAATTATTTGAATATAAATATCATATTACATCGTACACTAAAACAGTTTTTTCTGAATTTTCGAATTATGGTACCGGGTCCATTTAATGGCAATATGGATCTATTGAATGTGACCGTCAATGCCTGTGCTCTGAGTAGTGCAAATACTCGCGGAAATCCTATTGTCAAGGCGGCCATCAAAAAAATACTACAATCGGGTAATTTACCAAAAGACTGTCCCATGTTGGCGGTGAGCTTTAAACTAAATGTAGTATTTATCGAATTATAAAACTTTTTATTTTTCTTTTGTAGAATGTATCCTATATGGCAGATCATTTCACACTGAACCCTGACTATTTTCCGCCCTATACCAGCGATCTGAATTTTACTACGAGCTTCCAATTATTATCAGAACATATGAGGGTGATGGCTAATGCAGATATTGAGGCAGGAGTTATTCGAAAGAAGAAAAAGAACAACTAAATATGCATTATACCAAAAAAATATAAAATTTTAAATTTCTTTTGAGTGAAAGATTTAATTTTTAAGTGAAAATTCAATATGGAATTTTTATAGAAAAATTAATTTTTAGTGATAAATGAAGTTTTTAATAAAATATTGAATTTTTACTGAAAAATTAAATTTTTTGTGAAAAATTGAAATTTTTGTGAAAAATTGAAATTTTTGTGAAAAATTGAAATTTTAGTGAAAAATAGAATTTTTAGTGAAAAATTTAATTTTTAATGAAAAATTGAATTTTTAGTGAAAAATTGAATTTTTAGTGAAAAATTAAATTTTTAGTGAAAAATTAAATTTTTAGTGAAAAATTGAATTTTTAGTGAAAAATTAAATTTTTATTGAAAAATTGAATTTTAAGTGAAAAATTGAATTTTAGTGAAAAATTCAATTTTTAATGAAAAGTTGAATATTTAGTGAAAAATTGAATATTTAGTGAAAAATTGAATTTTTAGTGAAAAATTGAATTTTTAGTGAAAAATTGAATTTTTAGTGAAAAATTTAATTTTTAGTGAAAAATTGAATTTTTAGTGAAAAATTGAATTTTTAGTAAAAAATTAAATTTTTTGTGAAAAATTGAATTTTTAGTGAAAAATTGAATTTTTAGTGAAAAATTGAATTTTTAGTGAAAAATTGAATTTTTAGTGAAAAATTGAATTTTTAGTGAAAAATTGAATTTTTAGTGAAAAATTGAATTTTTAGTGAAAAATTGAATTTTTAGTGAAAAATTGAATTTTTAGTGAAAAATTGAATTTTTAAGTAAAAAATTGAAGTTATAGTGAAAAAATTATTTTTTAGTGAAAAATTGAATTTTTACTGAAAATTAAATTTTTAGTGAAAAATTAAATTTTTAGTGAAAAATTGAATTTTTAGTGAAAAATTAATTTTTTATTGAAAAATTGAATTTTAAGTGAAAAATTGAATTTTAGTGAAAAATTCAATTTTTAATGAAAAGTTGAATATTTAGTGAAAATTTGAATTTTTTGTGAAAAATTGAATTTTTAGTGAAAAATTGTATTTTATTTAGTGAAAAATTAAATTTTTAGTGAAAATTTGTATTTTTGGTGAAAAACTGAATTTTTAGTGAAAAATTTAATTTTTAGTGAAAATTGAATTTTAAATGAAAAATTGAATTTTTAGTGAAAAATTAATTTTTTAGTGAAAAATTAATTTTTTAGTGAAAAATTAATTTTTTAGTGAAAAATTAAATTTTTATAGAAATTTAATTTTTAGTGAAAAATTAAATTTTTAGGGAAAAATTGAATTTTTAGTGAAAAATTGAATTTTTGGGGAAAAATTGAATTTTTAGTGAAAAATTGAATTTTTAGTGAAAAATTGAATTTTTAGTGAAAAATTGAATTTTTAGTGAAAAAATGAATTTATAGTGAAAAATTGAATTTGTAGTGAAAAAATTCAATTTTTAGTGAAAAATTCAATTTTTAGTGAAAAATTCAATTTTTAGTGAAAAATTCAATTTTTAGTGAAAAATAAAATTTTTAGTGAAAAATAAAAATTTTAGTGAAAAATTAAATTTTTAGTGAAAAATTAAATTTTTAGTAAAAAATTTTAAGAGATAAATATAATTTTTAGTGAAAGTTTAAACATTTTTATTTTACAAACTAAAAACAAAAAATATATACTTTCAAAAAGGCTCTTACATTTATTTTTAAAATTTTAAATATATTTTTAATAATGAACTCATTTAAATTGCTTTTGTGCATTAATACTTTGGCATTAACTACACGACAAAATGGCGTAAACAAATTGCTTTTTAAATAGCGACGCCGCAGCAATTGCAATTAAATGAGTCGTCGACGACAGAGCAAAAAATCCGAAAAAAACCGGAGTTACGAATGAATTAAAATGCTTTTAATTAAAAGCAAATGTGTTCATTCGCCGCTAAATACGCAACTCGCACACTGCCAACGATGTGGAAAATGTTGCAACTCTCGGGAATTCGTCAGGTGATGTTGCTGCTGTTGCTGATGTTGGTGCTGCTGCAGCAATTACCGCAAGTTGCACGCGCTTTGGTAGGTTGTGCTATTTGTGCCATTTGTGCTATTTCCGTTTCCGCTCTAAATAATCATTCCGACAAAGTTATCAAAACTATGCCAGTTTTTTATTGTTTTCTTTATTTTATATATTTTTTTATATTTCTTTATTTTTTCTCTTAAAAAAAATAGCCCCAACTCCAAGTGTCCATCCTGGATGCCAACTACAAGGTACACGACACACGCGTTATGGAACGTTTGGATTTAGCTTTGGTACAGCATCAGGGACGTAAAGTCATCAACGCCACCTTCATGTATCGCGTTCCGTTGCTTAATATGCAGGTTAAATTTGTGCTGGACTTTTTGAAGGCGGACGGCACTCAGATGCGGCTCGTCGATGTGCAGTTAGATGCCTGCAAATTTCTCGAATCCGCTTATAATAAACAAAATCTGGCTCAGCATATTTTGCGTCGGTTGCAGCAATCGAAATCGTTTCCGCGCAAGTGTCCAGTGGCGGCGGTAAGTTTTATAATGCGGATTATAACAGAATTTTTATTTAGATTAAGTGGTGGATTTTTTTTTTCTTTGAATTGTGCACCGCAAGTTGCTCTATAATTTACTATATAATGTGCTCTATAATGTGCTTTATAATGTGCTATATAATGTGCTCTATATAATGTACTCTATAATGTGCTATATAATGTGCTCTATAATGTGCTTTATAATGTGCTATATAATGTGCTCTATAATATGTTCTATAATGTGCTCTATAGTGTGTTCTTCAATGTGCTCTATTATTTACTCTATAATTTGCTCTATAATTTGCTCTCTAATATGCTCTATAATGTGTTATATAACATGTTCTATAACGTGTTCTATAACGTGTTTTATAATTTTTTCTATAATGAGTTCTATAATGTGCTGTATAATGTGCTCTATAATGTGCTCTATAATGTGCTAAATAATTTACTGTATAATTTGCACTGTAATGTGCACTGTAATGTGCTCTATGATATGCTATATAATATATTTTTCAATTTTTCCTATAATGTGCTTTATAATGAGCTCTATAATGTGCTCTATAATGAGCTATATAATATGCTCTATAATGTGCTTTATAATGAGGTCTATAATGTGCTCTATAATGTGCTCTATAATGTGCACCTATGATGTGCTCAATAGTGTGTTCTTTAATGTGCTCTATTATTTACTCTATAATTTGCCTTCTGATATGCTCTATAATGTGTTTTATAACATGTTCTATAACGTGTTCTATAACGTGTTTTATAATTTGTTCTATAATGAGTTCTATAATGTGCTCTATAATGTGCTCTATAATGTGCTCTATAATTTGCTCTATAATGTGCTAAATAATTTACTATATAATTTGCTCTGTAATGTGCTCTGTAATGTGCTCTGTAATGTGCTCTGTAATGTGCTCTATGATATGCTATATAATATGTTTTTCAATTGTTCCTATAATGTGCTTTATAATGAGCTCTATAATGTGCTCTATAATGTGCTCTATAATATGCTCTATAATGTGCTTTATAATGAGCTCTATAATGTGCTCCATAATGTGCTCTATAATTTGGTCTATATGAAATTCTCAATGGTGTGCTTTATTGAGTGATTTCTTGTGTGTTATAAGATGCACTCTATAGTGCACTTTATTTGTACTTTTATGCACCCTTTTTAAACTTAAACCTAAATTTCATTTCATTTATCTTTCTTATTTTTTTCAGCATCGCGCCTACAAAATGGAAAATTTTGATATGTTATTGGAACAGTTTCCTGGGTTTCTGCCCAACTTCGAATTCATCACTCACACCACATTAATGACAAATAACAAAAAGATTTATGAATTGAACATTAAGGGTGCGGCTAAGAAGATGGAGGGCAAAAAAGGAAACTGGCTGACATAGTTCGGTACAGAACATTGTTGGTTAAACTTTTAAAGATATAATTTTGTTTTTTTGTATTTTTTGTGATTTATGTCTTTATATACTTAAAATAATTGCTATATTTAACATTTTATTTATATAGATATTTATTTATAAAATATAATTCGCTATTAATACATTATGAAGATAATTGATGCGTGACAAATGAATATAATAACATTTTGTTAAAAGCTTTTTATAATGTTTATATAAAATACTTTTAGTCAAACAATTTATAATTTTAATGACATATTTAAAACCAAATATTATGTTTAATTGCAAATAGCAATTAATTGCAAATTAAATACTTTATGTTTTATTTTTAAAAACACAAACTAGATTTCTGTGCACAGAAAAAAAAAATTACTATACAAAATATAAATAAAAATGTTTTTAAAATAAATATTTATGTATATTATTTATGTCCAAATGCAAATTTGTTTTAACTAAATTTATGTGTGGAACATAACTTTATTAATTTCACTGTATTTCTAAACAAAACTTTAATACATTTGTATTAAAATAAAAACATTTTGTCTTAATACGTCCTTGAATTGATTTAGAATTAAATACAGCAATCAAATTAAAACTTTGAAGATTTTGTTAATTTTGAATACGCAAAAAATATATATTAATTGATCTAGAAAAATATAATGATTCGGCAATTGTTGTCAAAAGGTATCGAATTAGCTAATGTGTGCTATCAGCAAATACTTAGGGGAGCCTGGAGTAAAGTGGGACATGGGGTAATGTGGGAATTTGCAATTTTTGAACATGAAAAACAAAAACAAATGTCAAGTGCTTCTTAATATGGCAACAACTTTTTCAAAAATGGTTATAATCAAAATAATACCATTTTATTACATTTTAAGAACAAGTGAAAAAAAAAATTTAAAAGTTTTTTTTAAAGTGTGCTGTTGTTTGGTTTCAAAAAATGGTAATTTTTGTCGTTTTTAATTAGCAAGGTGTGTTTAAAATGATCGGATATAGTATATCTTTTGAAATACGAATGAGTTTTACAAATAATTTAACATATTTTAAATGGTGCTAAGTCAAATTGCGATATTGGGGTAAAGTGGGAAACACATTCAGGGACAAAGTGGGAAACTTCAAAATGTTTACCAAAATGCAATTTTAGTCTTTCTACTGCAACAAGTTCAAAATTGAGCTGTTTTAAAAAATCGCTCATAAATATAGTAAAAGGCATATAAATGGAATTTTTTTAATGCAAAAAGTTAGATCATAAAACAGTCTGAGGAATAGAACCAGTCTATGGAATAGATTTTTCAAAATATAAATGGAATTTTTTTTAATGCAAAAAGTTAGATCATAAAACAGTTTACTGAATAGATTTTTTAAAAGAATTTAATAAATTATTTAAATTTACTTTTTTTTTTGAGGAAAATTAAAACGTGTCCCACTTCACCACAGGCTCCCCTATATATTACCACTTTATACACATTTAAAATAGCATCTATTCATATTATATCTAATAAAATTCCATTAAATAATTATAAAATATTTTTTTATCGAAATGGCTTTATAATTGTTAATCATTATTATTGGTTTTGAAAAAATACAAAATTTTGTATCGCATTTTATTTAAGTGACATTAGATGTGCATTTGGACATTTATCTCGTAACGTAATGTTGTGTATTAGCAAAGAGCTATGTTTAATATTATTTTTGGCAGGATTGCTAACAGAAAAAGCAGAGACAAGGGTGAGATTTAGATTAATTTGAAATAGAATAATTTTGTGTGCGCAAAAAATTACAAGAAAATAAAAATCAATGTAAAAGGAAGCTTAAAAATTTAAGTTTTTAAAAGCTGTTTCCAAATGTTTCATCAAAATTAATTAGAGTAAATTATGCAGAAAGTATTTCTGGTATTTTTGTGAAATTATAAATGCAGATTTTCGGAACAAAATAAAAATTGATAGAAAATTGACAGCATTTGATGAAAACTTCAGCTGTGCCTGTAAAAATGCATACGTAATACTGTTTCTGAAATGACTCGATATTGCCAAAAATGTTGTCTAGAGAAATATATCAGAAATGTTCTTTAAAAATGCCAGACATTTTGTCTCGGGCACCGTAGACAACATTTTTGGCAGGCTGAAGGTATATTAGAAATTATGTTTGAAAAACTTAAATGAGACAGCTATCAAATCTGCCTTTTTTCTGCCCGTAATCTACCCTGAGTCTACCTTTGAAATATTTTAAAATTTAATAACCTTCCGAGACACAACATTTTGAGTAGAAATTCAAAATATATAAACAGGTTTCTTTGTATTTCGTATTTTCAGCGCAATTTTCGTATGAAATTCAACAAAGTCGAATGTATATCTTATTCGCCCGAATATATGCTCGAATTCACATGTGGCATACGTGAATTGAAACCCAGCAAAGAGACCGTAATCGATACATCGTATACACTTGCTAAAAGAGTTAATGATTTGCAAATGCGAATACTTTTAGTACTGCCACGTCCCAATAATGAAACATATATTATGATCGATCAAATGCTCGACTACTGTGAGTTCTATCGTAAATCCTATAGTGGTAACATTTTTTCGATGGTCTACAAAATGATTGAGAAATATGTCAACGAAGTGCCTGCGTGTCCTATGATGGCGGTAAATTTTACTATTTTTTCATTTAATATTCAAAATGATCCTTTATAATTTTTGTTTTCAGAATTTTGCTTACACCACAAAAGATTTTCACTTAAATATGGATGATATGCCATCGTACACACCCGAGGTTAGTTATATAGGAAAGGCAGATTTTTTTATCAACGGTTCACGTATGGCTTACTATGCATTATATGGTGAAGTCGTTAATCGACGCAGCATTTGGTTAAAGAAACGCAAAAATTAATATTAAAAAATTATAAATGTGTTAACCAAAACATCAATTAAAAAAATGTAAAAAATATAAAAATTTAATAAATTGCAATGTTTAATTAATTCAACAAAAGTTGAAAATTGTATTTATATTGATAAATTGAATTTTTAGTGAAAATTTGAATTTTTAGTCAAAAAATTAAATTTTAGTGACAAATTAAATTTTTAATGAACATTTAATTTTTAGTTAAAATTTGAATTTTAAGTGGAAAATAGAATTTTGAGTGAAAAATTGAATTTTTAGTGAAAATTTGATTTGTTTTTGTGAAAATTTTACATTTTGGTGAAAATTTTCATTTTTAGTGAAAAATTTAATTTTTAGTTGTTAATTCAATTTTTGTGAAAAAATATAATTTTTAGTGAAAAATTAAATTTTAAGTGGATAATTCAATTTTTAATGAAAAAATTATGCACAATAATTTTTAGTAAAAAAATTGAAGTTCTAGTGAAAAATTGAATTTTAATGAGAAATTGAATTTTTTGTAAACAATTGAGTTTTCATTGAAAAAATGGAATTTATTAATAAAAAATTGAATTTTTAATGGAAAAAATTAATTTACAATGAACATTATATTTTTTGGGACAATTTAATATTTTCGGGACTAATTACTTTTTATTGGATGAACTTAATTTTTTTTGGGCCAAGTTGAATGTCATGTGAAAATGGATTTTTTTTAGTTTTGTGTTAAATTAATTTTTTGTGAAATCATTTTGTTTTGTTTTTTTTTTTTTTTTTTTTTTGGGACAGATATGTATATTTTTGGGACAAACTTCATTTTTGGGACAAGTGTTATTTTTAGTGATAAATTGTATTTTTTTAGTGAATAGTTGATTATTTGGAACAATTTAATTATTTTTGGACAATTTTTTTTTGTTTTCAGACGAACTTAATTTTTTTAGGACGACATTAATTTATTTTTTTGTTTGTGAAAAGTTTTTTTTTTATGTGAAAATGGATTTTTTTTGCCATTTTTTTGTTATTTTTGAATGTTTTGTGAAATCATTTTGTATTTTTTTAGGGACAGGTAGACATATAGAAAAAATAGTAAGAACGCATAAGAGCATTTCGAAGAGGTGAGGTTAATTTTTTATGAAATTTGCGTTTATTTGTTGTAAAATAAAAATTATTCTTTGTGATAGATGGACAGAAACTTACATTGTTCTAATGAGGAGGAGAAACAATTGGGTTTGAAACTAAGGAACGACAGTTCTACTCTTCGTTCCATTGCTCAAACCATTGGTCGTTTTTTATGTTTTGTATATAATGCTGAAATCAACTACAACATAAGAAAAACGTGGGAAACAACAGATAACCGTATAATAACCATGATAAAGAAGAACCCATTTGAGGCTTCAAGAATGATTTCGGCAGATATAGATAATGTGGTATTTTCCCGAACTGTGCGTCGACGATTACAACATTCCAATTTACCTGGAGGAGTAGCCAGAAAAGTTGCTTTACTTCGAAATAAAAACTTAAAGACGAGGCTAACTTTTGCAAGAAATCACATTCATTGTTCTGGGCCGAATGGTGAACAAAAAATGGCGAAATATTTTGTGGAGCGACGAAACAAAAGTAAATTTGTTCGGAAATGATAACGGAAGAAATGTTCGACGTCCTAAAGGCAAGGAGTACCATGTTCAGTACACTAAAAAAACTGTTAAGCATGGTGGCGGCAACATTATAGTTTGGGTCTGTTTTTCTTGGTCTGGAGTTGGTCCAATTTATCGAATTACCGACACAATGGCCAAATTTCAATACAAAAAGATCCTTCAAAACATAATGTTGCCTTATGCTGATGAAAATATTCTACTTTTAACATACTTTTAAAATTGTAAAGGATTGGGGTTTCAGATTCAAAAATGTTGCATTGCTTTGCTGGCCAAGCCAATCACTTGATATAAATCCCATTGAAAATCTGTGGGTGAGTATTGAAGCAACAAATATAAAAAGAATCATATTCAAATAAAAACGAATTATGGTCATTTGATCAAAAGTCTTGGGATGAAATACCAATTGAAACTTGTCGTAAATTTATATCCAGTATGCCAAAGAGAATGGACAAACTGTTTCAAAATAATGGAGGTTATACTGGGTACTGATGGTAAAATATTAAACACGTAAAAATTTGCATTAAATTTTAATAAAAGTACATTTTTAATTCATATGTACTGAATGTACTTATTATTTTGTCCAAGCATTTCCAATACCTTATATTCTATTAATGAATACTAAAGAGACATTGTTGTTAATACAGTTTTTATTATATTTAAATTATTAAATAAAATATAAATCATGAAATATAAACTGTTTTTTTTTTGTTCTTTAACATAAAAAAATAAAAAAAAATATTTTAATATACGTGTTCTTATTATTTTGCCCAATTTTATTGTATGAAAAAATTTTAAGCAAATTATTTTTTAATTAATGATGCAGATCGATATGTGCTTTAAAAACAAAGAAAAATGCCTTTAAACTACTATTTTTTCACGTAGCAATAAAAAGTAATGTCGAAAAAACTAAAAGATTCGCCCTTTTGGCATGACAAGATTTTCAATTTTTTGCAAATTTCTTCGTTTTTTTGCTATAACTCTTTATTGGTGCAAGATAAAATAGTGGTGTAAAGGCATTAATTGTTTCTTTTTAAAGCACCTATGGATTGGCATCATTATTTAAAAATATTTTGCCAAACATTTTCCTTGCAATTAACAAATGGCAAATTAATGTTTGGCAAAATATTTTGAAATAATGATGCCAATCGATAGTTGCTTTAAAAACAGACAATTAATGCCTTTACACGACTATTTTATCTTGCACCAATAAAGAGTTATAGCAAAAAAAACGAAAGATTTGAAAAAATTGAAAATCTTGTCATGCCAAAAGGGCGAATCTTTTCGTTTTTTCCACATAACTTTTTATTGCTACGTGATAAAATAGTAGTGTAAAGGCATTTTTTCTTTGTTTTTAAAGCAAACATTAAAAAATAATTTGCTTAAAATTTGTTCCTATTTACATTGCTATTTTATCTTGTGCTACTAAAAGTTATAGCATAAAAAACAAAAATATTTGCCTTTTGGTCAGGATATAGCCTCACAAAATCGTAATTTATAATTCAGTAAGTTGTCTAAATCCAAAGATATTTTATATACGTTATAATAATTGTTGAATAAACCAAAATAACAGAAAAAATTTTAAAAATCTAAATTTTGCTAATTTTAAACACTTCAAACTTTAAAATTTGATTTCCAAGCACATTCGCCTCTTTGGCATGACAGTGCCGATATTATATATTACCATTTTAAATATGTCTAAAATTACATATAATAATATTTAATCTATATTAAAATAACGAACAATTATTGTATAATTTATGTTTTTTTATGAAAATTGATTTTTAATTGTTAATCATTATTATTTGTTTTCCTAAAAATATATTTGATATGGTATCGCATTTCATTTAAATAACATTTAATGTGCATTTGCAAATTTATAACGTAACGTAATGTTGTGTATAAGCAAAAAGCTATATTTAGTACTAATTTTAGCAGCATTGCTAATAGAAAAAACAGAAACAAAGGTAAGATTAAGGAAAAAAAAACTAAACTGAAAAACTCTTATAGTACAAAAAAATAGTTTTAAATAATTTAAAAAAAATATTAAAAATAATTATAATGATTTTCTTGTATTTCATAATTTCAGCGCAATTTTCGTATGCAATTCAACAAAGTCGAATGTATATCGTATTCGCCAGAATATATACCCGAATTCACATGTGGCATACGCGAATTGAAATCCAGCAAAGAGTCCGTTATCGATGCATCATATACATTTGCTAAAAGAATCAATGATTTGCAAATGCGCATAATTTTAATACTGCCACGTCCTAATAATGAAACATATATTTTGATCGATCAAATGCTCGATTACTGTGAGTTCTATCGTAATTCCTATAGTGGTAACATTTTTTCGATGGTCTACAAAATGATTAAGAAATATGTCAACGAAGTGCCTGTGTGTCCTGTGAGGGCGGTAAGTTTTACTAATATTTTTTATTTAATATTAAGAATTATTTTTTATATATTTGTTTCCAGAATTTTGCTTACACCATAAAAGATTTTCACTTAAATATGGATGACATGCCATCGTACACACCCGAGGTTAGTTTTATAGGAAAGGCAGACTTTTTCAGCAACGGTTCACGTAAGGCCTACTATGCATTATATGGTGAAATCGTTAATCGACGCAGCATTTGGATAAAGAAACGTAAAAATTAATATTAAAAAAAAAATAAAAATACCAAAACATAAATTAAAATTTTTTAACAAAAGTATAACAATTCAATAAAGATAAATTACAGTTGCAGTCGAAATTTTAATTTTTATTGATAAATTTAATTTTTTGTGAAGAATTCAACTTTTAGTGAAAAAATGAATTTTTAATGAAAAGTTGAATTTTTAATGAAAAATTGAATATTTAGTGAAAATTTAAATTTTGAGTGAAAATTCGAAGTGAAAATTTTAAATTATAGTGAAAAACTGAATTCTTAGTGAAAAATTGAATTTTTAGTGTAAATTAAATTTTGAGTAAATAATTAAATAATTAGTGAAAATTTGCATTTTTAGAGAAAAATTGAATGAATTTTTCGTGAATAATTGAATTTTAGTGAAAAATTGAATTTTCAGTAAAAATTTGAATTTTTAGTAAAAAAATTTAATGTTTAGTGAAAAATGGAATTTTTAGTGAAAAATTGAATTTGTTGGTGAAAAATTTAATTTTTAGTGAAAAATTCAATTTATAGTGAAAAATTGACTTTTTAGTAAAAAATGTAATGTTGAGTGAAAAATTTAATTTTTAGTGAAAAATTGATATTTTAGTGAAAATTTGAATTTTAGTGAAAAATTGAATTTTAATGAAAAATTGAATTTTAGAGAAAAATTGAATTTCCAGTGATAAATTGAATTTCCAGTGAAAAAATGACTTTTTAGTGAAAAATTGAATTTTTAGTGAAAAATTGAATTTTTAGTGAAAAATTGACTTTTTAATGAAAATTTGAATTTTTAGTGAAATTTTGAATTTTTAGTGAAAATTTGAATTTTTAGTGAAAATTTGAATTTTTAGTGAAAAATTGAATTTTAGTGAAAATTTGAATTTCCAGTGAAAAATTTAATTTTCAGTGAAAAATTGAATTTTCAGTGAAAAATTGAATTTTCAGTGAAGATTTGAATTTTCACTGAAAAATAGAACTTTTAGTGAAAAGTATATTTTTAGTGCAAATTGAATAAGTGAATTTAGTGAAAAATTGAATTTTTAGTGAAAAATATATTTTTATACCCTACACCTATGAGGTACAGGGTATATTAACTTTGTGCATATATTGTAACGCCCCTTAGGAGGCGTGTCCGGTATAGAAAAGTATATATATTCTTGATCAGCATCGCTACCCGAGTCCGTTTAGCCATGTCCGCCTGTCAGTCTGTCCGTCTTGCTGTCTTGCTGTCCGAATACAGAATAACTTGAGAAATACTGATCAGAATGCGATGAAATTTCGTATTATTATATTTTAGCCAAAAGTAGGAACTGAGTTTAAAAATGAGCCAAATCGGTCAACGGACACGCCCACTTCCCATACAAGTCACTTTAATATAACTCTTTCGGAACTAATAACTCGAAAAGTATTCAAGGTATAGTTATAAAATTTAAAAAGTATTGTTAGAATTCACCTATAAATATGTGGTCCAAAAATGAGCGTGATCCGCCCACTTTTTTTTTCAATATTTCCCGGGTTTTCATAGTGGAAATTTGATCCGTAAATTATTAAAATCAAATCTATTAAATCAAAAATTTTAATTATATTTTAATTTTTTTTTTTAGCTGTTTATACTTTTATATAAATTTTTTAATTTATGGGGATATAAGACGTAAATTTCTGATATATGATAATTAAAAACTTTAAAATTAAGGTATGCAATTAAATATCCCACATTAATTATCCCCACCAAAGATGTAGGGTATTCCATAGTCGGGCTCCAGCGACTATAAAAATTCGCCCGACCGAACTTACCCAACTCGTTTTTTTTTTGGAAAATTTAATTTATTGGGACAAGTTGAATTTTTAGTGAATAAAATGTTTGCATTGTAAAATGGAGCAGACAAAATTAAGTTGTTTTATATAATCTTATATCGTATCAACAACAATATTAGGAATTTAAAAATATATAAAAAAAATCTAAAAAAAAAAAAAATGTACACTATTGTTGATAGAGTGAATAATGCTTGATGATTAATTTATTATATTTCGTACAGTTTTTTAAAATTTAATTTGAGAATTTTACTTTTATCTTCGGGCTTAAGATTGATTGCAATCTTTCTTTATACATAATCCTAATACAATCGAATTATAGTGATTTGCAATCTTCCTTTATACACAATCCTAATAAAATCGAATTAAAGTATATATATTTTTTTTATAACTTACAAATCAAGCAATGACTTCAATGTTGCGAATTTCGGTGAATTTGTATTATGAATTTACCTGAAAAGAGAGAGAAAAAGAAAAAAATCAAGATTAGCCCAGATGTGTCAAATATTATAAATCATTTATTATGGCTTAATACAAAAGAAATACAAAAGCAAAATAAAGGCAAAAAAAAATATAAAGTTTGTAAATTCTGCAAAATTTCACCAATATACTGTGCTCTCACAACAATAGCAACATTTCGCCGATTATTGCAGAGTCAACTTTAATTTTGACAACTTCATTCAAGTGCTTAATAGTTTTGGAAAAATTTGTAAATTACAATAATATTTATTTCTATAGAAAAAAGTCACATTAAGTGTCAACTTAAAATGAAATTGCTTATTCATTTCCAAGCCATTTGCAGAGTATTATGTTGTAGAAAATATTTAGATAATTTGTCAAAATGTCAAAAACAATGAGTGAAAGGCGCGCGCGCGCGCACAAGTGAAATGTCAAAAACATTTGACATTTTTGCACATTCCAAAAAAGGTGACAGTTAAATTTATGCCAAATTTGATGTGAGCTGTAGATTAAGCTAATAAAATGATAAAATGATGAGTAAGCTGCAAACACGCAATTTCACAAAACAAATACAAGATTTTATAGTAATAAAAAGTGTCATAAAAAAAATTTAATGGTATTAAAATTGATAGCACAATTTACAACTTATACAAATTTTTAGTATTTTTATGATTTTAATATTCATAAATAAAACTAACGTAAAATAACTAACAGCACAAAGAAATTATTTTGTTTGGACTGTCAACTAATTGACTGTTTAACAATTGATAGCTCAATATTGTTCAGGACATTTTTCTTAGAAAAAACAATTTGTTCTTCTCACGAAGGTTAATGCGAAAAAATAATTATACTTGGAAACATTTTTTTTCTAAGAAAAATTTGTTTTATTTTTCTAAATAAATTTGTTCGAACAATTAAACAAAAAAAAAACATTATAAGGAATTTCTAATCTAATACAAAATACAATATATTAGTTTTCATTTGAATTATGAATTTACCTGAAAAGATAGAGAAAAAGAAACTGTATTTTTATAAATTACCTACTATTTATTTAATAGTATATATAGTACAACAAACTATTAATATTATAGTATACGAATCAATATGATTTTGAAAAAAGTTTATTAGAATTAGAAACTATTGTATTTTAATAATATTTATTATTTTAATAGTATCGTACTCAAATTTTCAAAAATTTTCTAAAATAATTTTTTACCAACTTTTTTTTTAACTTTTTCTGACAATTTTTTTTTTTCAAAACTACTTATTTCATACAATTTTTTTAAAGATTTCAGATACCACATTATTTTTAAAAATTCATAATTCTATAGAAATCTCCTCCGAACTTCCTCCAAAAAAATATTTATTGTTAGAATTAAAATAGTCTATTAGCAAATTTTCCATTTTATTTGTGGAAAGAGTTATTATATAATTTAGCATACTTTTTGGCATCATTAATAAAAACCACCTCAAAAATAGTGCAGATTTATAAAATTGATAAACACGCGCATTTGTGTTCAGAAAACTCATTAAAAAATGAGGTTAATTAACTATATTAAAAAGTGTTTTAAATCAACTAACACACACAAAGCTTTTAATGGCATATTAAAAAGCCTAAGAGTAGACAATAAAAACCACGTAATTTTGCTAAATTTGGGTGACATATTTTTGCAATTAAAAATAAAATTTAAAAAAATAGTAGAACCTACATAAAATCTTTGTAGAAGGGTACAAAGTGGGCTTTCAAAATGCGGACTTCGTGTTGAAATTGCAAAGTTCATGAGTGAAGAGTAAAATGAGTAAAGAGTGAGATGAGTGAAGCGTAAATGAGTGACGAGTTAATGACTGAAGAGTTGATGACTAAAATGCAGAGTTAGTAATGATAGTGAAAAGTGGTGCTGGGGATCGCACACAGCGCTTAATGTCACTTTGACATATCATTGTGCAATTTGTTGATGTTCATTTTTGACAAATTAGAAAATTCCATCAACGATGCAACAGCAGCACATCACAGCACAGCACAGCATCGCCTGACAAACGAACATCATCATGTTGCTACTCCTCGAGCTTAGTATTTGTGTGAGACAGCAAATATAATACAGACTCATACTATGTAGAAAGTGCTTTAAGTGCTGCTCATAAGTTAACGTTAATGTTGCCATAATTTATTTAACACGCGGCAGGAGGCAGCGCAGCACAGGGCGCTCACGTCGCTGTGCAGCAATTTCTTAAAATCTAAATTGAACTGCGTCGAGTATATTTAATGAAAACCTTTCGTCGAGCAATGCACACAGAAAATTAAAAATTGAATAGTACAACAAATTATTAATTTTATAGTATCTAAAACAATATGATTTTCCTATTTAGTCAAAAGCTTACATAGTTTTAGAAACTAATGAATTTTTATATTATTTTATAATGCACTATAGTATCGAGCTTTTTAAGATATTTTAGTATGAAACTTAATAGTATAAAAAACTATTAATTTTATAGTATACAAATCCATATTATTTTTCTATTTAATTAATACTTTTCATTGATTTGGAAACTATTGTATTTTATTAATGTTTTATAATATACTATTACTTCTATAGTATCTAAGTTTTAAATAATTTTGTAGTATAATATTTAATAGTATAACAAAGCATTAATATAATCGTATACAAATCATTATGATTTTCCTATTTAATCCGAATTTTTAATAGATTTAGAAATTAATGTATTTTTAAAAATATTTTATAACATAGTATTCATTTTATAGTATCGAGCTTCTTAAGAAATGTTATTGTAAAATTTAATAGTATACCAAACTATTAATTTCACAGTGTACGAATCAATATGATTTTCCTATTAAATAAAAAGATTTAATTGATTTAGAAACTTTTGTATTTTAATATTATTTTACAATATACTATTATTTTATTAGTATCGTACTCATTGATAAATTTTAGTTTTAAATGTAATAGTACAACATATTATTGGTTTTATAGTATACGAATTCATATGATATTCCTATTTAATCAATAGTTTCATAGATATAGAAACTACTGTAATTTTAAAATATTCATTAATATACCATTACTTTAATAGTATCAGGCTTTTTAAGCGATTTTTGTATTAAATTTAATAGTAAAACAAACTATTAAATTTATAGTATACGAATGAATATGAATTAATATTATATACTATATCATCAATAGTATATCCTATTATATCAATAGTATATCCTATTATATAAATAGTATATCTTTCCTAAATGTATACAGCATTTGACACACTGTCAAGTGCGACAGCAAGTGTTGTGACAGTGGCAATTTATAGAAAAACAAGGCTAAGAAGTGAAACAGCGCCATCTACAAGTAAGGCACAATTTGAAGTACTTGCGTTGTGTGTGTGTAAAGAGCTTACCACGGATGAGTAGAAAACAAAGTGCGGCAAAAAAGTGTCGAGGTAAAAAGCCACAGATGTGAAGAAAAAAACGAAGAAGTAGAATTTGCTAAAATCAAGTGGTGTTGGCATTGACAGCAGGGGAGCTCAGGCGACAACTTGTCAACGCCTTTATTAATTAAATGTAATTTTTATTCTCCCTACGCTGACATTTTGAACATTGTCACACATACAACATATACTTTTAAGTAGGTGTTGAAAAATTCACACCAAGCTAAATCAAAAAAAAAAGAAGATAAAAATTATTTTAAATAATGTCAAGCAATGAATTTCATGCGCAACAAGGTGCTGCAATGAAGGAAATGTGATTATATATCATAAGTGAAATGATTATTGAAATGTGATGTCGATGTTTCTCGTAATGGGGATGAGTTATTTGAATAATAAATTCAATCGCATTATAAAGCAAAGCCTTATAAGCGCCTAAAAGTGTGCAATAATTTGAGAAATTTGCAATAAAAGCCGATGCATAATATAATTATGCAGACAAAAGTGTTTAAATTTTGTGCAAACATAATTAATTAATAAATATAATTAGTTGTACAAAGTGCAGCCTTAAGATATGTAGGTGAAATTATGTAATTTGCATTATTATGCAAAATACATATTTGCCTAAAAGTGAAAAATAATTGAATTATGTTTTGGTTAATCAAAAGCAGTACTATGGAGATCCATTTTTCAATAAAAATTCAAATTTTCACTAAAAATTCAAATTTTCACTAAAAATTCAATTTTTCACTAAAAATACAAATTTTCACTAAAAATTTAATTTTTCACTAAAAATTCAATTTTCCACTAAAAATTCAATTTTTCACTAAAAATTCAATTTTTCACTAAAAATTCAATTTTTCACTAAAAATTCAATTTTTCACTAAAAATTCAATTTTTCACTAAAAATTCAATTTTTCACTAAAAATTCAATTTTTCACTAAAAATTCAATTAAACAAATATATTAAAAAAAAACCTACTCATTTAATTACATAATACATGTTATCTAATTAGTAAAGCATTGCATTTAATTTATAACAAACACCGAAAAATAAAAATAATTATTGTTTTTCAATACCATTTGACCTACTTGTTAACAATTTTATTGTTATTTAATCAATGTAATAACAAATACACCCTCAATAAATTCTATACCCTCAACAATAATTAAACAAAAAAAAACTTTTGTTTATGAGATAATGGATGAATGATGCAGCTGAAATTTATAATAATATTTTGTACTTTAATATTACTTTTTAATTGTTGATTTTACATTTTTTAATTGTTTTATAAATGAACATAAAATAGTTTATATATATATATATATATATATATATATATATATATACATATATATATATATATATATATATATATATAAATATATATATATATATATATATATATATATATATATATATATATATATATATTTCGTATACGGTTGTATATTTTTGTTTTGTGATTTTAATTCATTTTTTAAGCATAGCTGTTCATTTTTGTCTCTTTTATTTTTTTAGCCTTTTGTATTTTAGAGTTTTGTTTTTATTTTTCGTATCAATTTGATTCAGATTTTGTTTTTTTTTTTGCATTTTTATTTGTTTGTTTTTGATTTTTAGATTGACTTTATGTATTAGTTTTTTCTTTAATTTTTATATTTTATTTTCTATTTATTTTGCTTTTTTTTTGCATTTTCTATTTATTTTGCTTTTTTTTGCATTTTCCATTTTTTGTGATTTTACGTTTTTGGTTTTGTGTTTTTTACTTTTGTTTTTGTGTTTTTGGTGTTGTGTTTTTCTTTGGTTTTAATGTTTTGTCTTTTATATTTGCGGGTTTAATTTTTCGTTACTTTTGTTTTTGTTTTTGCTTTTAATTTTTTTATCACTTCTTCATTTTTATCATTTTGATTTCGATTTTGATTTTCTTTCTTTTTGCATGTTTTATTTGTTTGTGTCTGTTTTTGATTTTGAGATTGACTTTGTGTATGTGTTTTGCTTTAATTTTTATATATTATTTTTTATTTCTTTTGCTTTTTTTAATTTTGTTATTTATTTTGTTTTTACGGTTATTTTTTACTTTTGTTTTTGCGTTTTAGGTTTTGTGTTTTTACTTTTGTTTTCAGTTTTTTTTTATTTATTTAAGGTTTTGATTTTGCTTTGTCTTTGTTTGTGTTTTTGATTTTATGTATGTGTTTTTGTTTTTACTTTTGTTTTTATTTTTTTTTTTTAATTTTGCTTCTGCTTTTGTTTTTGATTTTGTATTTTCTTTTTGTGTTTTTACTTTTGTGTTTGTGCTTTTGTTTTTGATTTTGTATTTGTGATTTGGTATTTGCATTTGTTTTTTATATTTGCGTTATTGATTTTTAATCTTTTGTTTTTTTTTGTTTTGTGTTTTGCATTTGATCTTGTGTTTTTTCCTGCATTTTTGCTTGTTTTTGGTTTTCTTATTTTTGTATATTTGATTTTGTGTTTTTAAAGTTTTTTATCCTTTTAACTTTTGTGTCTTTGATTTTGTTGTTGTGGTTTTGATTTTGTGTTTCTGCTTTTGTATTTTTGAATTTATTTTTTCGTTTTTCGTTTTTTTTTATTTAGCATTTTTGCTGTAATTTTTGTTTTTGCATTTATTATGATTTTGTGTTTTTGCTTTTGTGTCCTTTTTAGCATTTGATTTTTGCTTTTACTTTATTTTGAGTTTGTTTCTGTGTTTGTTTTTTATTTTGGTGTTATTCAGTTTTTGCTTTTGTTTTTGTTTTTGCTTTTGTTTTTTATTTTTATTTTTGCTTCTTTTTATTTTTACTTTTATTTATGGGTTTTTGCTTTTGGAATATTTTTTTTTTATTTTAGTTTTTTGTTTCATGTTCGGAACTGATGTAAGTTCCGGGTTATTTCGTTTAAAAAATTTAGGTTGTCGCCACGCCCGTTTCCCATTTATTATTTTTTATATTTTTTCCATATATTATTTTAATTTACATATTTTTTTATATTTTGTTTTACATTTTTCGTTTTTTTTCTATAATAAAAATATGCTTCATTTTGTAATTTTTTTCAATTACAATCTGAAAAAATTGTCAACATTTTATTTACTACCATAAAACTCAGACGCACTAAAAATAGCGCAATATTTGCGATTAACATTATTGGACTTGGAACGTAGTAAAACCTTCAGTTAAGTCAAAGATTAACCCAAAGCAAAAACATGAATCATGCACTCTGATACTGGGTTGATTTGTACTTCTTATGCACTTTCGATTATCTTGTGAAAAACAATTTTTTTATGACGATATTTGAAAGATTTACAAGGAATAATAATAAATATGTTCGAGCCCTGCCTTAAACTAAAATAATTTGCAGTCTTTTTGCATTATTCAATTAGTCATCGACAGTTCAAACTAATGGCCATCCAGTCATAGGCACCGCAAGCATTTTTATTTTTATATTTTTTATTTTGGTAACGTCTCTGACTGACCACTTGATTTCATTATGTACTGCAATAGTTATTTTTGTTTATTTGTTGTTTTTGCCGGTATTAGTATGCCTTAGGCCAATTACGAATAACTAACCTACTCGCCGATTATTGGCTTGATCAGCTTATCAGGCTACAGTTTTTATTGATGGACGGTTTTGCTTTGAGTCATAATACGTCTCTGATTGTTGTTTGGCATATTGTAGTAAAATCGAATTTTTTTCATTTTTTATTGATTTATAATAGTTTGTTTTTGGACATTTCATCATCATCATCATGCAAATAAATGGCAAAAACATTATATCGTGTTGATTTTAATCAATTTTTGGTATTGCAATCGAGCGCACGATCGCCTGACGCGCAATTTAATATGGATCACTTATGGTGTCTGGCTCGGTTTGCTATAAAAAAAAAAGCTATAAATATGATGCTATAAATTAGGTAATGCAACAAAAGGCTATAGAAAAAGCAAACAAAAAGACAATAATGGTGGGTGATGTGAGGAATTTATTAAAAACAGTAGTGGAAATTGATTTTCAGTAAAAATTTTAATTATTAGTGAAAATTAATTTTTAGTGAAAATTTAAATTTTTAGTGAAAATGGAATTTTTAATGAAAAATGGAATTTTTAGTGAAAAATGGAATTTTTAGTAAAAAATATAATTTTTAGAGAAAATTTGATTTTTTAGTGAAAAATTTATTTTTAATGAAAAATTAAATTTTTAGTGAAAAATTTTAATTTTTAGTGAAAAATTGAATTTTTTTTTAGTGAAAATTTGCTTTTTTTTTTAGTGAAAAATTGAATTTTTAGTGAAAAATTGAATTTTTAGTGAAAAATTGAATTTTTAGTGAAAAATTGAATTTTTAGTGAAAAATTGAATTTTTAGTGAAAAATTGAATTTTTAGTGAAAAATTGAATTTTTAGTCAAAAATATAATTTTTAGTGAAAAATTGAATTTTTAATGAAAAATTATTTTTTTTTTTGTCAAAAATTGGGTTTTTAGTGAACATTTGAATTTTTAGTGAAAAATTGAATTTTTAATGAAAAATTGAATTTTTAGTGAAAAATTGAATTTTTTAGTGAAAAATTGAATTTTTTAGTGAAAAATTGAATTTTTTTTTAGTGAAAAATTGAATTTTTTTTTAGTGAAAAATTGAATTTTTAGTGAAAAATTGAATTTTTAGTCAAAAATATAATTTTTAGTGAAAAATTGAATTTTTAGTGAAAAATTTAATTTTTAGTGAAAAATTGAATTTTTAGTGAAAAATTGAATTTTTAGTGAAAAATTGAATTTTTAGTGAAACATTATTTTTTTTTTGTCAAAAATTGGATTTTTAGTGAAAAATTGAATTTTTTAGTGAAAAATTGAATTTTTAGTGAAAAATTGAATTTTTAGTGAAAAATTGAATTTTTAGTGAAAAATTGAATTTTTAGTGAAAAATTGAATTTTTAGTGAAAAATTGAATTTTTAGTCAAAAATATAATTTTTAGTGAAAAATTGAATTTTTAATGAAAAATTATTTTTTTTTTGTCAAAAATTGGGTTTTTAGTGAACATTTGAATTTTTAGTGAAAAATTGAATTTTTAATGAAAAATTGAATTTTTAGTGAAAAATTGAATTTTTTAGTGAAAAATTGAATTTTTTAGTGAAAAATTGAATTTTTTTTTAGTGAAAAATTGAATTTTTTTTTAGTGAAAAATTGAATTTTTAGTGAAAAATTGAATTTTTAGTGAAAAATTGAATTTTTAGTCAAAAATATAATTTTTAGTGAAAAATTGAATTTTTAGTGAAAAATTGAATTTTTAGTGAAAAATTGAATTTTTAGTGAAAAATTGAATTTTTAGTGAAAAATTGAATTTTTAGTGAAACATTATTTTTTTTTTTGTCAAAAATTGGGTTTTTAGTGAAAAATTGAATTTTTAGTGAAAAATTGAATTTTTTAGTGAAAAATTGATTTTTTTAGTAAAAAATTATATTATATATTTTAATTTTGAGTGAAATAAATAATTAAAATATAAAAAAATATATATTTATCTTTTATTCATTTTAAAAAGCCTTCCTTGTGCACAGCAACAAATCGTCGCCTTGGGTAACAAAAGCAATTAAGGACCTAATTTGTATTTAAATGTCGACCACAACTTTTTCGACTGCTTTGTCTTCATTACTTCTGCAACAATAAAATTAAACAAACTCTGTCTCTGCTTCCTCTGTCATATTTCAGAAGCTAATAGCAGTCGTTAAAACGTCTGTTGAGCTTAAAATAAAAATTATATTTTATTTCTAAGCTAATTAATGTTGAACACAATTTGTGTGAATAAAATAAAATGTTTTTTTTTTTGCTGCCTTTGTTGGCCAAATTGTTAAAAAGGAAAAAAAAAGAAATAAATAACATTTTTAACATATTAATAAATTAGCAGCTGTCGCCGGTGCGTATGTTAATTAAAGCTAGCTAGGTTTGTTTTATGTTTAAATTATGTTAAACCATGAACGTCTTATATTAGGTGGTCCTACTAATTAACTGAATGTGCCTAAAGTGAATCAATGTGGATCAATATAAAAAAAGCATTTGAAAAAGGCTTAAATCAGTACAGTGAAAAATAGACTATAACAAAAGGTCTACCGAAAAAAAATTAAAACAATAAATAAAAATGTAGATGGCGATTATTTCCTTTTTGTTATAATTTTGGTTATAAATTTTATTTTCAAAGCTGTGCTTTTTTCTTTTGTATTTGGGAAAAAATGTGCGATTCTTTTTTTTATTTTCAGACAAGTTTATATTAGACCGTGCGATTATTTCATTGGGTTAGAAAAGCACTTAACAACCAAAGTTCAAGAGTTCAGATTCAAATAAAAAGAAGGTAGCTACGGCCTAAGATGACTATTGTTTCAGGTTCTTTTTATTGTCCGGTGATGACTATATTGCTTTTCGTTAGAAGTTGAAAGATTTGGGTTTTAAAAAAGCAGACAGAGTTCAATGCACGGTAATGCTTTTTCAAAGATGTTGGGTAAAAATTTAATAGAGACAAAAATTACTAAAATGTATTACTAAAATTTAAGTTTTTCACTAAAATTCAATTTTTCACTAAAATTAATTTTTTCACTAAAATTCAATTTATCACTAAAATTAAAATTTCTTACAAAAATTCAATTATTAACTAAAAATTAAATTCTTCACGAAAAATTAAATTTTTAACGAAAAATTAAATTTTAAACTAAAAATTTAATTTTTAACTAAAAATTAAATTTTTAACTAAAAATTAAATTTTTCGCTAAAAATTAAATTTTTAACGAAAAATTTAATTTTTAACTAAAAATTAAGTTTTTAACTAAAAATTAAATTTTTCACTAAAAATTTATTTTTCCACTAAAAATTCAATTTTTCACTAAAAATTCAATTTTTCACTAAAAATTCAACTTTTCACTAAAAATTCAAATTTTCACTAAAAATTCAATTTTTCACTAAAAATTCAATTTTTCACTATAAATTCAATTTTTCACTAAAAATTCAATTTTTCAAAATAAAATTCAATTTTTCACTAAAAAATTCAATTTTTCACTAAAAATTTCAATTTTTCACTAAAAATTCAATTTTTCCTTAAAAATTCAATTTTTCCTTAAAAATTCAATTTTTCACTAAAAATTCAAATTTTCACTAAAAATTCAATTTTTCACTAAAAATTCAATTTTTCACTAAAAATTTAATTTTTCACTAAAAATTCATTTTTTCACTAAAAATTCACATTTTCACTAAAAATTCACATTTTCACTAAAAATTCAAATTTTCACTAAAAATTAAAATTTTCACCAAAAATTAAAATTTTCACTAAAAATTAAAATTTTCACTAAAAATTCAAATTTTCACTAAGTATTTAATTTTTCACTAAAAATTCAATTTTTCACTAAAAATTCAATTTTTCACTAAAAATTAAATTTTTCACTAAAAATTCAATTTTTCACTAAAAATTCAATTTTTCACTAAAAATTCAAATTTTCACTAAAAATTCAAATTTTCACTAAAAATTCAATTTTTCACTAAAAATTCAATTTTTCACTAAAAATTCAATTTTTCACTAAAAATTCAATTTTTCACTAAAAATTCAATTTTTCACTAAATATTTAACTAAAAATTCAATTTTTCACTAAAAATTCAATTTTTCACTAAAAATTCAATTTTTCACTAAAAATTCAATTTTTCACTAAAAATTCAATTTTTCACTAAAAAATCAATTTTTCACAAAAATTCAATTTTTCACAAAAATTCAATTTTTCACTAAAAATTCAATTTTTCACTAAAAATTCAATTTTTCACTAAAAATTCAAATTTTCACTAAAAATTCAAATTTTCACTAAAAAATCAAATTTTCATTAAAAATTCAATTCTTCACGAAAAATTCAATTTTTAACGAAAAATTTAATTTTTAACTAAAAATTAAAAATTCAAATTTTCACTAAAAATTCAAATTTTCACTAAAAATTCAATTTTTCACTAAAAATTCAATTTTTCACTAAAAATTCAATTTTTCACTAAAAATTCAATTTTTCACTAAAAATTCAATTTTTCACTAAATATTTAACTAAAAATTCAATTCTTCACGAAAAATTCAATTTTTAACGAAAAATTTAATTTTTAACTAAAAATTAAAAATTCAATTTTTCACTAAAAATTCAATTTTTCACTAAAATTTCAATTTTTCACTAAAATTTCAATTTTTCACTAAAAATTCAATTTTTCACTAAAAATTCAATTTTTCAACAAAAATTCAATTTTTCACTAAAAATTCAATTTTTCACTAAAAATTCAATTTTTCACTAAAAATTCAATTTTTCACTAAAAATTTAATTTTTCACTAAAAATTTAATTTTTCACTAAAAATTCAATTTTTCACTAAAAATTCAATTTTTCACTAAAAATTTAATTTTTCACTAAAAATTTAATTTTTAGTGAAAAATTGATTTTTTTCAATAAAAAATTAATTTTTTCATTAAAATGCAAATTATAAATTTTTGATTAATGCCTGTCATCATTTATTTTTCTTCTTCTTAGTCATTCGCGTGCCCTGATAATGAAGGCAAGAAACCCCCAAACCACAAAAATTTACATCATAACATTGAGATAACATTTGACGCCAGGCATTAATTAAAAAAAATAAATCACAGACAGTAGCTACCACAGTTTTGGACACCAGCATGTTTTTTCTTTTTATTTTTGAAATTGAAGACACCAAAAAAAATATTAATAATAAAACCAAACTGTTTAAAAAGTCATTAACTAATAGTTATATTTTTAGTATTGGAGCCCACACGTTGTGTTATTTATTAGGGTTTGCAGATGATTGATTTATGTTTATTAATATTGTGTTTTTAGTTTTTTTTTATTATTTTTTAAAGTATTTAGGTTTTCTCCATTACTAGCTACTCTTTTTTGCATTTTTGATTTTTTTTTTGTGAATAATTTTATTTTTAGTGAAAAAAAAATCATAAATTTTAAGAGATTATGTGGACTTCAATTTAAAAATTGAATTTTTAGTAAAAAATTTAATTTTTGAGAACAATTTGAATTTTTAATCATAATTGAATTTTTAGTGAAAAGTTAAGTTTATAGTGTAAAATTGAATTTTTAGTGAAAAATTTAAGTTTTAGTGATATATATTATTTTTTAGTGATAAATTTAATTTTTTGTGAAAAATTGATTTTTTAGTAAAAAAATTGAATTTTTTGTGGAAAATTGAATTTTTAGTGAAAAAAAAATATATTCTTTCAATTTTTAAATAAAAATTCAAAAATTGAATTTTTATTTAAAAATTGAATTTTTATTTAAAAATTGAATTTTTATTGAAAAATTGAATTTTTAGCCGAAAATATAATTTTTTTGAGAAATTGATTTTTAGTGAAAAATTTAAATTTTGAAATTTACTTTTTAATAAAGTTCTGTTTAGAATTTACAATTTTCCTTGTGCTTTATTAATATTTATTAAGCCTTTTTAAGCCATATTTGCGTTTAATTTATTATTGAAACTGATAACGTTTCGTAATACAAACAATTTGCTGAATTTGTATTTATTTCGTGCTGTTTATTTTATTTTTGGTGCGGTTTTGCTTTAATTTAAATGCGTACTTGGGCTCTTTCAGTGGGTTTTTTAATTTATTATATTTAATATTTTTATTATTTAATATTTTTTTTTATTTTATTATTTTTCTTGAGTATTTATTTATGTTAAGCGCGAGTGCAATGACTTCGTACGCATATATTTGCGAAATTGGAGCAGTTGATTTTTTAATCTAATTATATTAATTAGTTCAGTTTTACTTTTTTCACTTTTTGTTGTATTTTTTTTTTTTTATTGTGCAGAACCTTTGTATCGCGTAATTTGCTTTCTTATCAGTGAAAATTATTTAAACATGCAGTGTATTTGTACCGAGTATGGCAAACAAGCGTAACAAGTATTGCAAAACTGAATAAACATTTAATATTTGATGGATTTCAATGGACTTATGTGGGCAGACACGCGCGCGTGGCTTGTGGGAAAAAAATATACGCGGTTGCTACGTAGTAGTATTAAATACTTGTAGTAATTATAACTGGGGAATGACGTTAGTGAATTTCAGAATTTATTTAATTTATAAAAGAATTTTATATAAAACAGATATTTAATGAAGACTTTTGAAGATGTTGTTACAGAGGTTATTTAAATGAGCGTTATTTAAACAAAACCTAAAATAAAGGAATTGGATGGGGGTTGTACATTTACGTAGAGTGATAATTTTTAGGTCTTTGAATGCAGATGTTAGATGTTCATAAAGTTTTCGCATTTAGTTTAGGGAATTTTTGGTTTAATAAATATAATACACAGATGAAAGTAAAGCAACTGAGATTATTTGATACAAAATAATATAATAAAATTAATTGCATATACGAATTATTTAATAGTATAAATCAAATCCTTTCTGGGTTGAGGTATCTGCTAATATATATAAATATATAGCATGTACACCAACCTACAGTTTTACCCGCATTACACAGTTTTACAGCCACTAAACAGTTTGAAATTCACTATAGAGTATTACATGTACTGTTGTACCGATCGAACATATTTTACATATTGAATATAAATTTTATTTTTAGCATAAAATTTAAAACTTTTTCAGTCCAATAAAACATACGATTGTTATTAATAGCTACACGTGTATTAACAAATTATAAATATGATCAATACAAGTACTTTTAATTTATTTGCACTTACGCTATCCATATCAATGTGTTTTCCAAAGAATTTCGTAAATATTTGAAGCTTATCAATCATAAAAAAAAGTAAAATACATGCAAAAATTATTAAACTTCAAGTGTTTAAAAAGTAGTTATTAATTAGAAAAAACACAAAAATGTTATCTTTGCACACATATTGCGCAGAAGTTATTTGCTATATAAAATACTAAATTTTATTAGAACTGACCATATGTTTCACATTTATCTGACCTACATTAATAGTTATTGTGACTTAAACTAAAAAAAAATAATATAACGACGAACTACCAAACTATAAGAGATAGTTATTGATATCTTGCTAATTGATTTGGAATTTGTTAGTGATAATAGAAACTGTATTATTGACAAAAGAAGATCGTGTTTTCGTGGGTGTCAATTTATCGTAGTTTTTAGTGTTTTTTTTTTTTAATTTATATTTTTATCTATTTTTTATTTATTATAACTTTTTTCATTCCACTTTAATCTGCTTAAATAAATAAATAATGCATTTTTGGACATAAATTTAGCGCCAACAAAAGAACCAATGGTTTCTATAATGTTAAACAAAAAGCCAAGCAATTTTGTATACATTTGCATAATTTTAAAATTTTAATGTAAATATTATAATCACGAACTTGTCAAATATAAGGCACTTTATATGGGAAAAAAATAATGTAATAAAAAATTATAAAAAATACAAATAAAATAAATGGACAAAGCGTCAAATTTATGCCGAAAATGTTGCGTCTAATTTGCATAATTTTTTAAGCATTTTAACAACTTAACAACTTCACAGTTTTTGGTGTAAAATTAAACGATTAGGCGCGATTTTAATTTGAAATTTAAAATATGTTTTGTAAGTATTTTATTATGTTTGTTGAATATATGTTTGATGATTATGATAAATAGAATGAATGGGATGAATATGATGAATATAATGAATATATTCATCATATGAATATGATGAATATGATGAATATGATAAATATGATAAATATGATGAATATGATGAATATGATAAATATGATGAATAAGATAAATATTATAAATATGATGAACATGATGAATATGATGAATATGATGAAAATGATGAATATGATGAATATGATGAATATGATGAATATGATGAATATGATGAATATGATGAATATGATGAATATGATGAATATGATGAATATGATAAATATGATAAATATGATGAATATGATAAATATGATACATTTGATGAATATGATGAACATTATGAATATGCTGAATATGATGAATATGATGAATATGATGAATATAATGAAAATGATGAATATGATAAATATGATACATATGATGAATATGATGAACATTATGAATATGCTGAATATGATGAATATGATGAAGGTACGGTAAGTTAAGGTAGGGTAAGGCAGGGAAAGGTAGCGTAAGGTAGGGTAAGGTAGGGTAAGGTAGGGTAAGGTAGGGTAAGGTAGGGTAAGGTAGGGTAAGGTAGGGTAAGGTAGGGTAAGGTAGGGTAAGGTAGGGTAAGGTAGGGTAAGGTAGGGTAAGGTAGGGTAAGGTAGGGTAAGGTAGGGTAAGGTAGGCTAAGGTAGGCTAAGGTAGGGTAAGGTAGGGTAAGGTAGGGTAAGGTAGGGTAAGGTAGGGTAAGGTAGGGTAAGGTAGGGTAAGGTAGGGTAAGGTAGGGTAAGGTAGGGTAAGGTAGGGTAAGGTAGGGTAAGGTAGGGTAAGGTAGGGTAAGGTAGGGTAAGGTAGGGTAAGGTAGGGTAAGGTAGGGTAAGGTAGGGTAAGGTAGGGTAAGGTAGGGTAAGGTAGGGTAAGGTAGGGTAAGGTAGGGTAAGGTAGGGTAAGGTAGGGTAAGGTAGGGTAAGGTAGGGTAAGGTAGGGTAAGGTAGGGTAAGGTAGGGTAAGGTAGGGTAAGGTAGGGTAAGGTAGGGTAAGGTAGGGTAAGGTAGGGTAAGGTAGGGTAAGGTAGGGTAAGGTAGGGTAAGGTAGGGTAAGGTAGGGTAAGGTAGGGTAAGGTAGGGTAAGGTAGGGTAAGGTAGGGTAAGGTAGGGTAAGGTAGGGTAAGGTAGGGTAAGGTAGGGTAAGGTAGGGTAAGGTAGGGTAAGGTAGGGTAAGGTAGGGTAAGGTAGGGTAAGGTAGGGTAAGGTAGGGTAAGGTAGGGTAAGGTAGGGTAAGGTAGGGTAAGGTAGGGTAAGGTAGGGTAAGGTAGGGTAAGGTAGGGTAAGGTAGGGTAAGGTAGGGTAAGGTAGGGTAAGGTAGGGTAAGGTAGGGTAAGGTAGGGTAAGGTAGGGTAAGGTAGGGTAAGGTAGGGTAAGGTAGGGTAAGGTAGGGTAAGGTAGGGTAAGGTAGGGTAAGGTAGGGTAAGGTAGGGTAAGGTAGGGTAAGGTAGGGTAAGGTAGGGTAAGGTAGGGTAAGGTAGGGTAAGGTAGGGTAAGGTAGGGTAAGGTAGGGTAAGGTAGGGTAAGGTAGGGTAAGGTAGGGTAAGGTAGGGTAAGGTAGGGTAAGGTAGGGTAAGGTAGGGTAAGGTAGGGTAAGGTAGGGTAAGGTAGGGTAAGGTAGGGTAAGGTAGGGTAAGGTAGGGTAAGGTAGGGTAAGGTAGGGTAAGGTAGGGTAAGGTAGGGTAAGGTAGGGTAAGGTAGGGTAAGGTAGGGTAAGGTAGGGTAAGGTAGGGTAAGGTAGGGTAAGGTAGGGTAAGGTAGGGTAAGGTAGGGTAAGGTAGGGTAAGGTAGGGTAAGGTAGGGTAAGGTAGGGTAAGGTAGGGTAAGGTAGGGTAAGGTAGGGTAAGGTAGGGTAAGGTAGGGTAAGGTAGGGTAAGGTAGGGTAAGGTAGGGTAAGGTTGGGTAAGGTAGGGTAAGGTAAGGTAAGGTAAGGTAAGGTAAGGTAAGGTAAGGTAAGGTAAGGTAAGGTAAGGTAAGGTAAGGTAAGGTAAGGTAAGGTAAGGTAAGGTAAGGTAAGGTAAGGTAAGGTAAGGTAAGGTAAGGTAAGGTAAGGTAAGGTAAGGTAAGGTAAGGTAAGGTAAGGTAAGGTAAGGTAAGGTAAGGTAAAGAAAGTTAAGGTAATAATAATTTAAATTGGTAATGGTTTGGTGTAGTATACTATATTTCCTGATTAAAACATATATTTTTTTGTTATATATTTATTCTATATTTTACTATTTATTCAATAAATTAAATTTTGTACATATAAATCTTGTTACTGGTAGGTTATTGTTATGCTATTATTAACTCGCGACGTGTGAAGTGGTTTGGCTGTCAGCGCAAAAATTATTGGGCAACAGTCTGCGACAACGTGATCGATTTATTGATAGCGAGTCACTGATAAGCACTTAATACAAGACAATTAACATGCGACGAGTAATGTATATAGTCAAAAATAACCTAAATTGTGGCGCTAGCATAATCAATTGTCGCGCCTCTATTGACGCCCCCTTAAAACATACAATCAGTTGATAAAAATTAAAGAATAACAAAAATAAAAATATAATAAATTAAAAAAAAGAAAAGTACATTGAAAACATATAAAACCCAATAAAAATCAAATCTACACAGTTAAATCAAGCAACAGTTAATTAAAAAACCATCATTAGAATACATTACAATGTAATGCATGCGCCATACACGTGACAGCAGACAACAATCGACCAATTTTTTGACATAACACAATTGATCTACGTCTGTCAGCTGTCACCGCGCAGCGTACATAATACAAACGTAGTTAATATTATTATTATTATTTTGTACGCGTGTTGTCAATACCAATTGAAAAAAGTAATTTCGCATTATGTTACAAAACTTAATATTGTTTTTTGTTTTTTTTTTTTATTTTCTTTGTTTCGTTTATCACAATATCAGAAATCAGTATCTTTTAATAAGCAGCTGTATTTTAGTTTTATTAATAAATTTATCAGATACTCAGATGCTATCGAGCTCTGACAATAAATAGCCTTAGAAAAAAAGAACACTGAACTCATTTTTAATTAGTTACTGCGTAGGCTACGTATATCAGATATTGTTGACGACAATGCATTGGCTTTGTTAAACGTGACAAAAGAATTTTGTGTCGTCTATAAAATAGTAATAAATTTTTGTTTTTACAAGTGTTAATTTTAGTTAAAATATTATTTAAAATTTAATTATACATAATTTTTAACATTCGAAGTGATTTTTGTAAAAATAACGGATTAAATACGGATTCACAATTTTCCAAAAGTTTTAGATATTTAAAGAATAAATCACAAAAAAAAATATTTTTAATATTTGTGTAGAGTTAAAATATCATTTAGATTAAAATTGTGAATAAAAAGTGAGTTTTGAAATATGTCGGATTAAATACGGATGAATTAATACAGAAATATACCTAAAGTATTTTAGTTGAAATATTATTTAAAATTGAATTATACTTAATTTTAAACATTCAAAGTGATTTTGTAAAGAAATCGGATTAAATAAGGATTCACAAATATTTGTTTAGATTAAAATTGTGTATAAAAAGGCAAATCTGAAATATTTCGGATTAAATACGGATGAATTGATACAGATACATTCTAAAAATATGCTCAAAAATATAATAAAAAATGTTTTTAATTGTTTATTATTACGTAGCATATAAATAAAATTTGTATTCCAAAAAAATGTGTTATATAATATTAGTTTTCAGAAATGTCGGATTAAAAACGGATCAATAAATCAATGGATATACATAGTAAATACATACAGATAAGGTTTTTTTTTAGAAAGTAATATGCATTTTATTGGGTATACATTTATAACACAAAGTATATTAGTATGTCAACTAAATATGTTCTTAAAACATTTGTTTGAAATCACATAAAATTGAATAAAAGCCAATTACGGATCAAAATCTGATAAAATACTTATCATATACTAATAAAACACTAATAAGTGAATACTCTCAAATATATTATAATGTAAATATCAAAGTCAACATAGAAATAAAAATGTTTAAATAATCAATAAATGGTTAATTTCGATCAAACTTCGATTTCGTAAAAAACGGATTAAATGCGGATCAATTAATTAGAAGGCAAATTAGTACTAACGCAACATTATTAGTTAAACATATTTTTAATTAATTTCAAGACTTTTATATATAGAATATTTTTGAAATAGAGTTTAATTATGGAAATACATCAAATGCTTATGAATTTTAGCGTTTTCTGATAGGTTTCGGTTATTTTAAAAGTGATTGATGTTTTATAAAAAATTAAAATGAAATTAAAATGTAAAATATTTAAAACATTTTATTAGAAAACATTACTATTAAAAACGGTGATATACGATTGCATTGCGGTTGAACAACGATTGTATAAAATGGAATACTGATGTAATGCGGATGAAATACGATTGTAAAATGCCATAATACGGTGGAAATTTTTATACTGTGAAAATTAATACAGATTGTTGTCAAGAATATATGTATGTGGATATCGGCCGATTGTTTTACGGATGAAATGCGGAGTTAAACCGTACATTTTACTGACTTATTAAATATTGTTATATATGAGTGTCTTGTGAATATTATGCGGATGTAATGCGGAGTTAAATCGTTTGTTTAAATGATAAAATACGGATTGAAAAGTGTAAAGTGATACATGGAAAAATAGGGATGTAATTAGAAAAGGAGATCCTCCATCCGAAAAGGGTCTAAATAGGATGTAATAGTGAATTAGTATCGATGAACTAGCGATATTATATGGTGTCCTTCGAATGTTTTACAGATGTAATGCGGAATGCGTTTATAAGATGAAATATGATTTAAGCGGTTGGAAAAATAGAATATCGATGTTATGGAAATTAAATACGAGGACCATATGGAATAATATGAATGTAATAAGGATTTAATAGCGATATTATTGGGATGTCATATGGATGTTATACGGATGTAATACGGATGTAATACGGATGTAATACGGATGTAATACGGTCTTTAATTAGAAATTAAAGAATTAATATAATACTGAGATATAAATATGGGAGTGATACGAATGTAAATAGAATTGAATAAGGCTTTAATAAGGAATTAATACGAATGTGTACTTGTTATGTTATATGGATGTCATCTAAATGCTATACGAATGTAATGCGGAGTTAAACGATAAAAATTAAATGGTATAAACTGAAATTAAGATGAAATACGGATGGAATACGGACGAAATACGGAAGAAATACGGACGAAATACGAACGAAATACGGACGAAATACAGTGATATGAAATATAACAGAAGCAGTTGGAATTTAATAGAGATTTAAAACGAAAAATTATTCGAATGTGGTCTCTGGATACGTCCTATTGTCATACAGATGTTATGCGGAGTTAACAAGTCCACTTTACAGATGAAATATGAATTAAAATACATACGTAATGTGGACGAAATACGATTGTACTATAGAATACCACGGATGTAATTCGAATTCAACAAGGATGTAATAGGGAATTTAAATTGGGAATTGTTTCGCATATAATATATGCGTAATGCGGACTTAATGCGGACTTAATGCGCAGTCAATGCGTATATTTTACGTTTAATGTCTAGATTAATATACATTAATACGCATTACTACAAACAGAATGTGGATGCATTAAAATCAGTAATAATGAATTTCATTTGAGAAAATATAAAAAAGTATTCAAAATAGTTCAAAAGTGTAAAATAATTTTAAACTGATGAAATTCGGATGAAAAATATATTAAATTGTTTATTATTATTAATTATCCCATATAAAATCAATAAATTATCAAATTTCTTTTGAATGCAATCAGAATGCAGCATGACAAACCATTTAGTTTGTGATTAAATAAACTTTATTTATAAACAAATAATTTGGGTTTTTTGCAACCACATACCGCAGTAGAGGTTTACTTTATTAAGTTCCAACGAATTTCTTATCTTAAACCAAATTGCACGATTAATTGAAAAAATATGTTAAAATCAATAGATAATAATGCAAACAAAAAATATAAATTTTGTTTTGATTTAATAATAAACAAAGTGAAATTTACCAAAGTAACTAAAAATATAGTAGCAAATTATAATTGCTTCTTGCATAAATCATCGACTAACAACCACTGCAAAGTGTTGGCTCTTGGCTACTTTTTAAGTGGTACAACGTCGTCTTCTTTTTGGCGGCGCATCAATAATTAATCACTACGTAAATATTTATTTACGAGTTAATTTACCATATTTATGCAAATTCACACAATTTTCTACAAAAAGATACGCTTAATCATTCAGACCATTCAGTCCAGAGTCTGGCGGCCACATACAAATGAATCACTGTGTGGCAAATTATGTGACCAACAAATTAGAGCTCGAATAAAAGAAGACTAGACAATACAATGCTTTTTTAACACAAAAAAAAAAAGAAAAACACACGCTATAATGAGACAATGCGCGGTAATGCCAAAAAGGCAGATAAAGAAAGCAAAAAAAAAAAAATTACGCGCTGCAAAATTGCATGAGTCATTATTGCAAGTGACGTAATTCGGAGAAAATATAGAAAACGAAGGCTAAAGGAGTTGCTAATGGCTTTCTTGAGTGTTGCAAATGAGTTACGGTTGAAAAATGAAAGAAATAATATATTTTAGATAATAAACGGATGTTATATCCGGGTATACGGATGAATTTCTGTTAATATACGAGAGCTAAAAGTATTGCGAATAACTTTACAGAGATTTGCAAAAGCGTATCAGATGTGAAACGGATGAGAAACGGAGCCGGTAATATATTTTAGATAATATACGGATATTATATCATGATATACGGATGAATTTCGGTTAATATTTCAACAATATTCTGTTGAAAATGTTGGATACGACAGGTATAAGTGTTGGTTATGACTTTTCAGAGAATTGCAAATGCATTTTGGGTGATAATCGGATCAGAAACGGATAATTTTGATAATATACGGATGTTGTGTTATCAAATACGGATGAATTTGTTACGAATTACTTATTTTAAATTATCATATTACTAATTACGGAGAGATTTGCAAAAGCGTATCAGATGTGAAACGGATGAGAAACGGAGCCGGTAATATATTTTAGATAATATACGGATACTATATCATGATATACGGATGAATTTAGGTCAATATTTCGACAATATTCTGTTGAAAATGTTGGATACGTGTTGCTAATGACTTTGCAGAGAATTGTAAATGCATTTTAGATGATAATCGGATCAAAAATGGATGCGCAAACACATTTTTGATAATATACGGATGTTGCATTATGAAATACGGATGGATTTCTTACAAATTACTTTTTTTTTAATTACCCTATAATTTTTTGAAAATTTGTATAGTAATGTGAAGGAATACGCCTGCATTGCTGCTATAAAACGGATGAATTCTGATACTAAACGGATGAATTTTTATATTGTAACAATATCTCTCTTGTAATTTACTGAAAAATAAATTTATGTATAACTTATTATTTTAAAAAAATATATTGGATGACTCTATGTTAATTCCCCAATTATTTTATGTGAATTTCGAAGCGATGCAAAGATATACGTAGACATTACTGCTATAAAACGGATGAATTCTGATAATATACGAATGAATTCTGATACTGATGAATTTTTATATTTTAGGGAATTCTTTTTTGTAATTCTTGGATAACATACGAATTAATGCAGTTAATTGCAAAATAAAATAAACGGATGAATCACTGATATGAATGCTGACAATATACGGATGAATTTCTTTTTAGATTTTGTTTTTTTCATTCGAATAACTGACGATAGTATGTAATTATTAAACGGATGGATCGCTGATATGAATGTTCACAATATACGGATGAATTTCTTTTTAGATTTTGTTTTTTCATTTGAATAACCGAAATTTTTATTTAATTATTAAATTTAAATTATCAAACGGATGTATATCTGACAATATACTGATGAATTATTGGATTTCTCTGATTAAAGTGCTGACTATATAGGGATTAATTGTATAAAAGCTATGCGAATTTACTGCTAATTGTTAATCGAGAAATTTAGCAGTGTTTACTCATTTTATTTAAATAATTCTTTATCTGATTTTATGGTACGGATAAACCGTTTCTTTTAATCTTAGTTGTCATAAAACTGCACAAACCCAATTGACTTAACAGTCCGCATTCAGCGAGTCTTCCCTAGTAGAAATTTGCCCAATGGGTCATCGGGATTTGATCGGGTTTTCGTTGGGTAATCCCTATTAGAGAAAATATGATCATTGCCTTTGCATGCTTAACATAGCAGAGTTTACATTATCTAAACAGCCAATGTTCCCGATCATAGCTACATTATTTGTTCCTGATAATAAAATTAGCATCAGGCAATGATCGAGATTTATGAGAGAAACCCTATTTTGCTCGGGCTCAGACAAGGCAATTGTCGGGTAAATATTAAAATGGGGAATTGTCCGATCAGTACATGATCATGGCTTGAGGTCAATACATGATCAGGACACTGCGTTACAAGTACATTATGGGCCTCGTCATATACCGATCATCTCAAATAATGACATGATCACTTCATGACCATGGCCCTACCAAAATTTCTACTAGGATTTGGACAGCCAATCGCTTGTATTGATAAATTATGAAAAGGTACAGTTATTTTTCGAATAATTTGCTAAATATTTATGGTCGGTTTTACAGTGCTAGTTTAAACCTAGTGTAACCTTTCTTTAATTAAACGTCTCATAAATTTAAACGAAGTTTAACTTTGATAGCTGCTTTACAGTGAATGTTTAAAATGAAATGAACAAAAACATTAAGATTTTAAACGTAGTTTGAACGGCTAACGTAAACTGATTTTAAACGACGATTTCAAGCCACTGTAAAACTGAATTCTGAGATTAAATTACATTTAACCGACTAATCTAGTTAAAATCGGCCCTTAAACATCAACACATTTTTTGCATGAAAAACTATTCTGTATTTCTGATGAACTTGCCACACCAAAAATTAAATTTGCAGATGAACTTTGAAAAAAAAAAATCTTTAAATAGTAAATTTTAAAATTTGATGCTAAAAAATTTATAAATTTATTTAGTAGGACCTTTCAAACAAAATACCAAAAAAAAAAAATCAGCTGAATTGCTGATGAATTTTTCATTATGTTAAAAAATGAGGTTGTCTGATGAACTTTGTAACACAAATTCTAGAGATTGACTGAAATAAGTGATCAATATATATTAGTGGAGCATATCATGCAAAATGTAAAAAAACAGATACAGATTACTGATGAATTCCACATAATATAAAAATACAAATATCTGATGAATTTTACTGCTGAATTTCCGAAAACAATTTGTAAACATAATCATTATTTTTTATTTGTATATAACTTAATTAAGTGCTACATTCATTTTAGTGTTGTTTTCAAAAAAAATTAAAAAATAATTCATCCGAATTACTGATGAACTTTAGATTATACATAAGTTGAAGATAACTGATAAACTATGCTATTGAATTTCCATATACGACTTCTTAAGTTAATCAATTTTTAAAAACGTATATTAATTAATACTAAATGTATTTTATTGAATTATTATATAATGCAAGAAAATTCATCCGAATTACTGATGAATTTTATAAAAATATAAAATGAAGTTTGAAAAACTATATATATTATAATGAGTTTTCACTAAATAAATCATATAATGCAGATAATATTAATATTTACCAAAAGTTTATTAAAAACTTAAAAAAAACCTCAACAGAAACTGAATGAAATTCATCAGAAATTCACCGAAATTGTAACGAAATTCATTCAAAATATAAATAAATAGCCACGCGCATGTTTGCGATAACTTAAGTAGTATTTTTCTGAAATATACAAAATACATAATTACTTTAATGCATATTTTTTATATATTAATATTTTTTTATCGTACTTTGTCACGTCATTCATCGCACGCATATTTTTATTTTTTTTGCATAGCAACCGTTTATCGCATAAACTTGAGCCACATTGTCAGAACATAGAATTTACAGAAATTAGAAACAAATATAAATATAATAATTTATCAAAGTTCATTTCCTTTTTGCAAAAACAAAATATATAAAAAGTGTAACAAAATCAAATAAAAAAAAAGCAAAACTAAAATTAAGTAAAATAAGATTCTTGGTTTCTGTTGAGGTTTGTGCGGTTTTTTTTACTTTAAATTTAAAACAAAATTTGCATGTTTTATCGCAATAGCGAAAATATTTGTGATTAATTTTTTAGAATTTTTAATAATATAATTTATAAAATTATAAATAATATTGGATCATAGTTTCTTGGTTTAGTAAAACAATTTGGTTTTAGCTGCAGATATTGAAAATGTGGATAAAAACTTCAATTAATATAAAAATCTAAATTTAAAATATAATTTGGATCAGGTATACAGAAACCTTTTCTTTATAAAAAGAAAAAAACGATAACTGATATTGAAACTGAAATAAATTAGGAAACTCCGGTCTCTGCAGTCTAGAAGTATATACGATGCACACGCATTCTAAAGGGTTCTCGGGTTCGAAACCCGGCTCGGGCATATGGTGGTGAATTAACCACAAACCATAGAGAAAGAATTCCACAATACAATGAATATAGTAGGTCTGAGTGCTGTCGATCTTAGTAGATATTCCAAAACAACAAAAAAAAATCACTTAAATCGAATCTCAGACTTTATTTTCTATAGAAGATCTTGAAAATAGCAATTTATAATAATTATATAATTATATATTATATGAAAAATAAATTATGTATATTATAAAATTATATATCAAAATTTATTAAAAATTTTCTAAACCTTTATACGCTTTATTCTGTTCCTAAGTTATACACTTATCAAAGTTTTAATAACTTTTATCAGTTAGTTGTTTCTGAATGTTCGTAATTTACAATCATTCCTAAAACCTCTCCACCCCATGTTGTATCAACCCCAAGCTATCTAACACTTGACTGGCTTCAGCGAAATAATGCATTTTCTTAGGCCATAAATTCCAGAGCATTTCATTCCATTTCTTTTGACTGTTTTTTTATTATTGTTTAAATAGCAAATTCCATTGACTTAAGTGTGAACGTAATAATAATAACAAAACACATACAAGACAAGAATATGACGACAACAAAGTACAAAATAAAAACAAAATACATAATAAAATACAAAATAAAATGAAAATAATAAAAGCAAAAATATTTCATGTGATGCGTTCACAAGAATGTCTGGTATTTGGAAGTTATTAAAATATTTGCACTACCATTTTAAATTTTCTGATTTTAGTGTAGAATATGAAAATTAAGATATTTATTTGAGCGTCTTTTGTATATTACACTATCCAACACAATTTTTGCCCTGGACATCCCTTACATCAAGCCTATATAATTCGCTTTTCACTAAAATGAGTAAAAATGTTGCCATGAACTTCCCATACATCAATTCTATATAATTAGCGGTTTCAGATTTTGACTGCATACTCAGTTTTTTCCTATTACGTAGCGTTTTTCAGTAAAATTCGTGTGAAAACGGATATTTTTCAATAATTTCCATTTTAAATTTTGTTTTTGAAGGGAAATTGTATTGAGAGGTCATATTTTAATAATGAAAACCGACAATAAAATGTTATTAATTTTCATCGTTAGCTTGAACTATGTATTACATAACCATAATTAATTTTCTTATTTATAATTAGATCCAAAATGCTAAGAAATCGTTCAAAAACAAACTAAAATAATTAATATTTTTCAACACTACCCAACATGATTTTTGCCATGGACATCCCTTACATCAATTCTATATAATTCGCTGGTGCTAATTTTGACTGCATACTCAGTTTTCCTATTACGTCGCGTTTTTGAGAAAAATTCTTGTGAAAACGGATATTTTTCAATAATTTGCATTCTAAATTTAGTTTTTGAAGAAAACTGTGTTGAAAGGGCATATTTTAAAAAAGAGAACCGATATTAAAAAGTTACTAATTTTTAACGTAAGCTTACACTATGTACTACATAACCATAAATCATTTTCATATTTATCATTAGTTCCAAAATGTTATAAAAACCGTCCAAAAATAATCTAAGAAAAATCCATATTTTTCGAGTTTAGATTCAAATATTCTTAAAACCTATAGGAATAATAGTATTTGTCGGTAATATGTAATTAGTTTTGACAAATGTAGGAAAAATTGCGTTTACAGTTTTTTCTAAATGGAGTTGTGTAAGGGATTGTATTTTTTAATTCTAAAAATTAGCTGGAGAATGGCGTCACATTTCGATAGTAATTTACTTAAAAACGTTGCGTAATAGAAAAAACTGAGTATGCAGTCAAAATCAACAAACGCGAATCATATAGAATTGATGTAAGAAATTTCCATGGGAATAATTTTTTTATCTTTTTGTTGAGTAGTGTTATTATTCTATCAGAAATGTAATTTTGTTAACTGATAAACAAATTTATGATTATTTACATATCATTCCTTCATCTGAATTTAATAAAACTAGATATAGATAATATTTAGACATGAAACATAGCAAAAATCATTTCAAGCAATTTTTGCGCATACTTAACGTATCTTTTATGTATCTTTTACGTTTCTTTTACGTATCTTTTACGTATCTTTTACGTTTCTTTTACGAATCTTTTACGTTTCTTTTACGTATCTTTCACGTATCTTTTACGTATCTTTTACGTCTCTTTTACGTATCTTTTACGTATCTTTTACGTATCTTTTACGTATATTTTACGTATCTTTTACGTATCTTTTACGTATCTTTTACGTATCTTTTACGTATCTTTTACGTATCTTTTACGTATCTTTTACGTATCTTTTACGTATCTTTTACGTATCTTTTACGTATCTTTTACGTATCTTTTACGTATCTTTTACGTATCTTTTACGTATCTATTACGTATCTTTTACGTATCTTTTACGTATCTTTTACGTATCTTTTACGTATCTTTTACGTATCTTTTACGTATCTTTTACGTATCTTTTACGTATCTTTTACGTATCTTTTACGTATCTTTTACGTATCTTTTACGTATCTTTTACGTATCTTTTACGTATCTTTTACGTATCTTTTACGTATCTTTTACGTATCTTTTACGTATCTTTTACGTATCTTTTACGTATCTTTTACGTATCTTTTACGTATCTTTTACGTATCTTTTACGTATCTTTTACGTATCTTTTACGTATCTTTTACGTATACTTTACGTATCTTTTACGTATCTTTTACGTATCTTTTACGTATCTTTTACGTATCTTTTACGTATCTTTTACGTATCTTTTACGTATCTTTTACGTATCTTTTACGTATCTTTTACGTATCTTTTACGTATCTTTTACGTATCTTTTACGTATCTTTTACGTATCTTTTACGTATCTTTTACGTATCTTTTACGTATCTTTTACGTATCTTTTACGTATCTTTTACGTATCTTTTACGTATCTTTTACGTATCTTTTACGTATCTTTTACGTATCTTTTACGTTTCTTTTAAGTATCGTTTAAATATAAAACGCGTATCATTACCGAATCGTTTAAATATAGTATAAGTAATTTTTATATATCTTTTAAATAAAATGTTCCTATTACTTATACCTGAGACAGACATCTGGTATTCATATCATAGTATTTGATATACTAGATGTGTGTCTCACAATATTATAATATATTTGTAGTATTCGTTGATTTCATTGTGGTATTTATCTGGTACAAATACCACGAAACTATTCGTAGTATTTTTGTAGTTTTCGTTTAAACACAGCCAAATTTCAAAAGCTTTCCGAAAGGTTTTTTTTCAAAAAAAGCTCTTTGTACTGAAATGTCATAATAAATTCAAAAAAATAAATAAATTATTTGAAATTTTTTTTCAAAATTTTATTGAAAAATGAATATTAGAAACTGAATTTTATTGAACTGTATTTAATTGGCAGCACAAAAATAAAATGACCACGAACTTGCAAATTTCAATGTAGTAAAGCTACAATATTAAGAAAAAATATAAGTGTCCACTGGGGTTTCCTTTACACTGCAAGTAAAGGAAACCCCTCGTGTAAAAACGTTCTTTTCACTTTTATTAGAAGTCTGTAATAGAAAAACAAAAAATAAAAATTGTCACGACTTTCAAAAAATAGTGCTCTTTACAGCGGACTAGAATATATTATTCTCTAGTAACCGTGGTACCCAACAAAAATAAAAATGCTGTAATATTTGTTTCGCATAGCTTTATTTACTACACAAACTATACTATGTTATGTCTGTCACCTATCTGTATTTAGAATATTATAGTATTGTTATTATAATAACTTTACTAGATGTCTGTCTCAGGTATTATATGACAAAAATGTGATATTGATTAATATCAATGTCAACTAAAATTGAATTATCTTAGATTTAACTTAATTTAATATTTGTGTAATAAAAACTAATTTTAGCTAAAGAAAAATAGCTACATAAAAAAGAAAACAAACCTATTTATCTCATAATATTAAATTAAAAAAAAATAAAAAAAAACTATCCAACGAGATAAACCTACTGACAGATATAGCTCTACAGACACGAGCTATTCCAGCATACAGACAGCAACGCATGAAAAGCCCAGACAATTAGTCATAAGAAAACTACCAGATACTAAAGAAGTACACAGCAAGGTTACGTATAATGTGAATCACTCTATAAGAATTTCATCATTAACAGCAATTTGGAGAATTTATTATGATTATGTGTGCTGTTTTGGTGTTGAAATATATACAAATTTAGCTAAAGTTATGACGACTTACGGCACACACACATTACCTTTACCCTAACCTACCCTATCTTATCCTACATGAGCTACTCATTCGCCACAAACATTATTTCATATGATAAGTAAATGAAAATTAATCACGCGGTCATAAAGAAACAGCAAGCAGTAGCAAAGCATTACAAATAATGGGGGGAAAAATAAGATGTTTAGGAAATCACAAAATATTTCTTCAAAGTCTTGTATTGCCCGACGTCGCCGACGTAATAAATAGAAAAAACCGCATATTTTTCATTAATAAACAAACGTAGGAAAGAAATACACGCAGCAACTATTTCGTAAAAATAAAACTAAAACTTATACCGAAAAAATCATCAAATTTTATGAATGAAATGAATCTAACCACAAACAGTACGAAAGCCTGATGATTTTGTAGAATACTAAACAGATAAAGAGGAACGTAAATTGAAAAATAAAAAAAATAATAATACATAAAAGAAAGCAACAACTGAGAATGAAAATAAACGAGCATCGTTGGGAAAAAAAAACAACACAACACAAAATACAAATCATATAGTAAACAAGAATTGTGTAGTGTGTAATGTAAATGTACCGAATTCCGGCACTATAAAGAAAATTTAATTTTGAAACACAAAAATACGATTTATAATTCAATAATTTGAATATTTTATTTTCGCAGAAAACATTTAAATAATTAACGACCATTGAAATCATCAAATGTAGGTAATTTACAGATCCGATTTTTCGACTACTATGTCGGAAACATATATCGGATTTACATACAATTTTCATGCACATAATTGCCGACAATTTGAAATTTTATATTTCTCTAAATTCTAGATGTCTGAATTACATGCAGTGACAATGTGCATGCACATAATTGCCGACACTATGTAATTTGCTTTATTTCTTATATAGAAACCTATGTCGTATTTACGTACAGTGCAAATTTTCATGCACCTAATTGCCGACACTTTATAATTTGCTCTATCACTAATTTTGAGACCTATGTCGGAATTACGTACAATGCGAAATATCATGCACCTAATTGCCGACACTCTGTAATCTGCTTTAAATCGTTCATTTTTTCTTTAATTTGTAATTTTTAAAGATCTAAAATATCGAAAATACACATTTCATAAATCTAATTGTGGACGCATTGAAATTTACTTTAATTCACAGATGTCGGAATTACATGCAGTGAAAATGTGCATCCACCCAATTGCCGACACTATGTAATTTGCTCTATTTCTGATATAGAAACCTATTTCATAATTACGTACAGTGCAAATTTTCATGCACCTAATTGCCGACACTTTGTAATTTGCTCTATCTCTAATTCCAAAACCGATGTCGGAATTACACACAGTGCAAATTTTTCTTTCAGCCAATTACCGACACTTTGTACTTTACTATCATATATGGAGACCTATGTCGGAATTACTTACAATGCAAAATGTCATGCACCTAATTACCGACACTTTATAATTTGCTCTACCTCTAATTTTGAGACCTATGTCGGAATTACGTACAATGCGAAATGTCATCACCTAATTGCCGACACTCTGTAATTTGCTTTAAATCATTCTTTTTTTTATCATTTGTAATTTGAAAAGATCTAAAATGTCGAAAATATGAACTGATGACGAATGTGGTACATTTACGTTAATTGAAAAAAAAAAAACTATCAATTTTGACACACGTGCTGAAACAAATTTTGGAAAAATTAAAAGCAAAATGTTAAAAAATTATAGTAAATAAAAATAACTTTATAAACATTGAGTAAAATAAACAATATTCTCATGGCAAACAACTGCAATATAATAAGATGTAAATAAAAATTAATAAAGCTACACAAAAATTGCAAATATTTCAAAAAACAAAACAATATTGGCACAAAGCAAATAAAAGGAGTATTTGTTAACTGACTGGCGGAATTTAAGGAATTTTAATTTGCGACAAACACAAATAAACAGTAATATGTGTTGTTACGTTTTCCGAAGGCCCATGAAAACAGCTTTTAATCGCGTTACTCCCACCAGATATTTTTATCCACATCTACACCTGTTTTCATGAACAGACATTCATGATTGTCTTCTGTTTGTATATTTTATTGTGAAATATTTCAATGTTTTCTTTTGTCTTTTTGGCAAACAATTTGTATTTGTAAGAACGAGCAGATAATTTGAAAAAAAAAAGAAAAAATGCAAAATATTTTCAATTTCATTTGAACGACGAAATCACTTTAAATAGACGTAAAACGTAATAAAAGATATTTTAAGTGGCGTTTCAATGAATCATGCACTGAGAAAATAAAAATTAAATGAAAAACAATGAAAATTTTAAATTTTTTAATTTTTGAAAAAAAAAAATCTTTACTTGAGAAAAATGAGTTTTAGTGAATCATTCCATTTTTTATGAAAAATTTACATTTTAGTGAAAATTTGAACATTTAATAAAAATTTGAATTTTTAGTCAAAAATTGCATTTTTAGTGAAAAATTGAAATTTTAGTGAAAAATTGAATTTTTAGTGAAAAATTTAATTTTTAGTGAAAAATTAATTTTTAGTGAAAATTTGAATTTTTAGTGAAAAATTGAATTTTTAATGAAAAATTTAATTTTTTAGTGAAAATTTTAATTTTTAGTGAAAAATTGAATTTTTAGTGAAAAATTTAATTTTTACTGCAAAATTGAATTTTTTGGTGACAAATTGAATTTTTAGTGAAAAATTGAATTAATTGAATTTTTAGTGAAAAATTGAATATTTAGTGAAAAATTGAATTTTTAGTGAAAAATTTAATTTTTAGTGAAAAATTTAATTTTTAGTGAAAAATTTAATTTTTAGTGAAAATTTGAATTTTTAGTGAAAAATTGAATTTTTAGTGAAAAATTGAATTTTTAGTGAAAAATTGAATTTTTAGTAAAAAATTGAATTTTTAGTGAAAAATTGAATTTTTAGTGAAAAATTGAATTTTTAGTGAAAAATTGAATTTTTAGTGAAAAATTGAATTTTTAGTGAAAAATTGAATTTTTAGTGAATATTTTAATTTTTAGTGAAAAATTAAATTTTAATTTTTAGTGAAAAATTGAATTTTTAGTGAAAAATTGAATTTTTAGTAAAAAAATGAATTTTTAGTGAAAAATTGAATTTTTAGTGAAAAATTGAATTTTAAGTGAAAAATTGAATTTTTAGTAAAAAATTGAATTTTTAGTGAAAAATTGAATTTTTAGTGAAAAATTTAATTTTTAGTGAAAATTTGAATTTTTAGTGAAAATTTCAATTTTTAGTGAAAAGTTGAATTTTTAGTGAAAAAATTAATTTTTAGTGAAAATTTGAATTTTTAGTATTAAGTATTAAATTTTTTATTGCAAAATTGAATTTTTGGCAAAAATTGAATTTTTAATAAAAAATTTAATTTTTAATGAAAAATTAAATTTTTTGTGAGAAATAAAATTTTTTGTATAAAACTTCAACAAAATATATAAAAAAATTTTAAATAAAACTTTGCTTACCTGTGAAAATATTTGCAGCGACTCTCTCTGTCAGCATCACCAGCAGCAGCAGCGGCATAAACGTCAAAATGACGTTTGCCTGCGATCGTGAGGCGCTCTGATTCATATTAACCGCTACACAAGGATCTAAAAACCGAGAGCGTAAATTGCAAAGAGCGACGAAAATATTAAAGTAATTCAATCAAAGACACTCGCGATGGATTTTTTTTATTTATTTTATTTCACTCTCTCGTACACACGACGGACGTTGATTTATTTGAATAATTTATTTTTCGTTGCAATAATTAAATTATTATTTAATTGCTGAATGAATTGGCAGACAAATTTGCGTTTGTTTCTGGTTGCACTTGTGGTTTTGAATGAAAGTAAAATTTTAGAGAAAGCAAATTTTGATTTTGAAATTAGGCAGATGACAGCACGTTTATTGCGTTTTCAATTATTATTTGATGATTTTTTTTATATTATTTATGCAGTATATTGAACAAATATTTTATTTATTTAATTGATTATTTATTAATTAAATTTACCTTTTTAGATTTTTAAAAAAAGAATTATGAAAAACGAAAATATTTTTGTAGCCCTTTTTTGAGATTCTGCAAAGAGAAGAAAAATAGTTTTTATTATTACAAAAAATTCTCTAAAATAAATAGATTTTTGTAAACACATTAATTTGCACAATTTATTGCACAATACAAGACACAAACAGCTAACAATCAACGCAGCAAAAGAAAAAAAGTACCTCACAAAAACTCACAACCTCGGCGGCAAAAATTAAGACAAACAAAAGGCAGCCACCGAAAAAGATAATTAAAATGAAATCACATATTTGTTGAAATCTTTGTGTTTTTTATTTCATTTTTTTTTTAATTTTCTTACACCTTTTGGCTCTTGCGAAAATGTTGGCTAAGATCATTAGCAGCATTGCTGGAAGCTCTTTTTGGAGGTAACTAAATCTCATTCCCTTGCCTCACAATAGAACCGCATGTGTTCCATTCGCATTCGAAGTCAGTGTAGTATATAAAAAGTAATAAAATCAAATTAAATTGAATTTTAAATTGTTTTGCAGAAGGTATTACAAATGAAACTGGAATCCACAAACATTTTGTATATTAAAAACGTATTTAATGCTAAAAACAAAAACAAGTCCAACGCAATCAAATCAAATCGCTTGAAAAACTAATTAACATCGAAATTTACAGCAAACAATGTAAATAATTTTTGATTAATATTAAACAGTGGCGAATTATACAATAAAATGTAAATAATTACTTTTCGACTTAAGTTTTATCTGTAAAAAATTGTTTGCATTTTGATTTAGGTCAACGTTTTAAGATTAGTGTGAATTTGATTTTTATATAGGCGATCTTTCGGAAGTCTTTCGTGAGTTAGTAATACGTTCGTATCATGTAGACGATCTGCCGTAGTTTTTCTGAGCCAATATCACATTTTTATATCCGTAGATCACTCTATATTAAACACCCTAGAATTCCTCATTACTGTATTAAATCTACTGATAACAGATTTTGTTTTATACGGTCTAAAGTTGGTAATTTCCTGCTTAGTGATCAGACGATAATAGATCTCCCATTAGTCTGTGTCGATTTAGACGTTGTCCAGATAGCCGTTCTAGCTTTTAGTCGATCTTACAGTAACGATCTTCAAATGCAGGTAGATAACCTATCTCAGGTATCTATCTACCAATCTAATTTTAAAGATGTACCGAAAACATATATATCAATAGTCGATCTCGAATAAGTCTATCTCTAATTGGTCTAATTCTAGTTTGTCGATATTCAATAGTCGTTTGATCTAACGTTGGAAATTTCTTCGTTATAGATCAGACGATAAACGATCTACCATTAGTCGATATCGTTTAAGACGATATCCCAGAAGCCCGCTCTACGACACTCTACGACTACAGTCGATATTCTAATAATGATCTTCCGAAAATCGACAACTTATCTCTGATAGCTATATATCTATCCTTATAACCAATTTAATGTTCAAGATACACCGATAATATATATTTCCATAGTCGATCTCGAATAAATCAATCTCTAATTAGTTTATCTCTCAATAGTTGAAATGCAATAGTCGATCATTCAAAAATCGGTTTCTCAAATTAATTCTTTACATAGTTGAGCATTCTACAGTTATTCTCTCCATAGTCTATCTCCCAATAGTCCCAAATTGTCGACTTTTAGAGATATATCTCTCAATAATCGATCTCTCAAATGTCGATCTCTCAATAGTCAATCTCTCAATAGTCGATAATTCTTTCAACAGTTAAACTTTAAATTGTCAAGCTTTTCATAGTCGAAAAGACATTCTCTTAGTATTCAATCAATCCATAGTCTATCTCTATATAGACAATGGAATCGTATGTGATCTCCCGGTAGTTTATCTATCGTTACTACACCTACCGGCACTGATCTTCCGAAAGTCAATCTATCAATAGTCGATCTCTCAATAGTCGAATAGTCCATAGACTATAGAGAAGTAGATCATTCAATATTTGATCATTGAAAAGAGAGTTATCTGTTTGTCCATATTTAATATCTTCATAGCCAATTTTTCCTTAGCTTATCGCTCCATAGTCGATTTCCCACGTAGTTTTAAATAACCAATTTCATAGAAGCCGATCCTTCAACAATCGAAATTTCAATAGTCAATCATACCATTATCAAGCGTATATATCTGATTTCCCAGCAGTTGATCTATTGTCAATCTCTTAATAGTCGATTTCTTTATAGTAGATGATTTACTAGTCTATTTGTCCATATTAAATATCAACATAGTCAATTGTTCCACAGATAATCGGTCCATAGTCGATCTCCCAGTAATCCCAAATAGTCGATCTCTTAGATGTCGATATCTGAATAGTTGTTTATTCAATTGTCGATCTATCAATAGTCGATCTTTAAGTAATCGACCTTTCCAAAGTCAAACGCTTAGATCTCCTAATAGTCATTGCATATGTAATTCATCTACTGGTGATGATCTGCCCAAAGTTAATGTACCGATAATCGGACCTTCTGGTAGCTGAATAGTCGATCATAGAATTGCCGATCTTTCAATAGTCGATTTTTTAATAATCGACCTTTCCTTAGTCATTATTTCCATAGTCAATCGCTTCGATCTCCTAATAGTCGATGGATATGTAGTATTCCAGTAATGATCTCAAGGTCAATCTATCGATAATCGGACCTTCTAGCTGAATAGTATATCATTCAACTGTCGATCTTTCAATAGTCGATATTTCAATAATCAACCTTTCTTTAGTCAATCGCTTTGATCTCCAAATAGTCGATGTCTAGTCTATCACAGTCAATCTACCAATAATAGGACTTTCTGATAGCTTTTCTGCAGTACTACTGATAATCCAACTAAGTGTTATAGATCTACCAGTAATATATATCCCGTTACTATTCCTGTAATAATTCTGTCAGTAATCGATATACAAATAGTTAAGTTCCAAGTACTCTATCTGTTAGTGAATTTTAAGTGCTTTTAGTAATTTACCCTAGAATCGAAAACACAAAAATTCAAACCATCGAAAGTTTATCTACCGTAAATCGATGACTTATCGCATAATTTTTCGGTAGATCTTCTGCTAGTTATTATTACTTTAGTAGATATCAAAAAAATCAGTCTCTCAATAGTCGATCTTTCCGTAGTAAATTTTCTGGTAATAGATATTTCTCAGACAGTTTTTCCTATATAAATACTTCCCGAGACAAAATGTCTGGCATTTTTCTGGAATATTTCGGGCATATTTCCATCAAACACATAGATAAATGGAATATTTTGGAAAATGTATAGAAGGTTGTAAAATTTTGTGGAATTTTAATGGCAGATTTACGCCATATTTTGAGATCGTGTAGAAAACAGACAACTTGTGATACAAACTCCGCCTTTGTCTGTTTGAAATATGTCTAAAATGTGTTCTAAACTCCCACGACCTTCCAAAAATGTTGTCTTGGGTTTCTGAACACATAATTTTTATATTTTCTAAAATATGTTCCTCATAGTTTTTCTTTTGACAATTTTTTCTCATGCATTTCTTCGACGTATAATTCTTCTTTAGTCCATTCTAACTCAGGCAATTCAAGACAAAAAGTAGAATTTATAAAAACGTAATTTTACATTGTGCTTTTTGCCATTTCTTGGAAGATTTTGTTTGTTATTAATTCTTGGGGTAGGTGTAATAATTTTTTAATAATACTTATTTTATTTTTAGACAGCTGTAAAATTAAATTTTTGATTTGCATGTCTATTTGTATTCCTAATTACACAATATGTCGAAAAAATGTTCTAAACTGTCAGGACCTTCCAAAAAATTTGTCTTGGGTTTCTAACCACATAATTTTTATATTTTATAAAATATGTACCACATAGTTTTTCATTTGACAATTTTTCTCGTGCATTTATTCGACGTTTAATTCTTCTTTAGTCCATTCTAACTCAGGCAATTCAAGACAAAAATTAGAATTTATAAAAACGTAATTTTAAATTGTGCTTTTTGCCATTTCTTGGAAGATTTTGTTTGTTATTAATTCTTGGGGTAGGTGTAATAATTTTTTAATAATACTTATTTTATTTTTAGACAGCTGTAAAATTAAATTTTTGATTTGCATGTCTATTTGTATTCCTAATTACACAATTTTTAATGTATTTTAAATTTACGTCACCACATTCTGCATCATATTTTCATTTTTTTAGTTTATAAGTCTATTAAATTCTATAATGAAAAAAAAAAAAACACACTCTGTCGCATGCTTTTTAATGACAACACCGCAGGCTTTTAAAAATGCATAAAAATACTAATAAATTAAATTTTGTTATTTATTTTGTATTTTTTTTATAATTTTAAGTTTTGTTATTATTATTATTATTTCTTTAGTCATTATTTTCTTTAGTCATAATTTTCGTGCAAATTGCGTTTCAACAAATCATTGCGCCGTTGTCACTTTATTTGTTAAATAAAAAATAAAAGAAACTGTTTGTATTATTATTTATTTGTTTAATTTTTGGCCTTTGAAAGAATTCTTTATTTTTATGGGGTATTTAACTTTTGTTTATACATATTAAAATGCTTTACAATTTTATCTAATCTAAATTTAAAATTTTGTCGCGCGTAGATCGTTTTTAAAATTATATATGATATACCTATTTATATGGGACTTGCTTGTGTTCAGTGAACCATAGCAAAATTTCTCATTTAAACGACTCTTTTTGTAGAACATAATTCGAAAATTATGATATTCGGTATCAAAAATGGCGCAAAAGAAAGTTGTGGTCTATTAAAAGGTTCTACAAAAATAATGAAATTAAAAAATAAGTATTTGAACACGCATCTAAAAATTAGTTCTCTATTTATCTATATATATAAAACTCTTGGTCCGTCTGTCAGTCTGTCGGTCTGTCTGTCTGTTTGTTCCAGCATCACGTCTAAACCGCTGAACCGATTTAACTGAAACTTTTCCACAGGATACTAAGAAGTCCGGAGGGTGTCATAGGCTATATATGGGCGGGATTGGACAAAGGGGCGTGGTACCTCCCATACAATCTAAACTTTCAAAACGACATAACTCAGCACGTACACAATTTAAAAAGATGAAACAAAAAACTAAAATTCACCACACTAAAACTCACCAAACTAAAACTCACCACACCGAAACTCACCACACTAAAACTCACCACACTAAAACTCACCGCACTAAAACTCACCACAATAAAACTCACCACACTAAAACTCACTACAATAAAAATTCACCACAATAAAACTCACCACACTAAAGCTCACCACACCAAAACTCACCACACTAAAACACACCACACTTAAACTCACCACACCAAAACTCACCACAATAAAAATTCAACACACTAAAATTCACCACATTAAAACTAACTACACTAAAACTTCAACTGGGAAAAACTCTACGGGGAAGAATTCTACCGGGAAGAGTTCTACCGGGAAGAGTTCTACCGGGAAGAGTTCTACCGGGAAGAATTCTACGGTAAAGCGTTCTATGGGGAAAAATATTACGGCGAAGATTTCTACTGGGAAGAATTCTACAGCGAAATATTCTACTGTCTGAATTGTCTTTGAGAAAAGTTGTTTTGGCGGAGAATTATTATTTGGTTACTACATTTATAAAACCAATAAAAACTTCCACAACGAAGCACGGGTCCCTGATATAAAAAAAAATAATAATAATGTTTTTTTATATTAATAAAATCGCTTTATATTTATGAATTCACAAAATCTTGGCACGAGTCGGGTCCAGCTAGTGTCAAAATATAGAATCAATTCTTTTTTTAAAACCCACCAACAAAACTTTTGAAACATCGATATATCGTCGTTGTAAGTAGAACGAAAAGTCACCAAATACATTTTTATCAAAAACCTAATTTTCGAGTTTGTTGTTTAATATTATAAAAATGTAATTAATGTATTTTTAAAGTTGAAAAATCAACTAATAGATTTACATTTTCTTATCATGTGGTAAAAAATTTGAGTTCATTGATTAAAAATTGACAGATTTATAAAGATTTTTGTAAATGAATATTTGGCAATTTGAAAATGTATTTGGTGACTTTTCGTTCTACAACGACGATATGTCGATTTTTTCGAACTAATATAACGTAATACTTAGGTCGATTTCTGTTTTTTTTTTGTTGAAAAAAGGTCCGTTTGTCGGACTGCGTTATTAATTGAGTTTTTGTTTCTCACAATCTTTTTTTATTTTGATGATTTTAATGTTTTGTTTGTATTATTTTTCGTTTATATTGTTTTTTATTAAATAAATAATAAAAAATTTGTAATTTTTGGCTATAACGTGGGTGCCGAACAGAAAATATCAATTACATCAAATTACGTAATGCGTGTACGAATGAAATTATGGATGACTAAAAAAGGGGAACCAAAAACATGTATTTATTATATTTTTTATTTTGTTTTATATCAATTATCTATTCTCGGAATATTTTTTATACCCTACACTAAGAGTGAAAGGGTATATTCAGTTTGGTACGCCGTTTGTAACACCCAGAAGGAAGCATCTCCGGTATGGAAAAGTATATATATTCTTGATCAGCATGACCTCCTGAGTCGATTTAGCGATGTCCGTCTGTCCGTCTGTCTGTCCGTCTGTCTGTCTGTCCGTCTGTCTGTCTGTCTGTCTGTCTGTCTGTCTGTCCGTCTGTCTGTCTGTCTGTCTGTCTGTTGAAATCCCTAAGACTTTTAAAATTGAAGAGCTAGATAAATGAAACTTATAACTTAGATTACTAATATACCTACGCTGTATGTGCGAAAAAATTGGCGAGATCGGTCCATTGTGACCTATGATCCGACCACTTATGTTCAAATACCTCATATAAAATTTACATAAACAGATCAATTTTACTGTATACGTGCTTAGGTAAACTTTTTTGGTCAAATATGTATTGACATCATGCTCAAATACATGATAATAATGTTTTCCGGCGAAAAGACTTGTGGTTCACCAAAAAAGAAATCGATATTCGGTACACCTACCCATATGTAAATATGGGTATCAAATGAATGGAAATTCTTCAGCGATTGAATGTTTGTAGTTATTTTCAGGATTCGTATACCTTGGTGACCTATATATCACTTTGAATGGTAACCACACATATGTGTAGGGTATTTATAGTCGGCTTAGACCGACTATAATTTTGATAATCCGAACTATCATAATTACACCTACTTTAAAATTTCCCATGTGATCTAACCTTCCCAACTGGTTATGAGTTAAAATAGTCTAAAGGTGAAAAGTCCGGCAGCGAATTTACTAAGGAAAAAATTATCAAATTATATTGATTGAGAAATATTGTTTCGAGAATCAAAAAAAAAAAAAAAAAATTTTGCTCGAATCAGAATAAACTAAGAATTAATTGAAAAAAAAAAAAAAACAACTGACTAATACAGAATTGACTATGGAAGAATTGAATACGGAAAAATCATCTAAGGTAAGATTCAATATTTAAGAATTGGCATATGAAGAATTGATTCAAGAAGAATTGACAAAGAATAAATTGACAAAAGAAACATAAAACTATTAAAGATTTGACTTCGAAGGAATTTAGAATTGTCTAATACTAAACAAATATGGAATTGTTAAAGAAAGAATTGACTATTGAAAAGTTGACTACTAAATAATGTACTAAGGGTGTGTGCGAATTCGACTAAATTGCTGACTAAACTAAATTTTGTCGGTAATGCAGTGTTCGACTTTTCAATTTAGCAAATTTACGAGCAAACTAAATTGAATTAAATTGGAAGATATCAAACAGACATATGATAATTACCAGTTACCGAATGGCGATTGAATAAAAACCCGCACAATTTAGTTTAGTCAGCAATTTATTCGAATTCGCACACACCCTAAGCATGAATTGACTATGGTAGGAATTACTAGGATTGAATTGACTAAGCATGGAAGGAAAATATTGACTAAGGAAGAATTGACAAAGGAACATTAAACTATTAAAGAATTGACTTTTGAAGAATTTAGAATTGACTACAGAACACTTGATAAATAAAGAATTGGCAAAGGAAGAATCAACTAAGGAATAATAGTCTATGGAAAATTGACTACTAGTAGAATTCGCTAGCAATGAATTGACTAAGCTTGAACTGACTAAGGAAGTATTGACAAAGAAAGAATTGACTATGGACAAATTTACTACTGAATAATATACTAAGGAAGAATTAACTGTGATAGAATTGACAATGAATGATTTGATAAATAAAGAATTGGCAAAGGAAGAATCAACTAAGGAATAATAGACTATGGAAAATTGACTACTAGTAGAATTGGCTAGCAATGAATTGACTAAGCTTGAACTGACTAAGGAAGTATTGACAAAGAAAGAATTGACTATGGACAAATTTACTACTGAAGAATGTACTAATGAAGAATTAACTGTGGTAGAATTGACTAGGAATGAGTTGATTAAGGAAGTATTGCTTAAGCAAAAATAAACTAAGGGAGTATTAAGGAAGAATATATTAAGGAAGCATTGTCCGAGATTAATTTGACAAAGAATGAATTGTCTAAGACAGAATTGAATAATGAAGAATTGAATGCGTAATCATTACTTATGAAAGAATTTACTTAGAATTGAGAATTGAAACTGTTGAATTGGAAGACCCGCGACAAAATAACTGGCATTTTTCAGTAATATTTCAGGTATATTTCCGAAAACACACACAGGAAAATGGAATATTTTGGAAAGTGTGAATCTGATATTGCAAGCTGTTTGTTTTCTGCCCGTTCTCAAAAATAGCCGTGAATCTGCCATTAAAATTTCACAACATAGGTTGTAAAATGTTGTGAAATTTTAATGGCAGATTCACGGCTTCACACGGGCAGAAAACAAACAGCTTGTAATATCAATTTTGCCTTTGTCTGTTTTAAATATGTCGAAAAAATGTTGCTTAACTGCTTCGACCCTGCCAAAAATTATGTCTTGGGGAATTGAATAAGAAAGAATCGTCAGAATTGACAAATGAAGAATTAACTGAGGACAATTGACTAATGGACATTTAAATAAGTGCCCGAGAAAACATTTTTGGCATTTATCAGGAATACTTGAGAAATATTTCTAACAAATACACAGATAAATGGTATATTTTGCGAAGTGCATAATTTCGTGGAATTTTAATGGCAGATTCACGGCATATTTGGTAAACGGGCAGAAAATAGAGAGCTGTTGTAACAATCTACCTCGACCATGCAAACAATTTTTTCTGGGATGTGAATTAACTCAGACATACTTGATCTCGAAGAATTGACTATGAATAAGACAAAATCGACAAATAAGAAGAAGAAATTTTAAAGATGAATTCGCTAAGGAAAAACAAAATAAAAGTTAGAAAAAGGAAAAAAAATAGTAATTTGAAATGTACAAAAATCGTGCATTAAAAAAAATATGACATGGTGTAAAGTTTTCGATTAAACTTTTCGGTGTAAACTTTTCGATACATCGATTTTATAATTTAGGACAAAATTATCAAAAGATTCTCATGATACAAAAAAAAAAGTTCTCCCAGGGGGCCTATTCTCTTTGATGAGAAATATAAAATAAGAATGAAAATGAGATAAAAACATTTTTTTATATTATTAGGACAATAGAATATGTCCTATTATAATAAACATAATATTGATACGAGGATCATGATGGTCTTGGAACTGTTTGGTTTATGACAAAGAAAAATATTGTTAAAATCTTTACTATGCCTAGTAGAAATTGACACTATTAGGAAAAACGAGATAATGATCAGACCTATAATCAGACATATAACTGGTTAAGTAAACGCAAGGGAAATATAAATTGATCTATTCCTGTTAAAATTAGAGTGTATTTACAACTTGTAGCCGCGGTAGCTCAGTGGTTAGTGCGTTGGACTGCGAGCCGAAAGGTCCCCGGTTCAAGCCTGGACTGGGGTTAACAACATCTTTTCATAGAAAACATTTTTCTATACCGCGCTACCTCTCGTCAGTAAATGGCAAACCTACGAGAGTAAAACATTGCCTATGAAAAGCTCTCACCCGCCGTTCGGATTCGGCAATAAACTGTAGGTCCCACCACTTTGAGTACAAATATAACACGCACAGCTCAAAATGGTGAGAGAGCTCGGCCTTAGTTCTTATAGAACTGTAGTGCCAAACTATTATTATTATTATTACTACTAGAGATGTACCTAAATATCTACTAGAGAAAATATAAAACCTATAAATATAAAACCTATGAAAATCTAAATATCACTTACATTTTGTCATTCTTTTGCTATATTCTAAATATAAAACATATTAACACTGTAATAACAATAAAACTATTAAATTGTAGAAATGTTCAAGAGCGTCGCTTATCATTGAAAAAAATACAGAAAAGTACACAAAATGTAACTAAAATTAACAAATAAACAAAATAACAAAAAGTAGGTGGAAATTGCTCGATGGCACACAGCAAGAAAACCATAGAAATAAATTCTACTAATAACTACAAAGACAGTGACAACAAAAAAATGTTGGGAAACCTCAGAAAAAAAAATCAATGTCACTAAGCAATAAAAGAAATAACGAGCAATAAAAGCAAATGTGACAACTAGAGCAATAATACGTATAATACGAACAACAGAATAAAAACAAGTGCACGATAAAAAAAAAGAAGTGAAAACAAAGAAGAAATATAAAAATTACGCACAATTGGTAAAATTATTATAACTTGGTATTGTTACAATGGACAAAATGTCTACAAAATTAGAAAACAAAATCCAAAATTAAATTTTTGGATATTAAAATAATATTGTCTCTGAAAAATAATACCAGAATTTAAAATAAATTTTAAAAAGTTCTTCATAATAAAATCAATAAATGTAAATTCTTGTATTAATTAAATGAATTGAATATCAGAGCATACCCAAACCTGTGAGAATCTTTGAGAAACCTGTGTCTAAGACAGAATTAACAATTGACAGAATTGACGTAGAATGAATTGAGTTTTGACTAAAGAACACTTGATTAATAGAGGATTGTCAAAAGCCAAATTGACTAGGAAAGAATTGACTTAGAAATTAAATTGATTAAGAAAGAATTCTGTAAAAAAGAATTGTCTAAGACAGAATTGACAAACGAAGAATTGACTAAGGACAAATGACTAATGGAGAATTGAATTTGGCTACACGTAGACAAATTCAATTCTGAATATCGAACTGAATATCGAAGAGTTGAATTTAATGATAGAATATACTCCTGGAATATGCCCTAGAATATGTTTACTATGGTAAATGATTTGGACTGCACCCCTAGTAGAAATATTCCCTATTAGGGTAGACATAATCATCACTCTAGAACAAATTCTTCTTGTTTTTAAGAACATTTTATTTCAGACCATTTTCGCTATTTAGAATCAGCATATTGCAAAAATATTTATACAATTAACTTATAATGCCTTTTTTCTTTCAATAGTCAAACGAAATTTTAGTATATAAAATAATAGTTTGGCACTACAGTCCTATAATAACCTAGGTCGAGCTCACCATTTTCAGCTGTGCGTGTTATATTTGTACTCAAAGAGGTGGGACCTACAGTTTATTGCCGAATCCGAACGGCGGGTGAGAGTTTTTCATAGGCAATGTTTTACTTTTGTAGGTTTGCCATTTACTGACGAGAGGTGGCGCGGTATAGAAAAATGCTTCTATGAAAAGATGTTGTTAGCCCCAGTCCGGGGACCTTTCGGCTCGCAGTCCAACGCAATAACCACTGAGCTACCGCGGCTAATTTTATTATATACTTTTAGTATATTTTAGTATATAAGAAATATCAAAAAATTTTCAAGATATTTGCATTTACTATCAAAAAGTTGTAATTTTTATTTATTTTCATTGATAATGTTTGAATTTTAATCAAGATGTCCCTAGTAGAAATTGTTCAGGGCCATATTCGGAATGTGACCATTGTGGTTTTACATTGTCGCATGACTAAATTATGACTAAGACTACCATAATAGCGTAAATTTATACTAGGGATATGGTAAATATAAAAATAGAGAATTTACTGACTTTTCTGTAGATGTTCTTCCAAGCAAGTAGTCGAAATCAAAACTAGCTCTTTCTTTTATATAAAAATAGTGTACGGAATGTCTATTGAATTGTTTATTCTCATTTTGTTATGTAGTATAATTATAGGAAACAAATCGATTAAGTGCAATTATCGTAATGATCACTTGTAAAGTAGAATTGATTATAAACAAAAAAGAAATATTTCCAAATGTATTAATAAAATAAAAATGTTTAATTAAATAAACTGAAAATCATTGATCATTTTTCCTTGAAATAATAAATTGCAATTAAAGAAATATGAAATAAATTTATTAGAAAATAAATTTGTAAAATTTAACTTCTTGTCAAATATTAAGATAAAGTATTATTGATTCTTAGTATTATAAAAGTTGAATAGATAATTATTTTTTAATATCTTATAACATATACAAGACAAGAAGTAGCCAATTAGAAGTAAGAATTTCTGTTTTTAACACTTTAACCCTGCTGTTGGGTTTAGATCATTTTGGTATTTTTTTTTCTTCCCTTTATAACATTTTAACGGTACTACATATCGAAACTTCAGCTCATGTGGTATTTTTCTGAATAATTGTTAATTAAAAAAAAATAAATTGCCTATCTTAAAATGGAAGAAAGAAAAAAAAAGTTACAAATGTTACGTAATGGACCAAATTGTATATTTTTCATTCTCTGGAAACAAAAAACATTTTTTTTTTAAATAAATAGCAATAATAACCAGTAAAGAAAATTAGGTCACATAGGAAATTTTGAAAAAGGAAAGTTTGGTGTAATGAAATTAGTAAGAATAAGGAAAGTTAAAGTCGATCTTATCCTACACATATGTATGTGATAATGTCTGTAGTTACTGTTTTGAGTAATCCAGAGGTCTCCAAGGTTTACGAATCCTAAAGAGAACTGAAAAATAACATCGTCCAGTATAAAGTGCAATACACCCATATATGTAGTGTTATACACCCAGGAAAAAAATCCAGCAAATTTCATTAAAATTGGTCAATAGGACAATTATTGATTTAATAGTACACAAAAAATAAATCTTTTCATATAAACTCAATGTCCTGGTATTTTCCGATGAAAATAATAATTTATTCTATCGACTATTTTTAATAGTAAAAAAAACTATTATTTATATCGTATTTTTCACTGGGTGTATGAGATATTTGACATAAATAGTTGGATCACAGATCATAATAGACCTATCATGACCATTTTTAATACCAGCTAGCATAGGTATATTACTGATCTAACTTTGAAGTTTCCATGATCTAACTCTTTTCGTTTTAGTGTAATCGTGATTTGAACATACGATAATAGACGAACAGACGGACAAATAGATGCACATACAGACGGAAAGACGGGCGAACAGACGGGCCAACGGACATCGCTAAGGCGACTCAGGAGGTCACACTGATCCATAATATGTAGACTTTCCTTAGTAAACACGTCTCATTCGCGGAGTTGCACACGGATGACTAAACTAACAAAATCATTTCAATTTTTGTAAATTAATGAGAGAAATGGAATACGAAAACTTTTACCGCAACAGTTCTTCAGAGGATAACTATGTCCCGGACAATTTTTTCAAAATGAAAATGCGCTCCAAATTGTACTGAGAAATGCCACATTGAGGAGCCGTATTTTAAACTATTTTACTTGCCGCTCTTTTGAAATTTATCTTCAGTAAGGTTTGCCATTTCATGATGGCAAGATATACGAATTCGAATTTCGGTAGTAAATTGTAATAATTTCGACTCGTTGTTTGCTCGTATATCTTTCCATCATAAAATGGCAAACCTTACTGAAGAGAAATGTCAAAAGAGCGGCAAGAAATATGGCGTCGTTTGCTGTCCCTGTCGCTCTACTTTTGTAGCGTCCCTGTTGAAAAATCCTTGAAAAAAACTTTTGTAGCGCTCTTATTGAAAAACCCTTTATTTTCGTTCGCGTACATTATTATTCCAATAGAGAAATTTTTATTCCAATGTCTGGGGAAGAATTAACTCGAATTGTTTTGTAAAAAAATGTCTTAGGAGCAAAAATTGTCTAGAGGAGATATTGTCACTATTCATTGAGGTAAGAATTGTCTGGGAAAGAGTTTTTTGGGAAATAATTGTCTGGGCACAAATTGTCAAGGAAATATTTGCCTCGAGAAAGAATTGTCTTGGGAAAGAATTGTCTTGGGGAATACTTGACTCGCGGAACCATTCACTATGAGAAGAAATGTACGGAGAAGAATTGTTTGCACTTGCGTTGTCCTGGGAATACTTGCCTCGGTGAAGAATTGCAACAAAATTTACAGTAAGAATTATGTCTCAGGAGCATGAATCTTGGGAAATACTTGACTTGGGAAAGAATTGTTTTGGGGAATACTTGACTCGCGTTAACATTCACTAAGAGAAGAAATGTACGGAGAAGAATTGTTTGCAGTTGCGTTGTCCTGGGAATACTTGCCTCGGTGAAGAATTGCAACAAAATTTTCAGTAAGAATTATCTTAACGACGAATGTGCTGTAGAAAAATTGGCGCGTTTAATTTTACTGGATACCAGGTTAAAGTGTCAGTTGTAAAATTAATTATAAAATTATTTCTCAAGGTCAGCACATAATTTGAAACTACATAAAATTTTGACAGGGTATGAGTCTTGGATTTCTTTAAATTTTCAGTTTACAAATATTAACTGTTCACAACTAAATTATGAAATATTTAATTTACAACGTTTTTTATTTGTTTATTTTCAATTTATTTATTTAGTTTATCGATGATTTATTAATTTATATTTGTTTATTTGTCTTAATGTTTTTGTAAATTACACAACATCAACAATTACGAGAAAACTTTCAACATTACCACAGTTAATTAATGCGTAGAAGAAAATTGACAAGAAATAAAAAAAAGCAAAACACAAATAAAAAACTCAAACACACAAACTAGAGCAAAAAAACGTATCAACAACACATAACTGTTTTTATATATTTCTATTATTCTACGTACTTTTTTTCAATTAACGCTTTTCTTTGGTTTATTTATTTCCAAATATTATTTCACACACAATATTTATGCTGTTTGCAAAAATTTCACGTTTAACTAAAATTCAATTCACTTGCAAAACACTTAATGCGTTTGTTTTGGTAAACTACGCGAAATGAAAACTGCGCAAAAATCGCGACGTGAACAGGCGCGATTGACAATTAGAACTGAATCAGTTTCCAAATCAACGAGCGGCACAAAGCATGCAAACAAACAAAAGCAACGAGTGAGTGTGAGCAAACAACGCAGTCAGTCACTCAGTCAGTTCGTCATTCATTCAATCAGTGAGTGGAGGCAAATAATGGAAGTGAGAGAAATTAATTAAATGAACGTGGTAAAGGTAACGAGTTGTTGCAGTAGCAACAACAATACGCAACAGAAACAACGAGTAGTGCGCTGTTTTGTTTTGATAGAGCAAAGCAAGAGAGCAAGAGAGCGCAATAAAGATCATGCCGCTATTTGCGTGGAGCGTGAGTAAATATTAAAATATGTAAGAAATTTATAAAAAATATATAAAAATATATAAAAATATATAAAAATATATAAAAATATATAAAAATATATAAAAATATATAAAAATATATAAAAATATATAAAAATATATAAAAATATATAAAAATATATAAAAATATATAAAAATATATAAAAATATATAAAAATATATAAAAATATATAAAAATATATAAAAATATATAAAAATATATAAAAATATATAAAAATATATAAAAATATATAAAAATATATAAAAATATATAAAAATATATAAAAATATATAAAAATATATAAAAATATATAAAAATATATAAAAATATATAAAAATATATAAAAATATATAAAAATATATAAAAATATATAAAAATATATAAAAATATATAAAAATATATAAAAATATATAAAAATATATAAAAATATATAAAAATATATAAAAATATATAAAAATATATAAAAATATATAAAAATATATAAAAATATATAAAAATATATAAAAATATATAAAAATATATAAAAATGTATAAAAATATATAAAAATATATAAAAATATATAAAAATATATAAAAATATATAAAAATATATAAAAATATATAAAAATATATAAAAATATATAAAAATATATAAAAATATATAAAAATATATAAAAATATATAAAAATATATAAAATATATAAAAATATATAAAAATATATAAAAATATATAAAAATATATAAAAATATGTAAAAATATATAAAAATATATAAAAATATATAAAAATATATAAAAATATATAAAAATATATAAAAATATATAAAAATATATAAAAATATATAAAAATATATAAAAATATATAAAAATATATAAAAATATATAAAAATATATAAAAATATATAAAAATATATAAAAATATATAAAAATATATAAAAATATATAAAAAATATATAAAAATATATAAAAATATATAAAAATATATAAAAATATATAAAAATATATAAAAATATATAAAAATATATAAAAATATATAAATCAAAACAAATTTACTCTTCAAGAAATCTTCAACTGTGAAATTCTTATTTATTTTTTATAATCGCACAATCTTCAACTTGATCAGTTCTCTTAAACCTGACTCTGAAGAGCATGCATTTCTTTGTCTCTTTTTTGCTCTTTACAACGTTTTCGTGCTCTTCTTAGTAATAAATTCAACTGCAAGAATTTGACTCGTTGTTCTCATACACATCACACTCCCTCTCTTAGTCTTAGTCTTAGTTTTTCTCTCTCTTTTTCTTAAGCACCATGCGTGTCTTTTATTAGCAGAAGCTACCAGAAACATTCGTCAATCGCTCCATTGCACCTGCACTCTTTCTCCACCACATACAACTCTCTTTCTCCATTTCTTGAACCACACCATAATCCCTTTACTCCTTTAGTCTTTTTAACGGTTATCGTCTCACGTTTTGAGCACCCTCGATGACCTCATTCATCGCGTGTCGTTGATGTTCATTTCTTAATCACAGAAATTAGCGGCATCACTTTTTAAAATTTTTTGTTCGTTTTTTATTTATTTTTTTTTTGTTTGTAATTCAAGTGCCTCAAATTGTCGGAAGGTGTTGTGTGTGGCGGGAATTTCCGGTCAGCAACAGAGAGTGATGCGTGTCTAGTGGTCGTTTTTATGGTTTTTATTTTTTATTTAATATTTTTTGCCCTGGTTTTCATGCATTACAAAAATGCAAACAAGCTATAAAAAGTTATGGTGCTCTGAAATTACGCTAATGTGCATGGTCTGTCTCTGTCTCTGGTTCTGACTTTTCTGCAGCAACACTTTTGAGGCTTCTCTAGTAGTCGTCGAAGGCATTAAGAGGTTATAGAGTCATTTTAATACCATTTAAAGGCTTCTACTACATTCTACTATTATTGTCTTTATTCGCATTAGTGCTTTTTCAAGGTCAGCCGGTCAGTTCAATACCAGTTCAACCTCATCAAAAACCCTTTATTTCTACTGCACATGACCATGAAACTTCAACAAAGGATATAGATTATCTTGATAATGAATTTTAGAAATTGTGAGCAACATCAATAAAAAAAATATATTTTTTAGACTTTTATATTTATATTCTGCATATATTTTGTAGTTTTGCAAGAAAAAAAAACTTTCTCCAAGAGTTACTCATAGTTTTAATTTGTGCCAATGATGTCTGACCTATTATTATACTTTGAATTAGTTTTCGTATTAATATCAGATTTCATCATATCAATATTTCGTCGTATAATTTTTCCCATATTATTTTTTTTGCAATTTATATTAATTTTGGAATGGTGATATTCAAAATTATAAGCTTTGTTATAGGTATTAATGGATTTTGTTTTATTATGACTTTTAAAATTGTGATTTTTAGTACGGTGAGTTTTGGTATAGTTAGTTTTAAAATAGTAATCTATAGTATGGTGAGTTTTAGTATGGTAAAAAGTTTAGTGTGGTGAGTTTTGATATGGTGAGTTTTAGTATTGTGAGTTTAAGTGTGGTGAGTTTTAGTATGGTGAATTTTAGTGTGGTGAAATTTTGTATGGTGAATTTCAATGTGGTGAGTTTTAGTGTGAGTGTGAGATTTGTAATGATGAGTTATAGTATGGAGAGTTCTAGTATGGTGAGTTTTATTAAAATGAATTTTAGTATAACATGATAAATTTTAGAATGATGATATTTAATAGTTTTATGGTGAGTTTTTATTTTGTATTTTATTAGTATGGTGAACATTTTAGTATAATGAGTTTTAGTATGATGAATTTTAGTATGGAGAGTTTTAGTGTGGTGAATTTCAATGTGGTGAGGTTTAGAATGTTGAAATTTGATATGTTAGGTTATATTATGTAGAGTTTTGGTATGGTGAATTATATTTTCGTTTTTTTTTTAGTAGTTTTATGGTGAGTATTTATTGTATGTTTTATTATGGTGATTTAAGCTATAATGAATTTTAATATAGTCCATTTTTGTAGAGTGTAGTGCGTTGTAGTGTGGTGAGATGTTGTATGGAGAATTCCATTAATTTGAATTGTAGCAATTAGTTTTGGCACATTACGTTTATGGTGGTGAGTTTGTGGGTACTGAAATCTTTTCTCATAAATAATAATATGAAGAAATGTAGTGTGGTGATTGATGATATGGTGTATTAATGAGTTTCCAAATGTGTTTTCTATCTATGATTTTTAATACGAAAAATAGTCTGTGTTAAACTGTATCATAGTGAGTTTTAACATTCTGTGTTGAAAGATGGTGATTTTTAGGAAAATGTATTGTGGTAAGTAGCATTGTGGTGAGTTGAATTCCGGTAAGTAATATTGGGGTAAGTTCAATTGCGGTAAGTTGCATTGTGGTGAGTTGCATTGTGGTGAATTGAAGTACTGCGAATTGAATTAAAGTCCTGCGAGTTGAAATGTAGTCTAATGGGTGTTGATATAACGAATTCATGACATAGGAGAGTTAGAGTATGATGTGTTTTCTCTTAATGATTTTAAATATGCCGTGTATTTTGTGGTAAGTTGTATCATGGTGAGTTGTAACATGCTGAGTTCAAAGATGTTGAGTTGGTGAGATAGTTAGGAATGTGAGTTGCACTGTGGTAAGCTGCATTGTGGTAAGCAGAATTGTGGTGAACTATATTGTGGTGCGTAGCATTGTGGTTAGACTAATTGTGGTGACATTGTGATGAGTTGCATTGTGGTGATTTAAGTATTGCGAGTTGATGTGTTTTGAGTTGTTGTTTAAACCCGAATTCATTAATATAGTGCGCAGTTATTGCCACAAATAAAACGAAATTTCAATTTAAATATTTTTGTTGTTTATTATATCAGCATCTGTATCAACTTCTTCTGCAACATAACATTTTTGCATTGCCATATTTTTTTTTGTCATATTTGAAACAATGATTTTTCTTTATATATTTTTTCATTTGTAATTTGTTTTACTTTATAGTATTTACATAAATAAATAGCATCTTTGACAATAATACATAAATAATTTACTTTTTTCATTTTCTTTTCTTTAATATTTATATGTCACTATATAGGCTAGATTTAAATATTATATATTATTCACTAAATGTTGCTTAATGACTTAAACAGAGACTGTATGTAATAACTTGTTGTATATACTTTAGACATTTAGAAATTTAGATGAGTTTATGCGAAGAAATACTTATCTTAATTTTCAGGATTTTTTTAGAATATTTTTTAATGGTTGGGGGTTCAAGTTTTAAAAATGATAAAATTAAAAAAGAAAAAACAAATGAAAAAAGCAAAAAATAAAAATATAAAAATATAAAAATGTAAAATATAAAAATATAAAAAAATAAAAATAAAAAATATAAAATTATAAAATTATAAATATATAAAAATATAAAAAAATAAAAATATAAAAATAAAAAAATATAAAAAATTTAAAAATATAAAAATATAAAAATATAAAATTATAAAAATATAAAAATATAAAAATATAAAAATATAAAAATATAAAAATATAAAAATATAAAAATATAAAAATATAAAAATATAAAAATATAAAAATATAAAAATATAAAAATATAAAAATATAAAAATATAAAACTATAAAACTATAAAAATATAAAAATATAAAAATATAAAAATATAAAAATATAAAAATATAAAAATATAAAAATATAAAAATATAAAAATATAAAAATATAAAAATATAAAAATATAAAAATATAAAAATATAAAAATATAAAAATATAAAAATATAAAAATATAAAAATATAAAAATATAAAAATATAAAAATATAAAAAATATAAAAATATAAAAATATAAAAATATAAAAATATAAAAATATAAAAATATAAAAATATAAAAAATATAAAAATATAAAAATATAAAAATATAAAAATATAAAAATATAAAAATATAAAAATATAAAAATATAAAAATATAAAAATATAAAAATATAAAAATATAAAAATATAAAAATATAAAAATAAAAATATAAAAATATAAAAATATAAAAATATAAAAATATAAAAATATAAAAATATAAAAATATAAAAATATAAAAATATAAAAATATAAAAATATAAAAATATAAAAATATAAAAATATAAAAATATAAAAATATAAAAATATAAATATAAAAATATAAAAATATAAAAATATAAAAATATAAAAATATAAAAATATAAAAATATAAAAATATAAAAATATAAAAATATAAAAATATAAAAATATAAAAATATAAAAATATAAAAATATAAAAATATAAAAATATAAAAATATAAAAATATAAAAATATAAAAATATAAAAATATAAAAATATAAAAATATAAAAATATAAAAATATAAAAATATAAAAATATAAAAATATAAAAATATAAAAATATAAAAATATAAAAATATAAAAATATAAAAATATAAAAATATAAAAATATAAAAATATAAAAATATAAAAATATAAAAATATAAAAATATAAAAATATAAAAATATAAAAATATAAAAATATAAAAATATAAAAATATAAAAATATAAAAATATAAAAATATAAAAATATAAAAATATGAAAATATAAAAATATAAAAATATAAAAATATAAAAATATAAAAATATAAAAATATAAAAATATAAAAATATAAAAATATAAAAATATAAAAATATAAAAATATAAAAATATAAAAATATAAAAATATAAAAATATAAAAATATAAAAATATAAAAATATAAAAATATAAAAATATAAAAATATAAAAATATAAAAATATAAAAATATAAAAATATAAAAATATAAAAATATAAAAATATAAATAAAAAATTAAATGAAAAAGTTTTAAAAATTTATAAAAATGAAAAACGAAAAAAAAAAAGATTTTAAAAGTTCGTTGCTCTTACTGAAAAAATGCTGCATATGGAAAATACTTTTTAGTCAAACTATACATTGTAGAATATGAGTATTTTTATTTTTTGTAAAACTTTTAAATTCTCTTAAGTCTATTGTCCAATTTTGAGCGCGCTCTTCTCTTTTTTTAAATGTATTTGCAATCATTATTAAATTTTACAAGTTTATTACTAAGTTTTAAATATTCAATGTTTATTTTGTTATTTAAACAAATTATTGTTTTTGAAGCTGAACATGTTACATTTTTGCTGACGGCAAAATTTAATTTAATTTTTGTATACGTTTATTATTGTTGTCAGTGTTTGTAAAGTTTTCATAAATTTTTAATGATTTTATTATCATTTTTATAAATTTTTAATACTTCTTTAATTATTTTTTATATATAATTTTTTATATTTGAATTTTCTATATACTTATAAAGCAAAACATATATATTTTAAATGCTATATATACATAATATTCATTTAAATACTAAATATAGTACATACATAATTAGTAGTTTTTAATTTTTGTCAAACTTAATATTAGTTTTTGTTTTTAAATATGCATTTTTTAATACTTACGTAGTTTTAAATTTAGTTGTAGTTGTAGATGGTTTTTTGTATTATCTACGCACATAAATATTAAATACATTTAATTTGTTTTACTATACAGCTGCAGTTGTTCTTTTGGTTTTTGTTATCGTTGTCAACTCTGTGACATACTTTTAGGGGCATTGATGATATTGAGCGGTTTGTCTACAATGTGTGAAAATTGTGGAAGTGTGAATGATATGGGCGCGAATGTGTTTTATTTTTGGTGCGCTTAATGCGTGATAATTAGGCTGAAAAGAAAACAGAGAAAAATTAATAAATAAGCTTAAATATTTGTTCAAATATTTAAATATTTCCATTTTTGTAATTTTATATTTTTATATTTTTATATTTTATATTTTTATATTTTTATATTTTTATATTTTTATATTTTTATATTTTTATATTTTTATATTTTTATATTTTTATATTTTTATATTTTTATATTTTTATATTTTTATATTTTTATATTTTTATATTTTTATATTTTAATATTTTTATATTTCTATATTTTTATATTTTTATATTTTTATATTTTTATATTTTTATATTTTTATATTTTTATATTTTTATGTTTTTATATTTTTATATTTTTATATTTTTATATTTTTATATTTTTATATTTTTATATTTTTATATTTTTATATTTTAATATTTTTATATTTCTATATTTTTATATTTTTATATTTTTATATTTTAATATTTTAATATTTTTATATTTCTATATTTTTATATTTTTATATTTTTATATTTTTATATTTTTATATTTTTATATTTTTATATTTTTATATTTTAATATTTTTATATTTTTATATTTTAATATTTTTATATTTCTATATTTTTATATTTTTATATTTTTATATTTTTATATTTTTATATTTTTATATTTTTATATTTTTATATTTTTATATTTTTATATTTTAATATTTTTATATTTCTATATTTTTATATTTTTATATTTTAATATTTTAATATTTTTATATTTCTATATTTTTATATTTTTATATTTTTATATTTTTATATTTTTATATTTTTATATTTTTATATTTTTATATTTTTATATTTTTATATTTTTATATTTTTATATTTTTATATTTTTATATATTTAATTTTTTATACTATTTTGATTTTTCTTTAAGTGGCATTGTTTTCAATTATGGTAGACCTACAAACATCTAGAATTTCTTGGAGAAGCCTTGAGGAAACTTATTGCCTAAGTGAATAAAAAAATTGTGACCCTTGTCATAAGTTGCACCTTTATTTCTTTGTTCGAATAAAAATATATTCTGATCAATAAAATGTCATAGTTAATAAATTAATTAATTTGCCGCAGAAGAGACATCTTAACTGAATTTTTTTCTTCTTTTTCACATTTTTGTTCTGCTCATTTCAATTACCCTTTCTAGGAATATATTTTCGCCAATAAATTTCTAATCATTTTCCTATTAAATGGCTCGTGGTTCTAATAGGCGTGTCGTTCATTTTGTGTGAATGATTTGCAAATTGGCAAATTAATAAATTAATAAATATTTATTGAGCATGATTTTTTTAGGTGTGTTTAATATGAGTTCCATATTGATTCTTACGCGTGTTTATAAGAATAGGTCGCAGCGTCATATCGAATTTTAAGGTTTGTGGGCCAAGGTTAGAGCGTGGGTGCTAGTTGAAAAGAATTTTAATTAAAATTCATATTTATTTTTTATATTCTTTGTTTTTTAACAATTTTATTTCGCCACGAATTTTGCAATTCTCAACCGCTCCAATTAGACTTTGACATGCAGTAGTTTTTTTTTTGGTTTGGTCAGTATGACTTATATTTGGCATACTTATTTTTGCCTTTTATGCTTTTTTTATTTTTTTTTATTATATAGTTACAATGTAATTTTTAGTTTGTGCTATTAAAAAATGTATATAGAAAATAAAAAATTATGTCAAGCACTCTGATTTATTGCCACATGCTCAAAGTCCCATGTTTGATGTCACTCACTGTCGGGTCACAACGTCCCCTAGCAGCTGGCCTCAATTCACTTGAGCTCAATGGTTGTCAGAAGAGAGTCTCATGTTTTTCGCAGTTTTATTTACATTTTGCACCTAAACCAATTCCTACCGATTCAAATCACACTAGCATCGTTTTGTTTCATGTCTTTTATTTACTTTGCTTCCTTTCTGCAATACTCCCTTTGCTTCATCGTGTCCATTTAGTATTTAAATGCAAAACTACGTTTCGTATTTCTGGACAATATCTGCAATTTTTCTTGGTTTACACATTTACAACAGAATCTATTATATGGCTTATTCTTAACATCAATGCTTTTACAGAATTTACATTTCATCAGCCCCCATATTTACCATTTTCTTCTCTCATTTTCATCTCTACCCCATTCAATCTTAACCCCATTCTCAGTAACTACCGCAGTTTTCATCTACCTTTTCTCTTACGTCACATACGGCTTGATCTACTTCTTTATCAATGTATTGAGATATGTCTTGACCAGTGTCCTTACTATTTATTGACCTACTTTTTTAACTAAGTACGTCTTTATCTGGACCTACATCTTGATCTACGTCCTCATCTACTTCTTTATCGACGTCCTCATCTATGCCATCATCTACGTCTTCATATAAGTATTCATCTACGCCTTCACCTACGTCTTCATCTAAGTATTCATCTTCGCCTTCATCTATGTCTTCATCTACTTCTATATATACAGCTTCATCTACATCTTCATTTACGTCGTCTCCTCATCCGGACCTACATCTTGACCTATGTAGGAAACTACGTACATCAGCATCTACGTATTTGTCTACCTATACATTGTTTTCATCTACATCTAGATTTACGTCTTCATTTATGTCTTTATGTAAGTCTTCATCTATGTCTTCACTCACATCGCCTTCTTCTACGTCTTCATCTACATCTGGACATACATATTGATCTAAATCTACGTCTTCATCTACTCCTTCACTTACGGCTTGACCTAAGGCTTGACCTACGGTTTGACCTACGTCTTAACCCACATCTTGGCCTACGTCTTCACCTACATCACCATCTACTTCTTCATATACGTCTTCATCTTCATTTTCGTCAAAATCTTTATCTACGTCTTCATCTACGTCTTTGTCTACATCTTTACCTACATCTACATCTATGACCTCATCTACGACTAGGCCTACGTCTACGTGGCCATACATATTGATCTACGTCTTCATCTACTCCTTCACTTACGGCTTGACCTACGGCTTGACCTACGTCTTAACCCACATCTTGGCCTACGTCTTCACCTACATCACCATCTACTTCTTCATATACGTCTTCATCTTCGTCAAAATCTTTATCTACGTCTTTATCTACATCTTTACCTACATCTTCATCTAAGACCTTATCTACTACTGGGCCTACGTCTTCACTTATGTTTTTATCTAAATTTTTATCTACGTCTTCACTTACGTCATTTTCCTATATGTCTTCGTCTACATCTTCTTCTACGTCTTCACTTACGTTAACGTCTTCATCTACTTCTGGACCTAAATCTTGACCTAAGTCTTCATCTAAGGCTTCATTTACTTCTTTAACTAAGACATTATATAAATTTTCATCTACGTCTTCATCCACATATGGATATAAATGTTGACCTATGTCTTCATCTAAGTCTTGATCTACGTCTTCACTTACGGCTTGACTTGCGACTTTATCTACTTCTTGAAATACGACATCATCTACGTCATCCTACGTCTTCAGATCTTGATCTACGGCTTCATCTTCGTCTTCATCTACGTCTTCTTCTACATATGGATACACATTTTGACCTACGTATTCAACTAAGTCTTGATCTACGTCTTCACTTGCGGCTTGACCTACGACTTTATCAACCTCTTCATATACGTCATCATCTACGTCTTCCTACATCTTCAGATCTTGATCTACGGCTTCATCTAAGTCTTCATCTAGAGCTTCATCAACGTCTTCATCTCATCTGAACCTACATTTTGACCTATGTAAGAAACTACGTACATAAGCATCTATATATTTGTCTACGTCCTTAATTAAGTCTTCATCTACGTCTTCACTCACGTCGTCTTCTTCTAAGTCTTCATTATCATATACGTCTTCATCTACATCTGGACACACATCTTGACCTACGTCCTCATCTACGTCTTCACTTACGTCTTCACTTACGTCTTCACTTACGTCTTCATCTACGTCATTATCTACGTTTGCACCACTACATTTATCTAAGTATTTACTTCAATAGCCACATTCTTTATATCAGTTTTATCATCTCCTCCAAATTATTATTTTCATCATACACTACTTCTTGGTTTTAAACAGATTCTCCCTTTACACCTCAACATTTATCTGATTCATCACTTTATAACACACAACAAATATTTCACAAACTCTTCAAGATTAACTTTTTTCTGTATCACAGTATCTATCTAAATCTTCTATTTAGTTTATACTTCATTTGCCTCGTTATTGTTTTCCGATTTCTCAATATCAATCTTAAATCAAAAAAACCGTATTCTCTACCTCGGACTTTTTATTTCACGTGTCATTCTTTATCTGACTTCTCAATCTTTGTACAAGTCTCCATATTATTCGCCTTCTATTTCATCATCTAACTTACCACATCATTTTTTATCGTATTCTTCAACATCTTCTCATCTCATTCTCCACTTTATTTCCCATAATACATTCAAATCTTTAAACTTCCACTCATTTTCATTATTTAAATTTTCTAAAATTTAGCCCGTCAACCTTTTCTTCACGTCTAGTTGCTCTTCTTTTTCGACAACCTTAAAAACATTTTCATCCCTCTAAAATTTTCTAACCACTCTGACTTTTGACCTCTTGTCTTTTGCGTCAGCAACCACGTTGTTGGATTTTAATTTCGAAAATTTGCATAACACTTTGTTCAGCATCGAAGTTACCAAATTGAAATTCTATACACTTGTTAGTTGTTGTTGTTCGTAAATTTTCATTTTCATTTTCAATTTTATTTTTCTTTGCTGTTTTACAGCAAAAGCTCCTTTTACGGGTACCCATCCTTAAACTAAATATTTTTAAAGGTTCACCTTGTTGTCAGACACTAATTTATGGCTTCAGGTAAAACAACAAATACAAATGAAATTACAATAAAACTAAAACAACAAGAACAACGAGTATAGAAAAATAACTACAGGTGTAGTGAAAAATGTCGGTGTACAATAATAATGATAATAATAATGAAAAATTGCTAAAATTTCTGTGAAATGCACTGCACACACTGTGAGAGAGATGGTTTTAGTGACAGAGAGATATGGAAAAATAAAAATCATGTAGAATAAAGAAATGCGAGGAATAAAGAGACAAATTGTTATATAAAAAAGAGTATTTCCACATTAACCGATTCTAATGAAGTAGATAATGTCAATTATGAATGTGGTATTTAAGGGTTATCGTTACGTCATAAATATAATGACGTATATCTTTAATAAATAAAAAATAACGTTATGATAAGCAATAACGAACTATTCTTTCTAAATACTTTGTTCACCTCCGATAATACATCCTTGAGACGATTCATTCATCATAAAATGATTCCTTCCTTCATACATTTTTTTCTTTACATTTTTTTCACGAATATTCCCTCGCGACAATTCTTTTCCGAGAAAATGTTTCCCTGCGCCAAATACTTCTCTGTACAATTCTTGTCAAAGACAATACATCCACGAGACTATTCATCCCCAAAAATTATTCCAATAAACTGTTTTTCTTCAGAGAATTTTTCGCCGACGAAATTTTTCCCTCATCTTTCTCGATACATACCTTCCAAAAGACAATTTCTTTCCGACAAAATTCTTTCGTGGGACAAATCTTCTCCCAAAAAATTGTTATTCGAGACAATTATTCCCTCGACTAATATGAACAAAATCTAAGAATTGAAGTCACTTTGGAAGAATGTTTTGTAAATTGAGAGATGTACATTTCTTTCACGATACAATATCTCCTCGTGACAATTCTTTCCCGAGATAATTCTTCCCCGAGCCAAATACTTCCCTGGACCATTCTTGCAAGAGACAATACTTCCTCGAGCTTATTTATTCAGACAATTTTTATTCGAGGCATTCTTTCTCGATGCAGTTCTTACACGAGATATTTTCTTTCAGAGATAATTCTTCCGCCGAACAAATTTTCTCTCAAAAAGATCTTGTTCGAGACAATTCATCCCTAGACTAATATGAAAAAATTCTAAGAATTGTACTCATATGTAGTATTTTTGGTTATATTAAGCGATTACGGACAATTTTCCCCGAGACTATTAGAAAATCTACACCTGACAATTCTTCCCTAATTCTTTCCGCGACTATTATTTCCTTAGAAAAATATTCCCAAGCAATTCTTCAATATATATTTATTCCTTAATGTAAACAATATTATACAAGACGTAATCAAAAGTAGAGTAGAATAAATAATAGGTGACCAGAGTAGACTGTCAAATGGGTTAGGTGACAATAACTAGACAAAAGAAATGTAGAAAATATACAAGATGTAAACAATAGTGCGACTATAGAATATAAATGTAAACAAAAAAAAAATAGGGTAAACAAATGTAGACAAAAGTCAACATAAATAACATAAATTACAGGAGAAATTTGAAGACAAAACTGGACAATTCGTTAAGTGAACAAAAGTGGACAACTTGTAAACAAAGGTAAATCCAAATGTTACTAAATGTAGACAATACACAAAAAAATGTAGACAAGATAATATTAAACATAAACAATATAAGACAATATATTTGCAATATTTACCAAAAGTATAAAATTTATTGAATGTTTTTCTACATGAGTAGAGAAATAAAGATACGTAATGACAAAAGCAAATGATAGTAGAGAAGACGTAGATAATTGCAAGCAAAATATAATGTAAATTAAAGTGGACAACATGTAAACTATTCTAGATAAATTTTAAGTAATAATAGAGAAGACGTATATAATATGTAAAGAATAGCATTCCAGAGTAGAGCAGCGTAGATAAGTCAAGACAAAGGCAGATACTAGTAGAAAAGGTGCAAAAAGAGTAGATAGTACTAAATATAAAGTAAACAATGGTATACAAAAGTAGACAAGATTTCGATAATGTGTGGGCAAGAGAAAAAAGATGCAGATAATTTGCAAACAATGGTATATAAGAGTAGAGTAACATAAATAGTAGATAAGATGTAAACCACGATAGCAAATGTTAACAATAAAGGAGAAGACGTCTATGATAAGTAAAAAATAACATAGAACATAGAGGAGATATTTAAAGAGAAAAGCAGGTCATAATAGAAAAGATGTCAACAAGAATAGATAATATTAATTCTGATGTAAACTATAGTACAAAAAAAAATAGGAGATATGTAAATAATATGTAAACAATAACACATATGAGTAGAGAAGCGTATTTAAAAATAAACAACAGAAGATTATAATTAACAAGATGTGAACAAGAGTAGACCAAGTTTACACAAGACGTAAATAATTTCATAGAAGATGTACATATGTAATGTGTAAAAAATAATAAACTGCAATAGCGAAGAGTAGCAAAGCCAAACCAAAAGCTTATAATAGTAAGTAAAATGTAAACAAGCGTAGACAATACTTAATAGAATGTAGACAATATTAAATAGAATGTAGACAATATAAGACATTAGTAGACAAAAGTAGAAAAGGCGTAGATAATATGTAACCAATAGCATATAGGAGTAGAAGTAAGTAAATAAGTAAAAAAAAACTATAGCTGACAATATTAAAAAAAATAGTTAAATAAGTGTAGAGAATATTATAAAAAATGGAAATAATTGTAGAAAAAGATGAATAGACGGGTGTAAACAAGTGGGAACGTTTGACATGAGTTGTATTAATATGGTGAATAATATAATAGATATTTGAACCAATATGTACACATGCAGAGTGCTTTGATATTAAAAATTTAACGTGTCGATAATATAGAAATTTTAAAATATGCTGAGAATATTTCATTGTATTATGGATTTAAAAAAATAAAAACTATAACCATTAACAAAATTTTAAACTTCAATTTTATATTTGACTAGTTGGACCCGTGCACGACTCGTGCCAAGATTTTGTGAATTCAAAGATATGGAGCGATTTTATTAATATAAAAAAGCATTTTTTTTTTATTTATATCAGGGTCCCGTGCTTCTCTGTGAAAGTTTTCATGGGTTTTATAAATGTAGTAACCAAGTAATAATTCTTCGCCAAAACAATTTTTCTCAAAGACAATACTTTCTCAGACTGCGCATCTCCGTAGAATTCTTCACAGTAGAATATTTCGCCGTAGAATTCTTCTCCATAGAACGCTTTCTCGTAGAATTATTCACGGTAGAATTCATTCTGGTAGAATTGTTCCCTGTAGAATTCTTTCCCGTTGAATTCTTTCCCGTAGAGATTTGCCCAGTAAAAGTTTTAGTGTGGTGAATTTTGGTGTGGTGAGTTTTAGTGTGGTGAGTTTTAGTGTAGCGAGTTTTAAAGTGGTGAGTTTTGGTGTCGTGAATTTTAAGTGTGGTGAGTTTTAGTGTGGTGAATTTTATTGTGTTGAGTTTTAGTGTGGTGAATTTCAGTGTGGAGAGTTTTATTGGGGTGAATTTTAGTGTGGTGAATTTTTTATGATGAGTTTCAGTGTGGTGAGTTTTAGTGTGGTGAATTTTAGTGTGGTGAATTTTAGTGTGGTGAGTTTTAGTGTGGTGAGTTTTAGTGTGGTGAGTTTTAGTGTGGTGAGTTTTAGTGTCGTGAATTTTAAGTGTGGTGAGTTTTAGTGTGGTGAATTTTATTGTGTTGAGTTTTAGTGTGGTGAATTTCAGTGTGGAGAGTTTTAGTGTGGTGAATTTTAGTGTGGTGAATTTTTTGTGATGAGTTTCAGTGTGGTGAGTTTTAGTGTGGTGAATTTTAGTGTGGTGAATTTTATTGGGGTGAGTTTTATTGCGGTGAGTTTGTTTTTCTTTATCTTCCCTTTTTTTGTTTTTCCTTTAGTTTGGATTTTAGTTCTATGTTATAGCTTTTGTTTTTGTATTTTTGCTTTTGTTTTGTGATTTTGTTTTTTTTTGTATTTGATTTTTTTGTATTTGAGTTTTTTGTTTCATGTTTGTAGCTGAATTGATAAAATTTTAAATTTCATAAATCCAAATATGATAAAATTTACCATTATAAATATAAAATAAAAATGTATTAAAAATAATTGTAAATTAGAAAAATACAAAAAAAAGCATTGCACAAATTTAAGTTTTATTTTTGCAGGAAATGTATTAGCTTTGTTCAATTGAAGGACGTTGTTTTAAAAGCATTTTCATTTAGTCTGTATTTCTAGGATTGTTTGATTTTATTGCAATAGTTGTTTGTATTTGTTGTTACTAATGTTGTTGTTGTTGTTGCTGATGGTTTTTGGCAACGTAAAGCTAAACGTTATTGCGTAGCTTAATGTTGATGTTGCTCTTGTTTTTGTTGTTGCAATTTCGAATGCTTTTTGTTAGAATTTTGTTGTAGTTTCATTCAATTGCAGTAGTGAAAGTTGGCTCAAAAACGCAGTCAAGGTTTCAAGTGCGCCTAAAAGGCTGCAACTGATTTTTGTTTGCTGTATGTTCTATGGGATGTTGTTGTTTTTTTTCTGTCCTTTTGTGTTTCTGTTCCATTGCCGCGAATACTCTCTGATATAAGCACTGAAATGTTGCTCATACTTTGTGTTGTTTTTGCCTCATTTTGTTTGTGTTTGCTGGGTGTCTGTTGTATTTGTTGTTGCTGTGTTTGTTGTTGTGTACTGCAGTAGTTGTTCAGCGGATGCTGCTGATGATGTCGCTATTTGCGCTCACAACTGCTCGAAGAGAAAACAAAAAAAAAAAAACATTGCCTACTTTTAGTGCATGTTGCTGTTCCGAATTGACCAGCATTTGCTGTAGTTGCTTGTATTAGTTTGTTTGTTGTTGTGTTTGCTGTTGTTGGTTTCTTTTTCCTATTTGTTGTTGTTGTACGCATGCTCTGGAGAGTTTTGTTGCCTTTTGCTTTCGCTTTTACGCTTGCACTCAACTTTAATGAAAACGTTCTGTGACCCAGTTCAACACGCGCTGCTTCTAAAATTTTATTTTCATTTTTACTGCTTTTGGCATTAAGTTTCATGGATGTTTTATGTTATCGTTTGCTGTTGTTTAGTTATATTTTTCTGATATCGTATTTAATTTTCGCCAATTTAGTTTTTTGTTGCTTAACCCTAATTTTTGTTTATAATTTATGTGGCCCCTTTTTATGTTTGTTTGTTATATTAATTATTTTAAATTTGTTTCTATTTTAATTTTTTTTTCTAATTTAATTTAATTTGATGTGATTTATTTTTATTTTCATCATTTTTAAAATTTTTATTTTATTGTATTTTTTGTTATTTTTTTAATTTGTTTTTTTTATCGAATTTTTTCATTTACGAGATATTTTTAATTATTTACTTTAACTTATTGTTATTTCAATAATTAATGTAATTATGTATTGACTTTTTAAATAATTAAATTAAATTTGTTCTCAATTTTCAATTTCTTTTTCCTATTTCTCTTATTTTTTAATTTTATTTTTTTTTATATTTTTTTATATTGCGTTCTTATATAATTTGGTATTTATCTTTTTCATAATAATTTAATTAGGTTCTCAATTTAGATTTTTTTATTTTTATTTTATTATTTTTTTATGTGAATTTTTAATCCCTTTTTTCATCCAAATTTTATTTTTTTATCTAATTTAATTTATATTTACTTCTGAATTATTTTTCTTAATCTTTTAGTTTTTTTTTCTTTAATTTTAGAATTTAATTTATTTATTTTTTATTTATTTCATCTTAATAAAAAATATATATGTAAGTAAATTTTTGTTCCACTGTTTTTTTAATGCACATTTTATGTTGTGGTCTAAACTAAATTTTTTATTAACTTTATAATTAAATTAAATTTGCTTTCCATATTTAATTTTTTATTTTGTTAATTTTTATGAGATATCTTATTATATTAAACATTTTTATTTGCTTTTATTATGGATATTTTATTAAAATAATTTTATTCATTTTTTAAATATATTAAATTTGTTCTCTATTTTCAATTTATTTTTCCATTTTTTTATTTTGATTTTTTTTTAGGTTTTTTTTTAGTAGAGAAGCGTATTTAAAAATAAACAAATAAGATTATAATGAACAAGATGTAAACAAGAGTAGACAAGGTTTACACAAGACGTAAATAATTTCATAGAAGATGTACATATGTAATGTGTAAAAAATAATAAACTGCAATAGCGAAGAGTAGAAAAGCCAAAACAAAAGCATATAATAGTAAGTAAAATGTAAACAAGCGTAGACAATACTTAATAGAATGTACACAATATTAAATAGAATGTAGACAATATAAGATATTAGTAGACAAAAGTAGAGAAGGTGTAGATAATATGTAAACAATAGCATATAGGAGTAGAATTATGGATATTTTATTAAAATAATTTTATTCATTATTTAAATATATTAAATTTGCTCTCTATTTTCAATTTATTTTTCCATTTTTTTAATTTATTTTTATTTGAATTTTTTGTTTTTTTTTTATTTTTAGTTTTTTTATCTTTTTTTTCATTTTTATTTTTTTTTTATTTTTATAATTTTTTTTTTTAATTTTTATGTTTATTTTTAGTTTTTATTTCTTAAATTGTTGCAAATTTTGTTCATATTTTAAATTTTTATTTTTGATTTATTGTTGTTCATTTAATTTATTTTTACGTTTTATTTTTTTAGTTGTTTTCTTTTTTAAATTGGTTTTAATATATTTGTTTATTTACATTTTTTATTATTTCTTTATATATTTTTTATTTATTTATTGAGAGTGTGAAGATAACTACTTTATATTCTCAATAACAACTTAATTTTAACAATTTATTTGTATTTTTTTATTTTTCTTTTATTTCTCTTTTTTCTATTTATTTTACTATTACTTATTGTTCTTTTTATTTCTTGTTAATTTTTTATTTCATTTCATTTTATTTTACTTTTTTTTTGTTTTTTATTATCTTTTTATCTTTTCTATAGTTTTTTTTTTTAATTTTAACTTTTAATTGTTATTTTCTATTTATTATATTACCCTAGTTTCTTTAAAATTGACTACGACTTTTGTTGTCTTTATATATTTTTATGTTTTTAAATTATTTTGTCTATTACTTAATTTATTTCCTATTTTCTATTTTTTTCCTTATTCATGTATCTTTTCCTTTTTAGTTTTCGTTTCCTTTATTCTTTTTTTTTCTTTACGGTTTCAGTTTTTCTTTTTGTTTTATTTTTATTTTAATTTTTGTTTTTTTTATTTATTTTTTTTTTTTTTTTTTGTATTTTGTTTTATTTTTATTTTCTTTTTATTTATTAAAATTTAATCCAAATTCGGTTCTTTTAATATTGAGTTTTAGTTTTTTTGTTTTGTTTTTTTTTTTTGTTCTTTTTTTCATTATTCTAAGCAGTTTTGTTACTATATTTCAGTTTTATAAAATATTTAAATTTTTAATATGAATTATTAATATTTTATTTTGTTTATTTAGATTTTATTTTTTAATATTTTCGTCATTATAAATTGTTTATTCATTTTTTGATATATTTTGAATTTTCTTTAAATAGTTAATTGCTTTATTTTAATATATTATTCTTTTTAATTTCTTTTTTAATTTTTGTTATTATTTCATGTTTGGTTTTAACTCTAAGCTCCTATTCATGTTTGCTAATTTGAAAGCATTACCATCCCCGTATCACACTTAACCTCATTTGACAGCTGAATTGTTTCCATGTCTAAAAGTATGCAATATTTTATGCAGCAATATTTTTTTTTAGTTCTGTTTGGCACGCAAATGAAAAATGATTTTTTTTTGGAATTCAGCAATGTGAATTTCAGTTATTTAATATATTACATAGTTAGAATAGTGGCATAAGTTGACTTTTAAATGATATACAACATACCGAATGAAATTCCTCAAATTCTCTGTTGCACAAGACTACTTAAATTTGTATTTAATTTTTTTTTAACTTTTTGATAAAGCAATTTTAAAAACAATTAAAAAAATCATAGATACCGTTAGAAAGATAAGACAGTGCTCATCATATAATACTAAAAGTGGACCTCATCAAATAAAATTTGTAAAGATTATAAAAAAAACAACGATGCTATTTAATCAATTTATTTAAAATGATATAAAAGCAAAATATTTATTGAAAAATTTAATTGTTTTTAGCGTTTAAAAATTCCTTCGTTTTTAAAATGTAATTTTTCTTTTAATTTAATTTCAAGTGGCGACGCTTTTGTTTTTATTGCTGCACGTGTTGAGTGCACTTTCTGCGAATCACTCATGCGAAGGCATTAAAAATAAAAATTGCAAAATTAATTATAAAATATTTTGAAAAATTGCATTTAATATCACCTTCGCATTGGCAGCACCACCACTTTGATCTTGAAATCATTTTTAATTAATTGCACTTAGTGCATACAACGTGTGCAAGGCGGCTATTATAGTCACTTGATTTTAAAGTGCAGCAGCACCGACCGCCATCTGGCAATGCTAAGAGGGGTTATTAAAGAAACACTTTAAATGTATTAAGAAAATTCAACGGCACTAATAATTAAATTTTTCACTAAAAATTCAATTTTTCACTAAAAATTCAATTTTTCACTAAAAATTCAATTTTTCACTAAAAATTCAATTTTTCACTAAAAACACAAATTTTCAAAAAAAAAAAAACAAAATTCACTAATAATTGAATTTTTCACTAAAAATTCAATTTTTCACTAAAAATTCAATTTGTCACTAAAAATTCAATATTTCACTAAAAATTCAATTTATCACACAAAAATTCTATTCTAGACCACAAGATAAATCGTCTGCATCTTAAAAATATATCTATCTTATTTTATTTATCAAATGAGATGGTTTTTAATCGTACGAGTGTAACGTCCGTCACAATGGAATGTCCCTAATTTAACCTTATCGATTATATTTGTCAAAATTGAAAACAACAAATACTTTTTATAGTTATCAGACTGCATTTATCAGACTACATTAACCAGACAGCAAGGTAATTTACATAGTATTTTTGCTTTTTAAATGTGTTAATAGAAAAAAAAGTGCAAAAAATATTAAAAATATTTATAATAATTAAGTAATTAAAAATGCATTAAAACTCTATTGTATTTGTTGGCCTATTTTAACCTTATTGACAAAATTGAAAACCACATACAGCGTATACTTCTAAGTGACCACAACATGTTGTGCTTAAATCAAGTACTTCTCATGGTACATTTACTTATTAATCACACTACAGCCGGCAAGGTAATTATTATAGTTTTTCCTATTAAATATATTTTTATATCTCATATAATTTTGACAGCCTAAAATTGGTGTTATTATTACGCGCATCGAATGTCCCAAACTACATTCGACTGATTTAAAGGACTACTACTGTGATCCGGATAATACACTGGAACCAAAATCAAAAGTGCATCGTTACAGCCAAGGCACAACGGCAGTGACACCGACACGTGACATAACCGATTATAAACACAATTTTACATTAATTATAACACATCGTAGTAGAACTATTCCTCTTATAGCAATCATCGTCGATGTTTGTCAGTTTTCGACGCAAAATTATACGAATTTTGTTATCAATTATTTACTTAAACAATTGTGGCGTAGCAGTAAAAATTCCTATAGTTGTCCTTTCAAAAAGGTAAAATTACAGAAAAAATAATACACACTTAAAATAGTTTATTCACTATTCAAACAATTTTTCCATTATCATGCCATACATCATTACTCAGTTTTAATTTCAGAGAAAATGTATTTTTTAATATTCAGATATACATAGTGTTTCATTTTCAGGACATACCAATTTTATTGACTAATGTCACTATCCATGGTGATTTTTTACCGCCCTACACACCCGAGTTGAACTGGACCTTCCGTTCGGAAGCCTTCATCGATGGAAAGTTAGGAGTAAATTTTATAGCCTATGGCAAAACTGTGAAGTTGTGATATTTTGCAACAGTTTTTAAATACTATTAATATAAAAAATCTTTTTGTTCACTTTTTAATAAAAATTCAAATTTTCAATTAAAATTCAAATTTTCACTAATAATACAAATTTTCCTAAACAAAACATTTTTCACAAAAAATTAAATTTTTCACTAAAAATTAAATTATTCACTAAAAATTCAATTTTTCACAAAAAAACTCAATTTTTCACAAAAAAACTCAATTTTTCACAAAAAAAGTTAAATTTTTCACAAAAATTTCAAGATTTCACTAAAAATTCAATTTTTTACTAAAAATTCAATTTTTCATTAAAAATTCAATTTTTCACTAAAAATTCAATTTTTCACTAAAAATTCAATTTTTCACTAAAAATTCAATTTTTCACTAAAAATTCAATTTTTCACTAAAAATTCAATTTTTCACTAAAAATTCGATTTTTCACTAAAAATTCAATTTTTCACTAAAAATTCAATTTTTCACTAAAAATTCAATTTTTCACTAAAAATTCAATTTTTCACTAAAAATTCAATTTTTCACTAAAAATTAAATTTTTCACTAAAAATTAAATTTTTCACTAAACATTCAGTTTTCCACTAAAAATTCAATTTTTCACTAAAAATTCAATTTTTCACTAAAAATTCAATTTGTCACTAAAAATTCAATTTGTCACTAAAAATTCAATTTTTCACTAAAAATTAAAATTTTCATTAAAAATTCAAATTTTCACTAAAAATACAAATTTTCACTAAAAATTCAATTTTTCACTAAAAAATTAAATTTTTCACTAAAAATTCAATTTTTCACTAAAAATTCAATTTTTCACTAAAAATTCAATTTTTCACTAAAAATTCAATTTTTCACTAAAAATTCAATTTTTCACTAAAAATTCAATTTTTCACTAAAACTCAAATTTTTCACTAAAAATTCAATTTTTCACTAAAAAATCAATTTTTCACTAAAAATTCAATTTTTCACTAAAAATTCAATTTTTCACTAAAAATTCAATTTTTCACTAAAAATTCAATTTTTCACTAAAAATTTAAATTTTCACTAAAAATTCAATTTTTCACTAAAAATTCCATTTTTCACTAAAAATTCAATTTTTCATTAAAAAATAAGTGTTTTCACTAAAAATTAAAATTTTCTCTTAAAATTCAGTTTTACATTAAAAATTAAATTTTTCACTAAATCTATTTTTCACAAAAAATAAAATAAAAATCAATTTTCTGCTAAATTAAAATTTGTTCTTAAACATTCTAGAAAATATAAACGAATCTATTAGTTACTGCCATATGTGACATTCAAATCTCAATAGTTCAAAATAAAACTTATTGTAAAAAGAAAATAAAACCAACTACTGTGTGGCAAAGTTTTTCGCTACGGATTACAAACTAAATTTTCTGACAATATTGGAGACTGTGAGACACCTGTTTAAAATGCCATCGAAAGTATTATAATTCCAAAAGAAGGGACACTCAAAAGCAATGGCAGCAGCAGGACACACTAGCAGAAAACTTGTTGAACATGAGAGTTTGTTGGAAAAAGATTTCCCAGAAAATTGAACTTTTGCAATTTCTAAAAGAAATAACGTTGCATTGGACGTGGCTTAAATTGAGATAAATATAAAAAAAAGACGACACTGTGTTAAATAGAAATATAAAATTGAAAATCTTAAGGTCAACAGCAAGGTTTACAATTGATGCAAAAAAATTTATTAAACTTGGTTTGTTTTAAAAATCGCTAAATTAGTACAATGCGTTAAATACGTTAAATTTAAAAATACTTAAATTTCAAATTCGTTAAAATTTAAAAATGTCTAAATGTGAAATAAATAAAAATTTTAACGATAAAATTCAAAATCGTTACATGTTCAAATCGTTAATTTTGAAAAATCATTTAAATTTAAAAATTACTTATATGAAAATCGTTAAATTTAAAAGTCGTTAACTTAAAAATTGTGAGTTTTAAAAATCGTTAAATCCGTAGTATTAAAAATACTTCAATTGAAATTCATAAAAACTAAAAATTAAAATAATTATAATTCGTTAAAATTTTAACGATAAATTTCAAAATCGTTACAATTTAAAATTATTAATTAAAAAGAAATCGTTAAATTTGTTACATTACAAAATCGCTAATTGGTTAAAATTTAAAATCATTATTATGAAATATTTAATGTGAAAATTATTATTTTTAAAAATCGTTAAATTTTAAATTTATTAAATTTAAAAATCGTTAATCTTGATTTATCGTTATACTTTAAAATCAGTAAATTTTAATTTAATTTAAAATATAAATCGTTAAATTTAAAAATGGTAAATTTAAAAATGTTAAATCTGTAAAATTTAAAAATACTTTAAATTCGTTAAAACTTAAAATATTTAAATTTATAATTCATTAAAATTTTAACGATTAAAATATCTTTAATATGAGATTTTTTATGTCGTTAAATTGGAAAACCCCTGAAAAACCCCTTGAAAATGATTATATTTTAAAATCGTTAAATTTAAAATGTATTTATTTTAAAAATCGTTAATTTTGTTATATCGTTAAAGTTTAAAATCGTTAAATTCGTAAATTCTGAAAATTATAACAATTTTAAATCGTTAAATTTTTAAAAATGTATTAATTTTGATATTACGTTACATAAGTACTATCTGAAAATCGGTCAATTTTAAATTCGTTTAATTTAAAAAAATCGTTATATTTGAAAATCTGTGAATTTTAGAAATCGTTATCCTTTGATAATCTTTAAATTTTATATCGTTAAATTAGTAAAAACAGAAAATCGTTAAAATTTAAAATAGTGAATTTTAAAAAATCATCAAATCTTTAAAATTTTAAATCGTTAAATTGGTAAAATTCGTTACAATTTAAATTCGTGAAATTTTAAGTTTTAAATTTAAAAAAAAAATCGTTAAATACGAAAATCGTTAAATACGAAAACCGTTAAATTTGAAAATTGTTAAATTTAATAAATTTATAATACGTTAAATTTAAAAATCGTTAAATTTCAAAATTCGTTAAATCAATAAATTTAAAATTTAATAATTTCTAAAAAGTGGTTTTCGTTTGAAAATCTGAATTTATAATTTTTAAAATACTTAAATACAATTTTTTATATACTTTTAAAAAATAAATTTAAACGCAGACACCTAAAAAAATCATATCATTCCCCTTCCTCGGCTACCCTATAACATTTTCAATGTATTGCAATTTTATGTAGCATGCTTTTAGGCGCATGCATTTTATATTTTGTTTTCTATAGCATCTACATATATATATATATCTCTTTCAACCTAACACATACTACATCGTCCGTCAATATGTATTTTTCATGATAATGTTGTGCATGCCATGAAATAAATACAAAAACACATACTTGATCCGAAGGACACGAGTAGTACACACACACACGGACACACATGAAGGACTTGTTGCTTATATTGTGTATTACGGCATTAAGTATGTTATGTGTTTTTCTTTTTGTTGTAGTTGCAGGGATTCTTATTGTCATGGTTTTGAGTTTTTTTTTTCGTATATTTTATATTTTATTTTTGTTACTTGTCTGTCTTGATTTCTTTATTGCATTTTTGTCAGCTGTGGCTTGAGCTCGTTGTTGACTTTTTATGGTGTCGCTTGGTGCTCTTGACCTTTTTGAATATTTTACAACGACGTCTTGTGTTGCAAACGCCCGCAGCTTCTTTTTTTTAATATTGATTTTGTTTTCATTGCATTATTTAATATAATATAATATTATTTTATTTTATTTTTTATTTTAACTTATTCTATGATTTAAATAATTTAAATAATAAAATTAAGAGTTTATTATTTAAAATATTCTCTAAAAAATGCATAATAAATAAAATTATGTCCTAAAGATACACACAAAATTATCAAAATATGAAAAATAATTTCTTATTTCTTGAAATAAAATAAAAAATAAAATTCTTCTACACAAAATCTCAAAACTTTCATCTAAAATTTGATTTTTTCCTCTAAAAATTAAATTGTTTTTAAAATTAAAATTTTGCTCAAAAAATTTAACTAGGAATAAATTAAATTAAAATTTTCCATTTTTTTCTAATTTTGTATTTTTTCATATCAAATTTCCTTAAAAAAATTGTAAAAAAAATTCTCTAAAAATTCAAATTGTTTCTAAAAATTCCAATTATCTCTAAAAAAAAAATCAATTTTTTTCCAAAAATTCAAATTTTCTTCAAAAATCCAAAATGTCTCTAAAATCTCTAAAAATTCATATATTTTTTAAAAATTGAAATTTTCTCTAAAAATTTAAATTTTCTCTAAAAATTTAAATTTTCTCTAAAAATCCAAAATTTCTCTAAAATCTCTAAAAATTCAAATATTTTTTAAAAATTCAAATTTTCTCTAAAAATTCAAATATTCTCTAATAATCAAATATTCTCTAATAATTCAAATTTACTCTAAAATTCAAATTTTCTTTAAAAATTAAGCCTAAAAAATTATATTTCTTCTATAATTTACTTTTTTTTTAATTCACATTATCTCTATAAAATTCCAAATTTTCTCCAAAAATTCAAATTTTGTCCCAAAAATAAAATTTTCTCTAAAAATCCAAAATCTCTAAAATTCAAATATTTTTTAAAAATTAAAATTTTCTCTAAAAATCCAAAATCTCTAAAATTCAAATATTTTTTAAAAATTCAAATTTTCTCTATAAATTCAAAATTGTTTCTAAAATCTCTAAACATTCTCTAATAATTCAAATTTACTCTAAAAATGCAAATTTTCTCCAAAAATTCAAATTTTCTCCAAAAATTCAAATTTTCTCCAAAAATTCAAATTTTCTCCAAAAATTCAAATTTTATGCAAAAATTCAAATTTTATGCAAAAATTAAAATTTTATCCAAAAATTCAAATTTTATCCAAAAATTCAAATTTTCTCCAAAAATTCAAATTTTCGCCAAAAATTCAAATTTTCTCCAAAAATTTAAAATTTCTCTAAAAATCCAAAATTTCGCAAAATTCAAAAATTTTCTCTAACAATCCAAAATTTTCTCTAAAATTTCAAATATTCTCTAATAATTCAAATTTACTCTAAAAATCAAATGAAAGTTAAATTTTTCACTATAAATTAAAATTGTCACTAAAAATTTAATTCTTCACAAAAAAATTAAAATTTTCAGCAAAAAACTATGTTTGCTAAAAATTTATATTTTCACTAAAATTTGAAATGTTCACTAAAAATTCAATTTTTCACTAAAAATTCAATTGTACAAAAAAATTTAAAATTTTCATTAAAATTAAAATTCTCTGTAATAATTCAAATTTTCTCCAAAAATTTAAATTTTTTTTAAAAATTTAATTTTTCTCTAAAAGTTGATATATTATCTAAAAAAAATTAAATATCTCTAAAAATTTCAAAATTACAAATTTTCTCTAAAATTTCACTTTTTTTTTCAAAAAATATTTTAAAATTTTAGTTTGAAAATATTTTTTTGTTTCTCCTAAGGTATTTTCAGTTTTTATTGGTTCACCTTTGACATGAGCGTCATCTTGTTCTTTTTTATAGCTTGCAGTTATTTTTTCCAATATCAGTCCATGCATTTTAAAGATACATGTGCTTGGCCTGAGTGTTTCGCACTTTATGGTCGCCGCAAAAACCAATTTCAAGTTGTCGTTGTGTTACTGCGGTACTTTTGCGCTTGAACTTTGAACTTTAAGCACAGCCTGAGGCTAAACGAGGTGGTAAAACTGGCAAAAGGCAGATGCGAGCCAATCGAGAGGTAGACAAACGCAGACCAAATGTAGGAGAAAAAAAGGGAGGCAGCAAGACAGCAGATCAGATGAAGGAAAGGAAGAAGGCTGACATATAGAACTAAATAAGAGCAGTAAGACAGTGAAGAGACATATAGAAAACAGTTACAAAAGAGGCAAGAAACAGTCCTAAGCAGAAGGGAGTCTATGGAGCAAAGAGTCAGGAAAAGTGGCAGAAAAATGTGTGAAAAAGGCACGCAAAAGTCGACCAAGAATAAAAAAAAAACAAGCAGAAGAATAAACAAGCAAAAAACGTGCAGAAAATCAGCGGTAAGAGACGCACAGACGGCAGGCATAAAATAAGCAGCATAAGGTTTTGGCCAAGGTCAGTCCACAGGTAAAGTAAAGTAATATAAAGCTGTGGACACAAAATAAATTTGCACAAAATAAATTTGCACAAAATAAATTTGCACCAAATAAATTTGGTCACGAAATTACAATTTTTGTCACTTTTACTTCTTATACTTTATTTTCTCATCTACTAATACATCTGATACTACTCTACTGCTTTTTTCTTCTTTCCTACTGCTTTCTTCATTCTTTTACAATATTCTATGTTTTTTGTGGATTAGCGTAAAATTAAAATTTATTGAATTTGTGCCTGCAGGACGGCATGTCCTTTCTTCGTTGTAACTGTTTTGGTTTTGTTATTTTTGTAACATTAATTTATACCAACATTTTGACAAAATAATGCATATTAAGCAGTACAAACTTGCAAAATTTATTTTCATTATTTTTGTATTTTTTTGTGTACTTTTATTATTTCTTTTTCCACGAATTTAGCAAAGCACATAGTCGGCTCTCAATGGGAATTCAAGGCAAATGCCAGACAATGATGTATTTTATACCATTTTTCTTTTTTTGTATTTATTTTATTTTGTAATATTCGTGCACTAATACCCGAAAGACACCACTGAACGTATAAATATTTATAGCAAAATTTACGAGTACCAAGAATACTTTATTTGCATTGACTACGTAAATTGCGCCTCAGAATATGCAGTAAATATTGAGGTTACGTTTTTTTTTTATTTATATTTATACTTGAAAATAAACCGACTACGGCAAACATAAAATATTAAAATTAAAAAACAAACAGAAATATTAGAAATTTCAATTTAATTTATATATTTGTAAAAATTTGAATTTTTGGCGAACAATTTAATTTTTAGTGAAAGATTTAATTTTTAATGAAAATTTGAATTTTTAGTGAGAGATTGAATTTTTAGTGAAAAATTGAAAAGAAAAAAAAGAAAAATTGAATTTTAATGAAAAACTTAAATTTTAATAAAAATGTGAATTTTTTAATGAAAAATGTGAATTTTTAATGAAAAATGTGAATTTTTAATGAAAAATGTGAATTTTTAATGAAAAATTTACTTTTAAAATAAAATTGAATTTTTAATGAAAAAAAAAATAGTAAAAAAAAATTGAATTTTGAGTAAAAAATAAAATTTTTAGTGAACATTTTTATTTTTTTTTTGTATTCCCTACTTTTAGGCGCATCTGGTTCCAATGCGCATGGAGGTCCAGCAAACAAATACTGCATAGCAAGCAGCAAGAAAGCAGACAGAAAGAAAATACTAAATGATGGAATGCAAATGGCGAGATCGAAATTTATGTGCCAAAAATTTGGCTGCTACCACGTGCGGTAGTCGAGCGCAACCGCAATCGTCACGCTTGTCACGTGACAAAGAAGTCAAACGATTTATAGAATGAGGTGATATAGTTTGGTTGCATTTTCGCGCAACTAAGTAAAATGTAGACGAAGATGGAGAAAGTGGGAAAAAACAAACAGAACGAGCAGGGAAATGAAGATTAATGCAAAAATCAGCTGATTTATGGCGTCACGGCTGCTGCGCAAAATTAGTGCTCGAAAATGTGGCTTAAATCATGAAAAGGCAGCTGTTTTTTTTTTGGGTAAATAAAAATAATATAAAAATACATTTTAAAATAACAACAAAAAATAATGCTAGATAAATGTGTACCATTGAGCGCAAAGGTATTTAGAAGAAATTTAGGATGGAAGAAAAAAGAAAAACCAATAATCTTAAAATTGAAATAAATCAGAGATTTCTTGGCAAACATTCGAACTAACCTGAGGAGACTTGTATGGGTTTTCACTTTAATTCAATTTAAATTTAATTTTTAGTGAAAAATTTAAATTTTTAGTGTAAGCAGGAATTTTTAGTGATATACCAAAATTTTAGTGCAATACCAAATTTTTAGTGAAAAATCGGATTTTAGGTAAAAAAAAAATTGAATTTTTAATGAAAATTTTATTTTGAGTGAAAATTTGATTTTTTTTTTTTTGAGAAAAATCAAATTTTGTGAAAAAATTGAATTTTTAATACAAATTCTAGCTTGGGGAAAAATGAAATTTTTAGTGAAAAATCTTAATTTTAAGAGAAAAATTTAATTTTTACTGAAAAATTGAATTTTTTGAAAGAATTTAATTTTTTGGAAGAATTTAATTTTTTGAGAGAATTTAATTTTTTGGAAAAAAAAAATATTTTAATATTTAATTTTTACTGAAAAAATGAATTTTTTGAAAGAATTTAATTTTTTGGAAGAATTTAATTTTTTGAGAGAATTTAATTTTTTGGAAAAAAAAAAATATTTTAAGTGAAAAATTGAATTTTTAAATGATAATTGATTTTTTTTTTTGGGAAAAAATTAATCCTTATTAAAAATTTAATATTTTAATGTAAATATTGAACTTATAGTGAAGAATTGAGTTTTAAATGAATAAAATATTTTTTAATTTTTTAGTGAAAAATTTAATTTTTAGTGAAAAATTAATTTTTAGTGAAAAATTTAATTTTTAGTGAAAAATTTAATTTTTAGTGAAAAATAGAATTTTTAGTGAAAAATAGAATTTTTAGTGAAAAATAGAATTTTTAGTGAAAAATAGAATTTTTAGTGAAAAATTTAATTTTTAGTGAAAAATTGAATTTTTAGTGAAAATTTAATTTTTAGTGAAAAATTTAATTTTTAGTGAAAAATTTAATTTTAAGTGAAAAATTTAATTTTTAGTGAAAAATTTTATTTTTAGTGAAAAATTTAATTTTTAGTGAAAAATTAATTTTTAGTGAAAAATTTTATTTTTAGTGAAAAATTTAATTTTCAGTGAAAAATTTAATTTTTAGTGAAAAATTTAATTTTTAGTGAACATATGAATTTTTAGTGAAAAATTAATTTTTAGTGAAAAATTTAATTTTTAGTGAAAAATTTAATTTTTAGTGAAAAATAGAATTTTTAGTGAAAAATTTAATTTTTAGTGAAAAATATAATTTTTAGTGAAAAAATTTATTTTTAGTGAAAAATTTAATTTTTAGTGAACATTTAAATTTTAATTGAAATTTTTTATTAATAGATTATAAGAAAAAAGAAATGCTAATAAACCCTGTGCTTTTTGCAGCTTGTAGAAATTTATGCAAACAATGCTTTGAATACCTCAGAATTTATGCTGCAAATTTTCTGCAATATGAATTTCTAAATATGCAGAAAATTTTGTACAAAATTCATGCAGCATTTAATAGGGAAAAGAGGCAAATTTGAGTTTTGGCTTAACCAATGTACCTAAAAAATAAAATAACCAAAAATGCAAAATACCGCACAAAAACATGCAATGCATAGTTATGCCAACTATGCTCTCTGGAAGAACCCTTAAAATATGCAGCAATTACGTTGAGAACTTTTTGCGTCGCATTTGGGATAAATTGAAAAAGCAGCTAGCTATATTATATGAAACTTATTGTACCCATATAAATGGTTAGTATAGCAAATGATATACAAACAGAAGAATTTTAAATTAATAAATAAATATATATTTAAATAAATATATATTTAAATAAATAAATAAATAAATAAATAAATAAATAAATAAATAAAGAGAAGTAAATTTGCAGAAAAAAAAGTAAAAAAAAGAAAAAATAAAATATATAACTGAAGAAAAATTAAAAACGGATACACGCGAAATTGTAAAAAGTACAAAATAAATGCCATATATTTCAAATTTTTGTTCTACCAATTTTTTTTACTACTTTTTTCACTACTTTTTTCACTACTTTTTCTACTACTTTTTTCTACTACTTTTTTCTACTACTTTTTCCCTTACATTTTCTACTACCTTTACCATAAAGTTGTTTTCTACGTACATACTGTCCTACTCTTTATTTGCTATTTTTCTACTTTTAATTTTTTTTGTTACTTTTTGCGTCATATTTTATTGAACTTTTTAATTTTGTTTACATGTTCTATTTTTTCTTATAAAATTTTGTATTATTTATTATTTTTTATCATTTTTTTCTGCAAGTATTCTGGTACTTTTGTTACTACATTCTTTACTAGTTTTGTCTACTTTTTTATTGATCTTTTATACATAGTTTTTAAACTTTATGATTTATTTTCGTTTTACTCTTGTACACTTAAATAGTTTTCACTTTTACTTTTTTCACTACTTTTTCTACTACGTTTTTTTCTACTACTTTTTTCTACTACTTTTTTCTACTACTTTTTTCTACTACATTTTCTTAATAACATCTACCTTAAAATATTTTTATACTAACTTACTTTACCACTTTTTAATTCTTAGATTTATAACTATTTCATACCTATTTTTCTAACTTTTAATACATTTTTTTTGATACTTTTTGCGTATTTTTTTTTTTTAACTTTTTTTACATTTTAATTTTTCTATTATATTATATAAAATTTTGAATATTTATTTTTTTCTACCATGATTTCGGCAAGTTTTCTTTACTACCTATTGATACTAAATTTGGTACTACTTTTTTTTCTATTTCTTTTTTGAATTGCATTTTATACATAGCTTTTTCAACATTTTGATTTATTTTTTTTTTGCTATATTTTTAATTTGATTTTTTATTTTATTTATGCATTTTAATTTTTCTAATATTTTTTTTTAATAAATTATAACAATTACTTAATTCATTTTACTTCTTGGTTCACTTTTCTCTACTTTTTTTACTACTTCTTAACTACACATCTACTCTTTTTTTAATTTATGCTTCAATTGTTGTTTCAATATATTTTCTACTAGTTATTAAAATTTTTGATAATCCTATCCATTTTCTTATCTAACTCGCATTTTACAATTTTACTACTATTCAACTTTTTTTTTACTTTCTTACTTCAATTATGTATTTTTTGCAACTTCAATTTTCTACTATTTTTCCACTCATTTCTTTCTACATATTTCAAAAATGAACATAACTACTTTCAACTATTGTGAATTACTGTGCCTTCTATTTTCTGTATCTTCTTAAACTACTTTTTGTTCTAACATATATTTTACTACTTTATTCTATTTCTATTCTACTGAAATTTTTTGACAACTTTTTCTTAAGAACTTTGGAAATTTGAGCTTTTCTTCACATAATACAATGCAACACAACTTTTTTATTTCACATATATATTTTTTTATCGCCGTCTTTTAGTTATTTAAAATTGTTTCTTCTCTTCTTTTTTTTTTATTCCATGTTGTTTTGCACTTGTTGCCTACAACTTTCTGTTATTAGTTTTAAATGTTCCTTAAATTTGTGTGCCATATTTAGTATTGTACTGGTGAGGCAGTGAAAATTCAAAATTTTATTGGTAAAAAGTTTGTAGGCCACAAAAAGAAAAATGAAAACAGCATCGTAAAAGTGACAGCTAGAAAAAAGCATAAAATTAAAAACTACGCAAAGTAGTATTTGCGGGCGAAAAAGAAAAGCGGCTTATTTTTCGACAGCTGCCAATTAGGGAGGCCTTTGAGCAAACGTAAGCAGGTTTTATGAGATGGACTTTTTCTTTTCTACAGGATCTTTTATTGCTTTAATGATGCTGTTAGTACTAAAGTTGATGGAACAAAGGCATACATAAAATTAGTCTTTTCTACACATTTTTATTTGATTTAGATGAATTTGAATAATTTTAATAGATTTTATACATTTTATAGATTTTATAGATTTTATAGATTTTATAGATTTTATAGATTTTATAGATTTTATAGATTTAATAGATTTTATAGATTTTATAGATTTTATAGATTTTGTAGATTTTAATAGATTTTATAGATTTTATAGATTTTATAGATTTTATAGATTTTATAGATTTTATAGATTTTATAGATTTTATAGATTTTATAGATTTTATAGATTTTATAGATTTTATAGATTTTTTAGATTTTTTAGATTTTTTAGATTTTATAGATTTTATAGATTTTATAGATTTTATAGATTTTATAGATTTTATAGATTTTATAGATTTTATAGATTTTATAGATTTTATAGATTTTATAGATTTTATAGATTTTATAGATTTTATAGATTTTATAGATTTTATAGATTTTATAGATTTTATAGATTTTATAGATTTTATAGATTTTATAGATTTTATAGATTTTATAGATTTTATAGATTTTATAGATTTTATAGATTTTATAGATTTTATAGATTTTATAGATTTTATAGATTTTATAGATTTTATAGATTTTATAGATTTTATAGATTTTATAGATTTTATAGATTTTATATATTTTATAGATTTTATAGATTTTATAGATTTTATAGATTTTATAGATTTTATAGATTTTATAGATTTTATAGATTTTATAGATTTTATAGATTTTATAGATTTTATAGATTTTATAGATTTTATAGATTTTATAGATTTTATAGATTTTATAGATTTTATAGATTTTATAGATTTTATAGATTTTATAGATTTTATAGTTTTTATAGATTTTATAGATTTTATAGATTTTATAGATTTTTTAGATTTTATAGATTTTATAGATTTTATAGATTTTATAGATTTTATAGATTTTATAGATTTTATAGATTTTATAGATGTTATAGATGTTATAGATGTTAAAGATTTTATAGCAAATTTTATAGTAAATTTTATATCTTATTTTAATCGCTTATTAAGGGCATCCGTATTTTATGCGACCTCTGTAATAAGAAATTTCGACTTACGTTCTTTTCCTCAAGGACCTTCGCTTCCTGCGCAGCTTCTTGTATGTGAACGTACTGGGCGAAATTGTGTAATCCTCATCGAATTCCATTTCGATTTTGATCAGATTCTGCAAATTGAGTTGGCAGTCCTGTGGAATATAAAATAGTAAAAAAAATCAGATACCATAATTGCTTTAAATGGGACACGTGACGTATGCGCAACCTTATAAAAGTATTTTTAAAACTACTTAAAATACACACAATTTAATTTTAAATACTTTAAATTGCTTTGGGCGCATAATAGGAAAAAGCAATAAATACTAAATTGAAGCTACTGCTGAAAGAGCTACTCGCTAAAAATAGCTCAAAATCAATAAAATTATTCAGGCCCTAAAAGTTCGAAAAATTAAATTACAAGACACACCACAAATACAAATACAACGAAAACAAGATACTAATGTGGGAGAAAATTGTGCGCAGTATGCGGAAATATAAAAACAATAACGAGATGTTAACAAAAGTAATCAACACAATCAATTTAATGAAATAATAATTTGCTCAATAGCAATATTTTGTGCAGAAGTCATAATGTGGGTGGGTGGTCGACATGAATGGTTGTTTGTTGTTCGAGAAATATATAAGGGATAAAAGGTAAAAGGCAATAGAAATTCAGACAAAAATTGAGTTAAGAAATGAACAATTATATTGTAATAAAAGTGTAAACAGAAATTAATAAAACTGTTTAACGTTTTAATGTTTGTTAATAGAAACGAATCTGCGCTAAATTCTTTATTGACATTTTATGATTTTGAGCATGTTTTTTTCTTTTTAATATCGGTACAAAAATAAATATACGACGATGTATAAAATGTTCTAATTTGCATGCACCTAATTGCAACACAAACTCTTTTTGAAAGTATTTTTTCAGCTAAAATACATCATTTCGATACCTCGAGTTATTTAAAATTTATTTTATTGTTTTATTTTACTAATTTTAATTAATACATAACTGAATTCTAATAGATATTGTTTTGAAATTATATCGAATTTGGTTTTTGCTATTCCATAATTTAAATTTAATTAGTTCCAGTTTTGCGAAACAAATTCATTTCTTTTTTAATTTATTTGACTTTCAATTGAATGTGAAATTCATAATTTTAAAGAATGATTAAAATACTTATTCAATTAACTCAGCTTTGTTTAAAAAAAATTTAATTCACAAATATTGAATTATACATTAAAGTGTATATGTATACACCGATTTTTGGGGACTGCAAAATTACTGAAAACTAAAATGGTTTCCAAATTTAAAAGTAAATTGTAAGGGGCAAATACTAACACTTAAATATAAAATACCTCTATATTAAAAACATTAATAAATTGCATTAAACTAAATAGTAAAATCTAAAAACAAACAAAATCAAATATTTAACACAAAAACTGATTTGTTAAGTAAAAACAGAGAACAACGATAGAAGACAATTAAAAACTCAAAAAAGCTTGTAGTCTGTTGCATAATACAAAAATAACAAATATTATTTTTGGGAATACAAAACCCTATTTTACAGCATAAACTGCAGAAAGGTATAAAATGTCATCCATACGCCATGTGTATCCAAATTTTAATTTATTGGGGGTTTATACTTTTATTATTTATATTATTATTATCTAAGGTTAACAGAAATAACATACCTCAAGTGTTTTGAAATGCCATCGTGTATCCGTCGTCGCACCGCCATCGTTGTCGTTGCGCATCGTTGGCCAACACTGGCAGCGTTTATTTGTAATCTCGCAGCCGGGCTGCAGTAGTATTGTCGCTGCATTTGTACAGTTGCTGGTGTGATATGTGGATGTGAGGGAGGAGTAGGGCAGATCTGTAAGGTAAGAAGAGAAATTGTAAAATTAAAAAAAATCCAAAATATTGCATATTGTGTAAAAATATGAAAATGTGATAAAAAAATTAAAAAAAAATTATAAAAAATTTAGCAAAATTATTAAACTAAAAAAAAATAATAAAAAGCAAATATTTTATATATTTAATTATTAAAGAAATTAAAGATAACAAAAAAAAAATTAAAAATTTTACAATTTTAATTTGAAATTTTCAGTCTGAAATAGAGCAAACTTGAAATTTAATTAATTTTTTATAGATTTTGATAAAAGTTTTACTTAAAATTGAAAAAAATTCAACAAAGAAAAAAATTGAGTTATAAATTTAACTGTTAGTGAAAATGGAATTTTGAATGAAAAATGTATTTTTGAATGAACAATTTAATTTCGAGTGGAATATTTAATTTTGATTGAAAAATTCCATTTTGAGTGAGAAATTGAATTTTGGGTTTTAAAATTGAGTGAAAACTTTAGTTTTCAGTAAGACTTAGAATTTTGAGTAAAAATTTGATTTTAAGTGAAAAATTAAAATTTTATTAAAAATAATTGTTTTAATGAAAAATTAAATTTTTAGTGAAAAATTAAATTTTTAATTTTATTTTACAATTTCAGTTGAAAATGTTATAGAATATAAATTCGAAATTTCTCTTTTACAAAACATTTATTTTTATTGATTTTTGAAATCAATTCTACTGTATATTTTTCACTGCTACTATACAATATACCCAATTAACTATTTCTCCAACTCTACCTAATGCATATTTAATTTATGCCCATTGATTAAATGTTGCCTGCCCTGCATTTTGGTTTTACTTCCGCCTTTTTTGTTGTGCTGTTTAATGCGTTGCTCTTATTCACACATTAGCCGCGTTTATTTAACGTTAATTGTGTATGTACCACACACCGTTACCTTTATAAATACACGTGTATATGACTCTGTGTAGGTCGATGTATTTGTAAGTATTGGTTAATTTCTTGCACGTGTCTCTACTGTATCTGTTGCTCGACTCGACTCGTTTAAGCCATGCAGTTCAATAAACTATTGACTTTAATTATGGCAGAAGCCTTTTATGTGCCACCATTAATGCCACAAATTGACGTGAATGCCATTGAAAATAGTAAATGTCAGTTGAGAATAATTTAAAGTGGTTTAAATTAAAGAACACTATAGAAAATGTGAGATTAAATGAGAAGTTAGAATTAAATGATATATGAAAATGTTTAATATAAATTAAATTTTTCATGAAAAATTGAATTTTGCACTAAAAAATAACAATTTTCATTAAAAATTCAATTTTTCTCTATAAATTCAATTTTTCAAAAAAATTTAAATTTTTTTACTAAAAATTAAATTTTTCACTAAAAATTCAATTTTTCACTAAAAATTCAATTTTTTACTGAAAATTCAATTTTTCATTAACAATTCAATTTTTCACTAAAAAATAAATTATTCACTAAAAATTAAATTTTTCACTAAAAATTAAATTTTTCACTAAAAATTAAATTTTTTACTAAAAATTCAATTTTTCACTAAAAATTCAATTTTTCACTAAAAATTCAATATTTTACTAAAAGTTAAATTTTTCAATAAAAATTCAATTTTTCACTAAAAATTCAATTTTTCACTAAAAAATTCAAATTTTCACTAAAAATTAAATTTATCACTAAAAATTCAAATTTTCACTAAAAATTAAATTTATTACTATAAATCAGAGTTCGGATTTGCACGCACGCCCGCGCTCGCGCCCCTAAGTAAATGAGAAGCAAATTTGTTTACGCATACTCTGCACTCGGGCACCACATTTTTTTTACAAAACATCCCGTCGCAACGAGTGATGCTTTGCACTATTCTCGGTACCTGCCCTCGTGCGGGCTACGAAACTAAAAACTGCAGCCCGCGCAGATGTGGAATGAGAAAATAGAGAAACATATCGCGCAAGTGCTATGGTATTTATTTCGCGGGGCAACTCCGTGCAACAGCGAAAACCGACTGCCCCGGGCAGCACGCGGGGTAGTTTTTCACAGCCAGTTAATTTTTCTTGTATGACATTCCTATGTGGCGCAAGAGTACGGCACTGTTATAATATACTGCGCAATGTTTTAATAATTTTTAAATAAAACTATCGTTAATACAGAAAAGTTTGACAATACTCAAATACACTTTTAATCGAAGTTTTAATTTGGTTTATAAAAATTGTATAATTTAGTACATTTTTACAAATGAGAATACACATTTTTTTTCGAAGTCTATCATGTAGCTTTTTTATTAAAATAGATTTTTGCACATAATAATTTTTGTATTTGAATAAAAATGTTGATTACGATTTCATGTTAAATTTATTTTTCTGTTTAACGAACAATTAAAAGATACAATTTTTATAAACCAAAATAAAACTGCGATTAAAAGTGTATTTGAGTATTGCCAAACTTGTCTGTATTATCAATAGTTTTATATAAAAATTATTAAAACAGTGCCAATAAAATTTACTGGCTGTGAAAAATGCGCGTGCTGCCAGTGGCAGTCTGTTTTCGCTGTTGCACGGAGTTGCCCCGCGAAATAAATACCATAGCACTTGCGCGATATGCTTCTCTATTTTCTCATTCCACGTCTGCGCGGGCTGCAGTTTTTAGTTTCGTAGCACGCACGAGGTCAGGTACCGAGAATAATGCAAAGCATCACTCGTTGCGACGGGATGTGTTGTAAAAAAAATGTGATGCCCGAGTGCAGTGTCTGCGTAAAACAAATTTGCTTGTCAGTGTATGAAGAAAGGGGCATGTGCGGGCGCACGCACACGGGCATTTCCGATCTCTGCTATAAATTCAAATTTTCACTAAAAATTAAATTAAAAATTAAATTAAAATTAAATTAAAAATTCAATTTTCACTAACAATTCAAATTTTCACTAAAAATTCAATATTTCACTTAAAATTCAATTTTTCAGTAAAAATTTAAGTTTTCACTAAAAATTAAATTTTTTACCAACAATTATATTTTTCACTAAAATTTCAAATTTTCACTAAAAATTCAAATTTTCACTAAAAATTCAATTTTTCACTAAAATTTCAAATTTTCACTAAAAATTCAATTTTTCACTAAAAATTCAATTTTTCACTAAAAATTCAAATTTTCACTAAAAATTCAATTTTTCACTACAATTTCAATTATTTCATTAAAAATTCAATTTTTCACACAAAATTTAAATTTTTCACTAAAAACTCAATTTTTCACTAAAAATTCAATTTTTCACTAAAAATTCAATTTTTCACTAAAAAATCAATTTTTCACTAAAAATTCAATTTTTCACTAAAAAATCAATTTTTCACTAAAAATTCAATTTTTCACTAAAAATTCATTTTTTCACTAAAAATTCAAATTTTCACTAAAAATTCAAATTTTCACTAAAAATTCAAATTTTCACTAAAAATTCAATTTTTCACTAAAAATTCAAATTTTCACTAAAAATTCAATTTTTCACTAAAAAATTCAAATTTTCACTAAAATTCAAAATTTTTTCTTAAAATTCAATTTTTCAGTAAAAATTTAATTTTTCAGTAAAAATTCAATTTTTCACAAAAAAAAAAAAATTTTTCACTAAAAAAAAATCGAATTTTCACAAAAAATTAAATTTTTTACTATATATTAAAATTTTCTCTAAAAATCAAGTTTTCTCTAAAAATTCAATTTTACACTAGAAATTTAAATTTTTACTAAAAACTAAATTTTTATTCAAATCTAAATCTATAGTAAAATTTTTCATAAATTTGCAATAAATATTTTTAAGAAAGTTAAAGTAGTTTGAAAAATCCTTTTATCGACAACAGCACAAACTTAAAATCAACAACTAAAGCCAGTCGAGTGTATACTTTCCAGAATTTAGAAATACTTCAAACGCATATGGTGCTGCTTTGCCACAGACTTGTGCTTGGAGAAGTGAAAGCAGCACATCACACAACAATAGAGGCAACCATAATACTTAAAACACAATAAAAACAAATCAACAAAAGCATTAAAAATGTTGAAAAAATAGAAGAATAAATAACAAAAAAATAGAAAATGCGACACAGACAAATAAAAAAGTTGCTGTCAGCACTTTGTGTGCGCGACAAGACGAATGAATTGTCAAGTTGAACTGCAACGTAGTTGAGTTGCGTTCAAAAGCGGAAACAGGATGTTGCAACAATGATGGCATCATCATCGTCAACAACATCATTGTATTATATGCTTTAAAAAGCGGATGTCAAAGTTTTAAGTGGGCGTGGCAAGAGCAAAAATGCAGAATCAGGAAATACGAGTGAATGGCGCAAAAATGACGGAGTAAATGAGAAAAATAATGACTATATTAGAAATGTATTGCAATTGTATTGCATCCTTTAATACACTTGTAATGCTTTTCTTTTAAGGAAAATATTAAATTATTAATGAAAAATTGAATTTTTAATAAAAAAAAAAAATTTTTAGTGAAAAAGTAATTTTTAATGAAAAATTGAATTGTTATTGAAAAATTGAATTTTTAGTGAAAAATTGAATTTTTAGTGAAAAATCGAGTTTTTAGTGAAAAAATTATATATTAATTAAAAATTGAATTTTTAATTAAAAATTGAATTTTTAATTAAAAATTGAATTTTTAATTAAAAATTGAATTTTTAATTAAAAATTGAATTTTTAGTAAAAATTTGTATTTTTAGTGAAAAATGGAATTTTGAGTGAAAAATTGAATTTTTATTGAAAAATTGAATATTTAGTGAATATTTTAATTTTTAGTTAAAAATTTAATTTTTAGTGAAAAAATGAATTTTAAATAAAAATTTGAATTTTTAGTGGCAAATGGAATTGTGAGTGAGAAATTTTTAGTAAAAATTAGAATTTATAGTGAACATTTTAATTTATAGTGAAAAATTGACTTTTCAGTGAAATTTTGAATTTTTATTGAAAAAATGTATTTTTAGTGAAAAATTTAATTGTCAGTGAAAATTTGATTTTTAGTGATATATTAATTTTTATTAAAAAATTTATTTTTTAGAAAATTTTTAGTGCCAAATATGAATTGAGTAAACAATTTTTATTTTTAATAGAAAAACTTTTTTTTTGTCTTATTTAAAAAAATAAATTTAATTACTCGCATCCATGCAAATCCTTGTTGCAGTCACACAAAGCTTTTATTGTACGCACACTTTTCATCTCAAATTTTCCTTTGTCTTCTTTTAATCCCTTTTGCTGTACCAAACACTTTATATCCTTTTCTACTAAATGCGTTTTGTGTGATGTGCCTGCGGCAACTGACTATTTTGGCATCTAATTGACAGCAAAGACTTTACATCCGACAGCAGTGACTTTAATAAAATATACGCAAAAGCAGCACACTTCCCGTTACGTCCGTCCTGCGCTTTGGATTTCAGAGTCAAGTTCCAAGTCCAACTAAATGACGTTGCAAATCTTAATAAAATAAGTTGCTCCCAGCAGTACGACGCGAACACTGTTCGTCCTTTAGGTCCTTATTTAATAGTCCGTTTTACGCACTCACACACACACACATTCTAACAGCTGCTCAACACTGTGAGAAAACTGATTAAAATGTGATATTTTTCAGGTATATGCGATGAGCCGTTTATGAGATATAATTGTTTATGTAAAATAAATACATTATGTAGTAAAATTAAATGAAGACTTAGTTATTCAAAATATTTGAATAGATTTACACAGATTTCAATAGATTTGATTGGTTTCAGTAGATTTCAATAGATTTCAAAAGATTACAATGTATTTCAAAATATTATAGACTTTAATATATAGATTTCAAAAGAATTCAAGTGATTTCAATGGATTTTCATATTGATTTCAATTGAATACAAAAGATTTTAATAGATTTCAATAGATTTTAATAGATTTCCATATAGAATTCAATATATTTCAGTAGATTTCAATAGATTTCAATAGATTTCTATATAGATTTCAAAAGAATACAAAAGGTTTCAATAGATTTCAATAGATTTCAATAGATTTCAATAGATTTCAATAGACTTTAATAGATTTCAATAGATTTCAGTAGATTTCAATAGATTTCAATAGATTTCAATAGATTTCAATAGAATTCAAAAGATTTCAATAGATTTCAATAGATTTCAATAGATTTCAATAGATTTCAATAGATTTCAATAGATTTCAATAGATTTCAATAGATTTCAATAGATTTTAATAGATTTCAATAGATTTCAATAGGTTTCAATAGATTTCAATAAATTTCAATAGATTTCAATAGATTTTAATAAATTTTAATAGATTTCCATATAGATTTCAATAGAATACAAAAGATTTTAATAGATTTTAATAGATTTCAATAGATTTCAATAGATTTTTATAGATTTCCATATAGATTTCAATAGAATACAAAAGATTTTAATAGATTTCTATCGATTTGAATAGACTAATAGATTTCAATAGATTTCAATATATTTTAATACACTTTTATATAATTTAATAAATTTCAATAGATTGCCATAGATTTCAAAAGAATTCAATAGATTTCAATGGATTTCCATATTGATTTCAATAGAATACAAAAGATTTTAATCGATTTTAATAGATTTCCATATAGAATTCAATAGATTGCAACAGATTTCAGTAGATTTCAATAGATTTCAATAGATTTTCTCTACACATAGTTTATGCGTAATTTAATTATAAAATAATAAATGTTATATATATTTTTTTAATATTATTCTCAATTTTTCACGTGTAGAGTTAAACGCTCAACGGAAATTGTGGGCAAAAAAGGATTTGCTCCGCAAAAACAGCTGCTAATGCTTAAATGAGATAAGGACTAGGCACGCTTAGGACACGCTTAAATAATGGCACAAAATGTGCTCAAAGCGAACACATCTACATTTACATAGACAGGACGAGGCTACACAACGACGAGCCTGACAAATAAATAGAATTACGCACTCAGACAGGATATGAGGATGTGCAGTTAAAGGATATGTGTTAAAGCAGGCGGCACAGCATGTGTGCGAGCCTTTGAGTTGTATGGAAAACAACAATAAACACTGCAAAAAAACATGAGTAAAAAACTATATACAAAAACACTTTGTTATCCAAAAATCTTAGGCCAGTAATTTAACTAAAAGCCAACAATTTTATGCTTTTCAAGCAAGTCGCTCGCACACAGGATAATGAAACTGAAATTTACATTTTGGCCTAAACGTAGTAAATACGATTTGTACGGTTTATGCTTTTTTGGCAATTCACAGTTGTGACTCGCTGGTAGTCAAAAAGGATTTTCAAAAAAAGGTTATATACGACTGCAAACTTCATACGCGGCACAGCCTTTTTGATAATATCTATGTTTAAGCCAAATACATACATAAAACACTCTTTGAATTTTAGTTAAAAATCAACGAGAAGCACTTAAAATGATTAGCAAGGATAACGAAAGGATTACATGCTGAGGCAGCATTTCATGGTTTTAGCAACGCGTGATTGGCGCAATTTTGAATTGAAATATTTTAATAATTTATAGCAAAGTTGGCGTTTTGTAGGCAGCACGAGTAGCAGCAACAATAGCGCATGTCAAGGATCAGCAATTTTGAAAAGTCAAAGTCACAGCAGTAGGTGGTACAAATAGTTGGTTTATAGAATTTGTTAATATTAAATGTAACACAAATACCACGTGAGCAGCCAACACGATAAATTAAAACGCAAGTTTTTGGCGAATACATTGAATTTTTCTGATTTTTTTTGTTTTAATGAAAGTTTAAATTTTTATTTTAAAGTTCAATATTTAATGGCAAACCGATTTTATAGTGATAAATTGAATTTATGTGAAAAATTGAGTTTCTAGTGAAAAATAGAATTTATAGTGAAAAATTTAATTTTTAGTGAAAATTTAATTTTTAGTAAAAAATTTAATTTTTCAGTGAAAAATTGGATTTTTAATGAAAAATTGAATTTTCAGTGAAAAAATGAATTTTTTAGTGAAAAATTTAATTTTTAGTGAACTTTTTAGCGAAAAATTGAATTTTTAGGAAAATTAAATTTTTAGTGAAAATTTTAAATTTTTAATGGAAAATTTAATTTTTAGTGAAAATTTTAAATTTATAGTGAAAAATTTTATTTTAGTGAAAAATTGAATTTTTAATGAATAATTTAATTTTTAGTGAAATATTCAATTGTTAGTGAAAATTTAATATTTAGTTAAAATTTTAATTTTTAGTGATAAATTAAATTTTTAGTGAAAAACCAAATTTTATTAAAAATTAAATGTTCAGTGAAAAATTTAATTTTTAGTGGAAAATTGAATTTTAAGTGAAAATTTGAATTTTTAGTGAAAAATTGAATTTTTAGTGAACATTTGAATTTTTAGTGAACATTTGAATTTTTAGGAAAATTAAATTTTTAATGGAAAATTTAATTTTTAGTGAAACTTTAAAATTTTTAATGGAAAATTTAATTTTTACTGAAAATTTGAATTTCTCGTAAAAATTTGGTTTTAAGTGAAACATTGAATTATTAGTTATAATTTTAATTTTAGTTAAAAATTTAATTTTTAGTAAAAATTTAATTTTTAGTAAAAATTAAATTTTTAGTGAAAAATTGAATTTTTAGTTAAAAATTTAATTTTAGTGAAACATTTAATTTTTAGTCAAAATTTGAATTTTTATAGAAAAATTTTAAATTTAGTGAATTTAGTTATTTAAAAATTAAATTTTTAGTGAAAAAATTAATTTTTAGTCAAAATTTGAATTTTTAGTTAAAAATTTAATTTTTAGTGAAAATTTTAATTTTTAGTGAAACATTTAATTTTTAGTCAAAATTTGAATTTTAACAGAAAAATTAAATTTTTATAGATTTTTTATAAAATTTTATTTTAAGTGAAAAATAATTGAAGTTTAAGTGAAGAACTTAAAATCAAATTTGTTAAATTTATCTTTTGTTTTTATAAAACGTCAAAAAATTAAATATATACCTTTAATATTGAATTTGCATTTTTTTATTTTAAAATATACTCATACATCATCTTTACCTAATATAAAAATAATACATATACGTCAACGAGGCCGTAAGATCATTTTTAGGTAATTTCGCCAACACACGACTTTTGTGCACATCAACAATATGTGCCACAAATGCAATTTTCAAAATTGCCTGCCTGATTAAACCATTCAAATAAATCAATAAAAACACATAACGCAAGACGCTACCCATTCGACAATTTCGTTCTTCCAAAAATACAAAAAAATTCAATTTCAATTTTAAGCCCTTAAAAATGTATGCAAAAATAAGCTTTAAATTCCAGCGGCATAAACAACAAAGGAGCTACACGTACAAAGGCAGACAGCAGACACTTTTCACAAACTCAAAAAGGATGTGAAACAAAAAAAAAAACCATAAAAACAAAAGTACGAAAACACGGAAAGAGTTAAGAGCAGCCTGTGGCAGCAAAGCAAGACATCATATTTTATGTTTGTCACATGTCATAAGCATATCATGAGGCTCATAAGCAGAAAAATATAAAAAGGAAATATAAATAAAATTTAAATATAAAAAAAAAAAATATTTAATATGAAAAAAAAGTGACTGCGCACATTTGTGCTGCCTACGACTAGGTTTCAAATTTCAACAAATTGTGTCTACATTCGCATAAAAATGACAATTTTCCACAAGTTTCACAATAATCTGCACCAAAAAGACGCTGCCGAAGAGCAACAGACGGCGGCACAGGAGACGCCGCAGGATGTGCGGTTTGCCGGTTTTTGATAGGGTTGAAATCAACAACAAAAACAACCAGATGAAATAGCAAAAACATTTAATGCAAATTTGCAAAAATAGGCAAAAAAAGGAAATATATATTTTACGCCATACACACAGACAAAAAGAATGACTTTTTCATTTATTTAATGAAATTTCTTTTTTTTGATATTTTACGGTACGCCGCAGTAAAGGACATACTTTTGCCATGAGACATATGCTTGTGAAATATAATTTTCTTTGCAATTTTTCCATTTTGTACATTCGCTTTTAATATGGATGATTTTCTTATATATTTTTATTTTTGCAATATTTGGAGCGCACATTTTGTAATTTGCACAACATAAATATTTTAGCTGCATTTGAAGTTTAGCCGTGTTATCCGCATGCACATGGATAATTCGAAATAATCAAATTATCATTATAAAATTTGACGTTTATCAGTATCTTGCTCTAAATATATTAATTATGATTATCCGTGTTATCCACATGTACATGGATAATGTGATATCCTTAAGTTTTCATTATTTATAAAGATATCGATAGTTGTATTGTTTAAAAAATAAAAATAAAGCTTATCCGTGTTATCCGCATGCACATGGATAATATATAATAATCAAAATATCATTATATAAGATTTTTAGGTGAACGAAAATTTCACTAAAAATTCAGTTTTTCACTAAAAATTTAATTTTTCGCTCTCAATTTAATTTTTCACTAAAAAAAAACATTCATTTTTCACTAAAAATTAAATTTTTCAATAAAATTCAATTTTTCATAAATTCTTAAAATTTTTACAAAAAATTAAATTTTTCACTAAAATTCAATTTTTCACAAAAAAAAAAAAATGTCACAAAAATTCAAAATTTTCACTAAAAATTAAAATTTTCAATAGAAATTCTATTTTTAAATAAGAGTTAAATTTTTCACTAAAAATTAAATTTTTGACTTAAAATGAATTCTTTCACTTCAAATCTAATTTTTCAGTTAAAACTTAAATTTTCACTAAAAATTTAAATTTTCACTATAAATTAATTTTTTTCTGAAGTTAATTTTTTCATTCAAAATTCAAATTGTTCACTTAAAACTCAATTTTTACTGAAATAAAATGTTCACTAAAATATTCCTATTTAACTAATAAAATAAAAAAATGGAAATTAAAATTTTACTAAAAATTAAATTTTTCATTAAAAAATCAAATTTTCGTAAAAAAATAAATTTTCACTAAAAATTCAATTTTTCACTAAAAATTCAATTTTTCACTAAAAATTCAATTTTTCACTAAAAATTCAATTTTTCACTAAAAATTCAATTTTTCACTAAAAATTCAATTTTTCACTAAAAATTCAATTTTTCACTAAAAATTCAATTTTTCACTAAAAATTCAATTTTTCACTAAAAATTCAATTTTTCACTAAAAATTCAATTTTTCACTAAAAATTCAATTTTTCACTAAAAATTTAATTTTTCACTAAAAATTAAATTTTTCACTAAAAATTCAATTTTTCACTAAAAATTCAATTTTTCACTAAAAATTCAATTTTTCACTAAAAATTCAATTTTTCACTAAAAATTCAATTTTGCACTAAAAATTCAATTTTTCACTAAAAATTCAATTTTTCACTAAAAATTCAATTTTTCACTAAAAATTCAAATTTTCACTAAAAATTCAAATTTTCACTAAAAATTCAAATTTTCACTAAAAATTCAAATTTTCACTAAAAATTCAAATTTTCACTAAAAATTCAATTTTTTACTAAAAATTCAATTTTTCACTAAAAATTCAATTTTTCACTAAAAATTCAAATTTTCACTAAAAATTCAAATTTTCACTAAAAATTCAAATTTTCACTAAAAATTCAAATTTTCACTAAAAATTCAATTTTTCACTAAAAATTCAATTTTTCACCAAAAATTCAATTTTTCACTAAAAATTCAATTTTTCACTAAAAATTCAAATTTTCACTAAAAATTCAAATTTTCACTAAAAATTCAAATTTTCACTAAAAATTCAATTTTTCACTAAAAATTCAAATTTTCACTAAAAATTCAAATTTTCACTAAAAATTCAAATTTTCACTAAAAATTCAAATTTTCACTAAAAATTCAAATTTTCACTAAAAATTCAAATTTTCACTAAAAGATCAATTTTTCACTAAAAATTCAATTTTTCACTACAAATTCAATTTTTCACTAAAAATTTAATTTTGCACTAAAAATTCAATTTTTCACTAACAATTCAATTTTTCACTAAAAATACAATTTTTCACTAAAAATTCAAATTTTCACTAAAAATTCAAGTTTTTACTAAAAATTAAATTTTCACTAAAAATTCAATTTTTCACTAAAAATTCAGTTTTTCACTAAAATTCAATTATTAACTAAATAATAAATTTTTCAGTAAAAATGCAAATTTTCACTAAAAATTAACTTCAGTTTTAATTAAAAATAAATGTTTCTTTCAAACTTAAATTCCACCCGTCATGCTTTACAATTTTCTGTTTAGTACCTGTTCCCCCATATTCCTTCTTTTCATACTTCAGTCAACTTTGGTTGACAATCACATGCAAGTGAAAAAAAAATATACAGCTTTATTTTTCTTTTCAGTTCATGTTAAAGTTTTTGTTTGCCTGTTTGTATAGCATACAACAAACAGGCGCTGACTAATACAACTTTAATGACTTTGTGATTATTTTTGTTCACATCACATTCTGTCTTCTTTTGTACCTCTGTCTCTACTTGGCGTACATTCTCGACTTTATTCACCCGACTTCCCGCTTTGGCTCATACATTCCTTAACTTGTTTGCGCTTAAGTTTAACTTTGAAAACAAAAATTCCTTCAAAGCCATGCGACTGACTCGTCGCGTCGAATTTCCTCATGTCCTTGGCTTTTGTGAGGTTCTGCTGTATGTAGTACCTACATAGTTTGTTTTTCCATGTATGTTTTTCTATGTTATTATTTTGTACTTGTTTGAGTTGCTTTTTGTTTTCTTTATTATTATTTTTCGTTTACTTTTTTCTTTTATTTTTTTTTATTATTATTTTTAATATATTATTTTAATTTTCTTTGTATATTTATTTACTGATTATTGATTTTTTTGTCATGCCTTTTTATTATATTTTTAAAACTTTCTTTAGTATTTTTTCTTTTAGTCTGCATTATCCTTAATATTATCGTAATTCGCTTCGATGCGAATGTAATTTGTTTTCCATATCTTTGCCATTTGTTTGCAAACTCCTTTGAGTAACTTTTACAATGTTCTATTTTTTATACTGATTATTCTTGTATCAAGAGCTATACCAAAAAGACAAATATCCGGCATGTGTGTAGCTGAAATTATTGTGTCTGAGAATTTGCCAAAATTTGTTTTTAGCTCTAAACAAAGTTTTGGTAATTTGAAATTCAAATTTTGATTAAAAAATGATATTATTCATTTTTTCAGTAAAAAGATTCATATATTTTTTTTATGCAATTAAAGTATTTTTGATTATTGCTAATAAAATAGTAACGTTAGTGTAGCGGATCCTAGGATAAAGTGGTAAAAAATTTAAAGGGTAAAAACCATGGACTGTTTCGTAAACTAATTGTTTGCATTAATATAATGTCATTTATATGTAATTAGATTGATTTTAAAGCGATTTTTCAAAACAACTCAATTCCGGACTTGTTGAAAAATATTGGGGTAAAGTGGGAAACTTCCAAATGTTTACCAAAATGCTTGACTGGTTCATGATCTAACTTTTCACATTCAGAATACCATACATATGCCTTTTAATTTATTTTAGGGCGATTATTTAAAATAGCTCTTTTTCGGACTACTTAAAAAATCCTGGGGTAAAGTGGGAAACTTCAAAATGTTTACCAAAATGCTAGATTGATCCATGATCTAACTTTTTACGTTCAGAATACCATTCATATGCCTTTTATTTTTTTTTTAGCGACTTTTTAAAACAACTCTATTTCGGACTACTTGAAAAATCCTGGGGTAAAGTGGGAAACTTTAAAATGTTTACCAAAATGCTAGATTGGTTCATGATCTAGCTTTTTACGTTCAGAATACAAATAGCTCCTTTTCGGACTACTTGAAAAATCCTGGGGTAAAGTGGAAAACTTCAAATTTTTAAATAATCATGCCAATTGATATGTGCTTTAAAAATAAACAATTAATGCCTTTACACAACTTTTATTTTATTTTGCACCAATAAAGAGTTATAGCAAAAATAAACCTAAAAAAATCGAAAAATTTTAAATTTTGTCATGCCAAAAGGGCGAATCCCTTCATTTTTTTGCCATAACTTTTTGTTGTTACAAGATAAAATAGTGGTGTGAAGCAATGAATTGTCTGTTTTTAAAGCACCTATTGATTAACATCATTATTTAAAAATATTTATTTTGGAATTTTTGTTATTTACAAGAAAATTTATTGGCAAATTATTTTAAAAAATTGATATCAATCGATAGGTGCTTTAAAAACAAACAATTCATGCCTTAACACCATTATTTTATCTTGTACTACTAAAAAGTAATGTCAAAAAAATAAATGATTCGCTCTTTTGGCACGACAAGATTTTCAATCTTTCAAATACGCACTTTGGTTTTGTTTTTTGTGGGTAGAAACAATCAGAAAAACCGCACACGATTTTGGCACAGTACAATTCAGGAAAAACTACATTTGAAAATGTAAAAAAAAAAAACAAAAATGTGCCACTATTCGCCTCTTTGGCATGATAGTGGCATAGAATACACGATGATTTTAAACTACCGTATTAATTAAAAACGACAAATATTCGCACTTTTTGATAGCAACAACAGCACTCTAAAAAAACTTTTAAAATCATTTTTTTCACTTGTTCTCGAAATACTATAAAAAGGTATACATTTTATTATAACCATGGATAAAAAAGTTGATGATATATTAAGCAACACTTGCCAATTGCTTTTATTTTTCTAGGTTCAAAAACATGACCACAAATTGCAATTTCCCACATTACCCTATGTCCAACTTTACCCCAGGCTCCTCCACCAACTTCATCACCTGCACCTAATTCCGTCATTTAAGGGTTTTGTTATTACATGTATTTAATATGTTTATTATCATTACTATTTTTATTATATTTATTTATTGAGTTTATTTATTTTTTTTTTTTGACGAATTAGAAATTGTTTAATTATATATTTTTATTTAACTCTTAAAGCTTCAGTGAGCAAAATTACTTAATTTAGTTTTAATTTGTTTTGTTTTTATATTTTTTTTTGATAAATATAAATATGGCGCAGTATAATACTAAACCAAACTAAAACAGTTTATTTTGCAAAAATATTATTGTAGTTCACACGTAATAAATATTAAAAAATACAAAAATGAAAACAATGAAATTCCCGATTTTAGTACTTCTACTACATCACATTGTTCTAGCCTCTACAAAGGTATATATGTCCTATAAACAGTAATAATTAAAAAATACATTTTTCATTTTTGCGTTTAGCGTGACTATGGCATCAGTATCTCGAACTGCAATTATACCATACATAACACCGCTATTGTGGCACGCGCCGCCTGTCATACGCACCGTCAGCATAGAAAATCCTATCTGAGCGGTGACTTTATGGTCGCGCGCACTGTCACCAACTTCATGGTCCACTCGAGATTCGATATGCTGAACAAGGGCAACAAAAAGATTAACCTATTGAATGTCGAACTAGATGGCTGCAAATTTTTGGAAGCCTTCTATAGCATGAATATTATGCAAATTGCAATGCGTCAGCTGCATCGTGTTAGTAATTTGCCGCACGGTTGTCCGATAGTGGCGGTAAGTTGAATAGTCATTTTTTAGAGACTTAATAAAGTAGTTTTGATAGTAAGAAATCATACAAGGGTTTTATAAGAGCTTTATAAGCAGCGAAGGTTAGGTTTCAAATAAAATGTTTTGGTATGTTTTGTTATGGGGGTTCGTTATATGGGGTAATTACTATAAGACCTAAAGTTATTACTTTGAACAATAAAATATTGTTTTTCGAAAAATAGCTCTTAAAGAGTTTTAGAAACTCAGAAGTTAATTTTTTTTAAAGTACTGATTTAAAAGGAACAATTGTAGGAATTTAAAAATGTTTCATTAGAACTAATTTTGAGCAAATTTAATTATTTAGTGCTATAAAAAATATGGAATATCAATAAAATTAAAATGAAGTAGGCTCTTTAAAGGTTTTATAAGAGCTGTAACTTAGTCTTCTTAGGAACTGTAATAGATCAATTTTAGAAAACACGTTTTTATTATTGTGCGGCTCTAAAAAAGTAATTTTATCACAGTCTTCATTAAATTAAATCCTTTTAAATAGTTTAAAAAACCCTTTAAGATCGCAGTATTTTTGTTAATAGTTTCTTATATATACTTTGTTAGAAAAGGTGCAGATTTTGAGCATAATAGTTATTTAGTGCTGCAATAAATTATTTAGTAACAAAAAAATAAAGTAATGTGTGCTCTTTAAAGGATTTATAGGAGCTGTACCTTTTGTTTTCTTAAGAACTATAGTATAGCAACATCAAAATTATTCTATTTTTGTTTTGGAGCTCTACAAAAGTAATTTTAACACTTTCTGCATTAAAAAATATTCTTTTTAAGTGTGATATATAAAAAGCTTATAAAACTCTTAACGATCTCAGTTTTTATTTTAATAGTTTATTATACATTATTCGAACAATATAAAATAAATGTTTTAGAATTATTTTTGGATACATTTTAACAAATAGTCGGCAACATAAATGGTAGACTAATTGATGGCAGAATAATTTCAATAGCTTGTTTTTTCTAATACTACAGGTAATCAAACATTTATCAAAAAATTAAATTTTTACGAATCCTTAAAAAAAATTGTCAAACTATTCTAAATTTATATTAAAAAAATGTCAATGGTTTGAATATTTTAAACAATTTTATGTGAAAATCTCATATTATAAATATCTTTATTTCTAATATAGCAAAAACGCTATACAATCAATAATTACACCGTGGATCCCGAGGACTATCCGCCTTTTACGCCCGCCATGACGTGGATTATGAATATAAAAATCTGGATAAGTCGCAAGTTGGTCACGGAATTGCAGTTTAGTGGCAAGGTGGAAAAAATTTGAACAAAGTGAATATCGAAACTACATGCAGAAAAAATTATATTACATTTCAAGTAAAAAAAAACCTTAAAATTATATAAAGTTGCTGCATTTATTAATTTAAATAATAAAGAAAATGTTCAACCGAAAGTCTCTCCTTATTTTTTTTTCAAAAGGAATACGTTTTGAACAGCCCCCATCTTAAATATCTACCTAAAAATATTCAGTAATAGATATTTTGGAACAGGTTCTTGAGGTATTAGTTGTAATTTTGCGTAAAAATACCAATAGGTTTTGCTATTTTATTATTCAAAAATCATCGATAATATAAAGAAAAGCCGAACAGTTTAGTAACAGATCTTCTACAACGACTTTATTAGAATCTGAAATACTTTAGAAAATTACGAAGAATTAACAAAAAAATTATAAATATACAATACGTGCTCGACTCGTGTCCCATAATAAAAAAATTACCTCGAATTTTATTTTATTTTCAAAAAAAATATTTTTTTACAATCATTATTTTTTTAAATATTTTTTTTAATTTCGATTTTCAAAAAAAATATTCTTTTCGAAATTTTTTTTATATATTTTTTTTTTTTGTAAAATTTGAAAAAATATTATTTTTCGATCATTTATTTATTTGAATTTTTTGTTGTTTAAAAATAGTGTAGAACCTAGGGTAAAGTGGGATATGGGGTAATGTGGGAAATTGCAATTTTCGAACAAATTTGCACTTAGAAATATGAAAACAATTGTCAAGTGCTTCTGAATAGGCATTTTTCATCCATGGTTATAAGAAAATGTATACCTTTTTATTGCATTTCGAGAACAAGTGAAAAAAATGTGTTTGCAAAATTTTTTTTAGGAAGAAACGTTTAAAATGATCGGAAGCTGTATATATTTTGAAATACAAACATTATTTAAATGGTGCGGAGTTATGTTTAAATTGCAATATTGGGGTAAAGTGGGAAACATTTTCTGGGGTAAAGTGGGAAACATTTTCTGGGGTAAAGTGGGAAACGTAATTTAAGCACTGTTTGTTGTAATTTCAGTACTATATAAATTGTGTTATAAAAATTATTTAATTTGTTTAATCCAGAACAAATTTAACTCGTGGCCACAAATTAATGAAAAACAACATTTTGACGTCACCTGAGATAAAATCTAGCTTAGGTTGTCCAAATTTAAATAGTATTTTTAGAAATAATATTAAATTTATAATTAATACTTTTTTCTGCACCTAGTTCCGTTGAACCTGGAACTATGTGCATCATTATATGCCGGCCTCAGCGGTCCAGAGGTAGCGCGCTGGACTTGCATTCTGAAGGTCTCGGGTTCGAATCCCGGCTTGGGCATGGGCGCTCGTGGTGATATAGGGAATAGATTTCACAGTACAATGGATATAGTCTGTCTGACTGCTGTGGATCTTAGTAGATATTCCAAAAAAAAAAAATGTGCATTATTTTCTGAGGATCAGACTGGATTTATGATGTTTCTAATATTGATATTTATATTTACCTGTATAAAAAAATACTATAAAATATAGTTTTAAACTAATTATAAAACTTTGTTGTATGAGTAAAAATTTCAATTTCGATTTTCATTTTAAATTTTTTTCGAAAAAAATATATGTTTTTTTTATATTAAATTTCAAAACTAAAAATAAATAGTACATTAAAATTTATTTATAAATAATCTTTTAATATATACAACTACAATTTTATGCCTCAACAATTATTCCAGAACATCGGCCAATCTCAATTTACTAAATAAATTGTTTACCCCATGGTTGAGTGAGTGCGAAGAATAATTTCGTTTTAATTAATATCAAATAGTCACTTATGTAAAAATAGATTAAGTGCTTAGTTTAGAATATTAAAAGGCCATTAATAAAGTATTTAAATGTACTTTAAAATATTTTGAAAAATTAAACAAAAGAATAATTAAAAAATATTTATATAGTAAAAAAAAAAAGTGTTTAATATTATTTTTATAAAATGCAAATAGCATTGAAAGATAAATTTCATAATTCAGTCTTTCGGACAACATTAACCGTGCAAAATGTTTCGATTAACTTTGGTCTTTCTACTCTATCTTTTACAAACTGGGTGTGCAAAGGTATACAAAATTCAATTTAATACAAAAGATATATCGATGCTTCTAACAAAAATTGACACGTTTCAAATTTTTGATGAGAAAATTTCAAAATAAAATGTTTAAACGTATTACTTTTAGTAAGAGGCATTGATAAGTAATTTGAAAAAAATAAAAATTATGCAATAGAAATATGAAATGTAAAATAATAAAAAAAAAACATTTTGTCAATTTATTTTTTTAATTGTATTCTTTATAAAATACAGCGCAGCTTCACCATCGAACTCGACGAGTGCGATCACAAAATTTTCGATAACAAAACTTTGAAAAGTTTGGAGTGTCATATCGTGCACAGTACTAATAAACCCAATAAAATCAATGGTGAATTGGTACTGTCGCAGAACTTTAGCAATATTATGATGCGTGTACGTTTCGATACCCTGCGCAAGGACAACACCAAGATGAATATTATGAATATCGATATGGATGTGTGCAAATTTCTGGATGGTCGCTATAGTTTGAATCTGGCACAGGTTGCGCTGCGAGAGCTGAGACGTGTTAGCAATTTGCCAAAACATTGTCCGCTCATTGGGGTGAGGGGTTCATTAAATTTTATATATTATATAAAATATTTAATTTAAAAAAAATTCTGTTTTTTAGCACATGCCCTACATTATTTCAAATTTCACCGCCAACCCCGAAGAGTTTCCAGCGTTTACGCCTGCTATGAAGTGGCAAATTGAAATTGGCATCTGGCGTGGTAATCAGCTGCGGGGCAGAGCGACATTGCGCGGGCAGGTGCAAAAAATTTGATAAATTATTTTTTTATCTTTAATATAAAAAAAATGGAATTTCAAAATTAATAAATTCACTTTTATAAAAAAATAGTGTATTTTATTGTTAGAATGTTATCAAAATTAGAAAGTTTTCAAAATTAGGTTAATAATTACATTTATAAAAAAAATATATAAAAATGTATTGAAAAATAAATTCTATATTTTTTAAAATTATAATTCAAAAAATAAATAATTCAATTTATATTGAAAAATTAATAATTCGATAAATAACGAAACAACAAAAATTTTGATAAATAAAATACATAAAACTTACCCCTGCACACGCCTTGGCCGCTGGCAATGGGCAACTTAGTGACGCACTGCAGTGGCGGTTCGCATTGGCCGGAGAAGCCGCCAGGACCACCGCAGGATTCTCCCAAAGTTTTAGCGCAAATGCGACAGCATCTGAAAAAAATATAACATTTTTGATTTATTTAGTTTGAAATTTTTTTTATTTAATTTGAAAATAATTTAAACAGAAATGTTAGATTTTATAAAATGATACAAGATTAATTGAAATAATTAAACACGATAAATATCGATTCTTTTTAGTTTAATAATTATCGATTTAATTTTTTCATTTAAATTATAATATTCGATTATATCGATTAATATTGATTTTTTAATTCTGTAATTATCGATTTTAAAATACGTTAATTGTCGATTTTAATAAATTTGATAATTATCGATTTTATACAATTATCGATTTTAATAAAATTATCGATTTTATTAAAATTACCGATTTTATTAAAATTACCGATTTTATTAAAATTATCGATTTTATTAAAATTATCGATTTTATTAAAATTATTGATTTTATTAAAATTATCGTTTTTATTAAAATTATCGATTTTATTAAAATTATCAATTTCATTAAAATTATCGATTTTATTAAAATTATCGATTTTATTAAAATTATCGATTTTATTAAAATTATCGATTTTATTAAAATTATCGATTTTATTAAAATTATCGATTTTATTAAAATTATCGATTTTATTAAAATTATCGATTTTATTCAAATTATCAATTTTATTCAAATTATCGATTTTATTCAAATTAACGATTTTATTAAAATTATCGATTTTATTAAAATTATCGATTTTATTTAAATTATAGATTTTATTAAAATTATAGATTTTATTAAAAATATCGATTTTATTAAAATTTTCGATTTTATTAAAATTATAGATTTTATTAAAATTATCGATTTTATTAAAATTATCGGTTTTATTAAAATTATCGATTTTATTAAAATTATCGATTTTATTAAAATTATCGATTTTATTAAAATTATCGATTTTATTAAAATTATCGATTTTATTAAAATTATCGATTTTATTAAAATTATCGATTTTATTAAAATTATCGATTTTATTAAAATTATCGATTTTATTAAAATATTTTTTATTAAAAATATATTTTATTAGAAATATATATTTTATTAAAAATATATATTTTATTAAAAATATATATTTTATTAAAAATATATATTTTATTAAAAATATATATTTTATTAAAAATATATATTTTATTAAAAATATATATTTTATTAAAAATATATATTTTATTAAAAATATATATTTTATAAAAAATATATATTTTATAAAAATTATCGATTTTATTAAAATTATCGATTTTAATAAAATTATCGATTTTATTAAAATTGTCGTTTTTATTAAAATTATCGATTTTATTAAAATTATCGATTTTATTAAAATTATCGATTTTATTAAAATTATCAATTTTATAAAAATTATAGATTTTATTAAAATTGTAGATTTTATTAATTTCGATAAATATAGATTTCATTCATTTCTAAAATTATCGATTTTATTAAATTATCGATTTTATTAAAATTATCGATTTTATTAAAATTATCGATTTTATTAAAATTATCGATTTTATTAAAATTATCAATTTTATAAAAATTATAGATTTTATTAAAATTGTAGATTTTATTAATTTCGATAAACATAGATTTTATTCATTTCTAAAATTATCGATTTTTATTAAATTCGATATTTATAGATTTTTATTAAATTCGATAATTATAGATTTTTATTAAATTCGATATCAATACGACTATTATCGATTTTATTAAATAGGACAATTATCGATAATTAACGATTTTATTTAATTTGATAATTATAAATTTTATTGAAATTTATCGCTTATTACAATTTGATAAATACCGATTTTATTCAATTTTATTAATATTGATTTTAGTCAATTCGGTAATTATAAATTGTATTCAATTCGATAATTATAAATTTTATTAAATCCGATATTTGTTGATTTTATTCAATTCAATTATTATACGAAAACTATTTCTTTACTGTATTTAATGGATTTAATTGATTTGTAGTTTTGGAAATATAGATTTTAATAATTATCGACTATGTAAAAATTCGCCACTCACTTGCATGGATCCCACAGCATAATTCCTTTGCCCGGACAGTCCAGCGAACGTATGACGTCGCACTCACGCGGATTGCAATAGCATTTGAGGCCATTGACGACGCGACTTCCGGCGGCGACCATAATCAATAGGTAGCAACACAAGTAGATCAGATATGTGCGGACATTGAGAAAACAAAATGGCGTCGTTGCGTACATTTTGGATTTTGTTTTATGATTTATTTAGGAAAATATTAATTAATTAAATAACATTTTAGAAAAATGTAATTTTTTGATAGTCTCATCGTCATTTATATAATTTCTTTTATATTTTTGTTGAACTCACTAAGCATGCAACATGTTTTGTTTTTGCTATTACCAATGAAGGGTCAAAGATTTGAGCTGCAAAGAAAAGAAAAACAAATATTTAATAATTTAATAAAGACTATGAATTAAAAACTAAAATTGTAATAAACATGTTTTAAAATTTGAACATAACAATTTAAAAGAAATGAATATAAAAAAATTAAAAAGTTTTAACCAAAATTCACGTCTTGAAATTGGTATCGTTCTTTAGGTGACAAAGCCATAATACGAATGTAAAAAAGTTTAAGAATTAAACAAAAAGATAAAAAATTAAACACATACACATTTTTAAAAACCATCGTGGAAAATAAGAAAACGAACGACACAACGTGCGCTCAAAAATGTAGTTTAAACTTTCAGAAAAAAACTTTTGCCACAAAAAGGTGCGATCGTGAAAAACCACTAAAAAGTAACGCAAAGAAATAACAACCAGAGTGTAATACAAAAAAAAAATGTTGCCCGCAAAAACTGCGAAAACCCAAAAGAAATATGCGACGCAATAAAATAAAATTACTCAGCGGAAGTGAACGCACAATTTCCGCAACAATGTAGCGTTTCGCAACTTCCGGTGTGTTTTTGAAGGTGCCAACAAAATCAATGCGAGCAAAAAAATTAACAGCAAATTGCTAACGTTACAAGGTAGCAATTTTTTTTTTTATATAATTTTGCAGTATCGACCTTTAAAATCTTATCGCCTTCGATATTTAATTTGCTGCAAATTGTTGCTGCAGTCAGAAAAACCAAAATTTAAAAATAGTTGGTGAAAAAATTCATAATATTTATGTAAAATTTAATTTTATACTCAAAATTAAATTTTTCTCTAAAAATTCCATTTTTCACTCAAAATTCAATTTAACACTAAAAATTCAATTTTATACTAAAAATTCAATTTTACACTATAAATCCAATTTTATACTAAAATTTTATTTTTCACAAAAAATTAATTTAAAAATTTAATTTTTCACTAAAAATTCATTTATCACTAAAAATTCAATTTGTCGCTACAAATTCAATTGTTCACTGAAAATTCAATTTTTCACTAAAAAATTCAATTTTTCACTGAAAATTCAATTTTTCACTAAAAATTCAATTTTTCACTGAAAATTCAATTTTTCACTGAAAATTCAATTTTTCACTGAAAATTCAATTTTTCACTAAAAAAATAAAATTTTCACTAAAAATTCAATTTTTCACTAAAAATTCAATTTTTCACTATGAATTCAATTTTTCACTATGAATTCAATTTTTCACTAAAAATTCAATTTTTCACTAAAAATTCAATTTTTCACTAAAAAATCAATTTTTCACTAAAAATTCAATTTTTCACTAAAAATTCAATTTTTCACTAAAAAATTCAATTTTTCACTAAAAAATAAAATTTTCACTAAAAATTCAATTTTTCACTAAAAAATTGAATTGTTCACTAAAAAATTCAATTTTTTTTACAAAAAATTCAATTCCACACTAAAAATTCAATTTTTCACTTAAATTTACATTTTTCACTAAAAATTCAATTTTTAAATATAAATTAAATTTTTCAATAAAAATTTAAATTTTCACTAAAAATTCAATTTATCACTAAAAATTCAAATTTTCACCAAAAATTCAATTTTTCACCAAAATTCAATATTTCACTAAAAATTCATAATCAAAAACGAAAGAGAATTGTAAAAGCTAAAATTTTCATATAAACAATAGCAAAATTAGTTACGAACAACTTAATTTTTATACCATTTGGCATACACACTATGTATTTGCAATGTTTACAGTTTTTTACATTACATCATTTATTTTCTAAATAGATAAACTGCAAAATATTTTATTTTTTTAATGATTAAGTAATTAAAAGGGGCATTCCACAGAAAACCTATTGAACCTATTGATTCCGTTTAATGATTTTTAGGATAAGAAAAACTTTTAATTTCATATTCTGTGATCAGAATTTACCAAAATTCATGGCAAATGCTTTTTTTCTCAATTAAACTCAAATATTTTTTTGAAATTTATTATAATAGAAAATTGAGGCAACATATGAAACACTGTAGTTTCGTTGTTTTAAATCTGAAAGAAAATTTAATAGCTCAATTTGAAAGGCAATTGGTTTGCGAAAGTATGCAATACAGTGCACTGGTGATAAGTGGTTCAAAGTACTGACAATTAATCAAACAGTTTTAGTATTTTGAGTTGTAACGCCCGTCACAAAAAAAATAGTAAAAGTTATTTTGCGAACTATTTTGCAAACCTACAACTGAGAAACTTTGTAAAAGTAAAGATTTTTGTCGTATCTATTTATTTATTATACTCTTTGGTCTCATAGATATTCCAGATGGTTGCTATATCCATCCAAAATACTGTAACGCCCGTCACAATTTACAATCGTCGCAAAACAAAAAAACTAGTAAATTATATATTTATTAATATATGCATCAACAATCAATTATATTATTATTTAACCATAGAAAAAGTAGTAAATATTCCAAAATATTCAATTAGCAAAGATAAAAAAGGGAAATTCCAAACGTTACAAAAAAAACATAAAAATCCCAAAAAATCATTATTTTCGAAATGCGAAAAATATTTATGTAAGCTTACGAAGGCAACGGACTACAAATGATGCAAACAGAATAGTTATTTAAAAGAATGGTAATATAATACATATTTTTTTTCAAAATGAAATGTTTAGTTTTCCAAATAAAATATATGTCGACGGTGTGCCTTAAAATGACGGTTTTCCATTCCTACCACAAAAATGTGCTCTTTTTCATCAAAAAATTGCAATTCATAATTTGAATTTTCATGTATATATGTATAGAATTCGTACAGGTAACGCCCGTCACAAAATGTGTAACACCCGTCACAAGTTTTGATACTTTATAAGTAAATGATCTAAGTAACCATTTCAGAATTTTATTATAAAGGGGAGAACTCCCATTATTAATGAACTAATTGAGATATACTTAATCTCCATAGTCAGATTAGTTTAGGTAAAATTTAATACTTTGTGCAGTAAGCTCTGTTTTTTGAAAAAGTTCGGGTAACGCCCGTCACAATATTTAACTTCAAATTTGTAGAAAAATATAGGACCTATTGCAAAAGTTTTTTTATACATGCATAAATGACCATATGATCTGTCTTCTGCATCTTAAAAATATATCAATAATTAGTGAAAAATTGAATTTTTAGTGAAGAATTAAATTTTCTGTGAAAAATTGAATATTTAGTGAAAAATTGAATTTTTAGTGAAAATTTAAATTTTTAGTGAAAATTTGAATTTTTAGTAAAAATTTGAATTTTTAGTGAAAATTGAATTTTTAGTGAAAATTGAATTTTTAGTGAAAATTGAATTTTTAGTGAAAATTTCAATTTTTAGGAAAATTGAAATTTTAGTTTTAAAATTTGCATTTTTAGTGAAAAATTCAATTTTTAGTGAAAATTTAATTTTTAATGGAAAATGAAATTTTTAGTGAAAAATTTAATTTTTAATAAAAAAAATTAGATATTTTCCTATATTAATCAATTTATTATTTTAACATTTTTAAATTCTTATAAATGTTCACGACTTCAGAACGATGCCATATGATTTGAAAGTTATTGCTGATTTTCCATCGACCATGTAATCCATATGGGCGGTCCAGTTAACCTCGGGTACGTAGGGCGGTAAATGGTCATGTTCGACAGTAAAATTGCTGAATTGAATTGGTTTGTCCTGAAAAGCGCACAAGCATTTATTGGTATAGGTTAATAATTTTATAAAGTAATAAAAAATAGTAAAAAAAAACACACAAAAAAAAGAATTCTATTAAATTAAATTTTGTTAAATATTTAAATATTTTAAATACGTTGATATTAAAATGTTCATTAACAATTAATTGACAAAACGTTTTAAAAGCAACTTTTGTAAAGTTCTGCAGTTTTTTAACCAACGTTTTTATTTTTTTTGAGAAGTGGAAACCTACATTCTTGAGAGGACACTGAATGGCACCATTTGAGTTGCGCCACATAAGCGTTAGTAAATTTTTAACTATAAAATTCGAATTATTTTGCTTCGTCCACTGACAGACATCGATGACGGTCGTCAGAATAGGCGCCGTTCTACGACGATGTGTTACAAGAAATGTAAAATTAAATTTGAAATCGGTCACGTCACGTGTCGGCGTCATTTGCATTGAGAATGTGTTGTAACGATGTTGTGTTGATTTTGGTTCCAGTGTATTATCCGGATCACAATGATAGTTTTTGAAATCAGTCGAATGCGCCTTAGGACATTCGATGCGCGTAAATAATACACGAAAATTAGGCTGTAAAATGAAATGGTGATATATAAGAATATTTATCTAATATAAAAGAGTAATTCCACATCAAATCAATGAGGTTCCATTATTTTCTTCGATTTTGGTGAAATTGGAGTTTATGCCTTGTTAAGATTTAACTTCGAATGCCGTTATCTAGCTCAATAAAGTTAAAGGAAAAGAAAGTTACAAAAAAAATATGTCTCCTTTATATCGAAAAACACCTCTTCAAATTTCAGACAATTTATTTATAAATAATTGAACTAATTTTGAAAAAAAAATTAAGCCAAATAAAAATTACTATTTTTTCCAAAATTCAATTTCCAATATTTTACAATAATTTTATAATAATTAAACGAATTATAAAAAATAATGGAAACTAAAGTCAAAAACTACATTCAACTCTTGGCATAATATACCCCAAAAATATTAATTTTGAAGCTTTATAACGGTTTTATAACGGCTTTATAGCGGCTTTATAATGGCTTTCGAAGTCACATCTCTAACAAAAAGTTGTGTTTTTTTAAAGCTTCTTACATCTTTTATATTTTTTGTATTTATATACCAAGGCTTAAACTAAATTACACGAAAATTGAAGAAAATAATTTTAAACCATGTCGATTTGATGTGGAATTACCCAAATACTATATAAATTACCTTGCTGTCTGTAGTGTGATTAATGAGCAAAAATGCTATAAAAAATACATGATTCAAGCACAACATTTTGCGTTCAGAAGTATACGTTGTATGTGGTATAAAATTTTCAGTTTTGACATATAGCGGCAATAAGTTTTAAGTATTCCAATACGTAGAGACAATTAAAAACACACGAATAGAAAAGATTTGTTTGAATATGATTCAAGGTAATTATAATGTAATTCGAAATCACCATATAAATATTAATAATAATATCTAATTACATTATAATTGAATTTTATAATTATTTAGTTCAGATTGTAATATTATTATACGGTATTTAAATAAAAATTGATTTATACACGGATTTATATGAAATTACTATATTAATGTTTCTGTAGAAACAGAGATATTTCATCAAATATTACTATATGTTTGTTTTTTAATTCTGTTTTCAACACATCCAACGTCATATAAAGGTTCTTCGAATTATATGTATTTGGTTATTCGTGATGGGCACAACGAATTTAAAAATAATAGCATTAGTTTGATTATATATATGTTTGGTATTATGTAATCACAATTTTAATTACAACGCTGCCTATTTTTAGCACTCAGTAACACTCACATTAATGCTCGTATCACATAATTCATAACATCTTGTCGGTGGATGAATATCTTAAGTACCGCCAATCACTGTTAATACCAGATCGTGGATGTTTGTGAAATATCCAATAAATTCATAATTCACTGAGCTCAAAATAGGAACAACAGATTGAAATAAAAATATTAAAAATAAATAAAAGATGTGTAATAAAATAATAACTAAATAGTTTTTATATTATATAATTATAAACTAATAATTATATAATATAAACAAATGGAATATAAGTTAACAAAAGGGGAAAAACGAATATTCTATTAAAATTATTGGCACTAAATTTATTTTTAAATTAAAATGAAATGCAAACATCAATATGTTTACATGTAGATATAATGTTTTTCAAATTCAAACATATATATGTTTGCACGAAAGCCGAAAATTATTCATTTTAAACATAAATATGTTTGAACGATGTTTGGCTGTCATTATAATAATGTTTTGTAATGCAATAATACTTTTGTTTGCATCAAGCACCAAAGATATATGTAATGCCCGCAAAATTATGTTTGGGTGAACCCTTTTTTTGCAGCGTGTAGTATTGACAGAAAAGCTCAGTGCACATTTAAATTACAATACAATCTAAAACTAAATTATAATTTCAATAGTATTAAAATTGAAATCCAAATAAATTTTTAAAAAATGTCACACAGAGGGTGCAGACTAAACTAAATTGAACGATTTTTCAAGTCCAAAGATTTTTAAAGTCCAAATCAATCGATTATCATATGTCTGTTTGCTGTCATCCAATTTAGTTCAATTTAGGCTGTTCGAAAATTTACTAAATTGAAAAGTCTAACACTGCATTACCGACAAAATTTAGTTTAGTCAGAAATTTAGTCGAATTTGCATATACCCTTAAAGACAAAAAAAAAATAGATTTCTAACTACAATTATAATAATGTTTTTTCTTTTTTTTAAGTGTTCCCACAATTTGGTGTGCATTGAAGCAGTATCACCAGCAACGCCAAATCGCAATCATGTCTGTAGCAGCAAATGTTGCTGCAAATATGTGTTGATTGCATAGACAGACAGACAAAGCACCAGCGCCAACGTCAAAGCAATAGCAAAACTGCATTTGCTGTTGCACCGGAAGCTGCAACGTCAAATGAGTTGTTGCTGCTCATTTGTTGCAATTCGCATAAACAGGAAGCAAAAGCGTTCACACGTATGCATTAAAGAACCCAATAGGAAAAATATAAAAAATGCAAATTCTATTTGCTATTTTCGAAATCATTGAATTTTATAAAATTTATCGTTTTTTTTTTAATTTATAGAATTTTATAATATTTAACGAATTTTATAAAATTTATCGAATTTTATAAATTTTGTAAATTTTATAAAATTTATCGAATTTTATAAATTTTATAAAATTTATCGAATATAAATTTCATAAAATTTATCGAATTTTATAAAATTTATAGAATTTTATAAAATTTATAGAATTTTATAAAATTTATAGAATTTTATAAAATTTATCGAATTTTATAAAATTCATCGAATTTTATAAATTTTTATAAAATTTGATAAAATTTATCGAATTTCAAAAAATTTATCGAATTTTATAAAATTTATCGAATTTTATAAAATTTATCGAATTTTATAAAATTTATCGAATTTTATAAAATTTATCGAATTTTATAAAATTTATCGAATTTTATAAAATTTATCGAATTTTATAAAATTTATCGAATTTTATAAAATTTATCGAATTTTATAAAATTTATCGAATTTTATAAAATTTATCGAATTTTATAAAATTTATCGAATTTTATAAAATTTATCGAATTTTATAAAATTTATCGAATTTTATAAAATTTATCGAATTTTATAAAATTTATCGAATTTTATAAAATTTATCGAATTTTATAAAATTTATCGAATTTTATAAAATTTATCGAATTTTATAAAATTTATCGAATTTAATAAAATTTATCGAATTTTATAAAATTTATCGAATTTAATAAAATTTATCGAATTTTATAAAATTTATCGAATTTTATAAAATTTATCGAATTTTATAAAATTTATCGAATTTTATAAAATTTATCGAATTTTATAATATTTATCGAATTTCATAAAATTTATCGCATTTTATAAAATTTATCGTATTTTATAAAATTACTCGAATTTTATAAATTTTATAAATTTGATAAATTTTATAAATTTTATCGAAATTTATTGAATTTTATAAAATTTATTGTATTTTATAAAATTTATCGAATTTTATAAATTTTATCGAATTTTATATATTTTATCGAATTTTATAAATTATATCGAATTTTATACATTTAACGAATTTTATAAATTTTATCGAATTTTAAAAATTTTATTGAATATTATAAATTTTATCGAATTTTATAAAATTTACCGAATTTTATAATTTTATAAAATTTACCGAATTTTATAATTTTATAAATTTTATAAATTTTATAAATTTTATAAATTTTATAAATTTTATAAATTTTATAAATTTTATAAATTTTATAAATTTTATAAATTTTATAAATTTTATAAATTTTATAAATTTTATAAATTTTATAAATTTTATAAATTTTATAAATTTTATAAATTTTATAAATTTTATAAATTTTATAAATTTTATAGAATTTTATAGAATTTTATAAATTTTATCCAATTTCAAAAATTTTATCGAATTTTAAAAAAAGTATATCGAATTTTAGAAAATATATCGAATTTAAAAAATTTATCGAATAACATTTATCGAATTTTAAAAAATTTATCGAATTTAAAAAATTTATCGAATAACATTTATCAAATTTTATAATATTTATTCATTTTATAAAATTTATATTCGTTAAAATTTATCGATTTTAAGAAAAACTAATTGAATTTTATTAAATTTATTGAATTTTATTAAATTTATTGAATTTTTTTAAATTTATTGAATGTTATTAAATTTATTGAATTTTATTAAATTTATAAAATTTATCGAATTTTAGAAGATTTATAATATATCAAATTTTATAACATTTATATAATTTTATGAGATATATCGAATTTTCTGAGATATATCGAATTTTATAAGACATATCTCGCATTTTATAAAATTTGCCAAGTTAAAATATATTGGATTTTTAAAATTTAAAATAAATTCAATATTTTATATATTTTATAAAAACGACAAATTTAAACAAATATATTTTTTTCTAAAATCGATATAAAATAATATTTATTTATGGAATTAATAATAATAATAGTTTGGTGCTACAGTCCTGTATAGAACTTCGGCCGAGCTCTCTCACCATTTTGAGCTGTGCGTGTTATATTTGTACTCAAAGTGGTGGGACCTGCCGAGAGGTAGCGCGGTATAGAAAAATGTTTCTATGAAAAGATATTGTTAGCCCCAGTCCTTTCGGCTCGCAGTCCAACGCACTAACAACTGAGCTACAGCGGCTACTATTGGAAATGTAAAAAAATCGATATTTAACGAACGTAATAAAATAACTATTCATATAATTTTTAAAAATGTTTATCAACTATTGTAAAATCGATATTTATCGATATTATCCGAGTTTTATAGAACCAAAATGTATTGAATCTTAAAAATCAATTTTAAAGTATAAATCAGTGATAACAAATTGTATTACCGTTAATTAAGAAAATATCTTTATCATATTTTGTTATTTAAGAGCGATGCTACATAGATTTGAAATCTATATTTAAACTCACGTATTATTTTGACGAAATATTTTTTTTTTCTCAAACAAAAATTATCTAAATACGTAGTTAAAATTCCTAACAGTCCAATATATGCAGAATTCATCGCATCAATCTGCTTTGACTCATGAGTGCTGCCAAATGCAATTGCTAGACGACAACACATTCGCATTTAATTATGCGCGGGCTCATTCAACCATTCATTCATTCATTTATTCATTCATTCGTTCAGTGAGTCACTCACTCCTTCACTCATTTACACATTCACGCACGTCTTTTTCGATTTACGTCAACCGGCGATATGCACTGCCGTTTGTTACCACCAAATTATTAAGAATTCTTTTACAAACGATGTTGCTGCTCTTGATGTTGCCAACTGCAGTAGTTGGTTTATTTCAAATTTGTTGCCAAACAGCTGTTGTTGCAGCTTTTGCTATTGCTGTTGCTCCAACTGTTTCTAATCCTTTATGCAATTTCACTTTTGTAAATTGAAAATGATGTGGCAAAACAACTAGTGCGCTCCATTTTCTACTTCAAACGACACACACTGCCACATATATCCTGACGATTATCCTGTGAGTTTGCATTTTCCGTTTGTTGCTTCAGTTTGTCGGCATTTGTTGCAGTTGGTGCTTTCAAAATATTACTATTTATATTTAATGAATTTCAGCAAAACAGTACTGGCTGCTGGTTTTAGATTTCGCTCTGTACTTTTGTTTAAAATTTTAATGCTATTTCATTATTTTTAATTAAGTCTTAAAATTGAATAACCGACTAAAATAGAATTGGAAAATGAAATAAAATTATAATACATAAAATTCGCAGCGTCAGTTTTCAGAGTCGGTTTGGTTACCAAACAAAATATATAAACTACAGAGGAAATCTGATTTAATTGGATGTATTGTAATTGTCTTTCAAACATACAAAAGCATAGAATTATTGTAATTTTTGATTGAGTAATTATAATTTTATATCACATTATGATTTCAGTGATAATCGTACGTAATATATTTAAAATATAAACCTAATAATCGATTGTTTATCGAAATAAATTAAAACGATAATTATCGAATCTTATAAAATTTTATAGGATTTTATAAATATTTACAGTATTTTAAAAAACATAAATTTATCGAATTCTACAAATTCTATATTGGTCGAATTTTATAATAACGATACTTGTCGAATTTGTAATATTAATATTTATCTAGTCTAATAAAAACGATATTTATTGCGTCTTGTAAAATCGGTATTAATCAAATTTTATAAAACTGATATTTATAAAATTTTATAATATCGAAATTTATTAAAATTAATAAAATTTATATTTATTGAATTTAGTAATGTTTATATTTGGTTAAAAAAAAGTAAATATCTTATTTAATAAAATCGATAAATACCTTATTTAATAAAATCGATAAATATCTGTTTTTATAAAATCGATAAATATCTGTTTTTATAAAATCGATAAATATCTGTTTTTATAAAATCGATAAATATCTGTTTTTATAAAATCGATAAATATCTGTTTTTATAAAATCGATAAATATCTATTTTATTAAAATCGAAAATATCTATTTTATTAAAATCGATAAATATCTATTTTATTAAAATCGATAAATATCTATTTTATTAAAATCTATAAATATCTATTTTATTAAAATCTATAAATATCTATTTTATTATAATCGATAAATATCTATTTTATTATAATCGATAAATATCTATTTTATTAAAATCGATAAATATCTATTTTATTAAAATCGATAAATATCTATTTTAATAAAATCGATAAATATCTATTTTATTAAAATCGATAAATATCTATTTTATTAAAATCGATAAATATCTATTTTATTAAAATCGATAAATATCTATTTTATAAAAATCGATAAATATATATTTTATTAAAATCGATAAATATATATACATATTATTAAAATCAATAAATATATATTTTTAAAATCGATAAATATCTATTTTAATGTAATCGAAAAATATCTATTTTAATAAAAATCGATACATATCTATTTAAATAAAAATCGATACATATCTATTTTAATAAAAATCCAAAAAATATCAATTTTATTAAAATCAATAAATATCTATTTTAGAAAGTTCGATAAATAACTATTTTATAAAGTTCGATTAAAATCGATTTTATAAAATTATATAAATATATAATTAATAAATTTATATAAATATATAATTAATAAAATTCGATAAATATTCATTATATAAAATTGGATAAATATCTATATTATAAAATCAATAAATATCTATTTTATAAAATAAGTAGTTATCGAATTTTATAAAATAGCTATTTATCAATTTTTATAAAATGGATATTTATCGAATTTCAAAACATTCGATATTTATTGAATTTAATAAAAACGATAATTTGTTTTTAAAATTCGATATATAACTATTTTTATATAATCTACATTTATCGAGTTTTTAGACATTTATCGAATTTTATAAAATAGATATTTATCAAATTTTATAAAAATAAATATTTATTTAAATTTATTAAATAGATATTTTGGAATTTTATAAAATAGATAATTATTGAATTTCAAAATAATCGATATTTATTGAATTTAATAAAATTGTTACTTTTTGTTTATAAATCGTTATATAACTATTTTATATAATCTATATTTATAGATTTATATTAAATCGTTATTTATTGAAGTTTATACAATCGATATTTATCGAACTTTATACAACCTATGTTAAAAAGTTTTAAAAAATCAATATTAAGAACATTTTTATCATTTTATAAAATCGATATATTTTTATTAAATCGAGTTTTATAAAATCGTATTTATCGAATTTAAAAGTCGATATTTATCGAATTTTTTCAATTTGTTTTTATCAAATTTTATGAAATCGGTTTATAATTCCATTTATAAAATCGACATTAATCGAGTTTTTTAAAATAGATATTCAGCGAATTTTATAAAATCGATATTTATCGAATTCAAATATCTAAATACGAAAAATTAGAAATTTATCGAAAATATCGAATTATATTTATCGAATTTAGAAAAGTTGATATTAAAAATCGATACATTACAAAATTCGACTTTTGAATAAATAAATCAACTTTATCAAAACGATTTAATCCCAATGCAGTGCTGTGTTTCTAACTCAATTCGTTTTTACTAGTCAACTATTTTAATTTATTTAAAAGGTCAATTTAAAAAAATTCGATTTTATTCTATTGATTTTAAAAGTGTTAATTTGATTAATTTTTATTTTTTATATTTCAAATTATATTTCTTAATTTCGAGTTTCTTTAATACCGAGTTTTTTTTTTTGATTTTTCTATTCTTCAAAATATTCTGTATAATGTGTGTTGTAATATGTATATACTTTCAAATGTTTTAAATAAGCTAAAACTAGAAATTGCATTACCATAGATCAGTCTCTGCACATTTGACATTGGTTATCAATTTTGAATAATTTAACTAGGTTTTATTGCATTTATTATTATTATTATTATCTTTTTGTGGCGAAAGTCAAACATGTAGCTGACTCTAATTAAATCAGCGATAAGCTCGCTAATGTCAGCTGCATTAGAGGCATTGGTAAAGACTGGCAAAGCCACCAGCCGCAACATGCTGCGCCAAATGACATTTTAATTTACATTCAAATATCTATGTGTTTAGTAATGCGCAGCTGCAACCAGAATAAACATTATCAGAACAGCAACATTTTGAGCAACAACAATTATAAGCAGAGCAACAAAAACATTAACCCGAACAACATTTACAACCTTATCTACCTGCAGAATAACAACAAAAACAACCAAAGGCACAGCGTGATAAATTTAATTGCAACATTAAATTGTCTCAACACAGCAGCAGCAACATCAGCAGCAACAACAATTTCAAACCACCAACAACCGACGGAACGACCAGCAACGCGACCACTCGTTGACCCAGTTCCGTATCCGTACTACATACTACGTTGCATATCCGCAGGCGAACGCACACATTGAATAAATAAATTCAGACGAAAAGTATTTGGCGCACGAGACGCAACGTAATTAATATCACGTAAATAACAAGAGGCAGTCACAAAAAAAACACAGAAAAAAATAGTAAATAAAGCAATAAATCACTTAATACAATTAATATTAAAATAACATCAATTAGTTAATGTAGCAGAACATATTTGTTACATTTATAAAAAAAAAATAATATCAATAAACATCATTAATTGTTAATATAACTATTTGCTAAAGTAACAATATTTTTTGTTAAATAAATTAAGCAAATAATTATGTTAACAATATTTTATTGAATATATAAATATTGTTTCGTACAAAAAGATATTAAATTCAGCATAAAAATTGCTATTATGAATGTATTTAATTGCTAATTTCAGTTTAGTTATGTGATTCGTTGTTTTAGCAAAACTTCCATCCATTTAAGAAGAACCATTTGTCATTCTACAAAGATAATTTGCTGAATATACAAATCGTTTAACAAATTGTTAAACATTTAGGGAAAAAATTTGTAATTTAAATTAATAGTTTTATTTAGATAATATTGTCGAAACATTATTTTGTCAGTGTAGAGGGAACAACAATGCCTAATAGAGACAGAGAGAGATAGAGACTGGAAGACTGAGACTGGGAGGAAGGAAAGCGCAGTTAAATGCGGAAAATGTTTAGCCAAACTAGACACAAATGAGCCAAGGTTGCTGCCACAGCTGCTACTGTCACCCTGGTCTCTCACACATAGTTGTTTTCACTGTTGCTGCTGGTGGGCGGATGTTGCAGCTCGAGGGCGGATGTTGCCGTTGCTGCTGGTGACAATAATTAGTTTTTGTTTTGATGGCAGATGACGGCAGGTTTTGGAAGGCAACAGCCACCGAAGTAGAGTTGGTGATAAAGGTGAGTAATGAATGTTCTTAATGCAGATGGGCAAAGAAAATATCTGGCGTAAGTAACTCAGGATATTGGGAAGATTGTTGGCAGTAGATAGTCGCAGTTGCGAACTTTGGAATTATTTGATATCCAAGTGGCTGAGGACTACAATAAAGAAAAATATAAGTCGAAAAATGTATATAGGTTTTAGGTAATATTGAATTTTTAGTGAAAAATTTTTTTGTGAAAAAAATATTTTTTTAGTGAAAAAATGAATTTTTAGTGAAAAATGGAATTTTTAGTAAAAAGTTGAATTTTCAGTGAAAATTTGAATTTTTAGTAAAAATTGAATTTTTAGTGAAAAATTGAAGTTTTAGTTAAAAAATGAATTTTTAGTGAAAAATTGAATGTTTAGTGAAAAATTGAATTTTTAGTGAAAAATTGAATGTTTAGTGAAAAATTGAATTTATGTGAAAAATTGTATTTTTAGTAAAAAATTTAATTTCACTTAAATTCAATTTTTCACTAAAAATTCAAGTTTTCACTAAATATTCAATTTTTCACTTTAGTAAAAATTTAGTAAAATATTGAATTTTAAGAGAAAAATTGTATTTTTAGTCCAAATTGAATTTTTAGTGTAAAACTGAATTTATAGTGAAAAATTTGGGTTTTAGTGCAAAATTGAGTTTTTATTGAAAAATTGAGTTTTCTTTGTGAAAAATTTAGTGAAAAATTAAAGTTTTAGTGAAAATTTTAATTTTTAGTAAAAAATTTAATTTTTAATGAAAAATTTAACTTTTAGTGAATAATTTAATTTTTAGTGAAAAATTGATTTTTTAGTGAAAAATTGAATTGTTAGTGAAAAATTGAATTTTCAGTGAAAAATTTAATTTTTAGTGAAAAATTTAATTTTTAGTGTAAAATTGATTTTTAGTGAAAAATTTAATTTTTAGGGAAAAATTGATTTTTTAGTGAAAAATTGAATTGTTAGTGAAAAATTTAATTTTTAGTGAAAAATTTAATTTTTAGTGAAAAATTTAATTTTTAGTGAAAAATTTAATTTTTAGTGAAAAATTTAATTTTTAGTGAAAAATTGAATTTTCGGTGAAAAATTGAATTTTTAGTGAAAAACTTAATATTTAGTGAAAAATTAAGTTTTTAGTGCAAAATTTAATTATTAGTTAATAGTTGAATTTTTACGGTAAAATTTGGTTTTGATTGAGTTTTTAACAAAATTATACATAATAAATATACATAAATGAAATATTTAATTTGGTATATCATAAATTATATAAAGTATTTTAAGACAGTAAAGAAGGTCTTAGAAGGCTTTTCAAAAAGACTTTTATTTTAGAACCAATTTAACAGTCACTGTTTATAATTAAAACTAGATTAAATTTTTTAAATCAAAATGTTATTGAAGTATCTTCAACAATTAAGAAAAATTAGCAATATAAAATAATTTAAAAGGTTCTTTAAAGGCTCCAAAATAGCTCTTGAGGGTTTTTGCAGGTTTTTACGGACACCTTAGCAGTGGCAGATGTTTTAAATATTAAATAATAAAAAAATGTTTTAAATTACACTCTTAAATATATTTAACTACTACTTTAGATCATTTGAGAAATAATTATTTCACACAAAAGGGACTTTTAAGGCTCTTATATTGCACATATAAAGCTCTTATAAAGACCTATAAAGCTGCTTAGTGGCTTCCTAAAATGTTTTATTTGATTTAAAAAGCAATTAAGGGTTAGTTCACTTTAAAACTTGTAATTTCTTTATATTTACTTTAAAATATATAGAAAGAAAAAATAAAACTCACATAAAATCAAGAAAGAAAATTAGTATTACAATAAGTAGTAGCTGCCTAAGTAGATAAGTAGCATAAAAAAGCAATTTTTAAATATGCACAGAGTTTTACTTTTTGTTGTTGTTAATTTAACAGCAACATCAACCGCGAGTCCTTGACGAACACTCGAATTTAAGCAAGCTACCACTCGGGCTAAAATGAGTGAGCATTTAAGCCAGTTAAGACGGAACTTGAGCTCATTACAAGGTAGTCGTCCTTGTCCTCGTCATCATCAACGTCGGTAAAAGCCAAGCCAGGTCAAGCGACTATAGACAGACCGACCGAGAGACAGACAGACTAACAGACAGGAGAAAATTTGATGTAAACATTTTAAAGAAAATGAAACTAAGTTGAAGCTAGCGGAAGGCTAAAGAAACCGTTACGCAAAAAGAAGAATAAAAGCTGCTTGAAAGGAAATTTTTAATTCAGCGAATGCAGAGGTCACTTCAACAGTCAGTCTGACTGACTGTGGAGAGAAACGAGAAATGAGCACAAAAAACAGTAAATAGAATGACGAACAGAGAGAGGGGCGAAATTAAAACAAAGAGGCAGCAATAAGTCTTATAAAGGGAAGCCACTCAGCTTAGTGATTATGCTGTTGAGTAGAAAGAAGGGAAAAAAAGGAAAAGTGAGTAATGATTAAAAAAAAAAGACAAAAGATTAAAAAAGAAAAAAAAATACAATAAAAGAAATAAAACAAAAGGAATGAAAAATTGAAATAAAAAGAAAAAAATCTAAAAGAGAAAATTAAAATGTTAAATATATATAAAAGAATATAAAAAATGTAAAAAATTACAAAGAAATTATGAGAAAAAAAAGCTAAAAACAGAAACAACGCATAATGCAAAACAAATCTACTGTAATGAGTATTAAAATGAAAACTGTGGAAAATTTGCGCAAAAATCATAATAGTAGGTAAAGGGACGGACGCCCGCTGACTGAAGTGATTTGTGAGGAAATAAGTAGTGAGGTTGTATAAAGGTTGTGGAAAGGTTGGAAAAAGAGATGGAAGAGAGGTTGTAGAGAGGTTGTAAAAAGGTTGTAGTGAGTCTGTAGAGAGGTTGAAGGAAGGTTGTAAGGTGGTTATATGGTGGCAGTAGAGAGGTTGTAGAGAAGTTGTAGTAAGGTTGTAGAGACGTTGCAGGGAAAATGCAGGAAAGTTGTACGAAGATTGTGGAGAGGCGGAAGACAGATTGCAGAAGGTTGTAGGGAACTTGCAGATATAAAGTAGAGAGGCCATAGGATGTTTATGGGGACAATGTAAGAAAGTTGTAGGGATATTGTAGGTGGTAAATTACCAAGCCTAAAAAGTAGAGAAAGTAGAAAAGTAGAGTTCGTATGTCTTGCTACAACATTTGCGAGCTGTGTGGCAGAAAATGTAAAGCAGAAAATTACTTGTTGTAAAAACAAGAGAAAATTAAATTAGTTTTATACGGATTTGTGGTATAAGTTATTACGAAGCATTGCAAACAATAAAAGAAAAGAAAGAAAATAGTGAGAGAAAAAATAATAAAACTTTACAACTGCTAAAGAAGAAAGGGCGGGAATTAATCTGAGAGGTTACAAGTATCTGGTCAGACAAAATATAAAAGAACAAAGAGATAAGCAATATGGTTAAACCATAAAAAAAAGGGACATTAAATCAAGGTAAGCGATTCTTAAGAGGTACTAAATGAAAAGTGTAATATAGAATATAATATTTAGAAAGATTTACTTTGTTGGTAACCATTTGAAGGTACTAAGTATTTTTTTTTATTTGGTATTTTAAATAAGTTATTTTTGAAAGTATTATATAACTAAAATAGTTTTTTTTTTATTAAAATTCATTTTTATAGAAAAATTTGTGAAAGTATCAACTAAAAAGAAAATTTCAAATACCGTAAATAAAAGCAGAAAATTCAAGAATTTACTATATTTAACATACTAGTTGACAAGTTGTTTTCACGAAATAATATACGAAAAACTTCAAATAGGTAACAACTAAACAGAAAAACTTAATAATGTACGATGCCAAAAAAAAAAGAAACAACCCAATAAAATAGTGTAACAAGTACCACTTTGTAAAAAAATAAAACTTGACAAAACTTGAAAAACTACAGTAACTGGAAGTTAGCTATAAAGGTCACAAAAAGGAAGAGAATATTAAGGAAAGCGAACATTTAAAAATAGAACTAAATAGTAAATGTAAAATGCGTTGTTAAAATAAAACTTGAATTTTTAATTAAAATATAAAATTTTAGTGAAAAATTTAAATTTTTGTGTATATGGAAATTTTAGTAAAATAAAAATAAAAATTTTAGAGAAAAATTGAATTTTAAATGAAAAATTAAATTTTAAGTGAACAAGTGAATATTTAGTGAAAAATGTAATTTTAATTCAAAAATGTAATTTTTAGTTAAAAATGTAATTTTAATTCAAAAATGTAATTTTTAGTTAAAAATGTATTTTTTTAGTGAAAAATTGAATTTTTAGTGAAAAATTGAATTTTTAGTGAAAAATTGAATTTTTAGTGTGAAATAGAATTTTTAGTGAAAAATTCAATTGTTAGTGAAAAATAATTTTTTAGTGAAAATGTAATTTTTAATGAAAAATTTAATTTTGAGTGAAAAATGTAATTTTTAGTTAAAAATGTAATTTTTAGCTAAAAATTAAATTTTAAGTGAAAAAATGAATTTTTAGTGAAAAATTGAATTTTTAGTGAAAAATTGAATTTTTAGTGAAAAGTTCAATTTTTAGTTAAAAATGTAATTTTTAGCTAAAAATGTAATTTTTAGTTAAAAATTAAATTTTTAGTGTAAAATTGAATTTTTAGTAAAAAATTGAGTTTTTAGTGAAAAATTAAATTTTTAGAGAAAAATTAATTTTTTAGTGAAAATGTAATTTTTAGTGAAAAATGGAATTTTTAGAGAAAAATTTAAATTTTAGTGAAAAATTTAATTTTTAGTGAAAAATTCATTTTTTAGTGGAAATTCAATTTTTAGTGAAAAATTAATTTTTAGTGAAAAATTTAATTTTTAGTGAAAAATTTAATTTTTAGTGTAAAATAGAATTTTTAGTGAAAAATTCAATTGTTAGTGAAAAATTCAATTTCTAGTAAAATATTCAATTTTTAGAGAAATTTAATTTTTAACGAAAATGGAATTTATAGTGTAAATGTAATTTTGAGAGAAAAATGTAATTTTCAGTGAAAAATTAAATTTTTAGTGAAAAATAAATTTTTAGTAAAAAATTAAATTTTTGGAGAAAAATTAAATTTTTAGTGAAAAATTAAATTTTTAATGAAAAATTGAATTTTTAGTGAAAATTTGAATTTTTAGAGAAAAATTAAATTTTTAGTGAAAAATTAAATTTTTAATGAAAAATTGAATTTTTAGTGAAAAATTGAATTTTTAGTGAAAAATTGAATTTTTAGTGAAAAATTGAATTTTTAGAGAAAAATTGAATTTTTAGAGAAAAATTAAATTTTTAGTGAAAAAATAAATTTAATTTTTAGTGAAAAATTGAATTTTTAGTGTAAAATAGAATTTTTAGTGAAAAATTCAATTGTTAGTGAAAAATTCCATTTCTAGTAAAAAATTTAATTTTTAGTGAAAAATTAAACTTATTGCAAAAAATTAAATTTTTTGTGAAATATAATTTTTAACTAAAATGGAATTTATAGTGAGAAATGTAATTTTGAGTGAAAAATGTAATTTTCAGTGAAAAATTAAATTTTTAGTGAAAAAAATAATTTTTAGTGAAAAATTCAATTTTTAGTGAAAAATTGAATTTTTAGTAAAAAATTAAATTTTTAGAGAAAAATTAAATTTTTAGTGAAAAATTAAATTTTTAGTGAAAATGGAATTTTTAGTGAAAAATGGAATTTTTAGTGAGAAATGTAATTTTTAGTGAGAAAGGTAATTTTTAGTGAAAAATGTGAGAAATGTAATTTTTAGTGAAAAATGTAATTTTAAGTAAAAATGAAATTTTTAGTTAAAAATGTAAATTTTAGTTAAAAATGTAATTTTTAGTTGAAAATGTAATTTTTAATGAAAAATTAAATTTTTAGTGTAAATTCAATTTATAGTGAAACATTGAATTTTTAGTGAAAAATTGAATTTTTAGTGAAAAATTGAATTTTTAGTGAAAAATTTATTTTTAGTGAAAAATTTAATTTTTAGTAAAAAATTGAATTTTTGGTGTCAAATAGAATTTTTAGTGAAAAATTCAATTGTTAGTGATAAATTCCATTTCTAGTAAAAAATGTAATTTTTAGTGAAAAATTAAACTTATTGTGAAAATTTCAATTTTTAGTGAAATTAAATTTTTTATGAAAATGGAATTTATAGTGAGAAATGTAATTTTGAGTGAAAAATGTAATTTTCAGTGAAAAATTAAATTTTTAGTGAAAATGGAATTTTTAGTGAAAAATGGAATTTTTATTGAGAAATGTAATTTTTAGTGAGAAATGTAATTTTTAGTGAAAAATGTAATTTTAAGTAAAAATTTAATTTTTAGTAAAAAATGTAATTTTTAGCTAAAAATTTAATTTTTAGTTGAAAATGTAATTTTTAATGAAAAATTGAATTTATAGTGAAAAATTGAATTTTTAGTGAAAAATTTAATTTTTAGCGAAAAATTTAATTTTTAGTGAAAAATTGAATTTTTAGTAAAAATTAAAGTTTTAGTGAAAATTGAATTTTTAGTGAAAAATTAAATTTTTAGTGAAAAATTCAATTTTTAGTGAAAATTTGAATTTTTAGTGAAAAATTGAGCTTTTTGAATATTAAGTGATAATTTAAATTTTCGAATTCTTCCCTTATGCAAAAACCCATTGGCGCTTGAGTCTCTATAAATCAGGAATTAAATAAACATAAAAAAACTAAAATAAAATGTTATTTTTAAATATATATTTTACGATAGTCGACAAACTCGAGCGCAAAAACGCCGCCAACTGTTACCACAGCGCAACATCAGGCGAATGTGTAACAAAAAACGTATCACGCAACAAATCTGCATAAAAAAAAATATATACAAAAAAAAAATACGAAATAATGCAGAATAAATCATAAGGGGCCAAAAGTGTGAAAGGGTCCTTATAAGAGTCAAGTGAGAGCGAAGGCAGTGGCAGCAGAAGTGCGGCGAGCAAACGAGTCGCCGAAAGGCATTGCCAAATATTTATGATGGGGGCAGACAGAAAGACAAAGAAAAATGGATAATAAAAAAAATATAACAAAAAAATATTAAATAAAAAAAACACGCAGGACAAACATGTTGGAGCATGGCAAAAGGGGCTCTTCGCAGCGCAAGGATAACATGAAGTAAAACTGTGCCACACGGCGATAGTAACTAATAATATAAAAAAAGCATGAAAAGAAAAAAAAGCTTTAAATACAAAATAAGCAGCAAAACGAGTTAAATGCAAAAACTTATCAGCATGGCAACAAAACGTGTTGTTATAAAATGCAAAAAATTCCAAAAACGGTAAAGGGCAAAAATGAAGCGAAGAAAAAACAACAACAAAAGCAGAACAAAAAAAAAACTGTACAAAAAGTAGCTTAAAACTGTGTCAGCTACTTAAATAATAATGTCAGCGATAAATCTACAAAAAATTACAAATATTATATAAAGTAAAATAAGTAGAGTATGAGGTAGGGTGTCATGAAATTCCATTGCAAAGGATAATAATACAAAAAAAAAACTGTGAAAAATTCGTAAAATATATATGTAAAAGACGTGGTATTTTCCGATTTGTTTGTGCTCTATGTATTGAAAAATATTAAATGCTTAAATCGTTTTAAAAGTAAGTTGAGTTTTAAGATACAAAATTCTGTAGAATGTCACACTTAAAACTTTAACAAAATTAAAAATAATAAATAAATTTGTTTATATAATTTATATGTTTGCAGCAAACAATACAATATTTAAGTACAATAAAAAGCTTACTACAAGCAAGTTGTGTTTTCGTAATAAAAAATTAAAAATCCTGCATATAATTTTTATACAATCACGAACAGTTTATTTTCGTATTTACTGCAAATACAAGTTTGCAGCAAACAATATATTATTTAAAAATAATACAATGCTTACTGCAGCAAGTTAATTTTTCATATCACAAAATTCAAAACCCTTCATATAATGTATACAAACTTGAGCAGCTTATTTTAATATTTTCTGCAAATATTATATTAATTGAACATTTAAATTGTTTAGAGAAATATTTACTTTAAATAGGTAAATTGTTTGTATTACTAGATAAAGTAAGTTTTTTTTAAAGGATATACGAGTTTGTCCGAATTTTTCTTATGTTTGCTCCAAACAATATATTACTTAAGCACTTAAATATTTACGGAAACAATTAACTACATAGTAATATGTATAAAAGTATATGTTATAAAAGTTTCACTATAATATTTTATATTTATTTAGAACCTCGAGTGTTTAGTGAAATGTTTACCGTAAACATTTAACTATTTCGTATAACCAGACTAAAATACTTAATTATTACGGCAAGTATATAAATTGTTTATATGACATAATTACAAAATTATTGTCGCGACATCTTGTATTTAACTAGATTAAGAAAATCGTCTACAAATGATTTCCACGTTTGTCTATATCATTTTAATGTTTGCTGCAAACATTATAATAATTAAGTACTTTTAGTGAAGGTAACTATTACGTTTTGTATATTACAAAAAGATTTTTTATAAATGAGGGACTAGATTGATTGATTAAGTATTTGGTAAAATATTGACTGCAAACTAATAACTATTCTTATCTTATTACAATAGTAAAACCTTTTAAAGTGAAAATATATATTCGTGGAAACTAATATGTTAAAAGAGCACACAATTCAAATATCAAATACATTGAGTTTTATAACGAATATTTATCAATATTTTTTCGAATGTAAAAAATATCGGGAAGTTATAAATGCTTGTAGAAAAATAATGTATAATTAATACAAGTAATCGATTGTTTGCAAACATTTATTTTTTTAAACTTTGTCAAAGCACTTATAAAACAGAGAATTTCTTTATGAAGTAATTTTGTAAGTAATGGGTATCTATTTCGTATATGTTTGGTCGATGTTTGCAATATGTTTGGTATATTTTTGGTATATTTTTGGTATATATTTTGTGCATATTTGATATATGTCTGGAATATATTTAATTTATATTTAATACATGTCAGATAAATGTTTGGTATATGTTTGTTATAGGTATGGAATATGTTTCGTATATAAATAGTATTTGTGAGGTATATGTTTGGTATTTGATTGTTATTTTATATTTGTTACGAATATGTTTGGTATATATGTTTGAAATATAATAAGTATAAACATATGTATGTTTGGAATATATTTAGAAAATGTTTGATATATGTTTAGTATATGTTTCACAAAGGTTGTGTGTGTTTGTTTTGTGTATGTTTGTTATATATTTGGTATATAATTGGTATTTAGTTGGTATTTGTTTGGAATAAGTTTGAAATATATTTGGTATATGTTTGTTATATATTTGGTATATATACATATATGTTTGGTATATATTTGGTATATATTTGGTATATATTTGATATATGTTAGGTAGATGTTTAGTATATGTATGACAAATGTTTGTTATATGTATGACAAATGTTTAGTATATGTATGAAAAATGTTTGTTATATGTGTGACAAATGTTTAGTATGTTTGGTATATGATTGACATATGTTTGATATATCTTTGTTATATAATAAGTATTTGTGTGGTATATGATTGGTATTTGTGTGGTATATGAATGGGATTTGTTTGGTATTTCTTTGGCATATGTTAGGAATATATTTGGTGCATATTAGGTATATGTTTGCAATATGTTTGGAATATATTTGGTTTATGTTTTACAAGTGTTTGGTAAATGTTTGCTATATGTTTGCAATATGTTTAGTATATAATCGGTATTTGTTTGTTATATGTTTGCTATATCTTTCTTATATAATTGGTATTTGTGCGGTATATGTTTGGAAAATGTTTAGTATATACGTTTGGAACATGTTTAGCATATGTTTGGTAAATGTTTGATATATCTTTGGTATATATTTGAAAATGGTTCGGTACATGTTTGAAATATATTTGGTATATGTTTGTTAGTTAGTTTGGAAACTTATATGAATATCATTTCAAAATATTAAGAAAACATTGACTTATAGAATTATAAAATTATATCAAAAATTAACAAAAATAAAATAATAACTGACTATAAAACAAGTACAACAATATAAGCAACATGTTAAATAAATTATGTTCATGCTCTTTTAAACAGATTCTTATCAAGGGCAGCCGACGCTTTCAGGCTTTTTTTATTTTCTTTTATTTAATAGACTTTGCACATTTACTTATGTGTAACTTTATTTTATTTATTCAGCAAAACTTTATTTTTTTGAAAAACATTTTCTTTTTGTACCAGATTCTCATTTTTTTTCTTTATATAACCTTTATCATTTTTTTAGTCTCTTTATTTTACAAAACTGCAGTCATCCATGTATCTACTTTTTTATAATTTTTTTTTCTACTTCATCTACTTTGTTCTCAATTTCTATGCAACACGCCTGCTCTTCATGCAGCTTTATTTAGTTTTTAGTTTGCCTAGTTGTTTTTATCTCTATTTTGTCTTTAGGTAAAAAATATGAAAATACACGGATTCTGTTTGCCTAATGCACCATTTTGCATGCAACTTTGTCGCCGCGGAAATTATGTGTTTCGCTAATCAACCGGAAACCGCATACGTACGCGGCTTCCGTCGCAAACCAGCGAAAGCGACTGCAACAATTACATTTGTGGAGTTGTCACACTGATTTTTTTTGTATGTAAACATTAAAATATTTAGTGAAATTTTAACATTTTAGCGAAATTATAAATTTTTGTTTAAAATTCGAATTTTGAGTGAAATGTGAATTTTTTTTAGTGAAAACGTGATTTTTAATGATAAATTGAACTTTTCGTGAAAATTTTAATTTTTTTAGTGAAAATTTGAATTTTTAGTGAAAATTTGAACTTTTAGTGAAAAATTGAATTTTTAGTGAAAAATTTAGTATTTAGTGAAAAATTTTATTTTTAGTGAAAAATTGAATTTTTAGTGAAAAATTGAATTTTCAGTGAAAAATTTAATTTTCAGTGAAAATTTGAATTTTTAGTGAAAAATTGAATTTTTAGTGAAAAATTGAATTTTTAGTGAAAAATTGAATTTTTAGTGAAAAATTGAATTTTTAGTGAAAATTTGAATTTTTAGTGAAAAATTGAATTTTTAGTGAAAAATTGAATTTTTAGTGAAAAATTGAATTTTTAGTGAAAAATTGAATTTTTAGTGAAAAATTGAATTTTTAGTGAAAAATTGAATTTTTAGTGAAAATTTGAATTTTTAGTGAAAAATTGAATTTTTAGTGAAAATTTGAATTTTTAGTGAAAATTTGAATTTTTAGTGAAAATTTGAATTTTTAGTGAAAATTTGAATTTTTAGTGAAAATTTGAATTTTTAGTGAAAAATTGAATTTTTAGTGAAAATTTGAATTTTTAGTGAAAAATTGAATTTTTAGTGAAAAATTGAATTTTAAGTGAAAAATTGAATTTTTAGTGAAAAATTGAATTTTTAGTGAAAAATTGAATTTTTAGTGAAAAATTGAATTTTTAGTGAAAAATTTAATTTTTAGTGAAAAATTTAATTTTTAGTGAAAAATTTAATTTTTAGTGAAAAATTTAATTTTCAGTGAAAATTTGAATTTTTAGTGAAAAATTTAGTATTTTTAAACTATTAGAGAAAATTGAATTTTTAGTGAAAATTTGAATTTTTAGTGAAAAATTAAATAGTGAAAAATTGAATTTTTAGTGAAAAATTAAATTTTTAGTGAAAAATTTATTTTTTTTTAGTAAAAAATTGAATTTATAGTAAAAATTTGAATTTTTATTGATTTTATTTTTAGTGACTAATTTAATTTCTAATGAATAATTTGAATTTTCAGTGAAAAATTTGAATTTTAAGTGAAATTTTGAAAATCTCAATTTTAGGTTTATTTTATTTATTTTGCGTGATTTCTGTAGTTTGTTTTGTTCATTAATATAAATTTTTGCCACACAAATTGTTCACATTTAAAAGCACTTAATTTCATATTAAGCTCCGACCAATTATACTCAAAAGCAATGTTAACATAAATGAGTTTTTCTTTTTTTTTTTTCATACAAATAATTTATTTTTGTGACTTATGGCAATACAAAAAAAAAATAAAAAATATAAGAGAAATAAAATTCGCACAAATATGCTTGGCAGCAATTAAAATATCATTGCCAGAGCGCAATTACGTTAATGTTACATTAAAACGCACCACTTATAAAAAGGTTGCCACCTTTTTGTAGAATTCTGTTCGGTTTCTTTGTAGCATTTTGCGAATGGCATTTAAAATAATTGCGTGTATTTAACACATTTTCGTGAGTAATATTTGTAAGAAAAAAAACTAAATAATATATGTTTCAATTTAACTGCATTTATGCGTGCTTATCAATCAATGCAAATGTGGCAGCACTAATTGCTGCTGCTGTGTGGGTGATTGATGTGCCCAGGGTGTTTTTGAAGTTTTTCGTATAGAACTTTGTAAATAGGAGAAAATAAATATAGCTGTTAATTTGGCATAAAATATATATTTAATGCTTTACCTAATTACATTACCGAAATAACAAAAAAGAAAAATAAATAAATAAAATAAAAATTAATAAACAAAAATAAATTAAAAAATCATTTAATTTTTTCAATGCATTTATTTCTTAAAATATTTTAAGTTCTTTTAGTACTTTTATTTCTTTTAGTTTTTTAGCCTTTTAGTCTTTTAGTTCTTTAATTTCTTTTAGTTCTTTTAGTTCTTTTAGTACTTTTAGTTCTTTCAGTTTTTTTTTTTAGTTTTTTTAGTTCTTTAAGTTCTTTTAGTTCTTCTAGTTCTTTAGGTTCTTTTAGTTCTATTAGTTTGTTAAGTTATTTTCTTTTAGTTCTTTTAGTTCTTTTAGTTCTTTTAGTTCTTTTAGTTCTTTTAGTTCTTTTAGTTCTTTTAGTTCTTTCAGTTCTTTTAGTTCTTTTAGTTCTTTTAGTTCTTTTAGTTCTTTTAGTTCCTTAGGTTCTTTTACTTCTTTTAGTTCTATTCGTTTTTATAGTTCTTTTAGTTCTTTAAGTTCTTTAAGTTCTTTTATTTCTTTTAATTCTTTAGGTTCTTTTAGTTCTTTTAGTTATTTTAGTTATTTTAGTTCGTTAAGTTCTTTTAATTCTTTTACTTCTTTTAGTTCTTTTAGTTCTTTTAGTTCTTTTAGTTCTTTTAGTTCTTTTAGTTCTTTTCGTTCTTTTAGTTCTTTTAGTTCTTTTAGTTTTTTTAGTTCTTTTAGGTCATTTAGTTCTTTTAGTTCTTTAAGTTCTTTTAGTTCTTTTAGTTCTTTAGGTTCTTTTAATTCTTTTAGTTCTTGTAGTTCTTTTAGTTCTTTTAGTTCATTAAGTTCTTTTAGTTATTTAGGTTCTTTTAGTTCATTTAGTTGTTGTAGTTCTTTTAGTTCTTTTAGTTCTTTAAGTTCTTTAAGTTCTTTTAGTTCTTTTAGTTCTTTAGGTTCTTTTAGTTCTTTTAGTTCGTTTAGTTCTTTTAGTTCTTTTAGTTCTTTTAGTTATTTTAGTTCGTTAAGTTCCTTTAGTTCTTTTAGTTCTTTTAGTTCCTTTAGTTCTTTTAGTACTTTTAGTTCTTTTAGTTCTTTTAGTACTTTTAGTACTTTTAGTTCTTTTAGTTCTTTTAGTTCTTTTAGTACTTTTAGTTTTTTTTTTTAGTTTTTTTTTTTAGTTTTTTTAGTTCTTTAAGTTCTTTTAGTTCTTCTAGTTCTTTAGGTTCTTTTAGTTCTATTAGTTCGTTAAGTTATTTTCTTTTAGTTCTTTTAGTTTTTTTAGTTTTTTAGTTCTTTTGTTCTTTTAGTTCTTATAGTTCTTTTAGTTCTTTTAGTTCTTTTAGTTCTTTCAGTTCTTTTAGTTCTTTTAGTTCTTTTAGTTCTTTTAGTTCGTTAAGTTCTTTTAGTTATTTAGGTTCTTTTAGTTCGTTAAGTTCTTTTACTTTTTTTAATTCTTTTAGTTCTATTCGTTCTTTTAGTTCTTTTAGTTCTTTAAGTTCTTTTAGTTCTTTTAGTTCTTTTAGTTCTTTTAGTTCTTTAGGTTCTTTAGGTTCTTTAGGTTCTTTTAGTTCTTTTAGTTCGTTTAGTTCTTTTGGTTCTATTAGTTATTTTAGTTCGTTAAGTTCTTTTACTTCTTTTAGTTCTTTTAGTTCTTTTAGTTCTTTTAGTTATTTTAGTTCTTTTAGTTCTTTCAATTAAATATGAAAAAAAAAACATTAAAAATACAATTAACATAAAATAAAAATAAACCTACATCTAAATTAAGCCACACATTTCGCTTCACAAAAGATAAACCTCCTAATTGTTAGGTGCCCCTAAAATATGCAAATTATTGTTAAAACCTCACAAATTTTACATTTTTGTTTTGTTATTCTTGTACATTTTTAAAATAACAACAAAAGAAACATTTTACAATAAAATTTTATACAATCGCAACTAAAATAATATAAAATAAAAAAATACAAAACAATAAAAATCCGCTTTTTGTTCACTTCATCTCAAAATAATGATTTACAACACGTTGCACGTGCCACGCGCTTAAATGAAGCCTAATGTTTATTCCATTTACTTTTCAAAACTTTTCTCTGTGCTTATATTAAAATTTCTCAGAACTCGTGTAATTATTTCCGCTGAGTTTTATTGTATGTTTTTCTTGTTTTTTGGTGTATTTTATTTCAGTTCCTTTTAATAATATCTTCGGGCCATACGGTATCTCATGGCAGTGTTGCTTGTTACAATTTGACATTTGAATAATTTCATTTTGCTAAAAGTCCTGAAGGAAACTGAAGAAAGTCTTTTGTTATACGGCGATACGGTGCTCTGTGTTAAGACTTTTAAAACCTAATTTTAAAATTTTATTTTTTATGCGTTAATTTTGTTTTTTTTTTTTTAATTTGTTTATTATACTTTTCTTTATTTAAAATAACTTTTTAATGATATTTTTTAGTATTTTTTAAATTATTATTTATTTGAAGCTCTTTTAATTATTTTTTTGTTCTTTTAGTTATTTCAGTTTTTTGTATGTTTTAATTCTGTTAATTTCTAAAATCTTTTAAAATCATTTATATCTTTAATCCTTTTAATTCTTTTAATTCTTTTAACTCTTTTAATTCTTTTAATTCTTTTAACTCTTTTAATTCCTTTAATTCTTTTAATTCTTTTAATTCATTTAATTCTTTTAATTCTTTTAATTCTTTTAATTCTTTTAATTCTTTTAACTCTTTTAATTCTTTTAATTCTTTAATTTTTTTAATTCTTTTAATTCTTTTAACTCTTTTAATTCCTTTAATTCTTTTAATTCTTTTAATTCATTTAATTCTTTTAATTCTTTTAATTCTTTTAATTCTTTTAATTCTTTTAATTCTTTTAATTCTTTTAATTCTTTTAATTCTTTTAATTCTTTTAATTCTTTTATTTCTTTTAATTCTTTCAATTCTTTTAATTCTTTTAATTCTTTTATTTCTTTTAATTCTTTTAATTCTTTTAATTCTTTTAATTCTTTTAATTCTTTTAATTCTTTTAATTCTTTTAATTCTTTTAATTCTTTTAATTCTTTTAATTCTTTTAATTCTTTTAATTCTTTTAATTCTTTTAATTCTTTCAATTCATTTAATTCATTTAATTCTTTTAATTCTTTTAATTCTTTTAATTCTTTTAATTCTTTTAATTCTTTTAATTCTTTTAATTCTTTTAATTCTTTTAATTCTTTTAATTCTTTTAATTCTTTTAATTCTTTTAATTCTTTTTTTTAATTCTTTTAATTCTTTTAATTCTTTTAATTCTTTTAATTCTTTTAATTCTTTTAATTCTTTTAATTCTTTTAATTCTTTTAATTCTTTTAATTCTTTTATTTCTTTTAATTCTTTTAATTCTTTTAATTCTTTTAATTCTTTTAATTCTTTTAATTCTTTCAATTCTTTTATTTCTTTTAATTCTTTTAATTCTTTTAATTCTTTTAATTCTTTTAATTCTTTTAATTCTTTTAATTCTTTTAATTCTTTTAATTCTTTTAATTCTTTTAATTTTTTTAATTTTTTTAATTCTTTTAATTCTCTTAATTCTTTTAATTTTTTTAATTTTTTTAATTCATTTAATTCTTTTAATTCTTTTAATTCTTTTAATTCTTTTAATTCTTTTAATTCTTTTAATTCTTTTAATTCTTTTAATTCTTTTAATTCTTTTAATTCTTTTAATTCTTTTAATTCTTTTAATTCTTTTAATTCTTTTAATTCTTTTTTTTAATTCTTTTAATTCTTTTAATTCTTTTAATTCTTTTAATTCTTTTAATTCTTTTAATTCTTTTAATTCTTTTAATTCTTTTAATTCTTTTAATTCTTTTAATTCTTTTAATTCTTTTATTTCTTTTAATTCTTTTAATTCTTTTAATTCTTTTAATTCTTTTAATTCTTTTAATTCTTTCAATTCTTTTATTTCTTTTAATTCTTTTAATTCTTTTAATTCTTTTAATTCTTTTAATTCTTTTAATTCTTTTAATTCTTTTAATTCTTTTAATTCTTTTAATTCTTTTAATTTTTTTAATTTTTTTAATTCTTTTAATTCTCTTAATTCTTTTAATTTTTTTAATTTTTTTAATTCTTTTAATTTTTTTAATTCTTTTAATTCTTTTAATTCTTTTAATTCTTTTAATTCTTTTAATTCTTTTAATTCTTTTAATTCTTTTAATTTTTTTAATTCTTTGAATTCTCTTAATTCTTTTAATTTTTTTAATTCTTTTAATTCTTTTAATTCTTTTAATTCTTTTAATTCTTTGAATTCTTTTAATTCTTTTAATTCTTTTAATTCTTTTAATTCTTTTAATTCTTTTAATTCTTTTAATTCTTTTAATTCTTTTAATTCTTTTAATTTTTTTAATTCTTTTAATACTTTTAATTCTTTTAATTCTTTTAATTTTTTTTTAATTCTTTTAATTCTTTTATTTCTTTTAATTCTTTTAATTCTTTTAATTCTTTTAATTCTTTTAATTCTTTTAATTCTTTTAATTCTTTTAATTCTTTTAATTCTTTTAATTCTTTTAATTCTTTTAATTCTTTTAATTCTTTTAATTCTTTTAATTCTTTTAATTCTTTTAATTCTTTTAATTCTTTTTATTCTTTTTATTCTTTTATTTCTTTTAAATTTTTTATTTATTTGTGTCATTTTCCATCACATATTCACTTAAGTATTTTGTGAATTTACGTGTGTATTAAACAAGGATCTAATCTACAAAAGCTCTCCCTCATTCAAGGTAAAAATTCTTATTTATCAACATCTATGCAATGCTGCAATTATTTTCATATTTCACGGAAGGGTGATATATTGTTGTAAAGTGTTGCCAACACCGGTCGTCGTGTGCTTTTAAGTTGACTTAAAAAATCCATAAAACAAAAATTCTTGCTCTCCTCGCATGTTCTTAATCATTTGTTTTACACACACATGCATTATATTTACTACATAGAAAACCTAATTCCACCTACTACGGACTACTTATTGTAGACACACGGACACTCATATTTAGCAGTGGGTTTAAAACCCACTCCAATGCAATAACATAATGAGTGAATAAACAAATTGTTTACATGCCATTAGTGTGTGTTTTGTATTTTATGTTTTTTGTAATTATAAAGTTGTTTTTCATAACGTTTATTTTTTTTTATTTTGTACATTTTCGTCTGTTTTACATGACTATAAATGTAATTACTATATACGTAATTTCCATAATTTTCATATTTTCTTTATCAAGTTTATGTTTTATTACAATTTTTTATTACTTACAACGCAAAACATATTCTGGAAGGTTTGGGAAATATTTCGAATTCACCATTAAATTTACATTTTCAAAATCTAATATTATTTTTTCAATATAAATCAAAATTTACTCTAAAAATTCAATTCTTCACGAAAGTTAAAATTTTCAAATTCAAAATTTACAATAAAAATTCGATTTTTCTAAAATTAAAATAAAATAAATTCCATCAAATTTTCACTAAAAATTTAATTTTTTTACTAAAAAAAAACAATTTTCACTCAAAATTCAATTTTTCACTCAAAATTCAATTTTTCACTCAAAATTCAATTTTTCACTCAAAATTCAATTTTTCACTCAAAATTCAATTTTTCACACAAAATTCAAATTTTCACTAAAAATTATTTATTTCACTAAACGTTTATTTTTCCCTCAAAATTCAATTTTGCACTACAAATTAAAATTTTCACATTTTTCACTAAAAATTCATTTATCAATTAATATTAAATTTTCCAAAATAATTCAAATTTTCTTTAAAAATTTAAATTTTCACTCAAATTTAAATTTTGCACCCAAATTAAATTTTTTAATTAAAATTAAAATTTTCACTAAAAATTCATTTTTTCACATTTTTTCACTAAAAATTCAATTTTTCACTAATAATTAAATTTTTCACTAATAGTTAAATTTTTCACAAAAAAAAAAAAATGTTTTCACTATAAATTTAATTTTTCAAAAAAAAAAAATAATTTTTTCATTAAAAATTAAATTTTTCAAAATAAATTCAAATTTACACTCAAAATTATTTTTTTCACTTAATTTTGTGTAAAACTAAATATTTTACACAAAATTCAATTTTACACAAAATTAAATTTTTCACTAAAAATTAAAATTTTCACACTTTTCTCTAAAAATTCAATTTTTCATTAAAAATTCGATTTTTCACTAAAAGTTCACTTTTTCACTAAAAATTCAATTTTTCACTAAAAATTCAATTTTTCACTAAAAATTCAATTTTTCACTAAAAATTCAATTTTTCACTAAAAATTCAATTTTTCACTAAAAATTCAATTTTTCACTAAAAATTCAATTTTTCACTAAAAATTCAATTTTTCACTAAAAATTCAATTTTTCACTAAAAATTCAATTTTTCACTAAAAATTCAATTTTTCACTAAAAATTCAATTTTTCACTAAAAATTCAATTTTTCACTAAAAATTCAATTTTTCACTAAAAATTCAATTTTTCACTAAAAATTCAATTTTTCACTAAAAATTCAATTTTTCACTAAAAATTCAATTTTTCACTAAAAATTCAATTTTTCACTAAAAATTCAATTTTTCACTAAAAATTCAATTTTTCACTAAAAATTCAATTTTTCACTAAAAATTCAATTTTTCACTAAAAATTCAATTTTTCACTAAAAATTCAATTTTTCACTAAAAATTCAATTTTTCACTAAAAAATCAATTTTTCACTAAAAATTCCATTTTTCACTAAAAATTCCATTTTTCACTAAAAATTCAATTTTTCACTAAAAATTTAAATTTTTACTAAAAATTAAATTTTCACTTAAAATTCAATTTTTCAAAATTCAGTTTTCACTAAAAATTCAATTTTTCACTTAAAATTCAATTTTTCACTAAAAATTCAATTATCACTAAAAAAAAATAATTTTTCATTAAAAATTCAATTTTCAATAAAAATTCAAATTTTTACTAAAAATTAAATTTTCTAATAAAATTTTAAATTTTTCTCAAAATTTAAATTTTAATAAAAATCAATTAAAATTGAAAAAAATTTCAATTATTAATAAAAGTCAGTCAAACTAATTAAATCCAAAAGGATAAAATAAACCTTAGAGTTTGGATTTTAAGTAAAAGCTAAGGACTCTATGGTTATGATGGTCTGATGGTTATAAGAATAACTTTGTTTATGCTAGAAAATACTTAATAAATTCTGAAAATAAAAAACTTTTTAAAAGAAAAATGTTAACATTTTTTTAATACTTGGCAAAGTTTGTAAGCATCTTTACTTTTTTTGTGTAACGTATAAAGATAACTAAAACATAAGTTGGCATAAAATGTGAATTAATGTAAATTACCCAAAAAATATATATATATAATAAATATTTAAAATCATTGTTTTTAAACAATTCTTATTTGTTTTCTGAACTCACCTTTAATGGCAGCATTTTAATTCCAAATTGAAAATGTCTTTTAACGGCAGAAAAATCAACATTACTCTTTGTATTTTGCACAAAATATAGTTAATTTTATTTTAATATATTTGGTATTTTACATATTCCATTTTCTTATTTTGAAAATTAATTAGATGCTGCTTTATGCCTTTTTAATATTATTAAGTGCGCACTTTTATTATTTTCACATTATATATATTTTTTCCATGTTATATGGTGTATCAAGGACTTTTGTATTTTGCTGTGTGTGTGTTTTGACGCACAACGTAATGCGTGTTGACAGACAGGTCTTAGTTGTGTTTGGAGGGTGTATGTGTGTGAGACGTCCTGTATAATACGCGCACATAAGCAGGATAATTAGCGGATTATGAGAGGAGACAAAAGAAGATATACAGAAAACTATATGAGCTACATTTTGTGTATGTGATTTAATAATACAAAAAAATAAATACAGGAAGACCGGTTTTACGCATTTAGCTACTTTTCGCAAATTTAATTTGGTATTTATTACTTTTTTAATAACACCTATTTGATCTTCAAATTTTTTTTTTTTTTTTTTTGTTGAAATAAATAAAAATAGAGTCGCAGCACTCAGGCAGTGTTATTTCTATTTAGCTGGTTTTTAATAAATTTTCTTAGATTTATTTTTAAATTAAAATGTCAGAGCTTGAATATAAATTTATGAAAATCTGATTTTATGATTCAAAAACTATTTTGGTTTAGTATTATTATATCTATACCAAAAGAAATTTGATTTATCAGTATTATATACCGTTTAAAAGTGGATGTATGGAACTATTTTTGTATTATTTATAATTTTATTATAAGATAAACAAATAAATAAAAAAATCAATATAGAAACAAATTTTATTTGTTTTCAAATTTTCAACTTTGTTTAAATTTCTTAATTTTTTTTTATTTTATTCGATTTTTATTAATATTACACATCAGAACTCTTATCGATTCTTTACAAATCAAAATATTAACCAATGATATAGGTTAAAAATTGATTGATCTAAAAATGTGTTAGTGCATAAGGTCATACATTTTTTAATCTTTTTTTTAGACCTCTATGCACAAAAACATTTTTAACTCAATCAAATTTTGTTCAATTTAAATGGTTTATATCTTGTTTTACGCAGCATTAAATACCATTTCACCCTGGTTTATAAATAAAAATACGTTTAAGAAAAAAATTTGAACTAAAATTGAACAAAGTTGAAATTTAACGAAAAAAAACTTAAGTTTATGAAATGATTTCGTATATAACTTCGTGAGTATTACTAAATTTAAAAAAGTTTAAAATATCAATAAAAAGAAAAAGGTTTTTCTCTTTCAAACTATAGGTTAGATATTCAAAAGGTGGAGCTAAAAATTGTTTTATTGTTGTATCTAACCAAGAATTGGTTTTGATACTTAAAATCAGATTTTTTATGAATTCTTCAAAATTTCATGCAGTATAAAATAAAATATTTTCCCCGTTCAATGTATATTTTGATTGTTGCACTGTATAATTTTTTATATTTTGAAAATTTAGTTTGTTTTGAGTGCGAATTTTGATGTCAAAAATCATTTACACCATTTACAAATGTAATGTAAATGTAAAAAATGAATTGAAATTCAGATATTCAACTTGAAATTTAAAAGACATGAATAAAAAAAAATCAATTTAAATTAAAAAATTCTATTTGAAATTCAAAAAACGTCAATAGAAATTCCGAAATTATATTTAAAATTCAAAAGACATCAGTTCAAATTTATAAATTCCATTTGAAATTCAAAAAAACATCAATTGAAATTCAGAAATTCTTTATAAAATTCAAAATACATCAATTAAAATTCAGAAATTCCATTTGAAAATCTAAAGAAATCAATTGAAATTCAGGAATTGCATTTGTAATTTAAAGACGTCAATTGAAATTCCATTTGAAATTTAAAAGACATCAATTGAAATTTAGAAATTCCATTTGAAATTCAAAAGACATCAATTTAAATTCAGAAATTCCATTTGAAATTCAAAAGTCATCAATTGAAATTCAGAAATTCCATTTTGAATTCAAAAGACACCAATTGAAATTCAGAAATTCCATTTGAAATTCAAAAGACATCAATCGAAAATCAGAAAATCCATTTGAAATTCAAAAAAACATCAATTGTTATTCAAAAATTCCATTTGAAATTGAAAAGACATTAAATTATAATTCAGAAATTCTATATGAAATTCAAAAAAAACATCAATTGAAATTCAGAAATTCCAGTTGAAATTCAAATGACATCAATTGAAATTCAAAAGACATCAATTGAAATTCATAAATTTAATTTGAAATTCAAAAAAACAACAATTGAAATTCAGAAATGCAATTTGAAATTCAAAGCACATCAATTTCAATTCAGAAATTTTATTTTAAATTCAAAAGACATCAATTGAAATTCAGAAATTCCATTTTAAATTCAAAAGACATCAATTGAAATTCACAAATTCCATTTGAAATTCAAAAGACATCAATTGAAAATCAGAAAATCCATTTGAAATTCGAAAAAACATTAATTGTTATTCAAAAATTCCATTTGAAATTGAAAAAACATTACTTGAAATTCAGAAATTCTATATGAAATTAAAAAAAACATCAATTGAAATTCATAAATTCCAGTTGAAATTCAAATGACATCAATTGAAATTCAAAAGACATCAATTGAAATTCAGAAATTTAATTTCAAATTCAAAAAACATCAATTGAAATTCAGAAACTCTACGTTATTAATATTTTTTTTTTGAAGAATATGTTAATTTTTTAATAAAAAAATAAAATTAAATACTGAATAAACAGTAAAAATATAAAATTTTAAAAAATTATAAAAATAAAATATAATATAAATATTATTATTATTATTGAAGCGGCACCCAAGTATATCAATTCGGTTGTGCTAAACGGTATTAGTCAATGTAGCTATTATTTTGGTTATGACTACCATAATCAATTTGAAATGGTACAAATACGAATGAAAAGAATAAACTGGATATCGCAAACCATTGCGATTGCGATGAAATACTGGTTTATATTAAAATAAATCAGTACGTGTAACCAATATTCAAGTAGCAGCGTTGCAAACAAATCTATATATCATGTGCTGAAGTTCACATTGGATCGAAATTAAAATATTTCATATATTTAATTTTATCTACTGAGATATATCCCGTACAGATTACATTTAATTTATTTTTAAATAATTAAATAATTCAGATTGAATTCGTGTTCCCAGAGCTTCAACGTAGTGGATTCGATTGAAATACTTTTATTTAAAATTGAAAAATCAGATTCTGAATAAGAATTCTAAGTATGTTTTAAAAACGCAATGTTTTTTTTCATTGTCATATTATTTAACAGTTCTCATATCGTTTCAATATTTTTCAGTTGTCATAACTGAATTAATTACACTACCCATGCAAATATAGTATTATTTATTAGGTTCTGTAATTCAATTCAATTCAATTTGAGTAAAACTAGTAATTAAAAATTAGAGATAAAACTAAATTCAGGGATTTTATTTTCCTTATCATATCATTTTAAGATGCTGATAAATTTTCAAATTTTTGTTAGTTATCCTAACCGAATAAATTAATATTTTGAGCCTGTTTTAAAATCGCATTCGTACGAAATTCAAATATTAAATATTAAAAACTAAATTCGATTTACTTAACTGAATCGAATTGATATTATTGATTGAAAAACGTTTGTTTTGTATTGCAAATCGGTTGCTCGAACCGCAATTATCGAATTTTATTAAAATTTTTAATACATTTACGTACAGAAATTGCAAAAACCCGGTTTTTATAAATTTAGAAACAGTTAATAACAGTTGCTGTACCAGCAAATATACAATTATTATTTATTCATCCTCAATTGATATCCCCGCAAATTAATTATAGTTCGTATAACCGATTAATATAATAGAACAAATAAAACACTCTACCGCAATCAAAATATACTACAATATTAATTCTTTTTATATAAAAAATATAATAATTATGTTATTAATTGTTTGAAATATTAAAATGATTTAGGGACACAATATGTTTTCATTTATTTGGTATTTTGCACATTTTTTAGATGTTTATTTAAATGTTTCATTTCTTAATTTATTAAAATTATTGTAAATTAAATTGATTTTCAGTTTATAATTTGTTTTGCTATTTTTATAACAAGAATATTTTTTAGATTTTTTTTTACTACAAAATTAATATTCTTTTTAACGAAATTTTTTTTGCAATTTTATTTTTATCGAACAATTTTTTTTTTAAATAATTTTACACAGAAATTTCCGCACATATATATATTCACTAACAAAATGATATATTTAATTGTTAATTTTTCACGCACTTGTCGCTTGTTATTTTGTTATGCAAATTTCAGTGAATCCTCTTTTGCAAAAAAAAAAGTCCTTTGCAAAAATTGCTGAATTTTTGAACGCGTTTTTCGTGTGCCGTCTACATACCTCCCGCGAGCGTTTTATGTATGAGACTGAAATCGAAACTGCAAATGCGAACAGAATTTGTTGTCGCAGGACATGACATGAGTCGTCGGTAAATTCATAGATCGGGCAGCAGACAACGACGACGAAATTATTCCATTGTAGACATTTTTTCCATTGCATTGCAATGCTGTCGGCATCAAATTTCCCTATATTTAAAACAGTATTTTGTATTTTATACCAAAGAAAATCAATTATAGCGCATGCGCATTTGAGAATTTCCCGAAATGACATTGTAGAGTGGAAAGGATTTTTGAAGGATATTTTTTGAATTTTGTTTTTGTTGCTGCTGCAAAATTTAGTTTCCATTAGTTGCCTTGTAGTAATTGTGGCAGTAAGAAGCTGCAATATGCTGCTGCTCCTGTTGTCCTCATCGAGCATATGCGTTGACGAATGTCCTCGCAGTTACTTGACGCAATTTTACGTTTTCTACAAACAGTTTTTGTAATAAATAAAGTTTTTTTTTTATTTTTTATTCTTCAGTTTTTATATTTTCTTATTATATTCCCATATTCGCCTGCGTGTCTTCGGTATAAAATATTCAACATCCTGTAGCACTTCAAGGACATCGTATAATGACTGCAATTGACACTCATGGTAGTACCTATGGACGGACGCACGTACGCACGCACGCAGCGCCCAGACGAACGTCACAGAATTGTTTTATATTTAAGTAAAATTTTAGTGCTCTTTTTGATAATGATAATAATAATGATGATAATGTTATTAATAATAATGATGATTATGGCGCTGGTAAAATAATTTTATAGCACGTTGCATATTTAATGCATGGCCTACTAGTCGCCGTCTTCGTTTTCGTTTTCGCCTTTGTCATTAAATTTAAATTGTATACTTTTCAAATAACTGCAAATTAAGTCATTACATAGTTATAAAGAATTTATGGACATTTTTCATTTAAAAATGTTTATTCTATATTTAGTTAAATAGAGTACTTTTTTTTATAGATTTGTTTAAGTATTTTCGAAAATATGATGAGCTTATTTTACAAAACGACAAAAAAGAAAGGTATATTTTATACAACCCAAATGTTAGAATATATATATTTTAAAACAGTTCCAAAAAATATTAATTTATTCGGTTGAGATAATAAAAAAAAATTTAAACGATCTTAGAAACATTAATTATATTTTTAATTGGTTTTGTTTTTACCTGTTTTTATTTTGCTTTTAGTCTATTTATTGATGGACCATAATAAAAAAATATTTAAACGACATTAGAAACATTAATTATATTTGTAATTGGTTTTGATTTGTCTTGTTTTTATTTTGCTTTTAGTCTATTTATTGATGCACCATCTTTATTTTGTTCTCAGCCTTTTGATATTTTTTTAATTTAGTCTTGCGGTTTTCTATAGATTTTGTTTTTATTTTGACTTCATGTTTCTGCTCTTATTTTTGCATTTTTTTTTGTGATTTTCGTTTGTTTTTGTTTTTTTTTTTACTTTTTATTTCATTTTTTTTATTCATTATTTATTTGATGTTTTTGTTTTTTTCTTTTGATTCTGAGTTTTTGATTTTTTTTTTTGCTTTAATTTTTTTCCTTTAATTTGTTTTTTTTTGTGATTTTTATTTTGTTTGTGCTTTTTTTTAATTTTGTATTTATGTTATTCGTTGGTTCTGTTTTTTTCTTTTGTTTTTGGATTTTTTATGTTTAATTTTTTAATATATATATATATTTTTTTTATTTACTTATTTTTTTTTTTTTCCATTCTGAGTTTTTTATTTATTTGTTTTTCTTATTTCGATTCTGTGTTTTTTATTTATTTGTTTTTCTTATTTCGATTCTGAGTTTTTGCTTTGATTTGTTTTTTGTTTTTTTGTTTTTTCCTTTAATTTGTTTTTGGTGATATTTTTTTTTATTTGTGCTATTTTCTTTTAATTTTATATTTATGTTTTTCATTTGCTTTTGGTTTTTTTAAGTTTTATTTTTCATTTGTTTTTTTTTGTTTTACTTTTCATTTGCGTTAATTGTTTTTCTTTTGGGTTTTTGCTTTTGTTTTATCTTTAGGGTTTTTCCGTTTGATTTTGGTTTTTTTATTGTGTTTGCTTTAGTTTTAGTTTTTACTTAGCTTTTACTTTTTTTTGTTATGTTTTTAATTTGATTATTTCATTTATTATTAATTTTAATTTTAAGTTTTTATTTTTTACTCTGTTTTTTGTGTTTTTCTGAAATTTTAGTTTTTAGCTTTGATTTTAAGTTTTTGCTTATGTTTTTCATTTAGGTTTTTTCTCTTATATCGATTCTGAGTTTTTGCTTTGATTTGTTTTTTTTTTCTGGTTTTTTTCATTCAATTTTTCCTTTACTTTGTTTTTGGTGATTTTCTTTTATTTGTGCTCTTTTCTTTTAATTTTATATTTATGTTTTTCATTTGTGTTTGGTTTTTGTTATGTTTTATTTTTTATTTGTTTTTTTTTTGTTTTATTTTTCAGTTTGCGTTAATTGTTTTTCTTTTGAATTTGAGTTTTTGCTTTTGTTTTAGGGTTTTTTCAATTGATTTTGGTTTTTTTTTTATTGTGTTTGCTTTCGTTTTCGTTTTTACTTCGCTTTTATTTTTTCTGTTATGTTTTTAATTTGAATTTTTCAATTATTATTAATTTTAAGTTTTAATTCTTTTCCTAGGTTTTTGTGTTTTTTCTTTAATTTTAGTTTTTACTTGTGATTTTAGGTTTTTGCTTATGTTTTTCATTTGGGTTTTGTGTTTTGTTATGTTTGTATTTTTCAATTGTGTTTTTGTTTTATTTTTTAATTTAGGTTATTTGTTTTTTTTTTGGGTTTTTGCCTTCGAGTTTATTCCTTTAATTTTGTTCTTTTTTTATTGTGATTTTGCTTTAGTTTTGTGTTTTTCATTTGTTTTTGAAGTTTTTGTTTTTTTTTTTTTATGTTGTTTTTTTTTTTAATATCAGTTTTTACTCTTGATTTTAGTTTTTTGTCTTTTATGTTGTTTTTTTTTTTGAATATCAGTTTTTACTCTTGATTTTAGTTTTTTGCTTATGTTTTTTATTCGGAATTTTGTCTTTTTTTATTTATGTTTTTTGTGTGTGTTTTTTTTATTTATTTTCGGTTCATGCTTTTGTTTTTCCCGTTGAGTAGCAACTTTGATGGAATTTTAACTTAACGTTTACTACTAACTAAAAAAATAATAAGTGTTGCTTCTATGTTCTGACTAAAAAAAATAACAATAATTGTGTTAAAATTAATTTGCCCCGTAGTGTTTTTTAATCTTCCGTAATTAAACAAAAAAACTGAAATTATGGAATTAGGTTCATGTGACGGTTACTTTTAAAAAGCTATATTATATTTAAAAAGTACTAATGCATTCTAAAAAAACATTCTATAAAATATAAAAGATTTTATAGCACTTACAGTTTTATTTTTATTTTTCAAATCACTCCCAAAGTTCCAGGAAATAATACATTGAGTATCCTGCTGTTCTGCATGCCGACGTCCTGTTGCTAATGCACTTCACTCTGTGCAGCAGTTCAAGGAAAATGAAGGAGTCAACTTGGTTGAAACTAAAATTGAGAAACAGACAAAAACTATGACATCACATGAAGTACATTGAATAGAGTTAAAATATCTAATAAAATATACAAAAAAATACAGATAAAGAAAGAAATTCCAAAAGACAAACGAAATGCAGTTAATATTTTCTAAAAGCCATTGTATTATAAAACAATAAGGACCATGAGATAACATCAAAAACAGACACAAGACAGACAGACACATTTATACATATAATAGATTATAGAAGAGAAAATATATGTGAAGTTTTCTTATTACGAAAAACATTTCGACAGATGGATCTACAAAGTGGATTATAAAAACAAGTTGTACTAATAAAGATTACTAGGAAAATACAGAGAATTGCATTTTGTGATAAAGAGTTTATTGGAATTAGTAATACACAGTATTTTCTTTATTTTAATCGAATGTTCTCTATATTTAAAGAGGAACTTTAATTTTCACTGAAAATAAATATTTTTACAGAATAATTGATTTTTTCAATAAAAATGTATTCAATTAAAAATTCAATTCGTTTTACTAAAAATTCAAATCTTTACTAAAAATTCAATTTTTCACTAAAAATTCAATTTTTCAATTAAAAATCTATTTTCATAATTAAATTTATCACTAAAAATTCAATTTTTCACTAAAAATTCAATTTTTCACAAAAAAAAAATTCAACTTTCACTAAAAATTCCATTTTTCAATTAAAAATCTATTTTCCACTATATAATTAAATTTTTCACTAAAAATTCAATTTTTCACTAAAAAATTCAATTTTTCACTAAAAATTCAATTTTTCACTAAAAATTCAATTTTTCACTAAAAATTCAATTTTTCACTAAAAATTCAATTTTTCACTAAAAATTCAATTTTTCACTATTAATTCAATTTTTCACAGAAATTCAATTTTTCACTATTAATTCAATTTTTCACTAAAAATTCAATTTTTCACTAAAAATTCAAATTTTCACTATAAATTCAATTTTTCAACAAAAATTCAAATTTTCACTATAAATTCAATTTTTCACTACAATTCAATTTTTTACTAAAAATTAAAATTTTCACAAAAAATTCAATTTTTCACTAAAAATTCAATTTTTCACTAAAAATTCAATTTTTCACTAAAAATTCAATTTTTCACTAAAAATTCAATTTTTCACTAAAAATTCAATTTTTCACTAAAAATTCAATTTTTCACTAAAAATTCAATTTTTCACTAAAAATTCAATTTTTCACTAAAAATTCAATTTTTCACTAAAAATTCAATTTTTCACTAAAAATTCAATTTTTCACTAAAAATTCAATTTTTCACTAAAAATTCAATTTTTCACTAAAAATTCAATTTTTCACTAAAAATTCAATTTTTCACTAAAAATTCAATTTTTCACTAAAAATTCAATTTTTCACTAAAAATTAAAATTTTCACTAAAAATTCAATTTATCACTAGAATTCAATTTTTCACTATAAATTCAATTTTTCACTAGAAATTCAATTTTTCACTAAAAAAAATCAATTTTTCACTAAAAATTCAATTTTTCACTAAAAATTAAAATTTTCACTAAAAATTCAATTTATCACTAGAATTCAATTTTTCACTATAAATTCAATTTTTCACTAAAAATTCAATTTTTCACTAAAAATTCAATTTTTCACTAAAAATTCAATTTTTCACTAAAAATTCGAATTTTCACTAAAAATCCAATTTTTAACTAAAAATTAAAATTTTCACTAAAAATTCAATTTATCACTATAATTCTATTTTTTAATAAAATTTAAATTTCCCTCCAAAAAAAATCAATTTTTCACTAAATATTAAATTTTATTCTAAAAATTTATATTTTAACTACACATTCAATGTTCATTAAAATATCGTATTTTCAGTATAAATAAAAATTTTCACTAAAAATTAAATTTTTCACTTAAAATTAAATTTTTCACTTAAAATTCAATTTTTAATTAAAAATTCAAATTTTCACTAAAATTTCATTTTTTCTCTTAAAATTCAATTTTTGACTAAAGAAAATTTTTACTAAAAATGAAAAATTTCACTAAAAATTAAATTTTTCACATAAATTTCAATTTTTAACAAAAAATTCAAATTTTAACTAAAAATTCAAATTTTCACTAAAAATTCAAATTTTCACTAAAATTTCAATTTTTTTCTTAAAATTCAATTTTTGACTAAAAATTAAATCTCTTATTATAAATTAATTTTTCACTAAAAATTTTATTTTCCACTAAAAATTCAATTTTTTACTAAAAATTTAATTGTCCACTAAAAATTCAATTTTTCACTAAAAATTTAAATTGTTCACTATCAATTAAATTTTTCACGACATATTAAATTTTTCACTATAAATTCAATAATTCACTAAAAATTAAAATTTTCAATAATATTTTTTTTATTATTATAACTTAAATTTTTTCCAAAAATTAATTTTTTTTTCCTCTAAAATCTCAAATAATATTTTTTTTTTCTTTAACGTATTTTCTTTGAGTGCCTCATAATTATAGCAGTCCAAGAATTTAACATCATAACTAGAAAATTGCGAAACACTGCATGCGATAGTAATACAGAAAGCTACAGCAACAACCTTAGTAGCAACGTTAGAACGAAACATGTTGCAGTAAATGGCAACTCAAGTCATTGTTATGACTGATGAACCTCTTATGAGCAACATACAGTGGCAGACATAGATGCCACACAAACTCACTTGGCAGGAAGGAAGTAGAAAAACTGTCAGAATGAGAAAAAAAAAATACAAAAAAAAGTCATTGAGGAAGTGCAAAAAACCATTGGAATTCAAGAAGAAAAATGCGAATAATAATATTATGTTGTTGGTGGCAGCAACAATGCAGCGGTCACGACATGTTGCTTGCTGTGGCACGCGCAGTTTGCAACACTGTTCAATGGACAAAAAAAGAAAAAAGAAATAAAAAATATATATAGGAAAAACTCAATGAAAAACACCGCAATTGAAGCACGTTGCATGAAATGTTATGCGTAGCATGTTTAAAGAAAATGTATTTAAAAGAAAATAGAAATGAAAACTATGTAGTTATAATATAAAACAAATACTTACTAAAAAAATTAAATGAAGTTGAAGAAAAAGCAACAATTGAAGCAAGCAGAAAATAAAATAATAAAGAAAAGTAGTAGAGAATAGTGGAAAAATGTGAAGTAATAAAATTTCCAGAGTAACTAAATGCATTAGAAAAACGATTGAATCAAAAAAAAAAACATCATAAGTATGTTGATTAAGATATGCTGAATATGAGTAGAATAACTAAGAAATGTAAAAAAAACACTATGTTGAAAACAAAATAGTCTATTTGGGGAAAAGCAAACTCACTCGAATATTGACAGACGAAAAATTATCTGTCAAAAAACTGTGATAAATAGTTTGTGCAACTAGTGACATAAATGAAATGATAAAAATATGAAAAAGCTACGTAGAATTATTTAATTTGTGAATTTCTTTTATATTCTTAGATTAATTTGGCTGTTGGTGATGATATAATTCCTCATTGATATCGGTGATAATAAAGAAATAACATTGGGGATAGTGATGGAAATGTTAACATTGATAATGATAAAAATATACTCAATTAATTCATAACATCGTTTTATTTGCAAGTAATTAAATATACTAATATATCTTATTTAAAAATCGATGATATTTTGTCTCAATAATATGTAAAGATTCATCCTATGAGTGAAAAAATAAAATATTATCGATTTTTAAATATATCTTATATCAATGATATTTAATAAGTTGAAAATTACACTATGATATGAATTAATAGAGTAAAATGTGCACTTTTGTGAAACTAGTGACATTTAAATTCTGTATACAATTATTTTTTTTTATGAATTTGATAAATGATTTGGCTGTTGGTGATGACATAAATTTTATTTTAGAGATAATTATTAAAAAAAAAAAATGATTTTATAGGTACTTAATATAATTTTATTATATTAGAAAAACATCACTCAATAGACTATTATGATGTTCTGATGCTGATTTGGGCGACAGTGATAATGGCGACGATGATATAAATATTAGAGTTTGTGATGGAATTGTTACGGTTAATAATGACAAATATATTATTATGAAATTCTACTTAATGGTAAGATATGTATCACTTAAAAACCTATAAAATTGGTTAATTTGAAGTAAATTTTAAATCAGTGATATTTAAAAAGTTACATGTATCACGATAATAGAGTAAAATATCGAAAATGTTATTTTTTGTGTGTACAATTATTGCATTCCTAATGACTTGATATATTTTTCTATTGCTATTCTATTTCTATTTTAATTATAGAGATGACCCACAAATTAATAAATAATGTACATATATCACTCAAAGTACTCAAAGTGGAAACTATATATAACACGCCCATCTCAAAATGGTGAGAGAGCTCAGCCTAAGTTTTTATAGGAATGTAATGCCAAACTATTATTATATCACTTGTGATATAAATACAACTTTAATTGTTACTCTGATGAGGTATTTAAATAGGAAAAATTACATGATATTTTAACTACAAATCAACAGATATATAGAACAATGCAATGAGTGATAATTATTAATATGAAATTAGTGATAAATAATTTAATGTCATTAAAATGTATTGTAATAAACCTAATTTAAAACACTAACTAAAAGATATGATGTATAATATATTTTTAAATTGTTTAATAACAACAAAAATTAATCAAAAATGAAAAATATTTCCCAGGTGATAAAAAAAGTCACACCTAATCAAATAATATATATCACAAGAAAATAAAAAAACTCAGAATGATTTACTTAATTGATTTTATTGATAGTTATTTAAAAAAAACATTTGTGATGAAAGCAAAATTACGAGTGATAATAGTAAAACATCACAGAAACACTAATAAAAAAAATATGTTGTATGATGTATAATATATTTTTAAATAGTTTATTAACAACTAAAATTAATCAGAAATGAAAAATATTTCACATGTGATAAAAAGCAGTATCACCAAGCAAATAGTATATATCACAAGGTAAAAAAAGGTTCAGAATGCTATTATTAATTGATTTTAATGATAGGTATTCAAAAGGAAATACATTCGTGATAAAAACAAATTTACGAGTGATTATGTTAAAATATCACAGGCAACGATACCGAACATTTTCATATATTTATTTTCGAGTTTTGTTAATTTTGATAATGTATATAAATAAAACTAGTGATAATAATAGAGATATCACTAAATTCTAACTGCTAAAAAAAATCAAAATAATGATGTAATTGAATTATCATAAGTGATATAAATATTTTCGGTGATAATATTAAAATATGGATTTTAATAATATGATTGTCTTTTTTAGATATTAATACTATAACTATATCACGAGTGCAATAAATACATACATCACAGGGGAAGAAAAGATACAAACTATGACTAATCAATGATTTTTGCTGTTACAAATATCACAAATAATAAAATTTTAATTCATTTATTTAATAAAAAAAAATAATAAAATAAAAATAACAAAAATATATGCGCAGTGATAAAATTATCATCACCAGTAATGATAATAAAAATATCACAAGTCATATTATGCATTATTAAGCATATTATGCTCTCTAACTTTCTTCATAGGTTATGAAAATAAAATATTATTGTTTGCAAAAAATTCAAATAATATCACAGCTGATAATAACAAAATTAACACACGCACAAAACCATCTCGTACATGACTTAAAAGTGCATTATAATAATGACAATCATCTTGATTATTTTGCCGTTGATATTGCAAATGTTTTTGATACGAGTGTCACAGCAAAAACAGTGATATGAATGTCATCAATGTGTGACAATCTTCAATTGTCAGTTGCACCCGTTCGTATTGCACTCAGCTGATTAAGCAACACTTGGCACGTATCGTACATAGTGGAAGTTGCGTCATTGTGCCGTAAAAACACAACAATGATGACAGTAAATGAGACGCCAAACATTAGCTCATTTTTATGTCAACCTCTTCAATGTAGCTGTGATGTGATGCACATGACAAACTTGCAGATCACGTGCGGTCAATGATATTGACAAAGAAAAACAAAGACGATTCTTTAAATAATTTTTAATGTAAACTTGCAGTAAAATTATGTTCGGCGAAAATGTTAGTAAATCATAAAAAAAGAAAAAAACAAAAATAAATAATAAGATTTATTAAAATATGTAATAAAATATTTTGTATTATATTAAAAATAATACAATGTATAAAACAAAATAAAAACTTTGCGTTTTACTATCTTTTATATATTAAAAAAACTTTTCTCATTAATACTAAGAAAACAAAGACCTTTGTAAAGCTCTTTGCTACATTGTAATCAACGCCAAGTATGCGAATTTTTTTGAAGATTACAACATCAAGAATCTGTGAGGTTTATATATATGAAAAATTGTTGATGATTGTTAGCATATTTTTTGCCTCATCAACATTTTATTAAAAAACTTTAAAACAAAGCGGTAGAAGAAACAACGATGCTGTGATGAAAAATAAATATTTCAACGACTTTCTTATTTATTTTTCTAGTTACTTTCAATTTTTTATTTTTGATATTTTTATATTTTTATATTTTTATATTTTTATATTTTTATATTTTTATATTTTTATATTTTTATATTTTTATATTTTTATATTTTTATATTGTTATATTTTTATATGTTTATATTTTTATATTTTTATATTTTTATATTTTTATATTTTTATATTTTTATATTTTTATATTTTTATATTTTTATATTTTTATATTTTTATATTTTTATATTTTTATATTTTTATATTTTTATATTTTTATATTTTTATATTTTTATATTTTTATATTTTTATATTTTTATGTTTTTATATTTTTATATTTTTATATTTTTATATTTTTATATTTTTATATTTTTATATTTTTATATTTTTATATTTTTATATTTTTATATTTTTATATTTTTATATTTTTATATTTTTATATTTTTATATTTTTATATTTTTATATTTTTATATTTTTATATTTTTATATTTTTATATTTTTATATTTTTATATTTTTATATTTTTATATTTTTATATTTTTATATTTTTATATTTTTATATTTTTATATTTTTATATTTTTATATTTTTATATTTTTATATTTTTATATTTTTATATTTTTATATTTTTATATTTTTATATTTTTATATTTTTATATTTTTATATTTTTATATTTTTATATTTTTATATTTTTATATTTTTATATTTTTATATTTTTATATTTTTATATTTTTATATTTTTATATTTTTATATTTTTATATTTTTATATTTTTATATTTTTATATTTTTATATTTTTATATTTTTATATTTTTATATTTTTTATAATACAATTTTTATTACATTTTCTACGACCTATGCCGTCTAAATCTTTTTTAACAGCTTTGTAAGTTTTTTATATTTCTCTCTGCCGTGAAGTATGCAGCATATTTTTTTCATGTTGTGCGCCGCTCGAATATGCAGCAATTTTCATTATTATTTTGCATTGAAAGTTTTCAACGTTATTATTATAATTATTATTGTTGGTTGTTGTTTGTGTTTTGGAAAGTTTTAATTTATTTAATTTTTCTTTCATTTCATTTGTTTGGCAAATGCAAAGAAAAAAATAAAAATATGTTAAACATTAAAAAAGAAAACCATTTGAAAAGTGTGATTTGCCTGACCTCATAATGCGTCGACCACTGGTCTACGCAATATGACGCTCTTACTCCCTTTCTCGCTCTGCTTTCTTTTTGAGCTAAGCCAGCACTATTCAGTGCTCTTTCTATCGCTTTCAGTTTAGTTCTCACTCATCGTCGTCGACCCCACTTAATGCTTGTTTCGCTAATTGGAAAAGTTTAACGGTATTTGCTTGAAAAAGCTGTCTTTAAAGTGCTTTTGAAAGTCAAGCAATGGCGTCTATAAATACAAAAGAATCAAGAATGGAGTATAAAAAATGGCGCAACATGCGTTTATGATGACTTTTGTGTTGCCTTGATAGGTCTTTAATTATATTTGGCATTCTTTTTTGTTCTTCTTTCAATTTTCCACCCACAAAATAAGTTCGTCTATTTGTCTATTAGTGGGCGTCAAAAGCCTCGCAAAATTGACCGCCTCTTTAGGTCTAAAGTAGGCAATTTTGGTGCGCGATTATGGCGAATTATGACAAATTATGGCGTTGCCCAATTTTGTTGTTTGTCGCCGCCACGTGTTTTTGATGTGACTGACATTGTTTACTTAACGCCTGACGTTTAGGTGCTTCGCGTCAAATTCATGATGATGAGCATAAAATTTTGACAGCTGATTTGTAGCGGTTTTGCCTACGAATTGACACTTAATGACAGCTGATGCCAGGGAGTATTTTTAAAAAGGGCAAAAATTGGGGAGTAGACAATTTCAAATTATGTAAAGTTTGAATTATTTGAAAAAGTTTTACATTTTAATATGCAAAATAAAAAATAATAATAAATAGCTTTTAATATAGAAATGAATAGTGAAACATTAAATTTTTGTTGGGAGAATTTAAAATTTTTTGTCAAAAATTTAAATTTTAGTAAAAATTATTTTTCTTTTAAATTGAAATTTAAGTAAAAACTGAACTTTTATTGAAAAATTTAATTTTAGAAAAATTTAAATTTTTAGTAATAAATTTAATTTTTATTGATAAATTTCATTTTTAGAGACAATTTGAATTTTTAGTGAAAAATTGAATTTATAGTGAAAAATTGAATTTATAGTGAAAAATTGAATTTATAGTGAAAAATTGAATTTTTAGTGAAAAATTGAATTTATAGTGAAAAATTGAATTTTTAGTGAAAAATTGAATTTTTAGTGAAAAATTGAATTTTTAGTGAAAAATTGAATTTTTAGTGAAAAATTTAATATTTAGTGAAAAATTTAATTTTTAGTGAAAAACTGAATTTATAGTGAAAAATTGAATTTTTAGTGAAATATTTAAGTTTTAATGAAAAATTGAATTTTTAGTGAAAAATTTAATTTTTAGTGAAAAATTTAATATTTAGTGAAAAATTGAATTTTTAGTGAAAAATTGAATTTTTAGTGAAAAATTGAATTTTTAGTGAAAAATTGAATTTTTAGTGAAAAATTGAATTTTTAGTGAAAAATTGAATTTTTAATGAAAATTGAATTTTTAGTGAAAAATTTAATTTTGAGTGAAAAATTGAATTTTTAGTGAAAAATTGAATTTTTAGTGAAAAATTTAATATTTAGTGAAAAATTGAATTTTTAGTGAAAAATTGAATTTTTAGTGAAAAATTGAATTTTTAGTGAAAAATTGAATTTTTAGTGAAAAATTTAATATTTAGTGAAAAATTTAATTTTCAGTGAAAAATTGAATTTTTAGTGAAAAATTTAATATTTAGTGAAAAATTGAATTTTTAGTGAAAATTGCATTTTAAATGAAAGAAAAAAAAAATAATACGCTTATTTGCATTTTCTGCATTTGCTTTGCCGCTTATCTCACCAATGCCAACTTTATTGCTGGCAGCAGCAATGCATTTTATTGTGGTTGTTGTTCGCCGCATCAACAGCCACAAAAGAGAGCAGCAACAAAATTAAAATATTTTATCTGCAACCACGGTTGATAATGCCACCTTCCGCAACGTAATTGCTGCAATTTTTCCATTAAGCGTCAGCAACACCAAAGCAACGCCAACATGTTGGCCGCAACCAGAGCAACACACAAAGCATTGTCAGCTGCAGAAATTATGCGGTGAGGGTCAGCAGCAACAGCAGCCTCTTTTTATAAATAAAGTTGTCATTGCATTAGTCTTTCTGCTGTTGTCAGACATTAATCGCACTGCAATTTAATGCAGTTGTGTTGCTAGTTGTCATCGTCGTCGTCGTCATTGTGGCCGTCTTGTTGTTCGTCTGTGCAACCTATGTCCAACGTCTGTCCAATGTCTAGACGTTGACCGCAAATAATTCACGCTTTTGTCATTAAGCGCTAATCTGTGTCGCGTTTTCTACACGCGGCGGTGCCCAGTTTGATGTTGTCATCATTGTCAACTTTATCTTTTTTAATACTTTTTCCTGCTTTTTTCTTGCTTCCTCAACAGTTTCTACATTTTTATTTATGCTAATTGCAACTGAGTGAGTTGTTGTTTCAGACAAACAGTGGAGCAAAATAGTATTCAAATTTATTAAAAACAAATAATGATTTTTTTTGTTATATAAATTCATTTGTTCACTAAAATTTCAAATTTTCACTAAAAATTCAAATTTTCAATTTCAAATTTTCACTAAAAATTCAAATTTTCACTAAAAATTAAAATTTTCACTAAAAATTAAAATTTTCACTAAAAATTAAAATGTTCACTAAAAATTAAAATTTGCACTAAAAATTCAAATTTTCACTAAAAATTCAAATTTTCACTAAAAATTCAAATTTTCACCAAAAATTCAAATTTTAACTAAAAATTCAAATTTTCACTAAAAATTCAAATTTTCACTAAAAATTCAAATTTTCACTAAAAATTCAAATTTTCACTAAAAATTCAAATTTTCACTAAAAATTCAAATTTTCACTAAAAATTCAAATTTTCACTAAAAATTAAATTTATCACTAAAAACTCAATTTTTCACTAAAAGTTCAATTTTTCACATAAAATTCAATTTTTCATTAAAATTCAATTTTTCACTAGAAAATTAAATTTTTCACTAAAAATTCAATTTTTCACATAAAATTCAATTTTTCATTAAAATTTAAATTTTTCATTGAAAATTCCATTTTCAATTTAATTTTAAAAATTAAATTGTTTAACAAAAATTCAATTGTTTAACAAAAAATTTTAGTTTTCATTAAAAATTCAAATTTTTTACTCAAATTCAAATTTTCACTAAAAATTCAATTTTTCACTAAAAATTAGATTTTTAACTAAAAGTAAATTTTTGAATAAAATTTGAAAGACTTTTTATATATTTTTTTTTCGTCTTTAAGAAAATGCATTACTTTGCGTAATTTTTTGTTTCAATTTTAATTATATTCTGTTCTAAACAAATATTTTAAATTTAATTCATGCATCGCCTATAATGATTTTCTGTTTTAATTTTGTGTTGTTTACATTTTATTGTCATTATACTGAGCATTTATGTTGTTTTTATAATTGTGGTTGTAGTTGCTATTGTTGTGATTCAATTGTTATTGTAATTTTGCATTAACACACATTGCGCGTTGCATTCTTTGCGGTTTGCACAAACCACGCCCCCTTCACTCAACTAAGTATGCAACACAAAATGCAATTAGTTGTTGCATACTTTGCGGTGGACTTCAAATTGCATGGCAGAAACTGCTTTTGAGTGTTTAGATTTTGTTGCTGAATATGCGTAGAACTTTTTGAATGCGGTTTTGTTTTTGACGGTCAGCCAGTCAGTGCATTTAATAAAATAATAACTAGAATTGCAGACAAATGTGAATAAATACGTGCCAAAGCTAATGCAGCAAACCACAGAACTAACCGAGTTTGAAGATTCTATAATTAATTTGAAAATTGTACAAAAGCATGTTGCGTTTAGCAAAACAAAAAAAAAACAATTCCAATTGGCTGCTGTAAATAAAGGAATACAATGTATATGGCAGATGAACCATTAGAAAATTTGTAATGTTTTTTTTTTTTTTAATTAACTAAGATTTGATATTCATTTATAAAAATAAACCCGTCTGTACAACATTCTGATGGTTTTATTATTTTGAACATTTTTCTAGATTCAAAAAATTTTAAGCCACCTAGTATTTACATTTTTTTGTAATTTTATATATATTTTGGTGATTTTGAAATGGTTGTGGCCAGTTTAATTTTTTTTGAACATTTTTAGAGCTTTTTATAAATTTTAGAGATTTTGAATTTTTTGAGTTATTGAACTTAAATGTTTTTGATATTTTATAGTTTTTGGAGGTTTTGAACAATATAATTGATTTTTAAAGTGATTATATAAAAAAAAAATTGATATTTTTAAAATTTTAGGTTTTGAAATATTTTTTTTTTAAGAAATATTGATTTTTTTATATAATGAAATTTTTTTAAGAATTTTAAAATTTTTAAGAGGTTTTAAAATTTTTAGAGATTTTAAACATTTTTAGAGTTTTTCAAATTTTATAGAGATATGAAAATTTTCCAATATTTTGAATTTTTGTTAGATTCATAGGATTTTTATATTAAAAAAAATTACAGATATATTTCTATAAAATTGCTGGTCCATTATTATACGAAACTTGAGTACAAAATTAAAAAAAAAAATTCAGAAAATTTGATTACTTTGATAAATATTATAGATTTTTAAAATGTTAAACCACCTAGTATTTTGAACAAATTTTTAAATACTTTTAAAACTTTTATAGATTTTGACCATTTTAAGAAACTTGGTAGATATATTGAAAATTTTTCATTTCGGTGTTTTATAAAGGTTTTTTTTAGTTATTTTCAAATTTTTCTAAATATATTGAAATGTTTTAAAAAAGTATAGAATTTTTAGAGATAATGCACATTTTTAGAGATTTTGAATATTTTTAGAGATTTTGAAAATTTTTAGAGATTTTGAAAATTTTTAGAGATTTTGATAATTTTTAGAGATTTACATTTTTTTTCGAGATTTTTAAAATTTTTCGAGATTTCGAACATTTTTAGATACTTTGATAACTTTTAGAGATTTTGACGTATTCGAGAAACTTGGTAGATATATTGAACATTTTAAGAGATTTTCATTTCGGTGATTACAAAAGTTTTTTTTTTTTAGTTTTTTTCAAATGCTTTTAGAGATATTGAAAAGTTTTACAAATTTTAGAAATTTAGTAATTTTAGAGATATTGCACATTTTTACAGATTTTGAAAATTTTTAGTGATTTAGAGACTTTGAAAATTTTTATATATTTTGAAAATATTTAGAGATTTCGTCAATTTTTAGAAACTATAAAAATCTGCAGATATGTAGCACTTTTTAAGAGATTTTAATTTTTTTTATATATGTTGTGAAAATAGAAAAAAAAAAATCGCAAAAATTTGTATATTTCTGCTGGTCCATTAGTTACAGCACTGACCGCACCATGTTCAATTAAAACTCACATCTACCTGACTACTACACATGAACCCAACTACGTTGCAATACAATCAATGCAAACAAATGCGTATTCTTTTTTTTTGTTCTAGTGGTCATATTCGCCATGAATACCTTCGACTTTTCAACACACACTAACCACCTACATTAGTTCATACGAATAGACTTGCATACGTGTGTCCGTCCATCCATCTGTTCGTCTGCATTTGTATGCAACGCCACATGCTGCATGTTTGTGATCCTTTCAAATCCTGTTGCAATTTTAATTATCTGCTCTACGCTAGCTGCAACTCATCCAGTCGCAGCCGTTGTTACTGATTTTTGTTTTTTTTTCCTATTTTTTCCTCTTACAAAGCAACTCTTTTCAATTTCTTTTTGCACTTGTTTGCACTATTTTTTCACTTTTTTTACTGAATTTAGTGCGTTAACAACTGTGTTTAATAGATTTTGTGATGCGCCGTTCAATAGAGTCGAGCTCAGCTGCAGACAAACAACAGACAAATGAAAATTTGCAGCTTAAACATTATTTTATTTAACTTTTTATGTATTTAACATAAATATCATGCATTCAAAATTTAAATGATTTTAAAAATTCAATAAAACAAATATTAAAAATATCTTTGTTCCAAATAACAGTTGGCTTCAAAATTTAATTTGCCATATACTTGTTTCAATAATTCACAATTTAAAGAAAACCTGAAATAACCAAATTAGGTTATTAGTGAAAATTTGAATTTTTAGTAAAAATTTAATTTTTAGTGAAAAATTTAATTTTTATGAAAAATTTAATTTTTATTGAAAAATTTTTAGTGAAAAATTTAATTTTCAGTGTAAAATTTAAGTTTTAGTGAAAAATTTAATTTTTATTGATTACTTGAATTTTTTAATTGAAAGTTTAATTTTTAGTGAAACATTTAATTTTTAGTGAAAAATTTAATTTTGTTGAAAAATTTAATTTTTAGTGAAAAATTGAATTTTTAGTGAAAAATTGAATTTTTATGAAAAATTTAATTTTTAGTGAAAAATTTAATTTTTATGAAAAATTTAATTTTTAGTTAAAAATTTAATTTTTAATGAAAAATTTAATTTTTAGTGAATAACTGAATTATTAGAATATAATTTAATTTTTAGTGAAAAATTGAATTTTTGGTGAAACATTGAATTTTTAGCGAAAGGTTGAATTTTTAGTGATATATTGAATTTTCATTAAAAAATTTAATTTTTAGTGAATAATTGAAATTTTAGTGAAAAATAGAATTATCAATGAAAAATTGAATTTTTAGTGAAAAATTTAATTTTTAGTGAAAAATTTAATTTTCAGTGTAAAATTTAAGTTTTAGTGAAAAATTTAATTTTTATTGATTACTTGAATTTTTTAATTGAAAGTTTAATTTTTAGTGAAACATTTAATTTTTAGTGAAAAATTTAATTTTGTTGAAAAATTGAATTTTTAGTGAAAAATTGAATTTTTAGTGAAAAATTGAATTTTTAGTGAAAAATTGAATTTTTGGTGAAAAATTGAATTTATAGTGAAAAATTGAATTTTTAGTGAAAAATTTAATTTTAGTGAATAATTGAATTGTTAGTGAACATTTGAATTTTTAGTGAAAATTTGAATTTTTAGTGAAAAATTAAATTTTTAGTGAAAAAATGGATTTATTAGCAAAAAATTAAATTTATAGTAAAAAAAATTGAATTTTTAGTGAAATATTTAATTTTTAGTGGAAATTTGATTTTTTAGTGAAAAATTGAATTTTAAGTAAAAAAATTTTAATTTATAGTGAAAATTTGAATTTCTCATGAAAAATTAAATTTTTAGTGAAAAAAAAATAATTTTCAATGAAAATTTGAATTTTTGTGAAAAATTAATTTTTAGTGAAAAATTGTTTTTTTAGTGAAAAAATTGAATTTTAATTAAAAAAAAGATGTTAAAAATATCGTTATTCATTTTAATTAGAGTTTCTACCATTTTTCATATTAATTAAATTTTTTGAATGCATATTTTTTTTGATTGTTGCCATTTGGTGCTTTTTGCACATTTTTTCGCAAACCACAAAAACTGTCGCGCTCGTCATGTAAACCGCAGACGCTTGTCGCCATTATTTTGCTTATTTGACAAATGATTGAAATGTGTGACTGTGAGCGGCGGCATGCGTTTAAAATTCATTTTTGCATTTTTTTCAAATTTTTTTATTCATGCGAATTTTGCATTTATATGCACCACAAGTAAAAACCATAGTAGACTTTCAGGCGCCAAGCATAATTTGCATATTACGTGCAGCTGCAAAAAACGGAGCATAGCACAAAAAAGAATAAACAAAAATGAACAAAAATAATTAAAATAAATAAAAATATGATAAGAAAATAAAAAGAAATTTATGAAACTAAAATAATAGTAATAATATTTTTAAATAACTATTTTATGAAAAACATTTTTTAGTTGAATATATTTTGATGCGTTTTCAATTTCTTTTTTGATTTAGTTAAAAATTGGTATAAAGTACTCAAATACATTTTAATTATTTATTTATTTTCCAAAATTTTATTATTAAATCATATAATTTATTTGTAGTTTCAAATTTTTAAAAAATTTATATTTTTTACTAACATGAATTTTTCCACATTAAAATCATCGTCTATTTTTGTAGCATACATTGCGGCTTTGCAGCCAAAACTCAACGCCATTTAACTAAATCCTGGCGTGCTTAATTAAAGCGCGCAAACTTTAAACGCATTTGTCGGCATTTACTTTGGGCTGCAATGATTGCACAGAAAGTTGTGTGAACGTGAAAAAACCGCGTGAATGCAGATTTTAGCAAAAACTTTGACACGCACACAGATAAACATTTCAGCTGGCAGTAAGTAAACTTGTGAAAAACTTTCCGACGTCTGGTAACGGCAACGTTTTTGCTAAAACTTGACATTGATGCAAAGTTTTTGTCAATCTTTGTCGTGTGTCAACGGCAACGTTTGTCATTTGCAGCAAAAAAAAAAGAGTTAACAGCATTCTGTGCAGTTGCAGACAAACATCCGTACAACTATTTAATGTCAAAAATTATGCTGTGCTATCATTAAACGGTTGAGATTAACACAGTGCTAGTTATGATGCATGACGTATGGAGTAACTTTCGGTGTGCACTTTCGAGATTTTATTTTCATCAGAAAGCGCATAATAAAAATAAATATTTTTGCAGGAATCTGTAAAATGTGTTGCACAAATAAAAATATCGAAAATAGGTTTCAAGGTGCATTTATGTATTGCAAAAAATTGATTTGTATACTATACAAATTTTAATTTCACTTTATCCACAGACCATAAAATATGCTATAAAATGTGCTATAAAATGTGCAATAAAATGTGCCATAAAATAGACTATAAAATGTATTACAAATAAGCAATAAACTATTTTGTAAATTCTATAAATTCAATATGGACTTGTACTACTTGCCGTATGTGTAACATTGGTTGGGGCGAACATTCGTGATTTTCCTAATTTTAAACAAAGAGCGTAAATTACAAAAAATATTTTCCAAATAATCTCAAAACTGTACTTTTTAAACTGATATAACAAATTGTGGATTATAATTTAAGTAAGCAACGTAAAAAATCGGTTTGCATAGCAGCCAAATTTCATAACCAATACTTTTATTAGGATCTTCTGCGGCAGACTATAAAATATACTATAAATGTGCTATAAAATATGCCATTAAATGTGCTATAATCTATGCTAAAAAATATTGTCTAAAATGTTTTACAAAGTAAGCTTAAAAATAAAATAAATAAAAATTTGTGCAACGTGACGTATGAACAACATTTGGTGCGTACTTTGGTGATTTTTTCAAATATTCTACCTAAACCGCATAACACAAGACATATTTTCCAAAGAACCTCTAAATTGTACCTCTAATGTATTTAAGCAGCGTAAAAAATCGATTTGCATACCAGACAAATTTCATTTCCAATACTTTTTGTGAGCACTTCGTTCGACAGACACACACACACAGAGTCAGTCAAGCATGTCGAAAGTCATGTCAAACGCAACCAAGCAACAGACCGCTAGCAAATACCTCGTCTTCGACATTGAACACTCGCGCGAAAATTCGCCGAGTAGTTAAAGCACAAACGGAAACGTTAAAAAGGATGAAGGCGGCGGAAGAGCTGGCGGAAAACGGAAAAACGTCAAGCAGCTACATACTTCCGTTCGGAAAAAATAAAACCCCAAAAAAGAGTAAAGCACAAAAAGGGTAACGAAGAACCATAAAAATCACACGCAAACATTTGCACGACGACGCCGTCAACGATGTGGACTAATATAAAATGGATAAAAATGCTAAAAGAACTAAAAGAAAATTCTAAAAGAACAAAGAAAAATGAACACAAAAAAGAGTTATATGAAATTTGAAAATTAAAACGGTTATCGTTATTTGATGCTAGCTACTCGCAGCCATTTTAGCTCTGTTCTTGCCGCTGCAGGAGCAAACAAAGGGGCGCCAAATCGAGCAAATGCGTTAAACAAGCAAAAATGCTAAACACATAACGAAGGATGTCGTATAAAAGATGTTGCCGTTGGTTGTAAAGCAAATGAACCGCAAAATGTGATCAGAAATGCGTCGGAGATTTAAGAGCAAAATTTTACAATGCTATTTAAAAACTGTAGGTGCTATAAAGTATGTTATAAAATATGCGACATAATATGCTTTACAAATTTATAAAATCTATAAAATCTATAAAATCTGTAAAATCTATAAAATCTATAAAATCTACAAAATCTATAAAATCTATAAAATCTATAAAATCTACAAAATCTATAAAATCTATAAAATCTATAAAATCTATAAAATCTATAAAATCTATAAAATCTATAAAATCTATAAAATCTATAAAATCTATAAAATCTATAAAATCTATAAAATCTATAAAATCTATAAAATCTATAAAATCTATAAAATCTATAAAATCTATAAAATCTATAAAATCTATAAAATCTATAAAATCTATAAAATCTATAAAATCTATAAAATCTATAAAATCTATAAAATCTATAAAATCTATAAAATCTATAAAATCTATAAAATCTATAAAATCTATAAAATCTATAAAATCTATAAAATCTATAAAATCTATAAAATCTATAAAATCTATAAAATCTATAAAATCTATAAAATCTATAAAATCTATAAAATCTATAAAATCTATAAAATCTATAAAATCTATAAAATCTATAAAATCTATAAAATCTATAAAATCTATAAAATCTATAAAATCTATAAAATCTATAAAATCTATAAAATCTATAAAATCTATAAAATCTATAAAATCTATAAAATCTATAAAATCTATAAAATCTATAAAATCTATAAAATCTATAAAATCTATAAAATCTATAAAATCTATAAAATCTATAAAATCTATAAAATCTATAAAATCTATAAAATCTATAAAATCTATAAAATCTATAAAATCTATAAAATCTATAAAATCTATAAAATCTATAAAATCTATAAAATCTATAAAATCTATAAAATCTATAAAATCTATAAAATCTATAAAATCTATAAAATCTATAAAATCTATAAAATCTATAAAATCTATAAAATCTATAAAATCTATAAAATCTATAAAATCTATAAAATCTATAAAATCTATAAAATCTATAAAATCTATAAAATCTATAAAATCTATAAAATCTATAAAATCTATAAAATCTATAAAATCTATAAAATCTATAAAATCTATAAAATCTATAAAATCTATAAAATCTATAAAATCTATAAAATCTATAAAATCTATAAAATCTATAAAATCTATAAAAACTGTAATTAAAAATAAAAGTTTCTTAAATTCTTTGTAATATTTTAATGCGTATTTTCAGCTTCGTCCCTGTTATCCTTTTGTCAACACACTTACAATTCGGTTCTTTTAACACAATCGGGTAAGTAAATCGTCTGGGTCTGTGAATTTTTCAGCTGTCAATCGTGGCCACATGTGCACATAAACAAAACCAAAATATTTAACATATTTTTTGTTTCATTTTCCTTTTAGTCCTTTCATTGTCCTGCCAATGTTGACAGTGCGCCATATAAAATTCAGTTGAAATATTATAAAGGCGGCCGGCGTGTGCACGACACAAAAAAGGATTCTCGTTAAACGTTGCCATATCAAGTGAAAATGCAAACGAGTGGCCAGAGTAAAGAAGAAATACAAAAAGAAAAGGACAAAATATTTCAGTTTAATATTCGCCAAAGAACTCATGGTAGTGTTACTCGAAATACGCAAATTTTAAATGTGTGCCAGCCAAAAATTTATTGTAATTTGAGTCTATTTCGAAGGCAGGCAGCTAGTAATAGTTAAAATCCCCAACTAAACATATGCCGGAAGGCAATACTCTCTAAACTGACATAAAAAAGGATCAAGTGTTGTGCGTATTTTTGGTAATTTCATTTGATAGCCTTTAAATTGCTGGGACTGCAGCGAGCGCAACATAGTTGTCAGCCAGTTAATAAGTTGGGCGAAAGGATATTTGGCACAGAACTTACACGAGAAAGGCGTATAGCATATAAATTTAGGTGGGAAATTTAAATATGTTATATATAAATAAATGCCATTTATATTTGAATGTTTTATTTGAGTTTTTTTCTATATTAAAATTGTACATATTATAAAAAAAAAATTAAAAATATTTACAAATTTCACAAAAAACTGTATTTTTCACTCCATATTCAATTTTGACTAAACATTCAAAATTTCACTGAAGATCCAATTTTTCACACCAAAATCCATTTTTCACTCAAAATTTAATAATATTAATAATAGTTTGGCGCTACAGTCCTGTATAGAACTTCGGCCGAGCTCTCTCACCATTTTTGAGCTGTGCGTGTTATATTTGTACTCAAAGTGGTGGGACCTACAGTTTATTGCCGAATCCGAACGGCGGGTGAGAGCTTTTCATAGGCAATGTTTTTACTCTCGGAGGTTTGCCATTTACTGCCGAGAGGTAGCGCGGTATAGAAAAATGTTTCTATGAAAAGATGTTGTTAGCCCCAGTCCAGGCTTGAACCGGGGACCGGGAATTTCACTAAAATAAAAATTTCACTAAAATCACATTTTTTCAAATTATTACTTAAAATTTACTTTTTCACACGAAATTCAATTTTTAATTAAAAAAAAATCAATTTTTTAGTTATTTTTCTTAACCTTATTTTGTTATTTAATATTTTTTCGATAAATTAAATGTAACAATTTTACAAATTTCCTATTAAAAAACAAAAAAAAAGTTTAATTTGTTTTTTTTTTTTCATATTGTTAAATTTAAATGTAATATTATGAAATTTTGCCACATGTCGTTGTGTTTGACTTTATGTCATTATGTTAATAAAATCGACACATATTGTTGGTATTTGTTTTATTGTTGCTGCTGATGTTGTTATTGTTGTTGTTGTTGCTCATGTTGTTATTAATATTGGTGTTGTTGTTGCCACGCATCGTGTCAACGCATTGAACGCAACAGCTGTTGTGTTACATGCCACACAAACACGGACACAATGCGGCATCTACCTACCACACACATACATGACATAATGCTGTCATTAATGTTATTACTACGGTTCAATATGGCGTCGCCGCTGGAAGTCATATATTAAAAACTTTTAATTTTTAATTTAACTTTAAGTGAAGAACTTAATTTGAATTAAAATTTTGAAAAAAATTTAATTTTTAGTTAATAATTGAATTTTTAGTTAATAATTGAATTTTAATTAAAAATTAAGTTTTTAATCAAAAATTAAATGTTAAGTTTAAAATTAAATTTTTAGTAAAAATTAAATTTTTAGTGAAAAAATGAATTTTTAGTGACAAATACAATTTTTAGTTAAACACGCCTTTTTAGTAAACAATTGAATTAATAGTGACAAAGTAAATATAGAATAAAAATTTAATATTTAGTTAAATTTAAAATATTGGTGAACATTTAATACTTTTCTTAAACATATTCCCTTGTCTCCCTTGTCAGCACCACTCAAGCCGAAGCACACTTTCTCTCGGTACAACGTTCGTCGACCCGCAAATCTTTTTAAAAAGTGTCAGGCTCCCTCTCTCTGTCTCTGTCTGTCTGGCGCAGTTGTCGTGCATTATTAATTAGCAAATGGCGGCATTGTCGTTTGGCGCGCAGCCATTTTGTTAATATTTTATGCATGAAGAGCGTAGACATTTTAGCGAGAAATTCGAAAACAAATGAAAAAGACATTGAGCTCAATGCTGGGGTGTGAATTTTTTACAACTATTTCTTTTTTCTTTTCTTAAAATAAACTTTTTTTTTTTCAATATTTTTAGACATATTCAGTTTTTCAGTTTTTGTTTTATTTATTTTTTTAGATTTTATAGATTTTATAGATTTAATAGATTTTCTAGACTTTCTAGATTTTCTAGATTTTCTAGATTTTCTAGATTTTCTAGATTTTCTAGATTTTCTAGATTTTCTAGATTTTATAGATTTTCTAGATTTTATAGATTTTATAGATTTTCTAGATTTTATAGATTTTATAGATTTTATAGATTTTATAGATTTTATAGATTTTATAGATTTTATAGATTTTATAGATTTTATAGATTTTATAGATTTAATAGATTTTATAGATTTTATAGATTTTATAGATTTTATAGATTTTATAGATTTTATAGATTTTATAGATTTTATAGATTTTATAGATTTTATAGATTTTATAGATTTTATAGATTTTATAGATTTTATAGATTTTATAGATTTTATAGATTTTATAGATTTTATAGATTTTATAGATTTTATAGATTTTATAGATTTTATAGATTTTATAGATTTTATAGATTTTATAGATTTTATAGATTTTATAGATTTTATAGATTTTATAGATTTTATAGATTTTATAGATTTTATAGATTTTATAGATTTTATAGATTTTATAGATTTTATAGATTTTATAGATTTTATAGATTTTATAGATTTTATAGATTTTATAGATTTTATAGATTTTATAGATTTTATAGATTTTATAGATTTTATAGATTTTATAGATTTTATAGATTTTATAGATTTTATAGATTTTATAGATTTTATAGATTTTATAGATTTTATAGATTTTATAGATTTTATAGATTTTATAGATTTTATAGATTTTATAGATTTTATAGATTTTATAGATTTTATAGATTTTATAGATTTTATAGATTTTATAGATTTTATAGATTTTATAGATTTTATAGATTTTATAGATTTTATAGATTTTATAGATTTTATAGATTTATAGATTTTATAGATTTTATAGATTTTATAGATTTTATAGATTTTATAGATTTTATAGATTTTATAGATTTTATAGATTTTATAGATTTTATAGATTTTATAGATTTTATAGATTTTATAGATTTTATAGATTTTATAGATTTTATAGATTTTATAGATTTTATAGATTTTATAGATTTTATAGATTTTATAGATTTTATAGATTTTATAGATTTTATAGATTTTATAGATTTTATAGATTTTATAGATTTTATAGATTTTATAGATTTTATAGATTTTATAGATTTTATAGATTTTATAGATTTTATAGATTTTATAGATTTTATAGATTTTATAGATTTTATAGATTTTATAGATTTTATAGATTTTATAGATTTTATAGATTTTATAGATTTTATAGATTTTATAGATTTTATAGATTTTATAGATTTTATAGATTTTATAGATTTTATAGATTTTATAGATTTTATAGATTTTATAGATTTTATAGATTTTATAGATTTTATAGATTTTATAGATTTTATAGATTTTATAGATTTTATAGATTTTATAGATTTTATAGATTTTATAGATTTTATAGATTTTATAGATTTTATAGATTTTATAGATTTTATAGATTTTATAGATTTTATAGATTTTATAGATTTTATAGATTTTATAGATTTTATAGATTTTATAGATTTTATAGATTTTATAGATTTTATAGATTTTATAGATTTTATAGATTTTATAGATTTTATAGATTTTATAGATTTTATAGATTTTATAGATTTTATAGATTTTATAGATTTTATAGATTTTATAGATTTTATAGATTTTATAGATTTTATAGATTTTATAGATTTTATAGATTTTATAGATTTTATAGATTTTATAGATTTTATAGATTTTATAGATTTTATAGATTTTATAGATTTTATAGATTTTATAGATTTTATAGATTTTATAGATTTTATAGATTTTATAGATTTTATAGATTTTATAGATTTTATAGATTTTATAGATTTTATAGATTTTATAGATTTTATAGATTTTATAGATTTTATAGATTTTATAGATTTTATAGATTTTATAGATTTTATAGATTTTATAGATTTTATAGATTTTATAGATTTTATAGATTTTATAGATTTTATAGATTTTATAGATTTTATAGATTTTATAGATTTTATAGATTTTATAGATTTTATAGATTTTATAGATTTTATAGATTTTATAGATTTTATAGATTTTATAGATTTTATAGATTTTATAGATTTTATAGATTTTATAGATTTTATAGATATTATAGATTTTATAGATTTTATAGATTTTATAGATTTTATAGATTTAATAGATTTAATAGATTTAATAGATTTAATAGATTTAATAAATTTAATAGATTTAATAGATTTAATAGATTTAATAGATTTTCTAGATTTTCTAGTTTTTCTAGATTTTCTACATTTTTTTTAGATTTTATAGATTTTATAGATTTTATAGATTTTATAGATTTTATAGATTTTATAGATTTTATAGATTTTATAGATTTTATAGATTTTATAGATTTTATAGATTTTATAGATTTTATAGATTTTATAGATTTTATAGATTTTATAGATTTTATAGATTTTATAGATTTTATAGATTTTATAGATTTTATAGATTTTATAGATTTTATAGATTTTATAGATTTTATAGATTTTATAGATTTTATAGATTTTATAGATTTTATAGATTTTATAGATTTTATAGATTTTATAGATTTTATAGATTTTATAGATTTTATAGATTTTATAGATTTTATAGATTTTATAGATTTTATAGATTTTATAGATTTTATAGATTTTATAGATTTTATAGATTTTATAGATTTTATAGATTTTATAGATTTTATAGATTTTATAGATTTTATTTATTTTATAGATTTTATAGATTTTATAGATTTTATAGATTTTATAGATTTTATAGATTTTATAGATTTTATAGATTTTATAGATTTTATAGATTTTATAGATTTTATAGATTTTATAGATTTTATAGATTTTATAGATTTTATAGATTTTATAGATTTTATAGATTTTATAGATTTTATAGATTTTATTTATTTTATAGATTTTATAGATTTTATAGATTTTATAGATTTTATAGATTTTATAGATTTTATAGATTTTATAGATTTTATAGATTTTATAGATTTTATAGATTTTATAGATTTTATAGATTTTATAGATTTTATAGATTTTATAGATTTTATAGATTTTATAGATTTTATAGATTTTATAGATTTTATAGATTATATTACATTAAGATTGATTTAAACCTTTTATTATAACTTTTTTGTTTTTTAAAAATATCTTTAATAATAATCAACCAAAAAACTCATTTTATATTTATTAACTACACTATAACTACACTACACTATAATCCTCTTAATTTTAAATACATTAGACTCACTCCCTGACTCTTCTGCCATTGTCTATATTCTACATTATAACTGTATTTAGCACATTTTCAACACATCTTTGTTCCTAACACAAAGTGTCAAAATTGTAAATAAATTAAGTTAAATATATAATCTTCGTGCGACCATTCGAAATTATGGCCCAAAATGGCCTGCTGACAAATGACAAATTATCTACAACATACACTCGAACTTTTGGCCACAAATCTCTGTATTTAGCCATTATCAGTTTTACTCATTTAACATCCACCCTATTACAAACTGTGCCACATCTCTACATTATCAACCTAGACCTTCGCTTTCAGTTCAACTCTTACCTTGCGAATGACCTCCCAAAATACCCTCTTCCTCATTTCTTTTTTACACTGTCTGCTTTCATGTCTCATTCTCTTGGCCATGAGTTGAGTTTGGCAAACTTTTGATTATTAATCAAAATAATTGGCCATCAGCAGCTTTAGCAGCCGCCACAATAATTAATCTTCTTATGGTGTAACTGTTGCCAGTATTCGGTACATTTTGCCTAAAAGGCTTTAATAAATTTTAAATACATCATACGCAAATTTAATTTACAACGATTTTCTATTCCGACAGTTGACACACACATCGATTATGTTCATAAATGACTGAGTGCTTTGCATGCATACGAACTTAAATCTTATAAATCAGTTGGGAATTAATATTGTGTCGCTTATAATTTAAGTGGCTTTTGGTATCTTAAAATTTCATTCTTGGGTGATGCTGTATTTAAAATTAGTCTCTGTCTTATCACAAAAATTTTACGAATTTTTAAATTGTAGAAAATGAATATCTAATACATTGTGTAGTAAAATCAAATCAAATGAATACAAATGTATTTAACAATACATGAAATTTTGTAAAACACCTTTTTCAAACGAATTTCTAATACGTTATGTAGTAATATCAAGTTAAATTAATACAAATATATTTATAAATAAATTAAAATTTTATAAAACATTTCTTTCAAACTACATGTATGTGTTTGTTTCGAAAAAAATGTTTTACAATATTTATATTTATTTATAAAATTATTTGTATTAACTTCAATTGATATTACTACATAATGTATTAAAAATTCGTTTACTACATTAATTTGTTCGGTTTAATAATACAATTAAGATCTGTAGCAAGTCAACAATATTATTCTCATCACTAATATGTCATCTCTGTGTTCGTTGATTTCAAATAATTAATCATACATCAGAAACGTCACAAAATCAATGTATCCGTCACCAAATCAACGTCTGTTCATCTATGCAAATGTGTTGTGCAAATAGTTTATTGATTGGCTAAGACACTACATACAACAACATAATATGATACCAAAAACAACAAGAACAATATTAAGAAAATAACAACTAGAATATCTATGTAGACAAATACAACTAAATGAATAATAGCATTATTAAATTATCACAATTAGTATGAAGTGACAATGATATGAATGCATTAAGACATTCGGCAGAAGGAAAGTGTCTCTGCAATGAAGTAACTAAATGTCTATTATAGAATGTTATAATGGAAGATATTATGAAATTTAATGCATATCATTGTGGTTTAATATATGAACTACATATGAAACCACAAATATTATGGTATGGAACACATAATATGAAATAAACTGTAAACGTCACTCATAAGTAAGAGGAGGTAATTATTTAGAAAATTACTTAATAAGTTAAATTTAAATTTATTTGGTTTACATTAGTTTTATGAGTGATCTTAAAAGTGCTTTAAAACTTCAATTTTTGTTTTTGCATATTTTATGCAATTATTTTAATATAATTTATCAAATTGCATTTTTTATGGAAAATTTTATTTGCATATTTTACTTGCATATTTGCATATTTTACTGGCATATTATATTTGCATATTTTACTGTTCTTTTCGCATTTTTATCCTTTTAATTTATTTGCATATTTTCATGCATATTTTATTTGCATATTTTACGTACATGAATATACGTATTACGAGTATATGAAAATACGTATTACGAATATTTTACTCGAATATCCAATTTGCATATTTTATTCTCATATATTACTTACATATTTAATATGCATATTTTGTTTGGATTTTTTACTCTTTCATTTTGTTTGCATATTTTACAGTCATATTTTATTTGCATATTTCACTAAAATGTTTTATAAGTGTATTTAATTCTCAGTTTTTGCATGTTATATGCAAATTTAAAATAATAGTTTTATGAAATTATTTTAATAAAATTTATGAAATTGCATATTTATGCTTTTATGCAAAATTTGACATACATTTTTTTACTTGCATTATCTACTCGCATATTTTATTTGCATATATTATTCGCATATTTCACCTATATATTTTATATGCATATTTTGTTCGCATTTTTTACACTGCATATTTTACTTGAATATTTTTCATGCATATTTTAATCGCATATTTAACTTACATATGTATATTTAATTCGCAGTTTTATTTCGCTTATTTTATTTGCATATTTTACTTGCATATTTGACTTCCATATCCTATTTGCATATTTTATTCGCATATTTAACTTACTACTTTATATGCATATTTAGTTCGCATTTTTTATCCTTTAATTTTATTTGCATATTTATTTGCATATTTTACTTGCATGTTTTATTTGCATTTTATACTTGCATATTTTACATGGATATATTACTTGCATATTTTTGTGGCATATTTAATTCGGATATTTTACTTTAATATATTACTTACATATTTTTCATTTGACTCGCTTATTTTTTGCATCTTACTTGAATATTTTACTTGCATATTTTATTTGTACATTTTATTTACATCTTTTATTTGCATATTTTATTTACATATTTTATTTGCATATTTTATTTGCATATTTTATTTGCATATTTTACTACATATTTTATATGCATATTTTTTTCGATTTTTTAGTATTTACTTGCATATTTCATATTCATATTTAATTTGCATATTTAGCTTGCATATTTTATTCGCAATTTTTACTTGCATATTTTTTTTTTTATTTTTCTTGCATATTTTTGATGTTCTGTTCAACAACAATAAATATAAATTTGTTTGCATATTTTTCTGCATATTTAATAACTTTATTTTTATAAATATTTTAGGTATATTTTTTTTGAATAAATTTCTTGATGCTATGTTACAAATTTCATCTTGTGTATTTTTGGCATTTAGTCAAAAAAAAAACTGAAAAATTGTCAAAAATACAAATAAAATGCAGAAATGTCTAAATGCCTGAACAAAAATTATGCAGATGTTTCCTAAAATATGCAATTAGGCAAATGTGTGAGAATAAATTGCAATTGCACAAATCCGAATGCAAGTCTGAAACTGTCTCTATGTTGGTATAAAATTCTAAATGAATATATTTGAATTTGTATCTTTATAGCCTAGCACAAACTCTTGCCAACACTTGCTGTGCCTCGACACATTCATAATTCACATTGAAATGGAAGCCTGGCTGCAATGGATGAAAATATTCTTGCCATGCAGCATGCAGCTAGTTTTGAATATATATTGAACGTAGCTATATTTGTGCAATATTTGTGCAAAGGTAATTTCAAAAAAGGAAAAATACAAAAAAAAACAGACAAAAACAGACAAAAACTAAAATTTGTGCAATGACAATTGCAAAATTCTCAGCGCTGCCTTTGGCATCTTCGAGCAGCTGGCGGCTGGCACAAGGATGCGTTAAAAATAAATGCAGGAACAGTCAAAGAAACAAATGCAGAAAGAAGACACAAAAGAAAACAATATGCAAAACAAAGCCATTCACACATGGCGGATGTAGAGGCGGAAGTAGCAGGAGGCAACAGAGTTCAATATGGCTGCCGGTGAGACATTCATTTCCTTAAAATGGTTGCCAAAGGCAGCAGCAGCACTTCAGAGAAAAGTGGAAAGTGTCTGTGTCGTTTGTGTGCAACCAGTACGTTGGCAACAAGTAATGCATGTGTTTTTAATAAAGGATACGATCAATTGTGTGACAAAAAACAATTGTTTGCATTGAGTTATTGTTCACAGCATGCGTTTGACTGCTTAAAATTTAATATTTTTTACGTATCTTTATTTTATTTACTTATTTATTTATTTATTTATTTATTTATTTATTCATTTATTTATTTGTTGTACTTAAGATTTAATGATTTGTTAATTGATTTTTATTTATTAATTATTTATTTATTTAATTTAATGACTGGGTGATTTTTAGACTTTATGATATATAGATTTATTGATTTATTAACATATTAATTTATTGATTTATTGATTAGTTGATTTATAGATTTATTAACATATCGATTTATTGATTAATTGATTAATTGATTTATTGATTTATTGATTTATTGATTTATTGATTTATTGATCTATTGATTTATTGATTTATTGATTTATTAACATATTAATTTATTGATTTATTGATTAGTTGATTTATAGATTTATTGATTTATTAACATATCGATTTATTGATTAATTGATTAATAGATTTATTGATTTATTGATTTATTGATTTATTGATTTATTGATTTATTGATTTATTGATTTATTGATTTATTGATTTATTGATTTATTGATTTATTGATTTATTGATTTATTGATTTATTGATTTATTGATTTATTGATTTATTGATTTATTGATTTATTGATTTATTGATTTATTGATTTATTGATTTATTGATTTATTGATTTATTGATTTATTGATTTATTGATTTATTGATTTATTGATTTATTGATTTATTGATTTATTGATTTATTGATTTATTGATTTATTGATTTATTGATTTATTGATTTATTGATTTATTGATTTATTGATTTATGGATTTATTGATTTATTGATTTATTGATTTATTGATTTATTGATTTATTGATTTATTGATTTATTGATTTATTGATTTATTGATTTATTGATTTATTGATTTATTTATTTATTGATTTATTGATTTATTGATTTATTGATTTATTGATTTATTGATTTATTGATTTATTGATTTATTGATTTATTGATTTATTGATTTATTGATTTATTGATTTATTGATTTATTGATTTATTGATTTATTGATTTATTGATTTATTGATTTATTGATTTATTGATTTATTGATTTATTGATTTATTGATTTATTGATTTATTGATTTATTGATTTATTGATTTATTGATTTATTGATTTATTGATTTATTGATTTATTGATTTATTGATTTATTGATTTATTGATTTATTGATTTATTGATTTATTGATTTATTGATTTATTGATTTATTGATTGATTGATTTATTGATTTATTGATTTATTGATTTATTGATTTATTGATTTATTGATTTATTGATTCATTGATTTATTGATTTATTGATTTATTTATTGTATTGTATTAACTTAATGATTATATTTTTATTTTTTTATTTTTTGAGTTAATTATATGTTGTTCCTTTTGTGTCATTAAATTTTATACTGAAGTTAAGTATTTATCTTATACACTTGACTTAATTTTTGTATCCTCTTTTTTAACTTATTTGGCCTTTAAAAAGCTTTTTTAAAATAGCAAATTTCATCGATACAGAAAAGCTTAATGCAAGTCTGCCCTTTTATCACCCACAACCTCATGTTAAGCACTTTGACGTTATTGAGAAAATACGCTTCCTACTCCTACTACTTTACGTTGCCACAGCAACCGGTCATTAATGTGGCATGTCCTTCATTTATAATTCCACCGAATCGGATACTGTGGCGCCCCCAAGTGCATGAGCTTAAATACAAGTTAATGTGCTTGAAAAAAGGCGCAACGGCAAACAGGAAAAAAATAAGGAAAAATTAACATAGTTAAAAAGGACATAAAAATAATATAACAAAGTGATCCTGCTAGTAAATGAGTCCTTTGCGCTCGAGGGAGCAACACGAAAAATACCCAAAACGATAAAGATTTATAATCGCACTCGAAGGAAGCAACAATGACTAAAGGATGTGCACACAAAAAAGGATAATCAACAATGAAGTAGTAGTGAAATGTTGCGCGTTGGTAAACAGCACCAAATTAGCAAAATAAAATGCAATATAAATTGAGTAGTTTCAGAAAAGGGACATTTTTCGACATTATTAAGCCGTTCGCTAGGTGCACACGACCAAATCCAAGCGGCAGGATACTCGAAGTGTCAGCGACAATTTAACAAAAAGGACACGCTATTAAAATGGCGCCGTGGGCACTGCAACTACATAATAAGCAAAACTAGTCAAAATTGTAAGACTGCTTTTAGGCATGAATTGTTAAATTGCAATAGTTTCTATTTTAATTAATTGCAGAATTTTTGTAAATTTTAAATAATGTTTTTTAGTGTTCTTTTGATGCCCAAGTATATGTCAAATAAATGCAGCCATTCACATACTTCGACTTAATTGAATTGGCATTTATGTGGCTGCCTAAAGGTATGCAACGCAAAATTACAGATGCTGCTATCAACGCGTCAAAAAATGAAGCAATTAAATATTTACTTATTTGAGTAGTTGTACTTGTTGTCCTTGTTCTACACATAAATTAAATATTTGTTGTTTGCGGTTGAAATTGTGGATGATGTTGCTGCCGATGTCATTATTGTTGCTCTTAATAATTGCATTAATTTCAAGCATTTATTTGCCATATTGTTTTATATTATTGACTACTGCATATGTTTTCTGTGTGTGTGTGTGTGTGTGTGTGTGTGTGTGTGTGTGTGTGTGTGTGTGTGTGTGTGTGTGTGTGTGTGTGTGTGTGTGCGTCCTGTGTCTGTGTGCGGCAACGGAAACCACAAATTCCTTCCGGCTCTTGTTTTATTTGCATTTAATTAATAATAATTGCAATTATTTTTTCAATTACTGAAAATTTATGCTACATGCGTTCAACACAATTATATTAACAATAATAATAATTTGTAAGTTTATTGCAGTATTTTATTGTTATTAATATTGATTTTAATAACTGCAACTTATTGCGATTTCAATGGGTGCAGCAAACAATTGTGCCAATAAGCAAATAATCCACTTATTCAAACAAAAATAATAAATCAAATATGGTGAAAATGTTATGGAAACTGAAAACAATTAACATGGTATTTTAAAATTTATGAAGACACAAAACTATATTAAATAATATTCAATACTAATAAAAAATATCAAATTCAATAAATCAATAAATCAATATATCGATATATCGATAAATCAATAAATCAATAAATCAATAAATCAATAAATCAATAAATCAATAAATCAATAAATCAATAAATCAATAAATCAATAAATCAATAAATCAATAAATCAATAAATCAATAAATCAGTAAATCAATAAATCAATAAATCAGTAAATCAGTAAATCAATAAATCAATAAATCAATAAATCAATAAATCAATAAATTAATAAATCAATAAATCAATAAATCAATAAATCAATAAATCAATAAATCAATAAATCAATAAATTAATAAATCAATAAATCAATAAATCAATAAATCAATAAATCAATAAATCAATAATTCAATAATTCAATAAATCAATAAAAATATCATCAAATCTACAAATCAATAACTCAATAAATCAATAAATCAATAGATCAATGAATCAATAATTCAATAAATCAATAAATCAATAAATCAATAAATCAATAAATCAATAAATCGATAAATCAATAAATCAATAAATCAATAAATCAATAAATCAATAAATCAATAAATCAATAAATCAATAAATCAATAAATCAATAAATCAATAAATCAATAAATCAATAAATCAATAAATCAATAAATCAATAATTCAATAAATCAATAAATCAATAAATCAATAAAAATATCATCAAATCTACAAATCAATAACTCAATTAATCAATAATAAAAAATCAATAAATCCTCACATCCAGAAATCAATAACTCAATAAATGATCCAATATATGAATCAATAAATAAATCATCAAATCAATAAATCAATAAATCAATTAGTCAATAAATCAATAAATCAATAAATCAATAAATCAATAAATCAATAAATAAATAAATCAATAAATCAATAAATCAATAAATCAATAAATCAATAAATCAATAAATCAATAAATCAATAAATCAATAAATCAATAAATCAATAAATCAATAAATCAATAAATCAATAAACCAATAAAGCAATTACCCAATAAAAATAACATCAAATCTACAAATCAATAACTCAATAAATCATCACATCCAGAAATCAATAACTCAATAAATGAACCAATATATAAATCAAAAAATTAATAAATCAATAAATCAATGAATCAATAAATCGATAAATCAATAAATCAATAAATCAATAAATAAATCAATAAAAATATCATCAAATCTACAAATCAATAACTTAATAAAACAATAATAAAAAATCAATAAATCAACACATCCAAAAATCAATAACTCAATAAATGAACCAATATATTAATAAAACAAATAAATAATAAAAAAAATAAATAAATAAAAATAAAACTTCATAAATATTAAACTTTGTATTTGTTAATTAAATTGTAGCAATGACCATTTTAAGTTCTTTCCAATATAATCGCACAGATTACATTTACTAAATTTGAAATTTTGCATAGTTTTAGGCATATCAATAAACAACTCAAGTCATCATAATGCATTTGCATACAAATGTAATATTTACATAGCGCATTGCAGCAACATTCAGATTGCAGATTGAAGGCATACATCAGCATGCCATGGCTGACTGCTGACTGGATAACCTTTTGGGTCCAAATGAAATTTATACGCATTAGATTGATATTCAAATAACATGTGCATAACATGCCTAAAAACATGCAACATTATTTGCATATGTGTGTGCGTAGATTATATGCGTTTTGAAATTAATTGAATTTTGTTTGAAGTTATATTTTATAGTAATATTATGTGCTATATTGAATAATGGGTAGAGTTATTATTTATTTGTTTTGAAATTTAATATTTTTGATGAAAAACTAAAAAAAACAAATTACAATTTTAATACTTTTTTTATTTAATTTAAGTATTCACTTTTTTGTGACGGAGAATTTTATTATTTACTCAAATAATTTTTTTTTATAGTTTTTATTTATTGCTTTAATTAGTTTAATTTAATTAATTGATTTCAATGATAAATCAAAAGTTTTTTTTCTGTCTATTTTTAGGACGTAATTAAATCAAATTATTGTGAAAATTCAAGTGATAAAATTTTCACGTTTTTGTTAATATGTATTTCTATATATTTTACTACACTTTATGGCTGCATATTTTTTGCGCTTTTTAATTTAATTTTAATAAAATGAAAAATAAATCAAATTATTTTGTCGTTGCATATTTTTTTGGCTGCATTTTCAGCATAGAAAACACGTGCTGTCATTTTTTGCGCACAGTCTCGCTAGTCAATAATGCAACTGAGTGGCAACGCTGTCACAGTAGCACTCACTAGGGAGTATGCCATGTAGCCAACGTGAAGCTGAAGCATAAAATAATTTAAAATATAAAAAAATCTATAAAATTGAAATTCAAAATAAAAACATAAATATAATATTAATCTTTGTGACGTGTCCTAATTTTCCTGATAGTAATTTAGGCGCATAGACTCGGTCACACACAGCCACTAGAGTTATAGAGACTGGTAAAGAAAGAAAGAAAGAGAGCAACACAAATTCACAAAAACGGCAGCCATGTCGACGTAGTAAGGTTCGTCTGTGGTCTCATATGTTATGCATGCGCCATAATCATAAATTAGTATTCAATTTGCACATCAAATTGGCTACCGTCGTCCGTTTGCCGTTCGTTTGTCGTCCGTTTGGCGATGTTACGTAGTTCGTGTTGTGGTATTGCATAACACAAGGCTTTGCGCAACGTTAAAGCACAACAGTCGGTCGTGCCTGTTGCTGCTAGAAATTGTTGCTCTCGGCAGTGCCGTTACTACTCTTTTGGTGGCTTGGTTTTGCTGTCCTTTTCTGTTCCAAATTTTGAATTCACGATGTGTGTGTGGCATTAGCGCGACAGTCAAATGAATGTGTCGCAATTTGCGCAGTGTTGCAGCAATAATTTATGTAATTTGTAAGCCGACGCATAAATTATTTGTTTGTTAGTTTTAGTTTTCATATTAGTTGGATAATGTTGTTGCTAATGTATTAATACCTTTTGATTTTACAATAGTTGATATTGTATCCAGGGACCGCAAAGAACCGGAATTGAAACCGTAATCGGAACCGTTTCGATTTTTGGAACCGAAACGGAAACGAAATCGTTATTAAAAATGTGTGGAACCGAAACGAAATCGCTATTTTATTAAATATTGGAACCAGAGCCGGAACCGGTAATCCAAAATGTTGTAGTCCCTGTCTGGGACCTCAAAGAACCGTAACTTAAACCGTTTTGATTTTTGTAACTGGAATCGGAAACGTTATTAAAAAAGTATGGAACTGGAAACCAAATATTTTATAGGTTGGAACCGAAACTGATATTTTAAAAATCTTGAAACCAAAACCGGAACCTATATTCCACAGGGTCAGGGACCGCAAACAACCGAAAGCAGAACCGTTTCGATTATTGGAACTGGAATCGGAAACCTTATTAAAAATATGTGTGTGTGTGGAATCGAAACCGGAATCAAAATCGGAACGCATATATCTTTTTTTTTTTGTTGAAGCCAGAATCGAAACCAGAACCGCTATTTTAAAAATCTTGGAACTAGAACCGGAAGCGATATTCTAAAGGGCTTTAGTCTCTGCATAGAATAGGAAATATCCGGGTATATAGTAATTAATATATTTGCTTAGGTAATAAAAGAACCTTTTCAACGACTTATCGACGTTGATACTGCAATACCGCCTATCGACATTTTTGAATACCATATAAGCGGTAAATTGCACAGAAAATAAAATATTGTTTGAGCCTCAATTCTGCACAGACTTCATCCAAAATTAAGTATGACATAACTAGTAATGCCATTTATCTAATTAATCCGACCACCATAGCATATAAAACGGGATTATGACACAGAATTGTGCGTAATTTTATTATGAAGTTAGGCGGTTTTGGAGTATTATTGACGAAATGTTTCGCTCGTGCATTAAACACAGAGAACACTTTTGGTTTAATGAGACTTGCAGAATTCGGTCAGTTCGAAAGTGAAAGCCTTTCGGAATTGGGTGTCTGCTTAACAGAAATGCTGATAATGAAAGAAATCGCATGGAGGCTAGGAATCGCTGTAATGCCGTGATATCACTCGAAAAGTTTCTTTACGAAGAAAACGCGCATTATAAGATCCTACTCTACCACAAAGGTAGCACAAATATCTGGTGATTTGTAACGAGGGTGAAGAATCAGACGACTACTCCAACTCTTATAACCATTGATCCGTTTAAAAAAGCCCGTCATCTACTTTGTCTCTTCTTAAATGTCGAAGATACACTTTCTAACTCTGGCAGTTAAAAGGTTCTAGCAAACCTCTTAACAAAGACCCAATATTCCAAAAATCTCCGAGAGGGGTCTTGCCAATAGAGTTGATTTGAATACAAGTAAGACCCAATGTAGTATGTCATCACACAAATGAATACATTAAACCTCCCACCCCTCAATATGACTTATGTGGATATTGTGGAGTCTGCTACTCTTAACGTTCTGGGCCTATCAATTCAATGTGACCTCCTTTCAAATGATCATATATTTGATGAGTCGAAACGGTGCATATATTTGATGGTTTTCTGAAAGAGTACAAAACATACTTCATACCTTCTGAAATACAATTGTCATAATTCGTACAATTCCTCCTAGGAGTTCCTGAACCAAATTCAAGAACGTGCGAGATATTTAATAGCGGACGAAAATATATCATCCTTTATTGAGTCTCTTGAGCACCGAAAGACAGTGGGATGTGTAAGTCTTAAGTTTTATAGGTACTACAATGGTAAGTGTTCGCGAGAAATACATGAAAATACATTCCAGCAGGTCGTGTGTTCATTTGTTCCACTCGGACATCGAACCAAGCCCACCTAACATAGTCCACTCAACAGAACCATGTATTAAAGAGAGAATTCATTTTACAGTCGCACGCTACATTTGTGAAAAAATATCCCTGCGTCTGTTTTTCCGACATTTTTGATATTGGTAAATTCTAAACAAACATATACCATGTTTGGTTAATAAGTTAATCACTTCAATACTATTATTAGTTTTGACTTTGAACATTGCCATGATGTTCAAATAAGACCTTCCCAAAAAGAGTAAACTTAGATCAGACAAAATATTAAATATCGTTCAAAATTATCTCTTTTACATACTTTTTGATAAAATAAAATTTGTTGAAATCTTTTGTTCTTAAATAAAATTAGAAGTAGAACAAAAAAACTCAATAATAATTGCGCTTTTATCTGCAAACGCACCTAAAACTGCTGCATTGTCTACGTGAGAATGGTCGTGGAAAGTGGAGGAGGGGAATGGTATTGTGGGACTCCCAGTGTTGCCATGCATTGTTTTCAAATTACGAACAATGCCGTCAGACTGTCAACCGAAACAAAGAGACAAAGATAAGCAGTAGCAGCTCAAAGAAATGCTGCCGCTTCAAGTACTTTGTGAGTTTTTGTAGTTGGTTGGTTGGTTGAGGTAGAAGTGACTGGCAGTGGTGGCCAGTAATTCTTGGTGCTGTTTTTGTAATTTGTGAAAATACTAACAACAACCACAATGACGACAACAAGACAAAGGCAATAACAATAAACTTGAAAAGCACATAATTTTCACTTAACGCACCTGAACAAAGACTTCACTCGTCAGTTGCTCAGCTTGTAACAAACACAAAATAGAAATTAAAGGATAATAAAATGAAGAATAAATTAATAAAAAAAAAAGACAAAAGTAGTAAAATTAAAGGAAAAGAAGAAAAAAAAAAGAAAAGGATAAATAAACAGGTAGGGATAAATTAAGTATTAGATATTGAAATGAAGGTGGATATGGAAGTTATGAATAAAGAAGGTATGAATAGGGAGAAGTAGATAAAGAAGCATGGATAAGTAAGATATGGATAAGGAAGGAAAGGATAAGAATGTTATGGATAAGTTATGGATAAGTTAAGGATAAGTTATGGATAAGTTATGGCTATGTTATGGATAAGTTATGGATAAGTTATGGATAAGTTAAGGATAAGTTATGGATAAGTTATAGATAAGGATGGTATGGATGATAATAATATGGATAAGGATGGTATGGATAAATATGGAATGAATAACTAAGGTATGGATAAGGAAGGAATGAATAAAAAAAGATATGGATAAGAAAAGATAAATAAGATATAAATAAGAATGGTATGGATAAAGAAGTTATGGATAAGGAAGATACTAATAAAAAGATATGCATAAAGAAGAATAAGGGAAGATATGAAAGGTTAATATAAATAAGATATGGATAAGGATTGTATTGTATAGATAAAGAAGGAATGAATACAGGATAATGAAGAATGGAGAACGGTATGGAAAAGGAAGGTATGGTTAGTAAAGGAATGCATAAGAAACGTACGGACACAAGCATGTTTTGGAAGAGAATGGTATGGAAAAGAATAGTATGAATAAATTAGGTATGAATAAATTATATCTTCTTTATCCATAGGTATGGACACAAAAATGGATGGATAAAGAAGGTATGCTTAAAGAAAATATGGATAAACATATGGATAAAAAAAATGTATGGAAGGAATGAAAATGGAAAGTATGGATGAGGACCATATCGAAAAGAAAGATATGTATAAGGATTATATGGATAGGAAATGAATGGGTAAGATAGAGATAAAATGGTATGGTTAAGGAATGGAGAGGAGCTGGTAATAATATGGGAAGTATGGATATGGAAGTATAAATAAAAATGATATGGATAGTGAAAGTATGGATAATGATCGTATGGTTATGGAAAATATGGATATGGAAGTATGAATGGATATAAAAGATATGGATAAGGCAGATATGGACAAAGAAGTTATGTATAAAGAATGGGCAGGTAAATATGGTCGTGGTAAGAATGTTAAGGATACAAATTATATGGACAAAGATAGTATGGATAAGTAAGGTATGCATAATAGAAGAATATATAAGAAAGGTAAGGATATTGAAGTTGTGATAAGGCAGGTATGGGTAAAGATATTCATAAAAAAGGCATGAAAAAGAAAGTTATGGATAAAAGATGTGCGGATAAAGAAGATATGAAATGAGAAGGTATGAATTACCTCTATTAAGATATGAAATTAGAAGGTATAGATAAAAAACGAATGGATAAGGAAAGATTGAATAAATATAGTTTGGGACAGAAAAAATTGGGTACAGTCCGTACAAATAAAGAAGGTATCTAAGAGAAGGCATGAATAAGACAGGTGGGAATAAGTAAAGTGTGTATGAGAAAGGTATCAAATGAGAAAAACATAAAAAGCATGGAATGGATAAGAAATGCCTTTGCAATTATATATCAAATAATCTTTCAGAAAAGGGCCTGAAGGTTTACTCTTTATCGCGATTCTAAAGTCAATGGTATTCGAAAGTCAATTATTTTCTATCGGATAGGGAAAGCATGAATACATATAGTTTGGTTAAGGAAGGAATGTGTACAGACTACACCCAGAAAAAAATACTATATAAAAAATAGTTTTTTACTATTAAAAATATTCAATAGAATAAATTATTATTTTAATCGGAAAATACCATTAAATACTAGAAAATAACATGACATTGCCATTGAGTTTATATGAAAATTTTTATTTTTTGTATACTATTAAATCAATAATTGTCCTATTGACCAATTTTAATGGGATTTGATGGAATTTTTTCCTGGGTGTTTGTAGATAAAGAAGATATCTATAGAGAAGGCATGAGTAAGACAGGTATGACTAAGAACAGTATGGACGAGGAAGATATCAATAAGAAAAGCATATGAAAGAATGGAATGGATAAGAGCAGGCTTTTGAAATTATATATCTAATATAATCTTTTAGAAAAAGACCGGGGGAGTTACTCTGTAACGCGATTCGAAAGTCAATTTTATTCGAAGGACAAAGCAACTCGAAAGCAAAATAACATAATCGAACTCAATTGCAAATCTAGTGGTGTTATTACTTTGCTTGTTTTAATTCGAATATTCCAAATTTTAATGCGAAATTCACACTACTATTTATTAGAATGCGAGTAGTATCATTTTCGAATAGCATTACAGACTAACCGTCCAGTACTTACTAAAAAAATGCCGATGTTTACGTTTTATTGGGAATATTCCGACTGAGGAGCGGTCATTTTGTGGATCTGAAAGCACGATGTATAAAAAATACAGTGCTAAAAAAAAAATTATTTAAAAGATATTGTCGAAAATCGAAATACAATTTTGACGACTGGTTTAATTTCTCCTTCAATCAAAGAACCTCGATAATATTTTCAACCCAGTCAGTCTTTGAATAGGACTCAAAACTAGTTAAACGAAGACAAATAGGTCTATTTTAAATTCTGCATGGAGCACTGATTGTGTTTTTCAATTTTCAATGAATTACCCAAAGCTTTTCAATGCAACCTGCTTAACGCTCAGCTGCAGATAAGACAGGCATTATTCGAAGACAAGAGTGGGTGGTATTTGACTCGGACTATTCGACTATTACCCCAGTATAGCTACTAGGAGACTGTCCCACAATGGCGTTGCCAGGTTATGAGTAAACAATGGGTTGCATTTGAGTGCTTTGTCCATGTGCATGCTACGGTCCATGGACGATATTTACTGAGTGGAAATTTATTGCTTCAGGTGGGCAGCAGTTTGTTGGTTGTTGCCGCAATTGGTTCTTTTGTTTTTGAACAAACAATCAGACAAAGCAAATCAGACAAATAGTGGTGCAACAAAATAAAAGAAAAATGAACAAAGGAGAAGGTTTTGTTGTGCGAAAAAAGAAACCGTGGGAAAATGCAAACCGCGCAGATTTTAGAACAAAGGCGTGCTGCGACGTTTTATAATGCTGAGTTGTTTTTTTGAAAGTATTTCAATGTTCGAAACCGTGACTTTCGTTATAATTTATTTTAAATAATTTGAATATTTATTAAAACACATGCCAAATATTCAAAAATTCAGAGGACATCCCGAAGAAAAAAGAGAATTTTCAGTATTATATTTTGATAGGGTATCAAAATCAAAGCCCTCTGCTTTCGAGTGCACAAAGCTCACTAAGCTTAGCGCAGAAATTGGATATTTTCAAGGCGGATTAAATTTCTAAACTAAAGCCCAATAAAAATGGTGATTCAAATGAAGGCGCTTAAATTGACAGCACAACAAATTCAAAAGAAAAAAATGTCAAAAATACAAAATAATATAAAGAAAAAATGGCTTAAAACGCAAATCCGCGCATATTTATGCTGTAGCCACGTTGAGCTTAGGTCATTTTCCGCGCTGAAAGCAGCTTTAAAATTTGACACAACTTTTATTTGTCTACAAATAACTTTTTCTTTCATTATTCGTTCAAAATGCAAATGTAAAAAAATAAAATATACAAAATAAACCAACAAAAATAAAAAGGAAGTTTTGTAATTATGTGTGTCCTTGCCAAAGCCAAAACAAGCGCCACGTGGCAAGGACCGTCGAAATTTTGTGAAAAGGAGGATTTTGCATGAAGGCAGTTAACGGGTCTCGTTGTGCGAGCATCACGAGATAATGCGACTTTGAAGTGGTCGTGGCCTAATTTTCGGGAAATGTCAGCGCTGTTAGGTTGGGTTCATGCGGCTGCGGCTTTGTGGTTTGTTTGCAGAGATGCGTTAATTATTTTGCATAAAATGTTTTGAGTTTTTAATTTCATTGTTTTCTAATTAATTTGTACGACTTTTACTACAGAGTCAATTCTTCAATAACATTTTAATTTTTATGTAAATAAAAAAATCAATTTAAATCCAAAATTAATTATAGTCAAAACTCAATTTCATACTAAAAATTCAAATTTTCACTATAAATTCAATTTTTCACTAATAATTAAATATTTCACTATAAATTCAATTTTTCACTAAAAATTCAATTTTTCACAAAAAATTCAATTTTTCACTAAAAATTCAATTTTTCACTAAAAATTCAATTTTTCACTAAAAATTCAATTTTTCACTAAAAATTAATTTTTTCACTAAAAATTAAATTTTTCACTAAAAATTAATTTTTTCACTACAAATACAAATTTTCACTATAATTGAATTTTTCATTAAAAATTCAAATTCTCACTCACTCAACTACTAAAATTGAATTTTCCAATAATAATTCAAATTTTCACTATAAATTCAATTTTTCACTAAAAATTAAATTTTTCACTAAAAATGCAATTTTTCACTAAAAATTCAATTTTTCATTAAAAATTCAAATTTTCACTAAAATTAAAATTTTCACTAAAAAATTAAATTTTTCACTAAAAAATTAAATTTTTCACTAAAAATTCAATTTTTCACTAAAAATTCAAATTCTCACTTAAAATTCAAATTTTCACTAAAAATTCAAATTTTCACTAAAAATTCAATTTTTCACTAAAAATTCAATTTTTCACTAAAAATTCAAATTTTCACAAAAAATTCAATTTTTCACTAAAAATTCAATTTTTCACAAAAAATTCAATTTTTCACTAAAAATTCAATTTTTCACTAAAAAATTCAATTTTTCACTAAAAATTCAATTTTTCACTAAAAATTCAATTTTTCACTTAAAATTCAAATTCTCACTTAAAATTCAAATTTTCACTAAAAATTCAAATTTTCACTAAAAATTCAATTTTTCACTAAAAATTCAATTTTTCACTAAAAATTCAATTTTTCACTAAAAATTCAATTTTTCACTAAAATTTCAATTTTTCACTAAAAATTCAATTTTTCACTAAAAATTCAATTTTTCACTAAAAATTCAATTTTTCACTAAAAATTCAATTTTTCACTAAAAATTCAATTTTTCACTAAAAATTCAATTTTTCACTAAAAATTCAATTTTTCACTAAAAATTCAATTTTTCACTAAAAATTCAATTTTTCACTAAAAATTCAATTTTTCACGAAAATTCAATTTTTCACTATAAATTCAATTATTCACTAAAAATTAAATTTTTCACGAAAATTCAATTTTTCACTAAAAATTCAATTTTTCACTAAAAATTCAATTTTTCACTAAAAATTCAATTTTTCACTAAAAATTCAATTTTTCACTAAAAATTCAATTTTTCACTAAAAATTGAATTTTTCACTAAAAATTAAATTTTTCACTAAAAATTCAAATTTTCACTAAAAATTCAATTTTTCACTAAAAATTCAATTTTTCACTAAAAATTCAATTTTTCACTAAAAATTCAATTTTTCACTGAAAATTAAATTTTTCACTAAAAATTAAATTTTTCACTAAAAATTAAATTTTTCACTAAAAATTCAATTTTTCACTATAAATTCAATTATTCACTAAAAATTAAATTTTTCACGAAAATTCAATTTTTCACTAAAAAATCAATTTTTCACTAAAAATTCAATTTTTCACTAAAAATTCAATTTTTCACTAAAAATTCAATTTTTCACTAAAAATTCAATTTTTCACTAAAAATTCAATTTTTCACAAAAAATTCAATTTTTCACTAAAAATTCAATTTTTCACAAAAAATTCAATTTTTCACTAAAAATTCAATTTTTCACTAAAAAATTCAATTTTTCACTAAAAATTCAATTTTTCACTAAAAATTCAATTTTTCACTAAAAATTCTATTTTTCACTAAAAAATTCAATTTTTCACTAAAAATTCAATTTTTCACTAAAAATTCAATTTTTCACTAAAAAATTCAATTTTTCACTAAAAATTCAATTTTTCACTAAAAATTCAATTTTTCACAAAAAATTCAATTTTTCACAAAAAATTCAATTTTTCACAAAAAATTCAATTTTTCACAAAAAATTCAATTTTTCACTAAAAATTCAATTTTTCACTAAAAAATTAAATTTTTCACTAAAAATTCAATTTTTCACTAAAAATTCAATTTTTCACTAAAAATTCAATTTTTCACTAAAAATTCAATTTTTTTTCACAAAAAATTCAATTTTTCACTAAAAATTCAATTTTTCACAAAAAATTCAATTTTTCACTAAAAATTCAATTTTTCACTAAAAATTCAATTTTTCACTAAAAATTCAATTTTTCACTAAAAATTCAATTTTTCACTAAAAATTCAATTTTTCACTAAAAATTCAATTTTTCACTAAAAATTCAATTTTTCACTAAAAATTCAATTTTTCACTAAAAATTCATTTTTTAATCTGCTTTATTAATTTAATCTACAGCTAATAAAGAAGCTTATTAATGAACGCGCTTAGAAACATAAAATAAAGCAAAATCCTGAGAGCTTTCTGCTGTTGTCTGGATTTTAAGTTTGGAACAAAGGTATCTAGTATACTACGAAACATACTACTTTATAACAGGAACCACATGTGGTTGTTGTTCGTAGTTTATATGTGATGTGAGGGTGTTCGTCTATATATGTTTTCAGTTATCCATGCTGAAACTTTTGTGCCATGAAAAGTTTGGAATACTTTGTAGTACAGTTTTTGATTTGTTTTTGTTGTATTTATATTTGTTGTACTGTCTTCTTGTTTATTATGGATTATCACAGCATGCGGGACAAACTTATACCAGTAACTTTTCGGGTTGCATACTTTCGGGCGCAGCCATATACGACGTGTGCATGTTTGAATATTTTGATAAAAATTGGATTTTTTTCATTGATATATTATAGCATAGTTAGTGCCAAATTGAATTTGTATTGAATACTTGAATTTTCAAATAAAATTTGAAAAATTTTATTTGAAAATTCAAGTATTCAATACTTGAATTATACTTGAAATATTCGCGAAAATATTTAATTTTTAATGAAAACATTAAATAAAACATTAGTGAAAAATTTAATCATTATTTTACAATAAAAATTTAATTTTTATGGATAAATTCAATTTTTTGTGAAAAATTGAATTTTTTTTGAAAATTTTAATTTTTAGTGTAAATTTGAATTTTTAGTGAAAATTTGAATTTATAGTGAAAAATTGAATTTTTAGTGAAAAATTGAATTTTTAGTGAAAAATTATATTTTTAGTGAAAATTTGTATTTTTAGTGAAAAATTTAATTTTTAGTGAAAAATTGAATTTTTTGTGAGAATTTTAAATTTTAGTGAAAAATTGATTTTTATGTGAAAAATTGCATTTGTAGTGAAAATTTTAATTTTTAGTGAAAAATTTAATTTTTAGTGAAAAATTTAATTTTTAGTGAAAAATTTAATTTTTAGTGAAAAATTTAATTTTTAGTGACAAATTTAATTTTTAGTGAAAAATTAAATATTAAATTTTAAAATATTTCTAATTATAAATTCAAAGCATCTTAAAAAGTCCCAACATTTTTAAATCATAAACTGTAGCCCTATAAGTTTCATGAGTTCATGAACTGTCTGAAAACTCGAAATAACACATATTATGCGCTACAATCTGCTCCAGTTCTGCTGCCTCCTTTGCATGCACCCTATCCTACAAGTATCACAACAACAATGCAGCTCAATTAGTTGCCTAATTATGTAGATGCATTTCACTGCACCAGATGCATATTAATTGATGCAACTATGACGACGACGATGATGATGATGCCGACGACAAAAACGAACAAAACTTAAGGCCGGGTTGCATCCAACTGCCTGCAATTTAAGTCGCTGGGGGAAACATTCAACAAACAAAGGGCCCGACGAACCCTTTCGCATATCCTGTCTACGAAGGCGTTGCAACAAACACTTGTGTGAGAGGGAGCTCATCAGAGACTTATTGTTGGTGTTGTTGTTGTTGCAGTTGTTTGTTCTTGTGCTTGCTTCATGCAGCACACGACATGTTTGCCGCTGACTTGCAGAGCAACTCGAAAAGTTTTGATTTATATTTTATTCATGACAACGTCTTTAATGGCGGCAAACAAGTGTCCGTTGCTGAGCAAAGATATGATAAGCAAGAAATATGTGAAATTAGAGTGTAGTAATAACAAGATAGAGAGAGATATGAGTATGAGGTAGAAGACGCGATAAGTTTTAATGATGTTGCTTTTCAAATATTGTGGAACCTACTCTAAAATAATAATTACACTTCAACTCAACTTAGAACTTAAAAAGAGCTATAAATAAAGTATTCTTAAAGTCAAAGTAGCTTGTGGAACCTATTGGGAAGGTTACTAGAGCAATATATGAAGGATCTTTAAAGCCACACTGATTTGTGGAACCTATTAGCTAATAAAAGTACCTACGTACATTTTTTAGCTTTAAATCAAAATTGAGCACAATGAAGTTGTTCCAAGGCAATAAAACTCTTATGGAACATATTCTAAAGTAATTTTAACCACTTTAGATATCTTAAAGCCAAAAAATGTACTACAGTGACCTGTGGAACTTATTCGAAAGTTACTAAAAATATTAAGTTAAGTCCAAAATATTAAGTTATTTCATTAGAAAGGGTATGATATGAGAAAGAAGGCGCGATTAATAGAAAACACTGTACCTTAAATACAAACTAGACGAATGTAAAAAGTCAATTAGGTTTCAATAATGTTGCTTCTAAAGCTTTTAAAATATTTTCGAATATAACCTAAATTAATAATTACCATTTTCTGTATCTTTAAATTGAAAGAGAGCCAAACATAAAGTATTTTTAAAGAAACAGTAACATGTGGAACCTATTAGTATGGTTACAAGAGAAACTTATTAAGGGTATTTAAAGCCATAGTTATTTTTGGAATTTATTAGTCAGTTAAAATACCTATCATTATTTACAAACTACATTTAAATAAAAATAAATAATAATAACCAGAAAAGGAAACCTTGTTTAATCTCCTCGAAAGTAATAATTATCATTTTAGTTGTCTTAGAACTTAAGGAGTATACAAATTTAAGTGATATTAATGCTACGATGATTTGTGAAACCTATTAGAAAGTTATTAGATTAAAATATTAACTTCTTCAAACTGTCAAACTGAATTTTTGCCCTGTGGAGCCTATTAATATTTAATGATGTGTATCTAATTAAAATGTACATTTTATACTTTTTATATTTAACATTATTGGCTCATTCATAAATATCTTAAAATTAAAATTTACATTTTTGACAATTTCCACCAAAAATAACATTAAAATTATTTTAAATTTTAATGTTAAATTTAAATAGTTTATTGTTTTAATTATTTTTAAGCAATAAATGATGCAGTAGTTTTACTTGTGGAACCAATTATCACTTAAAATTTTTAAATATAAAAAAAAATACGTTAAAAGTTTTTAATTTTGTAGTAATATTACTTGTGGAACATATTATCAAAGAAATTTGATATTTATACAACTTAAAGAAAAAACCAAACGTCTTAATTTTTAGATGTGGAACATACTTTTATATCGATATTTGTCAGTATAACTATTCAATAAAATAGAAAAAAACTTTAAAAATTTCAGTAACACAGAAATATGTTTTGTGGAACCTATTTGAGTTTTTCTGTATATTTTTTAATCAAATTATTTAATTAACCACAATCTCATACTCAGTGCACAAAACAAATATATAAAAGTACATTTATACAAATATGGCGTGTACATTCATATGACAGACACATACTGCTGACTGACCCCAAAAACGATTGCCAAAAATACCAAAAATGTATATGTTGACTAAAAATGCTGACGTCCTCAACATATTAGCTTGAAATATGAGCATAACAGCCAACACAGCAAAACTCAAGGCATTACTGTACATAACAACAACAACACCATATCGCAGGACATCATAGAACAGTGCAGGACATTGCATCATATCGCATGACATGGCAACGCTTCTCATTTGCCTCAAGCGACAACAGCAGTAGCAGCAGCCATTTTGTGAAATAAACCAGCGGTCATGCATTTTGCTGCAGGGTTGCCATGTGTAATTTATGACACTTGAAGACCCTAACAAAGATGGCGACAACGATGACGACGCCATTGCAAGCTTCCTAACTGCAAAGTAATTAAATTGTCTGCAATCAAAAATGTTTGTTTTTATGCTAAGGACATCCAAGTATTTGTGCTTGTATTAAGTAGCATTGAGTAATGATAAAGCAGAAATGTGATTTCAAATGACATCGTTAATAAATTATGTATTTATTAAATAAATACTGAGAAAATTAAGACTATATTTATGAAAATATAAATACGTTCCACAACTTTTACTTCCACTTTTAAATTTTTCAATGCATACCTGAATATATCTATTCATTCTACAACTTTTAGTATCACTTTAAATTTCTATTTTCAATGCATTGCTGGAATTATCAATGAGTTCCACTACTTTAAACTCTTTTCCAAATATTATTTTTTATAGATTTCATTTTATGTTTGTTTTAAATTAAAAAAAAAACTATACACAAAATATTTGGCAGAGAATTTAAAGTAGTAGAACTTATTGATAATTTTAGCAATGCATTGAAAAATGTGTTAAAAAGTTGTGGAACATATTTAATCCAGTTTTGGTTTTTCTGAAACATTTATATATTTATAAAATAATTAACAATTAATATATTTTTATATATCTTAAAAATATGTTGTATAAGTCTTAATATTTTATTATTTTTATTAGATACAATACGTTCCACAGCACATACAAATGTTGTTCATAGAGATTTTTAATGTATTTTTATAATTTTATATAAATTACGTTCTAAAGTGTTTTAAAATATTTACAGAGATGCTTATAACATTTTAATGTATGTTTGAAGTTATCGGCTAATTTACTGGTTTGGGTGGGTATATTTTTCAACATAAAAATCCACGGATACAAAATCCACATTAGTGTCATATGTAAATAATTGTTCCACAATTGAATTTGTATAATTATTTTAAATTTTTAAATTACATTTTATATAATATGGAAATGTTTACAATATTAATACATGTTTTTTACTATTTGTGGAACATATGTTGTGGGATAAATTATCTTTTAATCAATATGATTTAAAAATAAATTAATTAAATCATATCGATTAATAGATAATTTATAACACAACACATGTTTCACAGTTTAAAGTAAAACATTTACCAATTTTTTTTTATTATATGTTCTTCTATCCCTTATTCCTCTCCATTTTAGCATTCAAAAAAACATATATTTTCCCTATTGTATTATACTGAAGTATCAAGAATATATCAATTCATAATAAATATACCAATAGATTCCACAAATAATGATATTCCATTGTAAAGCAATTAATGCTATTTTTATTCAGTCTTTCATCACACAATAGAATTTTACATTATGAGCCATAATTTTTATGTTCCAAAATTGAATTTATATTGTTATTTTACACATTTAAAAATTCATTTTTCAATATCGAGAAAAGTTTACAATATTCAAATAATTTTATAAAAAAAGTATTGTCTTTAAGGTATTTTTAAACATACATACTTATTGATAAATATTGTATACCACAACATAAGTTCCACAGCTCAAAATAACACCTAATAATATAAATAAAACATTTTCTTGTCCATCACTCACTTGTTGTTATACCTACACTTAACTCTAGTCACTTACTGTTTCTTACACATTAACCCCTTCATCTTTATATTCCACCAAACGTATATTGTAACAAACCCTAGTGTCAATATTATGATTAATTTAAAAGCAAAGTAACAACAAAGCATAACAACTATGATGATATCAAAACAAAAACAACAAGAAATATCCATTCATAAGAAACCAAACTACAAGACAAACTCAATAGTCAAAACTTTGACGTTTGCCAAAATGTGTTTCAACTTTACGTGATGATCTCTGTAATATACGCGACTAACAATGAAATGAAAACCATGCCAAATATTTCAGGAGTTAAGATGTGTGAAAGTTTTACTGTGGCAAAAATAATATATTAGAAAATATTATATATTGGCAGAAACACTATTTTATTTAAAATAAAGTAATAACTAAGCGTAATTGTGAACTTAAAGAATTATAATTATTTTATGATAATTTTTCATTAAAATTTTTTTATTATTTATATAATATGTTTATTTTCTAAGTTAAATTTCAATATAAAATTGTGGATTCTATTGTGTTTTCTTCTATTGAAGTACATTATATTGTTTATTTTAATACTCTTTTTATTTAATGCTTTGACCTGTTTCAATTTCAAAACATTTTAAATTCGTACATTCTTACCATGTAGCTTAATACATTGTGGAATGTATTTTTGATATATTTTTTTTTTTTTTCAATTCTATAATAATTGAAAATTAATTTAAGAGAAAATGTTATTCCTTAATTGATTTTTAAAAATGCAATTAGTTTTTGAATTTTTAGTTTATTTTTAATATTATATCCTATTGTAGAACGTATTACTTTCTTTATATCTTTTATTCAGAATTTTAATTTCAAACTAAAAAAAAAAAACATTTAAAATACAAACATTCTTACCTTGTATATTAATACATCGTTGAAAATTCATATTTTAATTTATTTTCCTTCTGAAATTTTTAAAACTAATTTGAAGAGCTAATGTTATGCATAACTCGATTTTTAAATATACAATAAGTTTATATTTTTGAGTTTAATTCTTAAATATGATAATACATTGTGGAACGTATTTTTTCTTCAATTATTTTATTCAGTATTTTTAGTCAATATTAAATTTAACATAACATTTTACTCATCAATCGATTTTAAAATATACAATAAGTTTTTGAATTTTTAGTTTATTTTTAAATCTCATATTATGTTGTGGAACGTATTATTTTCGAGAATTGAGTTTCAATGAATTATATGAAAATATATAATACAACATTAAATTTGTTATGAGTTTAAAGTAAATATTTTTGTTTCAAATTAATCTGATACTGCTTAAATGTATTGTGGAACGTAACTAAGTTTTATAGTTTAGTAGAAAGCATATTAATTTAAAAATAATTAAATGTTAAACATTGCTAATAAAATTTGTTTACCAACAAGAGAAACATTCATAATACTAAGAATTTATACCAACAATATATTAAATCACTTGTGGAACCTATTGCATCAAATGTTAAAATATTATCAAATTCTTTAAAATTTCAATTAAATTACTTAAAAAATAACTTATAAATTTGCTTGCATATACTTCGTCTTTTAAATAATAAATAAAGCAGTTTTGTTTAGAAAAAATCAATAGTTTTCCGTATAAAATGGAAGAAAAATCAATTTATCCTTTTATCTTGTTAAATTTACGTTATTATATTTTTTTATATTTTTCCATTTAGTTGATCCTTTGTAATTAACATGCTTGAATGCTTTTTTATAATTTTAACACACACACAAACAACTGCTGCAGGATATGCATATGTCTGATGCGCGATAGCAACAGCAACCATATGCTTTATAACTTGGCTAAAAGCCACAATAGTGTCGAGTACGACGTAGTTTTTTTGCATGTTATAGATGCATAAAAATTTGTTTATCAATTTTTATAAAATGTTTTTAAGAATTTTTCAATTTTTTCGTATATAATTTACACAGTTTTTATATGGTATAATAATATTTAGTTTTTTTTTATAAAATTATAAGTTTTATAGTTAATTTATACAACAATTAACACAAATTTATCTAATTCCGTCACTCCGAGAAAAATTCAACTTTGAACCCCAAGTTGAATTTTTATTGTAAAGTTTTATCATAGTTTTTGACAAATAGAAACGAAATGTCTATACATTTTTATTTATTACGTGCTCTTTAAATAGTCCTTAATTAAAATAAAACTGAAAAAACGGTATTAGAATCAGGTTATGGCAGTAATCTTACATTTTACCTAGGTTTTCTATTAATACTTATTAATATTTTTAATTTCTCTTTATTTCAATTTTTTTAATTACGTCAAACGTTGCGTATCATATAAAAAAAAACATTTATACTTAGCAAATAGTTAGTTATCTTTAAAATTAGAAGCCAGCCAAAGAAAGTTTCAAAGGAAGTTACAAAGGAGTCTACATCAAGCTAACTCCAAGGACAACAAGTGTGTTGTCACAACAACATTTAACAATAACAACAAGAATAGTGGTAGCAACAAAATTTTCAAATATCTTTTGGCAACGATAAAGATTTCTGTTGCTGCCAAATTTTCAGTTTGCATCCAACGAAATGTAAGGCAAAGCCACAACTAATGGTTGTGTTTGCCTTAAACAATTTCTGCGGTTGAAAACCACGTCAAATTAGACTGACAACAAAAGATGAAGAGTAGAAGTAGTGGCAGCAAAAAGTTGCAGCAGAAATAGTAGCTGGAAGTGGTGACAATACAAAGTCCTAAAGCAACAGACTGCTTGTAGTTTGTGGCGGTTGCAACAAGGCCGCACAGTACAAGGACACGTGTCCGCGCGCATATTTTTGTCGTTTGCAGAAATGTTGTGACTAAAACTTTGACCATGAATATTTTTCACTGAAAATTAAAATTTTCACGACAAATTCAATTTTCACTCGAAATTTAATTCATCACAATAAATTCATTTTTTTTACTAAAAATTCATTTTTTTTACTAAAAATTCAACTTTTCACTAAAAATTCAACTTTTCACTAAAAATTCAAATTTTCACTAAAAATTCAAATTTTCACTAAAAATTCAATATTTCACTAGAAATTCAATTTTTCACTAAAAATTCAATTTTTCACTAAAAATTCAATTTTTCACTAAAAATTCAAATTTTTATTAAAAATTCAAATTTTCACTAAAAAATTAAATTTTCACTATAATTTAAAATGTTCACCAATTTTTCATGAATTTTTCAATTTTTCATTAAAAATGCAATTTTTCTTACATATTAAATTTTTCACTTAAAAATTCAAATTTTTACTAAAAATTCAAATTTTCACTAAAAATTCATTTTTTCACTAAAAATTCAATTTTTCACTAAAAATTCAATTTTTCACTAAAAATTCTATTTGTCACTAAAAATTCACATTTTCACTAAAAATTTAATTTTTCACTAAAAATTCAAATTTTCACCAAAAATTCAAATTTTCACCAAAAATTGACTTTTTCACTAAAAATTCAATTTTTTACTAGAAATTAAATTTTTAACAAAAAATTTAATTTCTCACTAAAAATTCAATTTTTCACTATAAATTAAAATTTTCACCAAAAATTCAATTTTTCATTAAAAATGCAATTTTTCCTTAAAAATTAAATTTTCACTAAAAATTCATTTTTTCACTAAAAATTCAATTTTTCACTAAAAATTCAAATTTTCACTAAAAAATCAATTTTTCACCAAAAATTCAATTTTTCACCAAAAATTCAATTTTTCATTAAAATGCAATTTTTCATTAGAAATTAAATTTTCACTAAAAATTAAATTTTCACTAAAAATTCAATTTGTCACTAAAAATTCAATTTTTAACTAAAAAAATTTAATTTTTCACAAAAAAAATTCAATTTTTTAGTGAAAATTTAACCTAGTATAAAATGTTCGTATTTTTTGTATTTTTCTATCTTTTCTTTTACATTTCAATATGCTCTTTTATATCTACAATCCTCTTTAAGAATCTTATTTACAACGCTTTTACAATGTTTTTATAATCCCTTTACAACCCTTTTACAATCCCTTTAAAATCCTTTCACAAACATATTACAATACTTTCACAATCATTTTACAATCTTTTTACAATCTCTTTAACAATCCTTTTGCAATGCTTTTCCAATTTTTTTCCAATTCTTGTTTTTTAGTTTTCGGGCTTTAACAAATGTTTAATTAGCGCACACAGATTATAATTAATTTTATTATTTCAATAGTTTTTTTTTATAAAGCTACAAATTACTAAAGTGTCATCGAGTTTATTACATTTTTCTGTTGCTATTTACAAGACACTAACAAATCTAATAATCTCTGTCTGCAAAGACACTAAAACGTCAAATCACTACAAAAACACCTAATAACAAACTAAGTCAATAAAATGTTTATTAACACCCAGACATAGTAAGTTTGACAGGACACGCAAATACTTTGTGCAGGATAGACAAACACATCGAACAGCAACATGTCAACCAAGGTCTAACTGCTTTTATTATTTGGTGAGGGGTGGTTCTATGTATAAGCTATAAAAATGTTTGACTGGCTTAGATATATTGACATTGAAACTTACTATAAAAATAGAAAAAAAGTATACAAAGTCGAAGTGAAAATTAAAATGAAATTAAAAATTCTTAAATAGAATAAATTTACGTAATTATTTTTTTTTAATGCTTTTTAAATCATCTTAAAAATTAAATACTTTTCCAATACTTTTATAATACTTTTCTAATAATATTCTAATATTATTCCAATTCTTTTTTCAATACTTCTACAATATTTATGGAATTCTTTCTTAGTACTTTTTCAATACTTCTACAATACTTATGGAATACTTTCACAGTACTTTTACAATACATTTGCAATACTTTTCCAATACTTTTACAATATTTTTGCAATACTTTCACAATAATTTTACAGAACTTTTATCGGACTTTTCCAATACTTTTTCAAAACCTTTCCAATACTTTTCCAATATTATTCCAATACTTTTCCAATGCTTTTCAAATACTATTACAATATTTACACAATACTTTTACAAGCTTTTTAGAACACATTTAAAATCCCTAATTTAGAATACATTTTAAATCCACAAATATATTGCAACTATTTTACTATTCTTTTTCAATGCTATTACAATAATGTTTACAATACCCTTACAATCCATTTTTAGTTCTATTACAATAATTTAACAATTCTTTTCCAATTCATATCTAATTCTTTTTATTTATTTTCCATTGTTTTCCAATTCCTTTCCAATTATTATCCAATCATTTTCCAATTCTTTTCCAATTATTTTCGAATTTATTTCCATTCTTGTCCATTTCATTTCCAATTCTTCAATACTTTTTTACAATACCTTAACAATATTTATACAATATTTATACAATACTTTTATAATCTTTTTAGAATTCATTAAAAATTCTTTCGCTTATATATAACAATAATCCTAACAATACTGTTACAATACATTTCCAATTCTTTTACAATAATTTATAAATTATTTCGAATTCTTCTTTTGTACATATTTTCCAATTCCTTTCTTATTATTTTCCAGGTCTTATCAAATTCTTTTAAATTTCTTTTCCAAATCTTTTCCAATTATATTCCAAATCTTTTCCAAATCTTTTCCAAGACTTTTCCAATTCTTTTCTAATTATTTTTGAATTTATTTCCATTTCTTGTCCACCTCTTTTTCAAATCATTTCCAATTCTTAACCAATCTAATTCTTTTCAATTTCTTTTCCAATTGTTTTCTAATTATATTCCAATTATTTTCCAATCATTTTCCAATTCTTTTCTAAATATTTTGGAATTTATTTGCTTTTATTGTGCACTTCTTTTGCAATTTATTTCCAATTCTTATCCAATTATTTTTTAATTTATTTCCATTTCCTGTCCATTTCTTTTCCAATTCTTTTCCAATAATTTTCCAATTCTTATGCAATAATTTTCCATTCCTTCTCCAATACTTTCGGATTTTTTTCAAATTCTTTACCAATTCTTTTCCAATACTTTTGCAATTCTATTTCAACTATTTTCCAATTCTTTTCCTATAATTTTCCAATTCTTTTCCTATAATTTTCCGATTCTTTTCCAATTCTTTCCTATAATTTTCCAATTCTTTTCCAATTCTTTTCCAATACTTTTGTAATTCTTATACAATTCTTTTCCAACAATATTTACATTCTATTGATATTATTTTGTAATCATTTTACAACCATTTAGAAACTGATTGCATTCGCCTTAATTTCTTTAATAATTCGAAAACAACTTTAAAAAACGGTTATACATCTACGAAATAAAATTAGTACATTTTTAGATATTATATTTTCTGAAGAATGAATTTAAAATTTTTAAACTAACATAAAATCATTTTCTACAAAACATTTTCTAAACATTTTCCTTAAACCCCAACACAATTTAATGATTAAGTCGTCTTTTGCTGTCAGCCCAAAATGGTCTTATCACAGCAGGATATCAAGATGCAGCTTTGGCGGCATCACTTAGCCGAAAGGATATGCGCAATTGACTTTGGCAGTCATGTTGGCAATTTGCAGATATAGCAAAGAAGAAAAAAAAAAGAAAACAATTGAATCTCACAACACAGCAGGTTGTTTATTTGGCGCTTTCAAATGTATTGTTGTTTTTTTCATACTTTTTTACTTTATTTTTCTTATACAGTTTCTATATTTTTAGTTAGTTTATTTATTTATTTTATATTTTTCATTTGTTTTGCCATCATTTCATTGTGATTTTCTAATCTAATTTTTACGCTCTTGTTGCTCGCCGCTTGTTATTGCTGTCGTAATGTTATCCTGGCCATTATCCTTGCTGTGCCAGCGCAACAAAGTGTGCATTAAATGGCAAGAACCTCTTGTTACATTTCGTTTCCCTGCTGTGCTTATTCAACTACAACTCATTCATTTACACATTCGTTCTTTCTTTCGTTCACAGCAATCGCAGCAGCATTTCTCTAAGGACACAGCCACACAGCAGGACAATCGTCCTTCTTTGGTTTCTTACGTTTCTTGCCATTTCATTTCACTTCATTCTATTTTATTTGCTGTCATTTTATTTTAGTGCTACAGCTACTCCTGCTGATGCTGCTGTTGATCCATGTGAGTGTTTTTCATTTTTCATAAAACAACATGTCCTGCACAAGGATACCGAAAAACTAAAAAGAAAAACCAAAGCGTATCATTTTCAGTATTTTACATCATTTTTCTTTTGCCAAAAGTAGCTGCTCTTGTTCGTGTTGAATGGCTGTGTGATGTGGAATCCTCTTCCATCGCTGCGATATCCTGACAGCCAAGAACTTGATTGTCATCAGCGGTGATGAGCTTAATTCCCGGGCGACACTTTTCGACCAGCAAATAAAGAAAAGCCAATTTTATGCACTCGCGTTTTGGCTACCAGCAAGAGGCGGGGTTTTTTTTATTATTCTTTATTCGAGGGAGGAGTAGAGTCCTATGTAGCAATAGTTGGCGCATAATATAGTGCGAATCATTAACGAAGCAGTGGCACAAAATGATTAAATATTTTTCACTAAAAATTAAATTTTTTTACTAAAAATTCAATTTTTCTTTATAATTTTCACTATAATTCAATTTTTCACTACAAATTCAATTTTTCACTACAAATTCAATTTTTCACTAAAAAAAAATTCAAATTTTCACTAAAAAAAATCAAATTTTCACTAAAATTCAAATTTTCACTAAAAATTAAATTTTACATACAAATTTAATTTTTCATTAAGAATTCAATTTTTCACTACAATTTAAATTTTTCACTAAAAAAAATACAATTTTTCACTAAAAATTAAAATTTTCAATAGAAATAAGATTTTTCAATAGAAATTAAATTTTTCACTAAAAAATTCAATTTTGACTAAAAGTTCAATTTTTCACTATAAATTCAATTTTTATCTAAAATTCAATTTTTCACTATAAATTCAATTTTTAAATAAAAAATTCAATTTTTCACTAAAAAATTCAATTTTTGACTAAAAATTCAATTTTTCACTAAAAATTCAATTTTTGACTAAAAATTCAATTTTTCACTAAAAATTCAATTTTGACTAAAAATTCAATTTTTCACTAAAAATTCAATTTTTCACTAAAAATTCAAATTTTCACTAAAAATTCAATTTTTCACTAAAAATTCAATGTTTCACTAAAAATTCAATTTTTCACTAAAAATTCAAATTTTCACTAAAAATTAAATTTTTCACTAGAAATTCAATTTTTCACTAAAAATTCAATATTTAACTAAAAATTCAAATTTTCACTAAAAATTCATTTTTTCACTAAAAATTCAATTTTTCACTAAAAATTAAATTTTTCACTAAAAATTCAATTTTTCACTAAAAATTCAATTTTTCACTTAAAATTCAAATTTTGAGAAAAAATTCAATTTTTCACTAAAAATTCAATTTTTCACTACAAATTCAATTTTTCATTTAAAATCATTTTCACATAAAAATTCAATTTTTCACTAAAAATACAATTTATCACTAAAAATTCAATTTATCACTAAAAATTTAAATTTTTCACTAAAAATTCAAATTTTCACTAAAAATTCAATTTTTCACTAAAATTCGATTTTTCACTAAAAATTCAATTTTTCACTAAAATTCAATTTTTCACTAAAAATTCAATTTTTCACTAAAAATTCAATTTTTCACTAAAAATTCAATTTTTCACAAAAAAAAAAACAAATTTTCACTAAAAATTCCATTTTTCATCAATATTAAATTTTTCACTTAAAATTCACATTTACACTAAAAATTCAATTGATCACTAAAAATTCAATTTTTCACTCAAAATATATTTTTTTCACTAAAAATTTAAGTTTTTCACTAAAAAAATGTCATTTCAATTTTTCTTTAAAAATTAAATTTTATACTAAATTTTTTTTTTCATAAAATTTTAAAATATTTGATATTTATCATTTTCACAATATTGTACAAAATTAATTTTGTCTTAATGAAGTCAATAAAGTCTCCTCTGACTTCTCACACACACGCTCAAAATGTAAAATATTCTTGCAATAACGCCTAAAAGCATGCAACACTAAAATACCAGTTAGCTCTCGCGCACATTTTATGCTCACGCGCGTAAGTAATGAAAATTCAGTGCCCAAAAAATAATATCACATTTATTATGCTGGCGTTTATTGCAGCAACGTTTAATGTTTGTGCGCTCAAACCATAGATAATACTATTCACAGGACCTTGCATTCCGTTGTGCCACCAAACAATGACCTACTCCCCACTGTCATTTGTTATATGGCTCTCGTTGGTCGACATCGTACTCGTTCTCGTCCTCATGTTGACCATGTTCGTCATGGTCTGCTTTATTACTCGATGTCCGTTTAATGTTCATTACATTTATATTTTGTTTATTTCATTTCAGTCCATACCATTTCTACGTAACGTCTAATCGTTGTGCATTGTCGACTTTGGCGCTACTTTTTATCTACCTCTTGTTTTACTCTATCTATTTCTTGTTTTGCTGTTAGTCATGAGTTGCATTTTTTTTATTAAAGAGTGCAGTGTTATTGCGCTTCACTACTAATTCTTATTCAAACTGTTTTTCTTTTTCCTAAAATGTAGCGTTTTTCTACTTCATGGTCGTCTTTTGAATTAATTTATTTTCCTCGTCTCGCATGTGAAAAATGAGCACGATTTCGTATTTTATAAACACATTTCATTCCAACTGTTTCTTAATTCAGTTTCAAGCAAGTAAAGTGAATTTATTGTTTAATAAAATTTACGAAATATCATAGTGCAAAGAAAATTTAATAATATTATTTGTGGGTTTTTATATATATTTTTTTTTTACTTTTTAGTCATTTGATTACTAGAGTTTTTGTAATTCTCTATTTGCTGTTTGTGTAAAATTTTATAATTTGGCTTTTTTATTTTTATTTTCTTCTGAAAATAAGTTGTACATGTTTTTATTTTAGATTATAAGGCTAATGGCAAATTTTATCAAACGTAAGTTCTTTCAAATTTCATGAACAATGTAAGTTACAAAATTTATAGTGTGGTGAGTTTTAAGTGTGGTGGGTTTTAGTGTGGTGAGTTTTAAGTGTGGTGAGTTTTAAGTGTGGTGAGTTTTAAGTGTGGTGAGTTTTAAGTGTGGTGGGTTTTGTGGTGGGTTTTAGTGTAGTGAGTTATTGCGTGGTAAGTTTTCAGTGTGATGAACTTTTAATGTGATGAGTTTTTAAGTGTGGTGAGTTTCAAGTGTGGTGAGATTTAAGTGTGATGATTTTCAAGTATGGTGAGATTCAAGTGTGGTAAGTTCTTAGTGTAGAGATTATTAGTATAGAGAGTTATTAGTGTAGAGAGTTATTAGTGTAGTAATTATTTAATATGGTGAGTTTTAAGTGAGGTGAATTTATAGTGTGATAAGTTTTTAGTGCGGTGACTTTTAATGGCTGTGAATTTTTGCTCCTTAAGATTTCAACTTCTCGAGTGGTAATTGGTTAGGCTGATTTCGCATCCGTCCGTGATCAGAATATGATAACGCATCCCTATCAAAGGTCGGGAACAGGATCGACTAGGATAATACTAATATCAAATCCACGTAAGGCAGTCTGATTCATCCTTGATATAAAACCTACTTAATTGAAACTGATCTGACAATTATGAAAAAAAACCTGATTGGAAATCGTATTATTTTGAAATGATTGAGATGTTTTTAAAAACCTTTTATAATAAAATTGGGTAACAAAATTATTCTCATAAAATAAAATAAAATGCATAAGAAATACCAATTCTGAATATTTTTAAAATATTGAATGATTTTTGTCATTGCAAAAGTTATTGAGATAACATTGTGATTTTCAAAGAGTTGGACTTTGGTAAAAGCAGTTGCATAATAATTTAAATAAGGATCAAATTATGATCAGAAAGCATGGTCAGGCAACCTGATCAGGATAACAATTTCAAATTGCATCATGTTTTGAATCAGATACTAATGTGGAAACCTTATTTAATCAGACAAATGATTGCATTGCAATTAAACTAAATGTCTACTCTGGTATTTGTGGTGACTTTAAAGTTTGATAATTTATGGAATGGTGCACTAAAAATGTAAAGTGTCATCTATTTCATGCAGAGATTCTCAGACAACAGAAAATATGTACTTTTCATACACAAATACAAACTTACCTTACTGTACTTCGCGGTGTCGCTCCATTTAAAAGCAAAATCTAAAATAAATATATAAATACAAAATTAAAAAATTGCAAATAAAATATTATTTTTTTATATTCAAAAGAAAAACTAAAATAAAAAACAGAATAATATTTAACGTAATTGTACCATCTCCGTTACCTGAACCTAAATCCGTCATTTCAGTTTTTATTTTTTTATGTTTGATGAGGTGATCTGTAAACTTTAGTTCAAATAGATTTTAGATTTAGGAGATTTTTTTCATGTATTTTGATTATCAGCGACGATTAGAAAAACCTTTTGAATTTTTGTAATTCTCGACTAATCGTAAAATATTGGTTTTAAAATCATTTCATTCTTTAAAATATGCGTGAACCGTTCACTTTATAAAAAAAATATGAAATTATTGTCTATTTTATGACTTACGTAATAATTCAAAAACTTGAGGCAATCTGAAAAAACTCAGTATGAGGTCATCATTAGAATCTTGAAATCCATCACGGATAATTTTTATACCCTACACTAAGAGTGAAAGGGTATATTCAGTTTGGTACGCCGTTTGTAACACCCAGAAGGAAGCATCTCCGGTATGGAAAAGTATATATATTCCTGATCAGCATGACCTTTTGAGTCGATTTAGCGATGTCCGTCCGTCTGTCCGTCTGTCCGTCTGTCTGTCTGTCCGTCTGTCTGTCCGTCTGTCCGTCTGTCTGTCTGTCTGTTGAAATCCCTACTACTTTTAAAATTGAAGAGCTAGATAAATGAAACTTATAACTTAGATTACTAATATACCTACGCTGTATGTGCGAAAAAATTGGCGAGATCGGTCCATTGTGACCTATGATCCGACCACTTATGTTCAAATACCTCATATAAAATGTACATAAAATGATCAATTCTTACGTATACGTGCTTAGGTAAACTTTTTGGTCAAATATATATTGATGTCATGCTCAAATACATGATAATAATGTTTTCCGGCGAAAAGACTTGTGGTTCACAAAAAAAAAATCGAAATTCGGTACACCTACCCATTTGTAAATATGGGTATCAAATAAATGGAAATTCTTCAACGATTGAATGTTTGTAGTTATTTTCAGGATTCGTATACCCTGGTGACCTATATATCACTTTGAATGGTAACCACACATATGTGTAGGGTATTTATAGTCGGCTTAGACCGACTATAATTTTGATAATCCTAACTATCATAATTACACCTACTTTAAAATTTCCCATGTGATCTAACCTTCCCAACTGGTTTTTTGTTGTGCTCTGTTATTAATTAACAATTAGTGAAAAAAATCCCCATTAATAAATTAATCAGAAAATAATGACAGAAACATTGTAATTAATAGATTAATCGCACAGCGCCAAATAGCATAAAATACATTTTTGAGTTTTAATATTAAATGCACACACCTGTAAATCGCATACATTTTAATGACTTTTGGATTTTTGTGTGACTATTTTGATTAATAAGCACAGTGAACATTGCAACGAACGATATCCCATAAATCCACAAAACGAATACAATCGTTTTCACCTTTTTATATTATGATCGACAACAGTATTCCAAAAATAATTATATTTGTTGCTGTTGTAAGAAGTTACGTTGAAACAAATCGTAAAGAAATTGTAATTCTATATTTTAACCCTATAATAAACATTAAATGGTATAGTACTTCTTTTGGTCATCCGTTTGAAACACCAAGAAGAGGAGTGTCTGGTATGGAATCAGTATGAATCAGCGTAACCTCTTGAGTCGAAGTAGCGCTGTGCGTCTGTCTAATGAAATCACAGACAAACCAGAAGAGCTAGTTCGATGAAACTCCGCAGTTTGATTACTTACACTAGATTACTTTCACTATTAATTTATTGATAGTCGATTTTGACATAAGCTGGAATCAGTTAGTCGGTTACCCCATTTTCTCTTCTTTCTATCCATCCAATCATTCCTCTTATTCCTCCCCTTCCTCTCTCCTTCCTCTCTCCTTCCACTCTCCTTCCTCTCTCCTTTCTCTCTCCATACGCTCTCCTGCTTTCTCCTTCCTCTCTCCTCTCCTTCCTTCCAATCATTCCTCCCCTTCCTCTCTCCTTCCACTCTCCTTCCTCTCACCTTTCTCTCTCCATCCGCTCTCCATCCGCTCTCCTGCTTTCTCCTTCCTTCCTCTCTCCTTCCTATCTCCTTCCACTCTACTTCCTCTCTCCTTCCTGTCTCTTTCCTGTCTCCTTCCACTTTCCTTCCTCTCTCCTTCCTCTCTCCTTCCTCTCTCTTTCCTCTCTCCTTCCTATCTCCTTCCTCTCTCCTTCCTCTCTCCTTCCTCTCTCCTTCCTCTCTCCTTCCTCTCTCCTTCTTATCTCCTTCCTCTCTCCTTCCTCTCTCCTTCCTCTCTCCTTCCTCTCTCCTTCCTCTCTCCTTCCTCTCTCCTTCCTCTCTCCTTCCTCTCTCCTTCCTCTCTCCTTCCTCTCTCCTTCCTCTCTCCTTCCTCTCTCCTTCCTCTCTCTTTCCTCTCTTATGCCACTCTCCTACCTCCCCTTCCTCTCCTTCCTCTCTCCTTCCTGTCTCTTTCCTGTCTCCTTCTACTTTCCTTCCTCTCTCCTTCCTCTCTCCTTCCTCTCTCCTTCCTCTCTCCTTCCTCTCTCCTTCCTCTCACCTTCCTCTCTCCTTCCTCTCTCCTTCCTCTCTCCTTCCTCTCTCCTTCCTCTCTCCTTCCTCTCTCCTTCCTCTCTCCTTCCTCTCTCCTTCCTCTCTCCTTCCTCTCTCCTTCCTCTCTCCTTCCTCTCTCCTTCCTGTCTCTTTCCTGTCTCCTTCCACTTTCCTTCCTCTCTCTTTCCTCTCTTATGCCTCTCTTTATCCTCTCTCCTTCCTCTCCTTCCTCTCTCCTTCCTCTCTGCTTCCTCTCTCCTTCCTCTCTCCTTCCTCTCTCCTTCCTCTCTGCTTCCTCTCTCCTTCCTCTCTCCTTCCTTTCTCCTTCCTCTCTCCTTCCTCTCTCCTTCCTCTCTCCTTCCTATCTCCTTCCTCTCTCCTTCCTCTCTCCTTCCTCTCTCCTTCCTCTCTCCTTCCTCTCTCATTCCTCTCTCATTCCTCTCTCCTTCCTATCTCCTTCCTCTCTCCTTCCTCTCTCCTTCCTCTCTCCTTCCTCTCTCCTTCCTCTCTCCTTCCTCTCTCCTTCCTCTCTCCTTCCTCTCTCCTTCCTCTCTCCTTCCTCTCTCCTTCCTCTCTCCTTCCTATCTCCTTCCTCTCTCCTTCCTCTCTCCTTCCTCTCTCCTTCCTCTCTCCTTCCTCTCTCCTTCCTCTCTCCTTCCTCTCTTCTTCCTCTCTTCTTCCTCTATCCTCTATCTTCCTCTCTCCTTCGTGTCTCATTCCACTCTCCTTCCTCTCTCCTTCCTGTCTCCTTCCTGTCTCCTTCCACTTTCCTTTCACTCTCCTTCCGCTTTCCTTCCACTCTCCTTACTGTCTCCTTCCTCTCTATTTCCTCTCTCTTTCCTCACTCCTCACTCCTTACTCTCTCCTTACTCTCACCTTCCTCTTTCCTTCCTCTTTCCTTCCTCTCTCCTTCCTTTCTCCTTTCTCTCCTTCATGTCTCATTCCTGTCTCCTCCTCTCTCTTTCCTTTCTCCTTCCTCTTTCCTTCATGTTCTTCCTTTCCTTCCTCTCCTTCCTCACCCTTCTCTCCTTCTTCTCATCTTTGCTTTCGACGAGGGAGATCAAATTCGTTTCGAAGAGCGCGTTTCTCCGCAGCTGCCCAGTTTATGACGTTGGCATACCAGTCGAGTACATTGAATGGACGCTTATATTTTTTCTTAATATTCTCTCCTATAATTCTTACCTTCCTCTTCTTCCTTTACGTCTTTCACTTCCTCTTATACCATTTATTTTTCCTCTTCATCCCCTTCATTGTTATCTTGAACACATTTTCGATTTTATGAATCTTTTGTCTTTATTGTCTCTTTTGCCACCCTTGCTGTTGCTGCCCTATCTATGTTGTAGCTTCCGATAAAAACTCTAGCCGGAAGTTCGGTGTTAACAAAACTTCACAATAATTTGATACCCTTGCAATGGACTTTGTTTCCCGGAGTTGCTACTGCAAACGACGGCGTCGCGTCATTACGTCCGCTGCTGTTGTTCCCACTATTGTTGCCGTTTTACTATGAGTCGTATCCTTATTCTGCTGCTGCTCCTGCTCCTGCTGCGTCCAAGGATAACCATAAATACATATTTTGTCAGCTCGGTGCAGAGCAAGTGCCTTAATATCTTCCGCATGTCGTTTGCTTATCTGGCCAAAAGTATTACGTCGTCCGTCTCTTGCGCTTCGTCTCCGACTACTTCCGGCAGGATAACTGCACATTATACTTGCCCTTCAACCGCCACCAACAGTACAAAGCATATAATACGCAAAATAAACGAAACAGCAATGATTACGGCTCACACTCCGTATAGTATTTTTTTTCTTTTATCTTTTCTTTTTTTTAGTTTATTTTGTTATTTTTATTTGTTTTCAGCTCCATTTTTGCTCCATTTTGAGTGCCATCTTTGCGCTGCAATGAGGCGGAAATAAATTGCTTTGACGTTCGTCCTGCATCCTGTGTCCTGCGACAACTTAAGCAAATAGAAAAATAAGTTGCTGCGTACTCATTATCGCATTAGTCAGGCAAAGAGCAGGGGGCGGGACTCGAAAAACCGTCTGAAATGTTGAAGCAGAACGTGGAGGAGTAGCAAAACAAGTGGTAGGCGCTAAAGTGCTTCAAGACGAAGAGTGTCAGAAATGTTGACATTAAGCAGTAGAACGAACTAATAGTAGAAGTATAAAAAGTTGGGGCGCCGCCAAAGAAGTTGAAGTATATTAGTCTCGCTGGCGTTACGAAATGGACAAATTGTAGATAAGCCATGAAATGGCGGCGTTGATGCGTTGTAAATGTTCCGCGAATACAGCTTATTTGTCTTTATTTATATTAAATACAAAAGATTAAAAGAGGCGTTTTTTTATGATGATTTCAAAGTCATTAAAAAAAGGCAAAACATTTTGGGATAGCTTCAAAAGTTTTGAGATCTCTAAACTGTCGGCGTTTTTTTGTGATAATATTTGATAATATAATGATAATATTTATGTTCTTTTAGTTAATAATTAATTTTCTATAGTTTTGGAACAGAAGTTATTTATTTAATCATTTAAACATATCCCACACCAAAATCACGCAGTTATGAAAGGTTAGAAAAATTTTAAAATATGGTAATGTTGATAGTTGTTGTAATTAAGTTATTAAGAACTTTCAATTGAGTACCAATATGTAGTAAAAGGTTTGGGTGTACCGAATTTCGATATTTTTTTAGTGTACTTGATCACAAACTTAAACAGTTTGTTTACTTTGGTCAGTATAAAGCAAAAATCAATCTACGTTTTATATGGGGTAGTACTTTGTACATGTTTTTGTGTTTTTTGATTTTTTTTTTTTTTTTTTTTTTTACTTTTGGTTTTCTATTTTCGTTTTGATTTTGTTTTAAAATTTTCGTGTTTTTGAATTTTGTGATTTTTGTTTTGTTGGTTTTATTTTGTGTTTTTTATGTTGTGTTTTCAATTTTATTTTTGTGTATTTTCTTTTGTTTTTGTGATTTTGCTTTTGTATTTACGTTTTTTTTTGTGTTTTTGCTTTTGCTGTTGTTTATGTTTTTTCTTTTGTTTTTATATATGGCGTGTTTGTGTTTTATTATTGTATATATTGCACACGCGTGGACAAAACTAATAGTCGTATCGAAAGTTTGAACAATGTGAATAGAAGTTTTATTGAAAGTGAACAATTTATAAATCAAATTTTTCACATGAAATATTAAAATATCAAAGGTTACTTAAAATAAATAAATTGGAGTGTTTTAATTGACAGTGAATGTTAACACCCCCTCTCAATCTAATAATTTAAGTTCGCCTCGAAGTTGTTCAAATCGAACAGTTCCAAGTGATTTGGTAAAAATGTCTGCAAGTTGATCTTCAGTGCTTATTGGCAATATTTTCAACAATCCTTTTTCTACATAATCCCTCAGAAAATGATGTTTCACGTCGATGTGTTTTGATCTTTTGCATTCTGTATTCTTGGACATAAAAATGCATCCATGGTTGTCTTCATATATAGGAACAGCATATTCTACTCCCAAGATCTTCATGTCTTCTAAAATACCTCTTAACCAAATTGCCTCGGATGCAGCAGCACTAAGTGCGATGTATTCTGCTTCGCTAGATGATGTTGCTACAGTCGCTTGCTTCTTGCTGGACCAAGATACACAGTTACCAAATACCTTAAACATGTATCCACTAATTGACTTTCTGTCAATAGAATCGGAAGCCCAGTCAGCGTCGGAGTATCCAATAAAAATTTCCTCATTTGTAGATCGCTTAAAATGCATTTTTAGTGTCTTCGTTCCTTTCAGGTATCTCAATATACGTTTTAAAGTTTTCCAGTGAATTTCAGATGGTTTCTGCTGAAACCGACCCATGTACCCAATATGATAACATATATCCGGTCGTACGCATAGCATTAGGTACATGAGACTACCAAGCAATTCCCTATAAGGTTTAGTTGTTACACCTTCTTCATTGTTATCAATCTGCAATCCTTTCTCCATCGGTGTTCTCATTGAGTTACAATTGACCATATCAAACTTGTTTATAATTTTGTCAATACTCGCTTCTTGAGATAAAAGCATGATACCACTTAGTTGATCGTATTCAATTTTAACGCCAAGAAAATGTTTTAATTCGCCGCAATCCGTCATCTCAAATTCTTCTGATAGGTTTTGTTTTATGTCAGCAATCGTTTTTAATGAATTACCAGCTATAAGTAAATCATCGACATACAGCAGTATATAAATCGTATTGTCTTTTTTTGCATTGATGTATAAACAATAATCATGCATTGATCTCTTGAACCCAAGATTTATTAAAAATTCATTAATTTTTGTATTCCAGCAACGAGGACTTTGCTTCAGGCTATATAATGATTTTCTTAATTTACAGACCATATCTCCTTCTGCCTCCAGTCCATCAGGAACAGCCATGTATATGTCTTCCTTCAGAAGTCCATGTAAAAATGCAGTTTTAACGTCCAAATGATGAAAAAATAGTTTCTGCTGCACTCCTACTGCCAACAAAATTCGAATTGTTGTCAATTTTGCCACTGGCGCAAATGTTTCTTCATAATCGAGTCCATATTTTTGAAGAAACCCTTTGGCCACCAAACGTGCTTTGTATCTTACAGGTTTTCCATCTTCGTTTTCTTTAATGCGAAATACCCATTTTGATTTAAGCGGTTTTATGTTTTCTGGTCGCTTTATTAAACTCCAAACTTCATTCTTCTCCATGGATTGTAGTTCTTCGTTAACAGCCTTGAGCCACTGCTCACTATCAGAACAGTTTTGTAAATCGCTGAACGCTTCTGGAACACAATCCTTAATCGCCGAACCAACATTTACATTGTAACTTGTAAAGTAGTCCAAAAATTTGCGTGGGACTCGACCTCGTTCGCTACGCCTTAATGGAAGATCTTGTTCAATTTCCTCCACTTGTTCCACTTCATCGAATTCTAGATATTCATCTCCAGATTGTTCTCGTTCAGTGCCGCTTTCAATGTTTGCAGGAATGGCATCCACATCGTTCTCCCCCTCTTGATCATTACTGCATACTGCAATGACTTCAGGTTCTTCACAATGTTCGACGACATCATTATACACATAACTCAATTCGTTGAATTTCACGTCTCGCGCAATGATCACCTTTTTATTCTTGACATCCCACAGACGGTATCCACTAGGAGCATACCCAATCATAACGCATTCCATGCTCTTTTCGTCAAGTTTATGTCTTTTTTGAGCTGGTATCCAGGCATACGCCTTGCACCCGAACAATCGAATTTTGTCTAAATTCGGTTTGCTGCCATACCAGAGTTCCGCTGGGGTTTTGATTCCTTCCACTGCCTTCGTTGGACAACGATTTATTAAGTAAACAGCAGTATATGCAGCTTCTCCCCACATCGTTTTCGGTACATTTGACTCGATAATTAATGTGCGTATCTTTTCCAATAGACTTCTGTTAAACCTTTCCGCCACACCGTTTTGTTGCGGTGAATATGCCACTGTATTTTCGATTTGAATACCTTTTTCTTTGTAGAACTGCAGTTGATCAGCCGAAAGGTATTCCCGTCCTTGGTCACTTCTCAGCACCGATGTCTTAAAGTTGAACTTTGCCGTTACGAGAGCTTCATACTCCTTAAATTTCTCAAAAACTTCCGATTTTCGTTTCATGAGATATATCATACTAAAGTGTGTATAATCGTCTATGAAGCTAACATAATATCGGTATCCATCATATGTTGGTGGGGTAATGGGTCCACATACATCACTATGAATTCGCTCAAGTGGTCGCTTGCTCCGTTCACGCGTACCACTGAATGGCTCCCGGCACTGCTTACCTTTAACGCATATTTCACAAAGGCCAAATGATTGTACATTTCCAATTCCATGCACCATCTTGCTGCGCACCATTTCTTGAAGTGAATGTTGACTTAAATGACCGAGTCGTCTGTGCCATAACTTGCTTTCATCTTTAATGCATATATTTGCACTTGCGTGTTCCTTCTGCAAACTGACTTCATAAAGGTTGCCTTTTCGTTGTGCTACAGCAATATTTACGTCCTTGTTGATAATTACAGCTGTTCTACCTTTGAAGTTCACCTCTAGACCAGCATTGGTTAAACGACGAACCGAAATTAAATTATCGCGCAGATCCGGAACATACAGCACATCTTTTAAATTAACCAATGTGCCTTTATTCGTGTATCCACGTATGTCTCCAGCTTCCATTGCGATCAGGGATTCTTCACTTTTCGCCACATTAATTGTAATAGGCTTCTTCAAACGTTGAATGTTGCTAAAAATATCCCTGTCGTTTGCTAGGTGATCACTTGATCCTGAATCTAGCATGAACGACATATTGTCTTCGCGAAACTTGATGTTATACTTCCGATGCTTGCTTTCATTATTAAGCATGAAGCATGTTGCGTTCTGCGTCGCGTTGCATATAAAGCTTACTGCGTTTTTGGTTTCAGCCGATCCAGATGCCAAGTTTGCTTCTCTTTTGAGTGGCAGTCTGCAATTTGCTTTAAGGTGACCACGTCTGCCGCAGTTATGACACTTCCCATTGAACTTAAAATATTTTTCCTTCTTCATAACAAACGCAGATGGTGACTTCACGTCATCACATCTATCACGATCGGTCCTTTTTCTCTCTTCAGCCAGCAGCCGTTGCTTCACCAATTGAATGGTCAGCTCTTCCTTCTTCATATTCTCGAGAGCTGGATCAAAGCTCTCTGGAAGCGTTATGAAGAGCTGTGACACCAGATCGCTTTCAGCCAACGTAGCTCCAGCGGATTTCAGCTGCCTGACCAGGCCATCAAATTCAAGAAAATGATCCTTCATCATCACGCCTTCTGCTAGTTTCAATCGCGCCAACTGCTTCCTTATGATCGTCTGACTTGAAGCTGATTTGACTGCAAACACATCTTCCAGCGCTTTCCACATATCTCGAGCCGTACTTTTATCCTTAACGTAGTCCAAATAATCGTCCGATATACAGCTTACTATTATGGATTTAGCTCGCTTGTTCTTTTCGTTGTATTTGGAAACAGACGCCGCGTCATTAGCAATTGGAGCTGAACATGTCACAGCTTCCAGAACGTCCACCGAATCCAAGTACATTTTTACACGAAAACTCCAGTTTTCGTACGACTTTCCTTTAAACTGCGCAATGCCATGAGGCACTTCTTTGCGTTGGTCGCCCATAACCTAATGTATTATTGCACACGCGTGGACAAAACTAATAGTCGTATCGAAAGTTTGAACAATGTGAATAGAAGTTTTATTGAAAGTGAACAATTTATAAATCAAATTTTTCACATGAAATATTAAAATATCAAAGGTTACTTAAAATAAATAAATTGGAGTGTTTTAATTGACAGTGAATGTTAACATTTATTTTATTTTCTTTTTGTGTGTTTGGTTTTGTTCTTGTGTTTTGACTTTGTATTTATGTTTTCTTATTTGACTTTTTGCTTTTGTCTTTGTGTTTATGCTTAGTTTTCTTTTGCCTTTGGTTTTACATATGGCATTTTAGTGTTTTATTTGGTTTTTGTGAGTTTGCTTTTGTTCTTGTGTTTTGACTTTGTTTTTACATATGTTTTATTTTTTTATTTTGTGTTTGAATTTTTGTTTTTTTTTTTGTGTTTTTGCTTTAGTATTTTTTTGCCTTTGTTTTTTGTTTTATATATGGCGTTTTTGTGTTTTATTTTGTTTTTATGTGTTTGCTTTTGTTCTTTTGTTTTGACATTATTTTTATGTTTTTACTTTGTTTTTGATTTTGTGTTTGAATTTTTGCTTTTGTCTTTTTGCTTTGTTTTTATTTTAGTATTTTTTTTTTATATTTGAGTAATTTGTTTCATCTTCTTAGCTGGTGTAAGTGCGAGTTACGTCGTTTTGAAAGTTTAGGTTGTACTGGAAGTTTCACGTCTCTTTGTTAAATCGCCCACATATAGCCTAAATCACCCTTCGTACTCCATAGTATTCAGGTTCAACATTTCAGTCAAATCGATTTAGTGATTTAGACGTGATGCTGGAACAAACAGACAGACCAAGAGTTTTATATATAAAGATTAGAACATACATGATTGGTCACAATTCACAATCTACCGATCAATCCCATTTTTAGTACCAGTCAGCGTACGTAAATAAATAATCTAATTTCAAAGTTTCATTGATCTAGCACTTTTAGTTTTTCTGTAATCATGATTTCCACAACAGATACACAGGGCCATCGCTTAATCGATTCAGAAGGTAAATATTGTATTTGCAAGTTAGAGGACACCTAATACTATTAGGCACCAAGCCGTATTTTCGATTTTTTATTCCCGAACAATTACCAACGTCATTTTCTTGCTATATCTTGGGTGTAATGCGTTAACTACCCCAGCATGTCTTTATAATATATGCCCTCAGGACTATCATTGAGTAACCCTATCCTCTCTCTCTAACTTCACATGAAAACCATTTCGAGATTTCTCCCACCTAGCTCGATCATTTCTAAGATTGTACCATTTTTGTTCTATAGCCATTAATGGGTTAAATATCAATAAATCCTAAATTTCATATAATTATTACCCATTTTATAGTTTATATTTATTATTTTCAACACTATCAGTTTCTATTAATGATTTCCAATATCATTCAGTCTCTTTCAATCTTTTTCAATTACCTTCAATCACTTACAAAGATTTTCAAACTTTTTATAACTTTTTATAACTTGAATTTCAAAAATATTTCTATTATTTTTTACATGTTCCAATGCCTTTTTTAATCACTTTTAATTTATCTCCATAAATTTCATTCACTTTCAATAATACTGATTGAAAGCCGTTTTAATTATTATCGTTCAATAAATTCCATATATCGTTTAGTTAATTTTTAATTTAATTTTTAATCTATTTTCATCATTTTTGGTCTCTTGTAATGAATTTCAATATTGGTTCAATCTCTTCTAATTAGCTTTATACCTTTCCTTCTCTTCAAAATATCTTATATCTAATTTTATTAAAATTATCTTTTACTATCTAAATTTATTTATTTCCATACTTATATCACAATCACTTTCAATCACTTCCAATCACTTTCTATCACTTTCAATCACTATCGATCACTTTCAATCACTTTCAACCACTTTCAATGACTTTCAATTTTCTTCAAAATTAACATTTAAAGTGATTTCAAAGTAAGTTTTGCATTATTCAAATTAATTATAACGCACAAACAACTTCAGTGATATTTGTGGTTGAATGAAGTAATATTTATTAAAACTATTCGAATCTCCCTGTCCGAAACTATGTAATATTTCATACTCAATCGCGCGCGCAGTATACAAAATTTTTATAAATTTGAAGTTAATCAAGTAAAACAGTGATTGAAAAACGGCACACTTGCTGAGCTTTCAATTTTGTGTGCCGTTGTTCAATGTGGAAAAATACGTTTTTGATTTTATGCACGTCGTCGACTTCATCGTCGTCGTCGTGGTCGTGAGCACCGAATACATAGGGAACACCAATGCAAAAGATACCGCAGTTTACTTGGTATGCGGCGCACGCAGTGTTGCAGTCAATCTTGACAAAGTGTTAGTGTCTTGTGTGTGTGTGGGGGGGGGGGATGCGATGGGTGTCTGTCTTCGGTTGGTATTTGTGTCTTTAGTCGTTTTCAATTTCCGCCCTAGCAGATGATATGCAATTGCAAGCTGCTACTACTGCTGCTGCTGCAGCATCAAATATCATTTTCTTTGCTGGCAACGGAAGCTGGCAACAACAGCAACACTAAAACGAAGAGATCCTTGCAAAGGACTCTGGCGCACTTTAGTTTCTTTGTTGCTGCGTTGTGACTCGTTGCAAATGCAGCATATGGCGTTGGATAAAGTACAAAATTAGGTTATGCGTGTGGAGCTTTCAATTATTGTAATCAATGCGTTTCGATAGCAGTTTATATAAAAAAAAATAAATTGGAAAAAAATTTAATTTACTTTTTTTTAATAAAAAAATAAACATTGAAAAATAAAACAAAAATGTAAAAAAAAAAACAAATATTAAAAAAAATAAAAGCAACTTTCATTAAAAAAAAACAGACACACTCACATAATGGCTTTTAGCCATTTTAAACTTTTTTTTTGCATGCTGCATCCTTCCTGCTGTGCTTTTTACATATTATGCGCGCCCACTGGCACTTTTAACGATTTTATTTTAATGCTATTACTGACAGTTTTTTCGTTGACTTTATTTTAAAAATAGCAACAAAATTCTGTACAACTAAAAAATGTCCTTGTTAACGCCTGAAGTGCAGCAGTTGCTGTCACAGAGAATGAGGAGGTAGTGATTTTTTATTTTTGTTACTATTTATATGTTTTGTAGTTTTTATATTTTTTTATATTTTATTTTATATGATATATTTTTATTTTATATGATATATTTTTATTTTATATGATATATTTTTATTTTTTTTGTTATATTTTTTTTTTATTTTTTTTTTTATATTTTATTTTTATTTTTTTTTATATTTTATTTTTATTTTTATTTTATTTTTATTTTATTTTTATTTTATATGATATATTTTTATTTTATATGATTTATTTTTATATCAAATATACATTTAATATTTTTTTTTTAATTTTTTTTTTTTTTTTTCATTTTTTATAATTTTTGTGTTTTTCAATATATTTCGTATAATTTTATTTTTTTTATTTTGTATTTTTATATTTCGTTATATTTTTGCATTCTTTATTTGATATTTTTGCAATTAAAAGTTTTTATATCACAAAAAAAAAAATAAAATTTTAAAATTGCCAACTTTTTCAATGGTTGAACTGCGTTCTAGTCGGTTGAATGAGTTTCATTCATTTGCATACAGCAGTTACATAAAACTTTTAAGAATTTTTTTATGTAGTTTTGATCGTTAATTTAGACTATATTCTATAAAACCATACATTTTTTTTGTGTATCATTAGCTCCGAAATGCAAAAAATATAAAAAAAAATAGATATATGGTCTAAAATTAGCTTAAAAAGTGCAAAGTTTGACCCCTCTACGACGGTTCGTTTAGATTTTACAGCCATTTGAAGTTAAAGATGTGATATCTCGACTCCAACTAAGTCGATCCCTATGATTTTTATTCCGAATAATCAGATTTAATAAGGGATAAAAAGTGCCAAGTTTGACCCCTGTACGATGCTCTGTTGAGCCATTTGAAATTAAAGATGTGATACCAAATTTTCAGATCCAAATAATCAGATCTAATATGGGATAAAAAGTACGAACTTTGATCCATTTAAGACGCTTCGTTTAGATTCAACAGCCATTTTAAGTTATGATAAAAAGTGAAAAGTTTGACCGCTCTACGACGGGCCGTTTAGATTCTACAGCCACTTGAAATTAAAGATGTGACATCTCGACTCCTACTAAGTCGATCACTATGTTTTTTATGTGAAAAGTTTGACCCCTCTACGACACTCCGTTTAGATTCTTCAGCCATTTGAAATTAGAGATGAGATATAATTGAGATATAATGAGCCAATAATTCCCCGCCATAACCACTTTTCTATCAGAATTCTATAAAGTTTCCCGTGAAATTCTTCCCCGTAGTGTGGTGAGTTTAGTGTGGTGAGTTTAGTGTGGTGAGTTTAGTGTGGTGAGTTTAGTGTGGTGAGTTTAGTGTGGTGAATTTAGTGTGGTGAGTTTAGTGTGGTGAGTTTAGTATGGTGAGTTTAGTGTGGTGAGTTTAGTGTGGTGAATTTCAGTGTGGTGAATTTCAGTGTGGTGAATTTCAGTGTGGTGAATTTCGGTGTGGTGAGTTTAAAGTATTAGATGTGGAAAATTATCAAATACAAAAAAACAAAATTTAAAATACCATTTCATGTCATCTACATTCCACTATTGACAAATTGATTGTGATTGAAAAGTGTCCCTTCGCACTAAACATAAATTGAATCACGCACAAAATGGCTGTCATTGCTATGCGCTCAAAAGCTTTTATGTGAGTTAATAAATTCTTTGGGCTCCCATTAAAAAATTGCAACCGCACAATTTGCATTTGACATTTTGTGTTGCCGCTCCACCCAAACCTACCACAAAACCTAAAAACCGCACAATGAAATCAGCCATCTACAACACAGTCACAGACAGAAACACACATTGGTGAGGAGAGTAGAGAGACCCAAAAGGATTTAAGCAAAATAAAATTCAAACACATAGAGAGTTTGTAATTTCCGTAACGCATTGAGGCAACCGCAAATGCGTAGCAATTTCAGAAATTTGTGCAGCTTTTATTTAACACACAGACGCCATGAACGGCCAGGCCCCAACCGTTTAGACATGGAGCCTAAATACACAGTGAGACCCTAAACCCCACAGCACCACACCGCTCAATCAGTCAACCAATGTGTGTAGACTACGGTGTCTCACTTCGCACACACGCAAACCCGACCGACCGAAACACTGATCGACCCAACGACCGAAATATTGTTGCCGAATTTTAGGCATTAATTTTTGTGTGTTTGCAATCGACAACGTAGCATCAGTGTGTCGCTCTGAGACTCGACCCGCTGAGCAACAATTGTTGCTCTCCATATGGCAACCCTGCTGACCACAACTACGACCAATGTCAGCTGCTTTGCCTGCAGCCCCAAAAAAATAAAAACCATGTAATTCACAGACGACGCATCACACAACATTCCATCCCGCCTGCCAACAGCATTGTTTTTCGGTCAACATTTAATTTAAGCATAAAATTTGTTCTGAAAATTTCCATTTGTATTTGCATTTTAAACTGCTACACGCTACAACGTTTGTATTATGGACCAAATTTGCATTTGCAGCCTAAAAGCCTGCTGTGTATCGCATGCAATTCAAATTTGCATCGCAATAAGCCGAATTGATGCGCAGCAATTTGGCTTAGAGCTAAAGCTTGCTTCGGCCCGCAGCGTGGCCGGCAATTTATGGCCAACAAATGCGGAAGTAGTTGTTGATATTGGCATTGACGGAACTGTATTTTGAAATTTTTGTAATTAGAAAATTTTGAATTTATAAAGCAAACTTTTTCTTAGAAAAAATTAAAAAAAATAATTACTATAAAAAAAAATAATATTTAAAGGAAAATTTAATTTAACAGATAAATTATATTTCTACTGAAAATTTTAATTTTTAGTGAAAATTTTAAATTTTAGTGAATAATTGAATTTTTAGTGAAAAATTGAATTTTTAGTGAAAAATTGAATTTTTAGTGAAAAATTGAATTTTTAGTGAAAAATTGAATTTTTAGTGAAAAATTGAATTTTTAGTGAAAAATTGAATTTTTAGTGAAAAATTTAATTTTTAGTGAAAAATTTAATTTTTAGTGAAAAATTGAATTTTTAGTGAAATATTTAATGTATAGTGAAAAATTTAATTTTTAGTGAAAAATTGAAATTTTGGTGAAAAATTGAATTTTTAGTGAAAAATTGAATTTTATACTAAAAATTCAATTCTTAATGAAAAATTCAATTCTTAATGAAAAATTCAATTTTTAATGAAAAATTCAATTTTTAATGAAAAATTCAATTTTTAATGAAAAATTCAATTTTTCACTAAAAATTCTATTTTTAGTGAAAAATTGAAATTTTAGTGAAAATTGAATTTTAGTGAAAAATTGATTTTTTAGTGAAACATTGAATTTTAAGTGAAAATTTGAATTTAGAGAAAATTTGTTTTTTTTTTGTGAAAAATTTAATTTTTAGTGAAAAAATGAATTTTTAGTGAAAAAATGAATTTTTAGTGAAAAATTGAAGTTTGAATTTTTAGTGAAAAATTGAATTTTTCATTAAAAATTGTTTTTTTTAGTGAAAAATTGAATTTTTCATTAAAAATTGTTTTTTTTAGTGAAAAATTGAATTTTTAGTGAAAAATTTAAATTTTAGTGAAAATTTTAATTTTTAGTGAAAAATTGAATTTTTAGGGAAAAATTGAATTTCTAGTGAAATATTGAATTTTTAGTGAAAATTTGAATTTTTATTGAAACATTGAATTTTTAGTGAAAAATTGAAGTTTTAGTGAAAATTTGAATTTTTTAGTGAAAAATTTAATTTTTCATTTAAAATTGAATTTTTCATTAAAAATTGAATTTTTAGTGAAAAATTGAACTTTTAGTGAAAAATTGAAGTTTTAGTGAAAAATTGAATTTTTCATTAAAAATTGAATTTTTCACAAAAAGTTCAATTTTTAGTGAAAATTTGAATTTTTAGTGAAAATTTGAATTTTTAGTGAAAATTTGAATTTTTAGTGAAAATTTGAATTTTTAGTGAAAATTTGAATTTTTAGTGAAAAATTGAATTTTTAGTGAAAAATTGAATTTTTAGTGAAAAATTGAATTTTTAGTGAAAAATTGAATTTTTAGTGAAAAATTGAATTTTTAGTGAAAAATTGAATTTTTAGTGAAATTGTGAATTTTTAGTGAAATTTTGAATTTTTAGTGAAAAATTGAATTTTTAGTGAAAAATTGAATTTTTAGTGAAAAATTGAATTTTTATTGAAAAATTAAATTATTAATGATTTTTTTGAAAAAATTAATTTTTTTGGAAAAAATTAAATTGTTATTAAAAAATTGAAATTCAAAACAAAATTTTGCATTCATTGTAAAATTTATGACTAAAATATGAAATATTTCGAATATCGACCAAAATTCAAACGCATTCCATTCTTTTGCACGCCGCTCACTTCAAAGTGTCTGCAAAGCGTGAAGTCACGATATAAACATAAATAAATTAAATTTCAACAATTAGCCGAATGAACGACCCGCGTGAAGTGCAAAATTATGACGTCAGAGCGCGCGTCTGTAAATTATAAAAATAACAAACACAAAATGCAAGAATGAACAATTTAAATTGCTATTAAGACAACAATTATAATTGAAAAGGGGAAAAAAATAAAAAAAAATAATTATCGATTACGATTAAATTTTATGAGCAGATGAATTGAAATGGAAAATCAATTGAATGCTAATGCGTAATTGTGCCAATTATTGAGGTAAATTCTTATTAATTGCTAGTAAAAGCAGACGTTGTGCGATTTGTTATATTTCGCTGCAAAAATTTATGTTTGTTGGTTTTTATTTAATTATTATGACAATTATCAAATTTAAGATTTAAATTTTTAAATGAATTTATATAATTTATAACACTTATTATTAATTCAATATTTTTTTAATAAAGCAGAATTAGAAGATAAAATAAAAATAGCACCTAAAAATATGACATACACTTGGCAAATTAAATTGTTCCCAGAAATATGCAACATTATTTTTTACTTATTTTTCTTTTACCTAAAAATAAAGAGCCGTCGAGATATTGCAATACTGTCCTTTGCAAATATTACTTTTTTATAACATTTTATGAAATACCTACAAAGTTATTAAAATTTAATTAAAACACACAAAAAAAAACCAGCACCTAAAAATATGCAACATTTTTATATTTTTTTTTATACTTAACCTATGCAAAAATGTCGTTTTACTCTTTACCAACCCAAGCAAATAATTTGATTTATTTGCCACATTTACAAACACTAGAAAATTACATTTTCCATGCGGTAGGTAAGTCTTTGAAATTATAATTAAAGCATATGCCTAAAAGTAGGCAACTCTGTGTTAGGCACCAGAAAGCACATTATACCTTGTGATAATTTATTTGACAGTTTTATAGGTCACAACTGGTCACATTCGAAATTTTGTAGGCGTACTAAAGAGGAAAAGCACACGTGTTAGAGTGAGCAGAAAAATAAAATGTCAACCAAAAAGTGCAGTAGGCACCTTAAGTAAGCCAGCTAATAAAGCAAAGAGTTAAGGTTTGAATAAAACAGCAGAATTGTGAGGTGGAGTTAAAAAGACATTTATTTTAGTTTCTAATTCGTCTGGGGTTTGGGGAATTTTTAAGCAATTAATTTTGTGTAAACACACAAATTATTGAATAATATTTTCGTTTTTCATTTTATAAATTTAATGTTAAATCTGATTAAATACCTTTTTTATTAAATAAGTAGCATAAAATAATTTTCATGTGTATTTGTTTATTTATTTATTTACTTATTTACTTATTTACTTATTTACTTATTTACTTATTTACTTATTTACTTATTTACTTATTTATTTATTTATTTATTTATTTATTTATTTATTTATTTATTTATTTATAACTCTATTTTAGGTCGAAAAACAAACAACAATTTATTTATTTATATATACATTTATTTATTTATTTATTTATTTATTTATTTACTTATTTATTTACTTATTTACTTATTTATTTATTTATTTATTTATTTACTTATTTATTTATTTTATCAAAAATATTTTTTTTGACGTCTTTAAACAATTTTTTTTTATATATTTTGTGTTGTTTCTGTTAAAATGTCATATATTGCTCAAGGCATTTCATCCGAAATATGTTCTAGTTGTTATTACAAATAAAATTTACAACATTTTAATTAACTAAATGTAATAAACATAAAGGCAAAACTAACAGAATATAAAATTACATAAGCATTTATATTTTTCTAACAAAACAAAAAATGAAAAAATAAAAATAAAATAAACGAATACAAAAGTTTTCTTGATATGAAACAACATTTTTATAACTAACAAAAAATGAAATAAAATAACATATTATTCCAAGTAAAAACAAAACAAAAAACAAATGAAATATAATTGTTGAGCACGCAAATTTGAGTGTGAAGAATTTTAGTGTGGTGAATTTTTGAGGTGTCTTTTTATGTGGTGAGTTTCGTTAAGGTGAATTTTGTGTGGTGAGTTTTTGAGGGACGAATTTTTGTGTGGTGAGTTTTATGTGGTGAGCTTGAGTGTGGAGACTTTGGGTGTAGTGTTATAAGGTTATAAGTTTGAGTGTGTTCAGTTTGGTGTGGTGAGTTTTAATAAGGTGAATTTTAGTTTGGTGAGTTTTAGTGTGTTGAATTTTTATATCTCTCAATCTCACTGTGATGAATTTTAGTGTGGTGAGTTTCTGTGAAAAAGGTTTATTGTGGTGAAGAATTTTAGTGTGGTGAATTTTAGCGCTGTTTTTGTGTGGTCAGTTTCGTTGCGGTGAATTTTTTGTGGTGAGTGTTTGAATAGTGAATTTTTGTGTGGTGAGCTTGAGTGTGGAGAGTTTGGGTGTAGTAAGTAATAATGTGAAGAGGTTGAGTGTTAAGTTTGGTGTGGTGAGTTTAGTGTGATGAGTTTAAGTGTCTTGAATTTTTGTACCTCTCAATTGTTGTGTGACGAATTTTAGTGTGGTGAGTATTAATGTGTTTAGTTTTAGTGAAGAAAGTTTATTGTGGTTAGGTTTAGTGAGATTTTGTATGGTGAGTATTAGCGTAGTTAGTTTTAGTTGTTTTAAAATCTTTAAGTGTAGTGTGTTATTATCTGTTGAGTTTTAGTGTCGTGAATTGAATGACTTTTTATTAGATTTATAGTGGTAAGTTTTAGTGAGTTTAATTTTAATTTGATTTTATTAATTTGAATTTGAGTTTGATGAGTTGTTGTGGTCAGTTCGTATTATGAGACCAGTTTAGAAAGGTGAGTTTCATTATGATGGAATTTACAAGAGTGAATTATAGTATGATGGGTTTCAACGTGCTAAGTTGTAATATCTGATTTCTGATGCGTTCGAGTTTGATAAGTTTGAATTTTATGAATTCTGAGGTAAGTATAAACAAAACTAATTTTAATTCAATGAAGTATCATGAAATGTAACTGTAATTGATGAACTCTACATTGGAAAATTTTACTAAGGAGAATTTTCGTATGAATAATTTCAGTGTGATAAGTTCAATTATGAATATTTATGATTTGATGTTTCAAATTATGGTGAAATTGAATTTACTTTGTTTCACTATGATGAATTGTACTATGGTGAAAACGATAACGTTGAATTGTACTATGGTGAATATAATAATGGTGACTTTACGTAAGTCTAATACTAGTGTGGTAGGTCTATGTATTTAAGTATTTATATTTTGATGTGTCCAGGTGTGTTAAAAACTCTTTAAATTATTTACTATGGTGAATTAAAGAATCCAGTGGAAGAAGCGGTAAGTACATTTTATAAAATAGTAGACTGGTGAATTTTAATATGGTGAGTAAATTATCTTTTTGTCGTTGACTCTGGTGAATTCGACATGTGGTGCTTAGCAAAGTGTGCTTAGTTTTAGCATGTTAAATTACTTTATTATTTATTAATGGAGGAATTTTAAGTTTGAAAAATGTCCATTTTGAGTAAATAGTTTATAAATTAAAACTTTTAAGATGAAAAAAGTAACCTTAAAATCACTATTTTTCGAAAATTTCACGATTTCGAAAATTTCACGAATTAGCTTTGAGATAAAAATTCGCACTCAGTCTAATATCGCATACAATATTTAAATATGAAGAATAATTAAAGAACTAGATTTCGATTTTATATGGATTCAAGTTTCAACAAATGTACTTAAATTTTAAAATAAGTTAACATTACTGTATTTAATGCGTCCGCAAAAGAAAACTTTAAATCCGAACCCAAAAATTAAAAAAAGGTGTAATTTATAATTTTGAAGGAAAGTTTAAATCTGAACACATAAATGAGGAGCAGTAGAATTTGTATATTTATTGGTATTTCAAGATTAATATCAAAATAATTTTAAAACAACAGTCGTATAAATAACACTTGCACAGTGTAGTTATTGTGTCTCAATGTGTGTCTGTGTCTGAGAACCTCTATGTGACACATAAAAGGCGACACGACACGTACGCCAAATGGTGTGAGTTGCGCGCCGGAAGCAAATTCGTTTGCAATTCAATGTGGCTACCGGATGTCGCTGTATTCTGCAAAAATGTATGCTGTATGTGTGCAAAACATATACACAAGAACAGTGAGTGTGCTATTGTCTGAATATGTTAATAAATATAATTTTATTAAGTCGCGACCGCTTTGCAGACACGATTTCAATTGTTTGGCGATTGCGGCACAGAGCTTTTGTGAAAATGCAACAAATTGCTTTATAAGTTGGCTATAAAATGCACTAATTCAATTTTGTTGTAAACGATGTACAGTGATTTTCATATTTAAAATAAAGAAAAAATGTTAACCTACTTACAATTTATAATTTCGTTCAAAATTTACTTTTGCTAAAAATTTATTTTTTCATTAAAAATTCAAAATCTCACTGAAAATTCAAAATTTCGCTAAAAATTCAAAATTTCACTTGAAATTACAATGTTCATTAAAAAATCAATTTTTTTTATTAAAAATCAATTTTAAAGTAAAAATTCAATTTTTCACTAAAATTCCATTTTTCACTAAAAATTCAATTTTTCACTAAAAATTCAATTTTTCACTAAAAATTCAATTTTTCACTAAAAATTCAATTTTTCACTAAAAATTCAATTTTTCACTAAAAATTCAATTTTTCACTAAAAATTCAATTTTTCACTAAAAATTCAATTTTTCACTAAAAATTCAATTTTTCACTAAAAATTCAATTTTTCACTAAAAATTCAATTTTTCACTAAAAATTCAATTTTTCACTAAAAATTCAATTTTTCACTAAAAATTCAATTTACCACTAAAAAATTCGGTTTTTCACTAAAATTCAATTTACCACTAAAAATTCAAATTTTCACTAAAAATTAATTTTTCCACTAAAAATTACATTTTTCCATTAAAAATTCAATTTTTCACTAAAATTATATTTTTCCCTAAAAAATTCAAAATTTCACTAAAAATTCAATTTTTCACTAAAAACTTAATTTACCACTAAAATTCAATTTTTTACTAAAAACTCAATTTACCACTAAAAAATTCAATTTATCACTAAAAATTCCATTTTTCACTAAAAATTCAATTTATCACTAAAAATTCCATTTTTCACTAAAAATTCAATCTTTTACTAAAAAATTCAATTTTAAAAAAAAAAATTAATGTTCCCTAAAATTCAATTTACAATTTTTTACTGAACATTCAATATTATTTAAACTCAATTTTAAATTTGACACTGAAAATTTAAATGTAACTAAAAGTCCGCAATTTATTACTCGAACCAACAATTTAACATTTCACTAAAATCTCATAAACAATTCAATAAGAACCATTAGCACTGACAATTTATTGATCGATTTATAAAATAAATGTCGAACTCTCAACGACTTTAAGCCTTACTTCATGTTTAAAATTATACACTTTAAAATATCAATGCCATCAGTGACCGAACCATAATCTCATTTAAATATCGAATAATAATATTATTAATTTTGTGGTGATTCTTGCATGTTACTTGAATTTGAAAATGTGTGCGTGTAAATTAAATTATATAGATTTGAAGACAATATATTTATAATGACAGGTGTATGAATGTATGTAGAGCAACATGCCGCATAAATAAACGCAATTAATTAAATGTCACTCATACGTCATGATGGCTTTGAATGGAAAATTTTGTATTTGAACTAAATTGCTATGGCACATCCTTGAATTAAGCAACCCGTAGGCGAAACATTTAAATGAAGACAACAAAAGAGTGAAGATTGTAATAGGTAATAGATACACTCTTGAAAAAAATTCTATAAAATGAATAACAATACACAAAATACATTTTTAAGGTTATAGTTTTAATACTATTGAGTTAATAGTATTATAGTAATAGATTTTAATAGGATACTATTAAATTATTATAAATAAAGTAGTAGAATATTTAGGAAATATTAATATAAACCATAAAAAAGTAATAGAAAAAGTATGAAAACTAATAATTTTATAGTATCTTCAATTCATTTATAAGTAGTTTAAAAATTTATACAAAATATTAATTTAATAGTATCTCCAATTAAATCGTATTTTCTGCAATATTTGTAAAAATAAAGGTATTAAATACTGTGAACACTATAGTTGGTATTGTGAATTGATATAATAATGGCTTAGTATTTTCTAGAATCAGTTAAATTTAAAGAAACTTTAAATTTAACTGTATATGAAATCGTTTATAACGATCAATTAATTTTGTAAAAATAATAGCATTAAAAAGCAATGAAAATTGTTAATTTAAAGGTATTTTTAAGAGACTTAATAACGGTCACTTACGGTCACTAACTTATTAATATTAACTATTATTGGATTTTTATAAAATCAGATAAAATATTTATAAAAATCATATAATTTTATATAATTTAATAATATTGAAAACTATTAATTTAATAATATTGCAAACTATTAATTTAATAGTATTGAAAACTATTAATTCAATAGTATTGAAAACTATTAATTCAATAGTATTGAAAACTATTAATTCAATAGTATTAAAAACTATTAATTTAATAGTATTGAAAACTATTAATTTTATAGTAACTTTAATTAATTTACTAATAAACTAAGATTTTTGTAGATATAATGGTATCAAATACTATGATAACTTTTAATTCAATAAAATATTGTTTTCCGAGTGTACTTCAGTAGAAGCAAGGAATGCCAAATCAAACAAAACCCGCCTGATGAGCTGACTTTTATGTGTGGGCTGAATTGGCACAAAACGTAGTGACACTAATGACACTCAGTGGATTTGGATTTAATGCCACAGCAGCCAGTAGAAGTCGAAACACAAAACACACCTCAAAAGTGCTTAATTTTCGCAGCAACAATAAAATGTCTGCATCAGCAATAGCAGCAGCAACAGCAACAAAGACGCCTACGGCATTGTCTTAACGAGTATAGTACTTTATACTATAGATTCTATAGTATAGAGTACTTTATATATTACGTACGCAGAGATAATAATAACAATACTGCTGCGCATTAACACGCTGATAACGCGTTAAGTGACTTTTATGCGTGTTTTAAATTAATGAATGTTTGCCAACATTAACGGCAAACAAAGAGGCAGCAAAAGCAGCCGAATAATGGCAGCAGGTAAAATAACAAAAGGACTCTCGTACTTTGAAACCACGTAGTACTTGCTGCACTCTTTCGGCAAGTAAATTAAAATTAAGCCACTAAAAGAGGGCAATTTATGCAAATGTTTATTCACGTTAAAGTCGGTTTTTAGTCGGTTTTGTTGCTGGCAACATTATGTTGCTTAATTTAGCGTTAAATGTGGCAGTTAATGCGCAAGTAAATCCAAAAAGATGCTGTAGATTTAAGATATTATTTTGAGTTTACATCGTTTTTTAATTATACTTTTTTAATATACAATAAAAATATTTAAAAGTTTAGAAGTAAATTATGTAAAAAAAAAAAAAAAAAAAAAAAAACGATTTGAACAACAAGCTGATTTTTTAAGTGAAAAACGGAATTTTTATTGAAAATTTGAATTTGTTGTGAAAAATTAAATTTTTAGTGAAAATTTAATTTTTAGTAAAAATTTTAAAATTCAGTGAAAAATTTTATTTTTAGTGAAAATTTTAATTTTAGTGAAAAATTTAATTTTTAGTGAAAAATTCAATTTTGAGTGGAAAATTGAATTTTTAGTGAATGATTGAATTATTAATGATAAATTCAATTTTGAGAGAAAAATTTAATTTTTAGTTAAAAATTGAATTTTCAGTGAAAAATTGAATTTTTAGTGAACATTTGAATTTTTAGTGAAAGATTCCAATTTAGTGAAAAATTTAATTTATAATAAAAAATTTAAATTTAAGTGAAAAACTGAGTTTTTTGTGAAGCATTGAATTTTTATAAAAATTTAATTTTTAGTGATTTTTTACATTTTTATATTTTTATATTTTTATATTTTTATATTTTTATATTTTTATATTTTTATATTTTTATATTTTTATATTTTTATATTTTTATATTTTTATATTTTTATATTTTTATATTTTTATATTTTTATATTTTTTACATAATTATTTAATCAAATGTCTAAGTAACCGTACGAAAATTCTATATTTTTTAGAAACCCATAGTACCCAAAATGCATCAAATTAAATTAATATTTGCCTAAAGTGTTTGCTGAAAGCCAATTGAAATGCACACAGACCCACTTACAAACATGCAAATATATATTTAAATTCACATATACAAACACATATCCTTTCAAAGTATTTCATACGCATAGTGACTGCATATTGAAGGCCATTCGAATGCCTTCGATTTCCTCTTAGACTTGAGGTCAAGTGTTTTATATTTTTACTTTTAACCTATGTAATACATTTGCAGTTAAAATTCAATGACGTAAATACCAAATGCATTTCTGACTAAAACGGATGAATGGTTCTTTTTATCAAGAAAACGTTGGAACTTTTAAATGTCAAAGTATTGCGTAAAATTGAATTTTTAGAGACATTTTTTATCTATAGTAGAAAATTTAATTTGGAAAAATAAATATTAATTTTATGTTTTAATATAATAGGAAATTTAAAAGAAATATTAAAAATATAAGCAAAAAAAAAGAAAATAAAAATTAATGATAGCACACTTTGGCAGACAACGTCTCTCGTTCTACAAATAATTAAAATGCGTCTTTTGCGGCCGATGCTTATCTGGCGCAAACACACTTCAGATTCTTCTGGTTCTTTGGCAGCTTCGTCATCTGGTGCTGCATGATCGGCGAATTCTTTTGTCGTCGTCGCAGTCTGCGGACACATTAAGGCATTCATTATCTTTATTTGCCTTGAAATTGCAAGATTACATGGCTGGTTTAATAAAAATTAATATTTGCATTTATAGCATTACAAGGCGATTAACAGGTTAATGAACTCGCCGGTGCTCTATTTCTTCAACAATTATTTGAATATTTTATATATTAATTTTTAAATATTTTTTAATTTTAAATATTGCAATTGAGCAATGTTTTATATCAAGATTTAGCACAGATTAAATACGCTTCAAGTATATAATTTTTTTTATTTAATTAAAATCCATTGAATATTCTTATGACCTCGTCCTTGTTGATTAATGATATTTTTAAATTACAGAAACATTCTAGGAATGCACGTGGTGCAATCAACCTACAATCTTTGTGGCAATACGCTAAAGTGTTTTGCCACTTTTGATTCATTTTTCCGGATGAATTTGGCGAATTGCAAAAAGCCAAGTGAGTGACCGTCGTCGTTTAAAGCCTTGCAATTTGTTTGGCAATGGACATTTTAATGCACTCAAGTGAAGTGCTTAACATGCGGAAGTTATTTAATGAAAAATGATTTTTTTTTAATTTTTTTTTGCTGAAAAATAAATTGTTCAACAAAAATTCAATTTTTCACTAAAAATTCAATTTTTCACTAAAAATTCAATTTTTCACTAAAAAATCAAATTTTACCTTAAAATTCAATTCATCACCAAAAATTTAATTTTTCAATATAAATTTAAATGTTCACTAAAATATACAGGTGTTCAGAAATAAATCAATTTTTCGCTATAAATTCAATTTTTCTATAAATATTCAATTTTTCTCTAAAAATTAAATTTTTCACTAAAATACCTTTTTCCACTAAAAATTTAATTTTTCACTAAAAATAAATTTTTTCACTAAAAATTAAAGTTTTCACTAAAAATTCAATTTTTCACTGAAAATTCAATTTTTCACTAAAAATTCAATGTTTTACTAAAAAATCAATTTTTCACTAAAAATTCAATTTTTCACTAAAAAAATTCCTTTTTCACTAAAAATTCAATTTTTTTTACTTAAAATTAAATTTTTCTTTCACTAAAATTCAATTTTCAACTTAAATTCAATTTTTAACTAAAAATTCAATTTTTCACTAAAAATTAATTTTAACACTAAAAATTCAAGTTTTCACTAAAAATTAAATTTTTCACCATAACTTCAATTGTTCACTAAAATTCAAAATTTCACTAAAAATTCAATTTTGCACTAAATAATTAAACTTATCACAATAAAATGTTTCATATAAAATTCAATTTTCACTAAAAACTCAATTTTTCACTAAAAATTAAATTTTTCACTATAAATTAAATTTTTCACTAAAAATTTAATTTTTCACTGAAACATTAAAAAAATTCAATTTTTCACTAAGAATTGAATTTTCACCAAAAATTCAATTTTTCACTAAAAATTAATTTTGTTCACTACAAATTCAAGTTTTCACTACAAAATTAAATTTTTCACAAAAAATTCCTTTTTTTCACTAAAAATTAAATTTTTCACTATAACTTCAATTGTTCACTAAAATTCAATATTTCACTAAAAATTAATTTTTTCACTACAAATTCAAGTTTTCACTACAAAATTAAATTTTTCACAAAAACTTCCTTTTTTTTCACTAAAAATTAAATTTTTCACTATAAATTAAATTTTTCACTAAAAATTTAATTTTTCACTAAAACATTATAAAATTTCAATTTTTCACTAAGAATTGAATTTTCACCAAAAATTCAATTTTTCACTAAAAATTAATTTTGTTCACTACAAATTCAAGTTTTCACTACAAAATTAAATTTTTCACAAAAAATTCCTTTTTTTCACTAAAAATTAAATTTTTCACTATAACTTCAATTGTTCACTAAAATTCAATATTTCACTAAAAATTAATTTTTTCACTACAAATTCAAGTTTTCACTACAAAATTAAATTTTTCACAAAAACTTCCTTTTTTTTCACTTAAAATTCAATTTTTCACTAAAAATTTAATTTTCGCTATAAAATTTAATTTTTCATTAAAAACTAAATAGTTTACTGAAAACTATTTTTTTTTACTAACAATTAATGTTTTCTTTAAAATTTCAAACTTCACAGAAAATTTAGAATTTTAGTAAAATTATGTAAGAGAAAAATTATATTACCTCATTACTCTTATTTTGCACCTAATTGATCTATGCTGTTCTCTAATTTAATAGCACTCTCTGTAACTCACTCAAACAGTATTTTACCTACTATAAAAACTGCAGCTTTTACTCAAAAGCTCGCAAAAGCTTTTAAAAAAAGCACAGCAAAAAAAGCGCTTTGTTAACGAACAAAAATCAAACTCTGCCGCATAGCAGCAACGAAGAGAATCAAATAATCCAACGAAGCTCATACTATTAACAAAAACAAACAGACGATCGTCGGTCGACGAGACTGTTCGGTGGTTGATGGCTGAACGAGGTGAAGTAGAGCAGAAGCTGAAGCAACCGCAGCAGAGTTGTTTGAACATGTTGGCTGTGCCGCAGCAGCGACTGCTGCTCACCTGCTCTCAGACAACAACATAGATTGCGCCGGCTGCTTCGTGTCGTTGTTAATGCGAACGCACGAAGATCGCGCGATCGCAGCAACGACGACGACGACGATGGCAACGACAACAGCAAAGTGAACTGATTGAACTTTCGAATGCTTTCGACAGTCGTAGCAGCGCTTTCAACGTGTTAACGTCGTGAACTGCGTGCGTGAATATAAAATAAATTTAAAGAAATAATAATAATTTAAAATAATATTTATTATAAATAAAAATTATATAAATGGTATTTTGTGCGTTTGCAAAAAATATCTATTTTTTTAACCAATAAAAAAAATTAAATAGTTTTTTTATTTTAGTTAAACAAAAAATAAAGTTGTACAAAAAAAAATATTTGAAGCAACGCCAAACATGCCAATTTTGCAACGCGTGTAGTCGCCCAACAACAACAACAAAAACGACTGGTCAGTTTAATAGTCTCGCGCGCTCTATCTCTGCGATACACAAGATACAGGCACTCTACTGATGTGCGAATAAAAAAAGAAAAAAAAAAAAACAAAAAAAAACAAAAAAAAAAAGAGCAACTAAACTAAAGCACGCCGCGACATCTACATAAATTAGTCGAAGCAGGTGTGAGCAGAAATATTTTAAAATAAAGCAACACAAAACAAAAAAAAACTGCAAAATATAAAAATAAATAAAATACATAAAAACATGCAATAAACACAAAATGAAATAAAAATAAACAAATAAAAGAAAAAAAACGCACACCAAAATACTGCAAATAAAAAACGAAAAATCTAAATTTGCTATTCAACAAAAAAAAAAACTATTTGAGAAAATACAAAAAAAATTAAAGGTATTTTGCACACTGCAAATTCCTACAAAATCTCGCAGCACATCGACAAACGCATCCATTGGATATGTTGCTTTGCATAGTGTAGCAAAAATCAGCCGCAGTTGAAATTAAGTTCTGTGTCTAACAAGTGTGTGCAGCAATAACGTGTTGTTTGCTTAGTTTATTTTTTACTTTATTACTATTTTCTTTTTTGCCTTTTGTGATTTTAGAGGCGTTTGTAAATTTGTGTTTTTTTTTTTTTGTTTTTCGAAAAAATCGCGTATCTCATAGAATTTTCCGCACATTCAGCGAACAGTTATCATCAACGCGACAGACAAAGTGTGTTTTGCACGGAAATTTTCGCAATTAGCTAAAGTAAGTGAAATTCTTATTAATTTATGACATTTCTTTATGTGCACTTGAAATGCAAAATTTATGCAATTTTAAATTGCTTTTATTTTACGTTTTTTATATTAAATATTTTTTGGTTTTATAAAATATAATAGCTATTTTATAACGTATGACATTTTCATGTGATTTTATCAAGTTTTCATATGAATTTATAGATTTTTGAAATGATAAAAATATTAAATATAGCTATTCTATAACGGATGAAGTATAACGATATTTATGTGATAAACTTTCTAGTTCAAAAGTGTTAATTTTGAATTTAGGCAAATTTTAATTTGTGATGAATTTTGAGGTGTGGTAAATTTGGAGGTTTGATGAATTTGGGTGTGGTGAGTTTTGAGTGTGGTGAGTTTTGAGTGTGGTGAGTTTGGAGTGTGGTGAGTTTTGAGTGTGGTGTGTTTTGAGTGTGGTGAATTTTTTGTTTGTTGAATTTTGAGTGTGGTGAGATTAGAAAAAATTATGAAATATGAAATTAGAGAGTTTTCTGAGTTTGGAGAGGTGAGAAAATCGAATTAGTTACGTTTTGTTGTGCTGAGTTCTAAGCTGTAATGGTTTCCATGGTATGGAAAATTTTTAGATGTGGTCATATTTGAGATAAAGAAATTGAGATGAGAGATAAGTGACATGAGCTGTTGTTGAGTTTTAGTAGATATCGAGTAACACAACCGAAAAACATAGTTAGGTGAATACTTCATTATGAACATTAAAAAAAAATTTAAAACCTGAAAAACCTAAAAAATTTTGAAATAATATAAAAGAAGTAAACATCAAAAAACTGCTCTCAAATAATAAATATAAAATATTATATATATTTCACTTACCTTTGTCTTTAATTTGCATAGTTTAGATTTTATTTTTCCGCAACGCATTTCATGCATATTTTGCAAAAATTCATCAGAAAACTAAACTGCCCATCTGAAAGTGAAATTAGTAAACAGAAATATTAAATTCAAATATTTTCAAAAATTTTTAAAATAAAAATAATACAACAAAATTTTGTAGAAACATCGCGCAAAAACATGAGAATGGCAAAACAAAATAAATGCCAAATGTTTAGTCCAAAAGTTAAGCAGAAAACTCTTGCCAACAAAATATTGACTGATTTGGGCCAAAAAGAAAATGCAAAGTATTTTTGCAAAGCATTGTAAGATGTATTTTTTGTGCGCCTGACTGACAGAAATGCAGTGGAAAATTTATGAATCACTACAAAGTGAAAACATTTCAGTGCATAAATGCAAAAATAATTAATTAGTGATAAAATAATAAATAAAATATTAAATTTAAATAAATCAAATGCTATAGGAAATAATTAATTAAAGTGACAACATATAATAAATCATTTAATTAAACAGCATAATTAATACAAAGTCAATTAAAAGTTTTCAAGTTTTAGTTCAAATTTTCTATAACAAAATAACGTTCTCTTAAACATTTAAATGTTTTAACTAGTTTCGAGTCAAAGCAAATACAAAAGTAGAAAAAAAAAACATAAAAATTAATAATCAATCTTTTATTTCGCACATCATTTAGAAAAACACTTTAGTTTAACCGGTTGTAACAGTCAGCTGAGTTTAAGTTGAGTAGGAGCTTTGGTGAGCTACTAGCTAAATTTTGTATATTTAGAAGAAAAATAATAATATATAATTTTTAAAGATTTAATTTAATCTTATCTTATGTAAAATATATTTAATAGTGCAGGTAATTGGAAACTTTTGTTTTTTCAACACTTAAACTGCAGTTAAACTATTATAATTTATAGCTTTTCTAAAGTCCAACATTTCTGCAATAAATCTTCAATTTAAATAAACAACTATATAGTAATCTGATCTATTCTACTATACTATTCTATACAGTAAAATTTTTCGAGATTAAAACCAATGGGTTTTGATTTTCTCCCTCGTTTTGGTTACGGGTTTGGTTTTAAGATTCACACCGAAACGGTTGTAGTAGTGTAATTAAGGTTCAGTTTTTCAGCCACATTTTTAAATTAAACGTAGTTTAAACTAAATGTAATTTCGTCTATAGTCAACATATCACACATATTTAAAATGTTCAATTAATTGATTATTAATTCTTTATCTGTCTCTAAAATTTAAAGAGATTCGACTGCTTGGTTTAGGAACCATGAACGTGTTAAAAATTTGGAACATTTTAAACTAAGTTTAAGCGAGCACTGAAAAATTTAACCTTAAAGTTATAGCTGAATTTCAGATTTTAACTTATAAATTAATATAAGTAGTGGTTTTTATATTTGCCACATCTTGAACAAACAACCAAATTATTTAAACAAATAACAGAAAACCTTAAAATTTGATTAACAATTGTAAAAAGAAAAATAGATAAACTGGGTTTGTGCCCAAATAGAATACTCTCGATTATAAATACAAAATTTTAAATAGTTTGTCTGACACGAATTAAATAAATTTACTGTAAAACTGATATACAGTAATACTGATATACAGTAAAACTGTTATAAAGTAAAACTGTTATACAGTAACACTGTTCTACAGTAACACTGTTCTACAGTACAACTGTTTTACTGTAAAACTGTTATACAATAGAACTGAAATACAGTTCAACTGTTCTACAGTAAAGCTGTTCTACAGTAAATCTGTTCTACAGTAAAACAGTTCTACAGTAAAACAGTTCTACAGTAAAACAGTTCTACAGTAAAACAGTTCTACAGTAAAACAGTTCTACAGTAAAACAGTTCTACAGTAAAACAGTTCTACAGTAAAACAGTTCTACAGTGAAACTGTTATACAATGAAACAGTTCTACAGTGAAACTGTTCTGCAGTGAAACAGTTCTTCAGTAAAACTGTTGTTCTATAGTAAATCTGTTCTACAGTAAAACTGTTTTACAGTAAAACAGCAATACAGCAGAACTGTTCTACAAAAAATTGTTCTACAAAAAAACTGTTCTACAGTAAAACTGTTCTAGAGTAAAATTGTTCTACAGTAAAACTATTCTACAGTAAAATTCTTCTACAATAAAACTGTTTTAAAGTAAACTGTTCTACAGTAAAACTGTTCTATAGTAAAACTGGTCTACAGTAAAACTGTTCGACAGTAAAACTGTTATACAGTAAAACTGTTATACAATAAAACTGTTCTACAGTAAAACTGTTCTACAGTAAAACTGTTTTACAGTAAAACTGTGCTACAGTAAAATTGTTCTACATAAAAGCTGTTCTACAGAAAAAATATTCTACATTACAACTATTCTACAGTAAAACTGTTCTACAGTAAAACAATCTACAGTAAAACTGTTCTACAGTACAACTATTCTACAGTAAAACTGTTCTGCAGTAAAACTCTTCTACAATAAAACTGTTCAAAAGTAAAACTGTTCTACAGTAAAACTGTTCTATAGTAAAACTGGTCTACAGTAAAACTGTTCGACAGTAAAACTGTTATACAGTAAAACTGTTCTACAGTAAAACTGTTATACAGTAAAACTATTTACACTTTTTTTTTAAATAATTTTGTTTTAATTATTATTATTTTTTTTTTTGTAAATATAACGCTTAAAGTTCTTAAAGTTTCATTCACACCACAAGGTGAACGAGCTACTCGCACAACGACGAAATCGACGACTTCGACAACGTCGACGACAGCGTCAAGCTCTCTCAAATAGTTAACGAGATAAGCGTACAAATGCTGCAACAACAATTACAACAACAAACAATTACCAACTACAATCGACATTCTGACGGTGCGTTGCATGTGCGTCGAGCAGGCGTTGTGCGGTGGCAATTGTTGCTGATAGCAACAAATGCCTAAATAAATAAAAAATAAAGCCAGAAGAGAAAAATTAGAGTCATATAGCCAGCCTACTAAGTGAAGCAACAAAAAAAAATTAAAGTAAAGCAAAATAAAATAAGTAAATAACAAATAGAGTAAATAAAAAGGGTATAGAAAGGGTGTAGAAAATTGCGCAAAGAACGTTAATTAAAAATAGCGAAAAAAAAATAAAGTTACAAAATAAAAATTCTACGAAAAGTCGTTAATAGAATGAGTAGATGATTTCGCAGAATTTTGGTTTAGTTTTTCACATATGTTTTAAGGTACAGAATAGTGACTGTCGTATGTGTAATAATAAATAAATAAATAAATAGTTTTTCTATTGTGTGATTTAACTCTTTAAAATTATTAAATTGCCAAAATATAAATATAAAATCAATAAATGAAGACCTTTCTATATAGAAGCTTACTACATATGCAAGGAATTGAGCTGTAAAAATTAAACAAACAGCCAAAATACTAAGTGTCGGCTATTAGATGCATACAAATTTACGTTGCACGTAATTCCGACATAGGTTATGGGATGAGAAATCGTATCGTAATCACGGAAATATGGCTTTCGACAGTAAAATAGCTTTAATAAAGCAAATTACTAAGTGTCGGCCATTAGGGGCATGCAAATTTGCGTTGTATTTAATTCCGACATTGATTTTCGAGTTAGAAATCTATAGATTTAACTTTTCATAATTCAGATCTAATTCAAATTTTTAATATAACTTTAATAAAAGAAAAATACAAAGTGTCGGAAATTTGATGCATGAAAATTTATGTTGTACGTAATTCCGACATAGGTTTTGGAATCACAAAATTATAGATTTAACTGTACATAAATCCGTTCTAACTCAAATATCAAAATATATACTGCACGTACTTCCGACATAGTCAAAAGAATGGTTTATTTTCAACACCCTAGTAGAAATTTACCCGATGCGCCATCGGGAAATGATCGGGTTTTCGTTGGGTAAGCCCTATTAGAGAAAATATGATCATTGCCTTTGAATGCCCTTATCATGCTTACCATAGCAGGGTTTACATTATCTAAACAGTCAATGTTCCCGATCATAGCTACATTATTTGTTCCTCATAATGAAATTAGCATCAGGCAATGATCGAGATTAATGAGAGAAACCCTATTATGCTCGGGCTCAGACAAGGCAATTGTCGGGTAAATATTAAAATGGGGAATTGCCCGATCAATACATGATCATGGCCTGAGTTCAATACATGATCAGGACACTGCGTTACAAGGACATTATGGGCCTCGTCATATCCCGATCATCTCAAATAATGACATGATCACTTCATGACCATGGCCCTACCAAAATTTCTACTAGGGCAATTCGTTTTTATTCAACAATTTTTTTTATGAAATTTAATAATTTTAGCTACTTCATAATTACTTTATAAGGATTTGCATGATCACTGAATACCTATATTTTAAATTGATCGTTTTTAAATTCAATATTTTTTTTAATAATTTTGCGCATTTTCTATTTCTTCAATTATTGAAAATAAAATTTTTCTTCAAGCTCTACAAAATCACAACTCAAATCTTAAGACGCAGTTGTAACAGCTTTGGTATTTTTAATTATTTTTGTTGTTTGAAGTGAAATTTAAAACTCGACGCGACCAAATATTTCAAAAACAACAATAACCGACGCAAAATTTTTGCTGACTTGTAAAATCAGACACAGTTAAAATGAATTTTTGCGTTGTAATCATTTTTTTATATATATTTTTGTTTTGTGGTTTATTACTGCGTAAAAATTCAATGCAAAAAATAAAAATCAAGAAGAAAACAAATTTTTATTGTCGCGTTGCCATCTGCTGCTTATCTTTGAACAACATATCAGAGATACCACCAACAACAGCAACAACAAAATGCTAGCAACATTAGTAAGAACAGCATTAAAAGCAAAAACTGAGCAATAATACCGAACAACGCGACAACATATTGTGGTAACAGCGACCGCTAACAAAAATAACAAATTGACTCAAATTACATATGAAACACAACAACAATAATAACTATAATAAAAAAAAACAATCTGATTTCTGATAAAAAAAATGGGAAAAAAGAAAAAAATTAATGCGAACTACAATAAAAAATGAGGTTAATTTTTCCACGCAGTTGAATGTGAGACGAACGAACATTTTTAACACTATCAGGGCGAACAATAATTAGAGAACTTTTTCTTTAATTATTTTTTGTTATAATAATTTAATAATTTAAGTGCTGTTTTAATAAAAAAAAATTGTTTAAATATTGCTAAATTGAAATAAAGCGATATTTATTAAATTCTGAAACAAATGTCGGAGATACATGCAGTGTAAATGTCCATGCACCTAATTGCCGACACCTTCAATGTCTCTTTGCAAAAGCCATATATCTATAATTTCATACAACTGGGAATTGAATACAGTTGAAGATTTAGTTTTTTTAATACCGACACCAATGTCGGAATTACCTACAGTGAATATTTTCATGCACCTAATTTTCAACACTTTTTAATTTGCTTGTATTACAGTCAAATATTTGAAATTCAAATATATTTGCATCGGATTTACGTACAGTGTAAATTTTCATGCATCTAATCGCCGACACCCTATAATTTATTTTTATTATCTTTTATTAAATATTCAAAAAATAATTGAAAATAGTTTGAAATTTTCAAAAAAATTTCAATAATTTTAATAGTGTCATAATAATCACAATGATCCAATCAAGTTCATAGTTCTATAAAATATAGAACATCCATTTCAATACGAATTGAAATTTTGAAACTTTTAATATAAAAAGGAGGCAATTCACGATGATTTAAATTCAGTAATCGATCATACAAAATTATGAAAATGTATTTATTATACATTTGCACAAACTTAAGTTTCCTCTACGAAATATGCACTACTGCACTCTACAGTATTTTGTGAATTTTGCAAATGCAGTCTACAATATTATAGTGAAGTCTCTCCTTTATTGGTGCCAAATAGTGTCAAGATATTTTGACGAAAGACGAACATTGAAAACAACAACAAATCTGACGTTTTTTACGGCAGTAATCGAAATTGTTGTATTTATAAAAAAAAAAACAAAAAACGTTATTTTCAAAAAAAAAAAAAAAATTAAAAAAAAAGTTAAACAAACAAAAAATTAAAACAAACACAACGCATTGGTCGAAAAGCATATATCCAACAAAACATTTTTTTTTTAAACAAAAATTAAATAATAATATATAATATAAAATATTATATGATTTTCTTATACCTTTTGATTTTTTTTTTTTTTTCTATATTTCAATATTAATGAAAATTATGTAGTGTAAGAATGATCAAAAAAAATTGTAAAATGCACTGAGTACTTGCACATCATTTTAGAGTCCTTCACTACAACTACGTCTTATTTGTGTTTTGTTTTGACACTGCTTGTGCTTTTTTATTGTGATTTTCAAGCATAGAGTCGGCGAAAGTACATGTCTTGAAATTGATAATTGTCTAGAAGGATGTTTCAAATACATTTGTGCAGATGACTTATATTTATTACGTACAGTTAGAGCCGTTCTAAGTGATTTTTTATTATATCCAAATTCACAGAATCATAATTTTTGATTTTAAAAATATTTTTTTTAACAGTTTTATTGAATTAACGTGGCTTAATAAATATATTGAATTTGTTTTTATTTATTTATTTTTAATATTCTTCATTTATTTTATGTTTTTGTTATTTTGTTTTGTGTTTTGTGTCACAATCAATCACAATTTTACATTTTTTTTTTAAATTTTTTTTAAACTAATTTTTCGAATTTAAGTGTTAAAGAGTTAAATTCGATTTTTTTTTATTTATTTGTTTTTTTTTTTAATTTTTTCTTAACTCATTTTTGAATTTAAGTGGCTTAAATTATATTCATTTTTTTATTATTTGTTTTTTTTATTTAATATTTTTATTTTGACACAATTAACATTGAATTTTTTAAAATTCAAAATTGGTTTTTGTGGCTTCTTTTTTGACACAAACACATTTTAGATTTTCAAATTTTAGATTTTTTAATTTTTAATTATTTATTTGATTTTTTTTTTAAATATTTTTCAAGTTTACGTAGCTTACTAATTCTATGCGATTTATTTTTATTTTTTATTTATTTGATATTTTTATTTTGAAACAATCACATTCACTTTTTTTTAATTTTCAAACTTTTTTGTGCCTTTTTTTTATTTTTTTTTTATTTTTTATTTATTTTTTTTTTATTTTTCAACATATTTTTAGTTTTTAAGTGGGGTTTTTGTTTTTTTTTTTATTTTACATATTTATTTTACTTTTGACTTACCATTGACTTTTTTTATTATTTTTAATTTTTTTGTGACATTTTTTTTGATTTTTGTCATTTTTTTTTTGTGTATTTTTTTATTTTTTGTATTATTATTATTTTTTTTAATTTTTTTATTATTATTTTTTTTTTTTTAATTTTCGTTTCTTTAAAAATATATTCGATTTTTTTGAGTTATTTTTTTTTTCATTTAAATTTATATTTTTTGTTTTTATTTTTCTTTTGAATTTTAGTTTTATTTAGTTTTTTTTTTTTTCGTTTATATCTTCAAAAAGGGTCAGCAGCAAAAGCGCGCTTGCCATAATCGTGGCACAAACGGCTCTGATTTTTTAACATTTTCAAAATGTCACGATCGTGATCGCTGACAAAGCCTGTCGTTTGACCCACGATCAGTTTACGTGTGCCTTAATAAAGATCTCGTAAAACTTTCAAAACTTGTCGAAAGTTATTTCAACTGAAAAATAAATGGAAAAAAAAAAACAAAAAAAAAATCATCATCAACAAGTGATGCTCCATATGCGCTGCTGCTGGCACGGTAGAGCAACTAGCTGCCTGAGCGACGATCTAATCAGATCAGCGATCACACTTCCCTGAACATGACCGCGTCTCCGTCGAATGGACTAACTTGAATACGAGTTTTTTTTGCTTTGGTTTTAATTTTTTTGCCCAATGGCTGCCTCGACTTTAAACTAGAAATCAAAGAAAAATATAAAAAAAAAATAAAAAAAATATAAAAAAAAAACTAAAAACTACTGAAACTATGGCACGATCAACAAAAATAAATGCGCGCTTGGAAAAACGAAAAATTGCACGATTTTATCTGCAACTGTAAATCAACGTAGGAGCCACATAGCACATTGCTCTCCACTGTGCCGCACAGCACAGTGTTGCCAACGTTGTAGCATTTAAAAAATATAAAAAATAAAATTAAAAATAAAATGAATTTCGCTGATCGTGGCGCAGTTTTTTTTTTGTGCAACGTCAGTTCTTTTAATCTGTGTTTCTGAGCCAGAGTTCAACAGTTAGTTTTGCTATTTAAGCCATAAATTTAAATAAATATGGATTTTAGGTTTTAGTTCTTTAACTTAAATTTGATATTTACCCTAGTACAAATTTACGATATTACAGTGAAAAAAAAAATGTACATCATATTGATGAATTCCGTTCATCAAACCATGATTTATTGTATTGAAGAATCATTCATAATATTATTATCTAACGACATCAATGTTATGATGCATTCATAAATAAGATGAACGCTTGGTAACTGTTGAAAAGGTGTTTTTCAATATGATGAACTGTATGTGAAGATTACGTTTCATCATTTTAATGAACAAATACATAACATACAATACATATGTACATCATTTTGAAGAATTCTGTTCATCAAATCGTTTCATTATTTTATTGAACAAATAAATAAAATACAACATATATGTACATCATATTCAAGAATGATGTACATCAAAACAAATTTCAAACAAAATATATATCTTTGTTCATTTTCACAGTTCAGTTCTCTAGTTGTTCTTGTATGTATCTTATATAAAAAAAAACTTTACCCAAAACTTTTACCCAAGACAGTTTATCTCATATACTATTTTTCCATGACAATTTTATCCTAGGAATGTTGAGAGTAAGTTCTTACACAGAAAAAAAATGTACATCATAATATTAATCTCTAACGACATCAATGTTATGAATGCGATCATAAATATGATGAACGCTTGGTAACTGTTGAAAAGGTGTTCTTCAATATGATGAACTATATGTGAAGAATACGTTTCATAATTTTAATGAACAAATACATAACATACAATATATATGTACATCATTTTGAAGAATTCTGTTCATCAAATCAAATTTCAAACAAAATATAAATTTTTTTTTCATTTTTTGCAGTAGTTTTTTGTTTTTAAGCAGTAGTTATTTCTTATATAATGTTTGCTGGACAAGCATAATGTAGTAAAATGTGTTGTAATATATTTATTTATAATTACAACTTTTTATTAATAAAGTTATATTTATAAAAAATAAAAATTTATAATAATATTTTTTTTTTTTTTTTGATAAAAAAAATTATATATATTTTTTTATTTTTTTTTTATTTTTGTTTTTTTTTTTTAATTTGTTAAGCAAATTTCAAAACCATTTATTATCATATTAAATACAAGTAATATCATATTACACTAAAAACATTTTTGAAAGAGTTGAATGCTATCTGAATTTCCTCGGCATTTTTAAAAATGTAAACATCGATTTCCTAGTAATTCAAGAACTTTTTTAACAACTTTGAGTACCAAAAGTGTAAAAAAATATAAAAAAAATGTTCTTTCACTAAAAAGTAAAAAAAAATAAAAAAACTAGAAAAAAACATCTGAAAATTCGATTCGTACATCACTTTCTATTTCGTAATAATGATTATAAATACTGTCAGATATAAAATTATTTTTTGCAAAAAAATCGTTGCGCAAATTTTCGTACGGAACGGCCGGAATTATTCTATGATTTATTACGAAATAACTATACAATTTAGAAACAAAGTGTACATATACAAAAATAAGGTAAATTATCTTTCTAAATTATTAAAAAAAAATAATTTGTATTCAAAAAGTATTTTTAGAAAATGATAAAATAAAATTCTCCCGTCCGGAATGTTTCTGTGATTTATTATGAAAAAAGTATACCTTTTAGAAACAAAGTGTAAATTTAAAAAGAAAGCACATTATCTCAGCTATTCTTAAAAATAATTAACAAAAAATATTTGTATGCATAACTCTTTGAGTCTTTGGACTTTCTATATGAAACTCGACATGCACTATTAATTTATATCACTATTTAATTTATATCTTTTGATCTACCATATAGAATACTCTATTTTATTGCAGATGATTCGTCCTATGTAAATACTACCAGCTCAAAAAAAAAACAAGTATATTAATAAATTTTCCTTCGATATATTAAAATTTTAAACGTACGAATGTCCCATTCGGAACCAGAGGAAAAGCGCATATAGGAATGACTACATTTCATGTTATTTTAAATTATTATAATTTTTTTTTTTTATTTTTTTTAATTATTTGGTTTTAGAATTTTTTAATATTTTTTTTTACCTATTTATTTTTTTTTAATTTAAGTTTATTTCAATTTTTTTTAATAAGAAATGTGTATTCCTCAAATTTGAAAAAATCGAATTAGTTTTTTTTATATATTTTTTGTATATTAAAATTTTGTAATGGTATTACATTTTTTATAATATTTCATATTTTCCTGTATATTTAATATTATTTTCAATATTTAAAATTTTTAATTTTTTATTTTTTTTTATTTTTTTTTATATTTTTAGATTTTTTATTTTTCTATTTTTTTTTATTTTTATATTTTTTAATTTTTTTTTTCTTTTATATTTTTTAATTTTTTTTTCATTTATATTTTTTAATTTTTTTTTTTGTTTTTTAATTTTTATAAAAAAATATATAATTTTTATTCATTTAATTTTATTTATTCTTCATTTTATTAAAGAATATCATTTTTTTTTGTTAATTTTAATTAAGTAGATATTTTAATTATGATATTTTTTTTACCTATTTATTTTTTTAAATTTTAGTTTATTTCATTTTTTTTAATAAGAAATGTGTATTCCTCATAATTGAAAAAATCGAATTAGTTTTTTATATATTTTTTGTTTATTAAAATTTTGTAATGGTATTACAATTTTTTTTATAATATTTTATATTTTTATGTAGGTATTATATTTAATTTTTTTTTAATATTTTTAATTTTTTATTTTTTTTTTTTAGTTTGTTTATTTTTTTTATTTTTTTTTATTCTTTTATATTTTTAAATTTTTTTTTATTTTGTTTTTTTTTTAATTTTTATAAAAAAAAATATAATATTTATAATATTATAAAAAAAAATATAATTAATTTTAATTAAGTAGATATTTTAATTTTGTTATTGTTTTTAATTAGTTTTTATTTATATTTTTAATTTTCATTTTACAACAATTTTATCATATAAATTTTAGCCCACGTTTGCGTTTTTGTTTGCGTTTTTGTTTGCTTGAAATTTTTGCAAGTCAAACGAAACTCAAAAATTTATTTGCTGCGCAAGATTTTTATTATTTCTTTGAATTCGACCTTCGGTAATGTAAACAGACAAAGAATTCCATGCGATCGTCGCATGCAGTACGACGGTATGCGGCGGACACAAGCAGTATTGTGCCAAGTGACAAATTGCTCAAAATTGGTTTTCATCAATTTTAAAAATTTTATAAAATTTTGATAATTGTAAAAAAAATTAATAAATTTTGCAATGTTGTTTTTTTTTTTTTCATCTGAGTCTATTAAACATACACTCTACCTAATTCATATGTTACACCCCAGCAGCACAATCATCATCATTAATTCCCCCTATCACCCTCTATTGATTGTAGCATTATTTTTTTTTCTGTTTGCATAATTAGCGCAAATTTATTTTTCGTATTAATTTTTTTTTTCGAGATCGCATTTCGCGTTCATTAGTTTTGCTGGTTGTGCAGATCAAAGCATAGACATTCGTCTAGTTCTGTTTTTTCTTTCTATTACTTATTATTTCTGCTATTGACTTTAATGTGAATTTAAAAAATAAACACAGCACCCAATGTATATCAACTCGTCTAAATAGAAAAAACTAATAAATAGCAAATGCCAGCAGCAGTATAAGAAGTAGAAGAGTCTACAAAAAAACAAAAATTGAAAAAAAACCCATGAAATTATCGCAAACAAATAAATAGTTTGTGTAAACTTTGTAGGGCCCCCGAATTTATTATCAACACACGGCATAGCACGGACCTTGAACTTTGCATAAACAAATATCAGAGCAACTTCAATATTACGTTATATGGCTTGGGTAACACTGAATATTATTTTTTTTTTTAGAATGTTTTTTACTTTTTTATCGTTTTACAAAATTCTATGATAAAAATGTATCTACGGTGCGGCGGCATATATTTTATATGACTGTTTATATAATTGCTTCATTTAAATAAAAGCTTTTCTAAGTATTTTTTAATCTATTATGTCATAGTTACACAAAATGAAGATATTAAGAATAAATTGTGTTGTTAGTGCGTCAAAACCATAAAGCCTAAATATTAAAACATGGCAAATATAAAAGCATCACCATTCTAAATATAAAATATAATTTAAACAAAAAAACAAAATACTAAATTTCAGAAAAGCTTCTAAAAACATAAATACAACTCATACATTTTTTTATATAAAAAAGCTTTTACTATACGTCATAAATATCATTAGCAAGCTTTCATAATAATTATTTTGAAGCATTTATTTACTAATTTTTCTAGCTTTGATATAACGCTTTTACAAACTCTCATAAAAAGCTTTAAAAAAAATATATATTTTACAAATTTTTATTAAAAAAGTGTTCACAACATACTAAAAAAAGCTTTAAGATGCTTTTATTAAAAAGCTTTTACAAGCTTTTAATATAAAGCTTACACAAACTTTTATTAAAAAGCTTTAAAAAATGTAAACAAAGATTTTATAAGCTTTTATTAAAAAGCTTAGAAAAGCATTTAATAAAAAGCTTTTCGAAGCTCTTATTAATTAGATTTTAGAAACATTTATGAAAAAGTAAACCTTGCTTGCTTTTATTAAAAAGCTTTACAAGCTTTTTTCAAACCAATAATTTAGAATCTTATTAAGCAAGCTTTTATTAAATATACCTTACTTTAAAAAAAAACTCTTTCAAGATATTATTATAAAGCTTTTACTAACGTTTATAAAACAGGTTATATTGGTATAACATAACCACTTATTAGTTTTTACAAAAAGCTTTTTCAAGTTTTCACAAAAAAGTTCTATAAATTCCTTTAAGTTTTCACAAAAATCTCTTTCAAGCTTATACACTCTTTAAAGATTTTACATAAAGCTTTTTCAAGCTTTCACAAAAAGCTCTTTCAAAAAGTATGAAAAAAAAGATTTTAAAAAATATCGGTACAAAAAGCTCTTAAAAAACAAGTGTATAAAAAGCTCTTTAAGTAAAAAAAAATCCTCAAGATTTCATCACAAGTAATAAAAAAATCTGGAAAAAAGCTCTTTAAATAAAAAAGCTATTACAAAGCTTTTTCAAAACAGCTCATTAATTTTCACAAAATGCTCTTAATTAAAAAAAAAGCTAATGCATAAAGCTAAGAAAATATTTTATAGAAATAGCTTGACAATATCTTAAAAAAATTTCAAAAATTACTTGAAAATTATGTATTTAAACGTTGCACAATTTTTAAGGAAAATTATGACTTGTCTGATATAAATTATCTCAAAAGCTTTTTCTAAAAAATTTTAAATTTATCAGAATGTATTTCAGAATGTAATCGGGCTTAAAAATTACATTATGTTGCTAGAGTTTACCACAAAAAATTTGAGTCGAAAAAAATAATGTCCTATGTTCGAGCATTGCAGATAAAGTTAAAAAACGCTTTAAATTCACATTTTCTTTTTTTAACATCTTCATAAGTTTTTTTAATGTTATTTACTCAAATGTTTTTTGGTAAACTCTAGCAGCACAATGCAACTTTTAAGTCCTATTACAACTTTTGGAAAAAAATTTCGATCCACCCTAATGATCAGTTCATGATTATGTCTACCTTTAAAGTTTAAATTACTGCAAGAGATTCTTTAATTAAATCGTCATTTGTGGTTTCTCAACAACAAAAGCTCATCTTTAAACTCTTTATTAATTTAACATGTTTTACAATTATATTTCATCTTGCCCTGTAATCATGACCACCGCTGCTTACAAAAAAACAAGCCTAATTTCAAAAAAGCGTGACACATAACATCAAATTTTGCAAAATCGACCGCCGCGAATGCCCTGCAGACAGCCAGAGAGAAAGAGATATGTTTTTGGTTATGGTTGGCTCGGAAACTGCTTTTAAAGTATAAAAGCTGGATGAGAAAAACAAAAAAAAAATAAAATAAAACAAAAAATGCACTCTCATTGAAAATGCAAACGCAGTGACGTTCATGATTTAGTTACGACGAAAAACGTAGACCTTCCTGGAGGTCGCGTCAAGTAGCAGCGAAAGAGAGCATTGTTTTTGCTGCAGCAACATGTTGCAAGTTAATGAAGGGACGCCTTAACTTGTGGTTATATCAAAAGTTTCGGCGGTTCCAAAGGTTCTGCAAACATTTTGGGTATTCAATTTATTTTTTTTAGAAATACTGCATTGTTGTTTTTAATGCGGTTGTATGTTGCGTTGATATTTCAACGCTTTTGTTGGCAATGAAAACGAAAGCGCAGACACAGCAACTGTTGCTGCGGCTGCTGTTGGTGGCCGTAAATTGACTGACGCAGTCAGAATGCTTCGGAAACAAAAACAGCAATAAGTATTAATGCATAAACCTCATAAATTATATGCAAGTGGTTGTTTATGCTGGTTGTACTGATGATGCCAGAGTTAAACGCTTTTTTGTTTATTTATTTTCATTTTTTATGCAAGCCTAATATATGGGCTCTAATTTATTTTCTTTGAAAGAGTAGAATTTTGTTGTTTCAAGATTTAGGCACAGACACTGCGGCATGCAGACAGACAGACAGTCAGGCAGTCATGCTGTCAGACAAATGTCTGCAACCTGTTGAATTATTGCCGCTGGCAACGCCTGCAATGAACGCCGTCCATTTGAGTGTTTTATTTTTTTTTTTTCCAAATGCAATTTTAATGCGACGGCGGTGACGGTGGCTATAGTGACGGCGGCATTTTGTGTTGATTGAAACCCTCGACACAGAAAATGATGTCATGCGCATGAGCACATTTTTGTTGCAGGTAGCTTTAAGTTCAATTTGCATTTGCAAAAAATATAAAAAAGAAACAAATGTAAATCCATCTCAAGTTAAATCTTGTGCAAATATTAACATGGTTTTTCCTAGTAAACATGTTTAAAGTGACTTCGTAACCGCAAACATGTGTCTCTAGTTGTTGCCAAGTACAAGTCAACAAAAAAATTAAAATTACGTTAGTTTCTATATGGTTTGAAATAGCAAAGTTCAGTTACAGAATAAAAAAGTACAAAACAGAAAGATTTGAAAAGTATAAACAATGATAAATGTTAATTTTTAAAGTTTCAGTTTAAACAGTTAAGTAATACTTCATTTAAATTTTATAAAAGCTTTTCGAAAAAATCCCTTTAATATAGTTTTAATTGAAATATAAAAATAAGCAAATCTCTATTTTGAAAACAATTTAAAGAAAATAAATTAAAAAGATTTTTTATTAAAACTTATTAAAAGGCTTTCATATATTAAAAAGCGCTTTAAATTTTTTGTTTAAAGCTTTAAAATTTATTTTAAAAAGCTTTGAAAAAATTTAGAAAGCTTTTAAAAACTTTTTAAACAAACTTTTCATAATTTTTTAAAAAGCTTTTATTACCTTTTTAAAAATCTTTTAATATTTTTTAAAAATACTTTTTAATAATTTCTTAAAAAGCTTTCATTAACTTTTTAAAAAGCTTTTAAAAACTGTTTAAAAAGCTTTTATTAAATTTTTAAAAAGATTTTAAAAACTTTTTTAAAAGCTTTTATTAACTTTTTAAAAAACTTTTATAATTTTTTTTGAAAGCTTTTAAAACTTTTTTAAAAAGCGTTTAAAAAATCTTTTTAAAAAGTTAAAAAGAAAACTTAAAAAAAAGCTTTTAAAAAACTTTTTAAAAATCATTTAATAAATGTAAAAATCTTTTAAAAACTTGTTTATAATTTTTAACAAGCTTTTGAAAAAACGGTTAAAAAGCTTTTTATATACTAAAGCTTTTAATTTTTTTTTTAAGATTTAAAAACTCTTTTATAAACTTATTAAAAATCTTTTACAAATTTTTTAAAAAATTTCTAAAATGTTTAAAAAAAAAAAATCTTAAAAAGCTTTTTATTTAAATACTTTTTCTAAAACCTTAAAAAAAATTTTAATAAGCTTTCACAAACTTTTTAAAAAGCATTTAAAAACTTTTATAAAAAGCTTTTTAAAAAGGTCTTACATAAAAAAAATGTTAAAAAAGCTGGTAAATTTTAAAAAGCTTTAAAGAAATGTTTAATCGCTTTTAAAAAATTAAAAAAAAGCTATGAAAATAGTTTTTTTTAATTTTTTAATTTTATTTTTCAATGCTATGAACAACTTTTTAAGACTTATTTTATTAAAGCAAAATATTTTTTTTAAGATTTTAAAAACGTAATCAAACATATTTCATTAATAAAATTATTTAAAATAAATTTTAAAAAATATATTCATTAACATATTGCCTAAATAGTCATAATTTACCAAAACAATTTCAACATCATCCTAATTAGCAACTGCCTCTGTATAAGCATCACTCCCTCTCGGTGTCTCTCATTAGATTTCATAAATCAATCAGCCTAAATTTTCTATTCCCCGGCATCACATAATACTCTACTCTACATGGCTCTGCATGCCAACAATTCAATTTAATTGAATTTGAAAAAGAAAAATGCAATTAGATCAACGGCAACATCAACAATTAAATCAACCCGAATAACAACAACTATAGCGCATAACAATAACAAATAAAATTCGATGAAAACATTAATTTCAATTTCATTGAAATCAATTTTCAATTCCATTCAATTGAGTTTCCGTTCGCTATTTTTGGAAAAACATGTTTGTGGAATTTTGCTAAAATGCATGAAACTATTTAATCAGGCAGTCTCAGGCCCCTTCCTCTCTGCATTACCATTTTTTTACTGCCTCTTTGCCACCTCTTTGCAGTTCTGCTCTTCACGGTCTACTGCTTAGTTTAGGAAATTTAGACAAACAAAAACTTAAACGACTTCATTAAAATCGCGTAAATTTCAATTACAAAACGATTTGACGGCTGCGTGATTCGAACTGCTATGTAAGGTACCGATCGGTCTTTCTGTCTGTTCGTAGATATTTGTACGGCGCCGACATATAAGGCGTTGACTGCGCTGCGGCGGCGCATTAATTGACAGCCGATGAGCGCATGTCGTAGCTTTCAATCAAGTGTTGATTTTATGGGCTGACTGGGCGGCGGCGTCGTTGGCGAAATTGTTTAGAAATTAAAGATAAAAGAAAATAAAATGACATAATATTAATCAAATTTAATTAAATAAATTTATGAATTTTATATACAAAATACAAAATACAAAATACAAAATACAAAATACAAAATACAAAATACAAAATACAAAATACAAAATACAAAATACAAAATACAAAATACAAAATACAAAATACAAAATACAAAATACAAAATACAAAATACAAAATACAAAATACAAAATACAAAATACAAAATACAAAATACAAAATACAAAATACAAAATACAAAATACAAAATACAAAATACAAAATACAAAATACAAAATACAAAATACAAAATACAAGATACAAAATATAAAATACAAAATACAAAATATAAAATACAAAATGCAAATTACAAAATACAAAATACAAAATACAAAATACAAAGTACAAAATACAAAATACAAAATACAAAATACAAAATACAAAATACAAATTACAAAATACAAAATACAAAATACAAAATACAAAATACAAAATACAAAATACAAAATACAAAATACAAAATACAAAATACAAAATACAAAATACAAAATACAAAATACAAAATACAAAATACAAAATACAAAATACAAAATACAAAATACAAAATACAAAATACAAAATACAAAATACAAAATACAAGATACAAAATATAAAATACAAAATATAAAATACAAAATGCAAATTACAAATTACAAAATACAAAATACAAAATACAAAATACAAAGTACAAAGTACAAAATACAAAATACAAAATACAAAATACAAAATACAAATTACAAAATACAAAATACAAAATACAAAATACAAAATACAAAATACAAAATACAAAATACAAAATACAAAATACAAAATACAAAATACAAAATACAAAATACAAGATACAAAATACAAAATACAAAATACAAAATTCAAAATGCAAAATACAAAATACAAAATACAAAATACAAAATACAAAATACAAAATACAAAATACAAAATACAAAATACAAAATACAACATACAACATACAACATACAAAATACCAAATACAAAATACAAAAAAAATACAAAATACAAAATACAAAATATAAAATACAAAATATAAAATACAAAATACAAAAATACAAAATGCAAATTACAAAATACAAAATAAAATGAAATTAAATAATAAAAATGCTAAAAACCCATAAAAAAGACACATTTTTCATTGTTAACATGCGCTCGATTTCATTTCGATTATTTAGTAAATTACTGATTGTAGTATTCAAAATGCATCGTGCATGAAGCATAATCATTAATAAAAACAACAACGTAATATAAATAACAATAACGAATAATTACAGTAACAATATCAGCCACAGATGCAACAACAATTGCAGCAAAACAATGCGGAACAATAAAGTCACCAATTGCCGTAAAAAAATCACATACTATAAAAAACCAAACAGTTGTAATTAATATAGTAATTGTAGTAATTACAATAACAATAACAACTATAGCTATTAATAATTAAAGAAGGAAATTTTAAAAAAATAAATAAAATGCATAAGTAAGATAAAAAAATAAATAAATAAATAAATAAATACACCATATAAAACAGAAAAAACGAAATAAAAGAAATAAAAGAAATAAAAGAAATAAAAGAAATAAAAGAAATAAAAGAAATAAAAGAAATAAAAGAAAGAAAAGAAATAAAAGAAATAAAAGAAATAAAAGAAATAAAAGAAATAAAAGAAATAAAAAAAATAAAAGAAATAAAAGAAATAAAAGAAATAAAAGAAATAAAATAAATAAAAGAAATAAAAGAAATAAAAGAAATAAAAGAAATAAAATAAATAAAAGAAATAAAAGAAATAAAAGAAATAAAAGAAATAAAAGAAATAAAAGAAATAAAAGAAATAAAAGAAATAAAAGAAATGAAAGAAATAAAAGAATTAAAAGGACTAAACGTGAAATTGAAATTATAATAAAAAATTGAATAAAACTTATAAAACAATAAAATATTTAAAAAATAAATTAAGTAACCAAAAAATACATAAATAATGGAAAATATTATAAGAAAATGATTAAAAATATTAAATAATAATAATAAAATTTAAAAATAAACAATTTAAAATTCTGAGAAGTGTATTTTGCTTTATTTACTGAGCTAATTAGGCAAAACCTTTCGAAAAGACTCTCAAAAGCTTTGCGACATATATTATTTACAAGCTGCATGTTGAATTTTTAATTTTTTTTTTTTCATTACGTTAGAATTTGCCACTACATACTGTTGTTGCTGTAGTTGTTGTGCAAACAACATCATTAAAATAATTGCTAGCGCCACTTAATTAGAAAAAAAAGGTTGCCGCATTTAAATCAACATCAGCGCATGTTTTATATATGCGTGGGTGGTTGTTTGGTGTGCCTTTTTTAAATGTATAGCCTTTTTCAGTTCACACACTCACTGGCACAAATTAATCCCGCAGCTACAATTTATTTAAGCAGCAACATGCAACAGCAACATTAATGGATAGAGCAAACAGCAGCAGCAAAAACATATTTTTCACATTTTTACAGTGTTTTTCGGATGCCGTCTTCGCCCTAAGCGACAATTTAAAAGAGTTTTGCAGCTGCTGCTTAAATGCCTACAAGTAGGTAATTGAAAACAGTAGAAATTAAAAAAAAATAATAATCAATATGAGTTTTATGCACTTTATGAAATTTATGACTTTTATGAATTTTGTGAATCTATTAATGAATTTCATGAATTTTTGAGTTTTATGAATTTTATGAATTTTATGAATTTTATGAATTTTACGAATTTTATGAATTTTATGAATTTTATGAATTTTAGGAATTTCATGAATTTTATGAATTTTATGAATTTTATCTATTTTATGAATTTTATGAATTTTATGAATTTTATGAATTTTATGAATTTTGGGAATTTTATGAATTTTATGAATTTTATGAATTTTACGAATTTTATGAATTTTATGAATTTTATGAATTTTATGAATTTTATGAATTTTATAAATTTTATAAATTTTATGAATTTTATGAATTTTATGAATTTTATGAATTTTATGAATTTTATGAATTTTATGAATTTTATGAATTTTATGAAATTTAGGAATTTTATGATTTTTTATAAATTTTATGAATTTTGCGAATTTTATTAATTTTATGATTTTTATGAATTTTATAAGTTTTATGAATTTTATAAATTTTATGAATTTTTATGAATTTTATGAATTTTTATGAATTTTATGAATTTTATGAATTTTATTAATTTTATGAATTTTATGAATTTTATGAATTTTATGAATTTTACGAATTTTATGAATTTTATGAATTTTATGAATTTTATGAATTTTATGAATTTTATGAATTTTAGGAATTTCATGAATTTTATGAATTTTACGAATTTTATGAATTTTATGTATTTTATGTATTTTATGAATTTTATGATTTTTATGAATTTTGGGAATTTTATGAATTTTATGAATTTTATGAATTTTACGAATTTTATTAATTTTATGAATTTTATGATTTTTATGAATTTTATAAATTTTATAAATTTTATGAATTTTATGAATTTTATGAATTTTATGAATTTTATGAATTTTATGAATTTTATGAATTTTATGAATTTTATGAATTTTATGAATTTTATGAATTTTATGAATTTTATGAATTTTATGAATTTTTTGAATTTTATGAATTTTATGAATTTTATAAATTTTATGAATTTTATGAATTTTTTGAATTTTATGAATTTCATGAATTTTATAAATTTTATAAATTTTATGAATTTTATGAACTTAATGAATTTAATGAATTTAACGAATTTTATGAATTAAATAAATTTAATGAATTTAATGACTTTAATATATTTAACGAATTTAATGAATTTAATGAATTTAATAAATTTAATGAATTTAATGAATTTAATGAATTTAATGAATTTAATGAATTTAATAAATTTAATGAATTTAATGAATTTAATGAATTTAATGAATTTAATGAATTTAATGAATTTAATGAATTTTATGAATTTTATGAATTTTACGAATTTTATTAATTTTATGAATTTTATGATTTTTATGAATTTTATAAATTTTATAAATTTTATGAATTTTATGAATTTTATGAATTTTATGAATTTTATGAATTTTATGAATTTTATGAATTTTAGGAATTTCATGAATTTTATGAATTTTATGAATTTTATCTATTTTATGAATTTTATGAATTTTATGAATTTTATGAATTTTATGAATTTTAGGAATTTCATGAATTTTATGAATTTTATGAATTTTATCTATTTTATGAATTTTATGAATTTTATGAATTTTATGAATTTTATGAATTTTGGGAATTTTATGAATTTTATGAATTTTATGAATTTTATGAATTTTATGAATTTTATGAATTTTATGAATTTTATGAATTTTGGGAATTTTATGAATTTTATGAATTTTATGAATTTTATGAATTTTATGAATTTTTTGAATTTTATGAATTTCATGAATTTTATAAATTTTATAAATTTAACGAATTTTATGAATTAAATAAATTTAATGAATTTAATGACTTTAATATATTTAACGAATTTAATGAATTTAATGAATTTAATAAATTTAATGAATTTAATGAATTTAATGAATTTAATGAATTTAATGAATTTAATAAATTTAATGAATTTAATGAATTTAATGAATTTAATGAATTTAATGAATTTAATGAATTTAATGAATTTTATGAATTAAACAAATTTAACGAATTTAATGAATTTAATGAATTTAATGAATTTAATGAATTTAATGAATTTAATGAATTTAATGAATTTAATGAATTTAATGAATTTAATAAATTTAATGAATTTAATGAATTTAATGAAATCACGTTCGTAAATTATCGTGAAAACCCCTCAAACTTGACACATTTTTCAAAATTATGACATTTGACTTTGAAAAACGGATCAAAAAAAGGACCTTCCAGAATTACCATTCCAGAATTCTCCATATTTTCACATCTTAATCCTTAAAAGTTGCTGAATCTTGTCGTGTAATCAGTTTATTAATTTTATTAATTTTATGAATTTTGTGAATTTTATGAATTTTTTTGAATTTTATGAATTTTGTAATTTTTATAAGTTTTATAAATTTTATGAATTTTATGAATTTTATGAATTTTATGAATTTTTGTGAATTTTATGAATTTTATGAATTTTATGAATTTTTGTGAATTTTATGAATTTTATAAATATTAATGAATTTTATTAATTTAATGATTTTTATTAATTTTATTATAAATTATAAAATTAGAATAATTTTTCATTTAATAAGTCATTAATTTTTTTTTTTTCGTTAAAAAATGTTTGTCTTTTGAAGATTATACGTTTAGTCTCTGCCCAATTAACGCAGAATTTGAAGGTGGATTCTGTGCACGAGTTCGCCGAAATCATTAAAAAATAAGCAGCAAATTCTCGTAAAATCCAGCGATCATTTTAGATCCGAATTGTTATCTGCAACTAGCAGATCTACTCCGCCGCTCCGTTTGAATCTAATGAAAGAGTTGAAAAGAACCTTTTTCGCAGATGCCAAATTAGAAGATTTATATGTGGCTGTTGTCTTTCTTACTAAACACGCGAATTTCTCTCGTTGGCGATAAGGCTTTATTTTATTTGTTTGGATTTCAAAAGCAACATGCCCAACAACAAAAATCAAATGAAATAAAAATCGTCATCGTCGTCATGTTTAAAAATAAATTAGCAAATAAAGAAAATAATAATCAGACAACAGACAAAACAAAAGAGCAGTCAGAAAATCATAGCAACTACAGAGATTAAATCATAAAAGAGATTTGTTTGGGATTTTTATGTAACGAGACACAAAATTCAAACACAAAAACTCTAGATTTAGAGATTCTTGTGTGGTTTATACTTAATAATATTATTTATTTTATATAAATTAAAAAAAATTATAAAAAATATATAACATTCATTAAATGCATAAAATTCATAAAATTCATAAAATTCATAAAATTCATAAAATTCATAAAATTCATAAAATTCATAAAATTCATAAAATTCATAAAATTCATAAAATTCATAAAATTCATAAAATTCATAAAATTCATAAAATTCATAAAATTCATAAAATTCATAAAATTCATAAAATTCATAAAATTCATAAAATTCATAAAATTCATAAAATTCATAAAATTCATAAAATTCATAAAATTCATAAAATTCATAAAATTCATAAAATTCATAAAATTCATAAAATTCATAAAATTCATAAAATTCATAAAATTCATAAAATTCATAAAATTCATAAAATTCATAAAATTCATAAAATTCATAAAATTTATAAAATTCATAAAATTCATAAAATTCATAAAATTCATAAAATTTATAAAATTCATATAATTCATAAAATTCATAAAATTCATAAAATTCATAAAATATATAAAATTAATAATAATCATAAAATTCATAAAACTCGTAAAATTCATAAAATTCATAATAAAGTTCATAAAATTCAGAAATACCTCAAATTGAAATTTTGTCTGTATTTGTTTTCTGTCGTTTCTTTTTGTTATATCTGAACCTTTGTCTAAATGGCCAACACTTCACACAATTGGCAGCGCTTCTGTCTGTCGCATAGGCACCAAAAATAAAATAAATTCATTTTTTTACTATTTTTTTATTTGACTTGATCTGCACAAACTTCGCGCTTGTTGCGCCTTATTTTATGCAACATTTAGCCTAGTCTAACATGTGAGTTTTTGCCATATAGACCACTAAATATATTTTATTTTTTGGGTTATTGTAGTTTTGTTGTTGTTGTTGATTTTTGCTTTTGCTAGCCCGACTTTTAATGACCCACACACATAATATAATTCTGCTAAATAAATCAGCGAACCACATAAAGTCCGTAGTATGCGTTTGGCTTCATTTGATTTTCATTTCATTCATATTGTTTGCTCGTTTTTTTTGCAGTATTTTGCTGGCATTTTAGCCTTTTAATATGTTGTTTTTATTGTTGTTGATTTTGTTTTTTTTTCTAAATTTTTTTTTATTTTTTAGTGCTTATGCACTGTGACTCTGCGTGCGTGCGTGGTTTTCGGCAATTCTTGGCATATTTTTTGGTTATTTCGTATATTTTTAATTGGATTTTCATTTTATTTGTTGCCATAATTTTTTTGTTTTGCTCGTTTAGAATTTGTGTGACAATTTATTTGTGCTGTGATTGTTGGCAACAAAAACATGTATGGCACAAATTTAAGCTTTAGTTATTTCAAGCAGAAAAACTTGCACATTTTTTTTTTTTAATTCATTAAACATTTAAAGTAAAATCTTACAGAAAAATATTTATAATAATAAATAACTTTGAGCTATTCAAAGCCTTTTGCAAAACTCAAAAAAACTTTAACTGTTGAACAATTTTTTAAGTTTTATTTAAGCTATAAATACAAACGTTAAATTGCTTTTTAAATTGCCACCAACTGCGTTCCAATCACACCAATACTTTTTGAGTTATCGACAAAAGTGTCTATAAAACGTATGCAGCGCCCTCTGTAATAATTATCGATACTGCTATCGTTGCCAGTAGCAACATTTGTAATTGTTGTAAGTGCAAAATTATGTATTTTTTATTGTGGTTGTTGGTGTTGCTGTTCATGCAATTACGCATAAATGATATGTTGCCGACATTGCTTTTTTTATGCATGCAATAAATGCATAATTAATTAAAAAATATTTACAATTTTTAATAAAAATGCTAATGGAACAAGTTTCCTTTTTTTAATAATATATTTTTTATTACACCGTATTGAAAAATTAACGACCAGCTAGAACAAAAAAACATATGACATTGTAGAGTAAAATACTGCAATAATTTAGTTTGCCATATTTTATTTTTATCAAATGCAATATATTTTATTTGATTGAGTATTGGTAGCAAATTTTGTATAAATTAGTTTCATTTTAATTAAATTGTAACATTTAAATTTTTATAAATACTCCTTTTTAAATAATATTTGAATCTATTAGTTTTTTAAATAAATCACATTGTACTAAATTAAATAGCAATGCAATAAAATTATAATAATTTAATTTAATTAAATGGCAACCCGCAATTTTTTATATTTTTATATTTTTATATTTTTATATTTTTATATTTTTATATTTTTATATTTTTATATTTTTATATTTTTATATTTTATTAAAATAAAAATAATAATTGAGTAGTGTAATTAATAATGCCAATGAATTCACCACAGTTTCAGTTAAATCACTAAAACTATAAATTTTTTTCAATGCCAATGCATTTTCTTATTAATGTCACACCATTAATGCCGCACCACCGAGTGTATGTTTTTTTTCTAAAAAGAAACTCATAAAGTCATCAATTTAAACGAATTTATACGTCAATCGTTTTGAATTAATTGGCGGCAAAATTTATTGAACACTTAAGAGCATAGCTCAGAAACGTTCAATTAACATAAGGCAACGTTGTGCCGTTGTCAATATTGAGAGCCATGTTTTGAATGCAGTTTTTGCGAAAAACACACGTCGCACAAAAAATTATTTTAATGCCTAACGCCAACGCTAGATGGCGCATAAATCACTGAAACACACGCTGCTGCAAGTTGAATGTCAATGGAATGCAATAGCCCGACATGTATTCAATTGAATGTGCATTGAATGCGAGGGCGGGCGAAGAGCTAGCTATAGTCGGTGGTGGTCAGTGTGACCATGAGGCCCTGTTCAAGTATTTTACGTGGGAGGCGAGGCAGGTATTAAAGCGCAAAATCAGTTGGATTTGTGTAATATGTAATAATTTTGAAAAATTCATAAAATTAAGTCAAATTTAAAATTTTTAAATATTTATAAATATTTATAAATATTTATAAATATTTATAAATATTTATAAATATTTATAAAATTCATAAAATTGCTAAAATTAATACAATTCATAAAAGTAATAAAATTCATAAAATTTATAAAATTCATACAATTCATACAATTCATAAAATTCATAAAATTCATAAAATGCATAAAATGCATAAAATTCATAAAATTCATAAAATTCATAAAATTCATAAAATTCATAAAATTCATAAAATTCATACAATTCATAAAATTCAAAAATTCATAAAATTCATAAAATTCATAAAATTCATAAAATTCATAAAATTCATAAAATTCATAAAATTCATAAAATTCATAAAATTCATAAAATTCATAAAATTCATAAAATTCATAAAATTCATAAAATTCATAAAATTCATAAAATTCATAAAATTTATAAAATTTATAAAATTCATAAAATTCATAAAATTCATAAAATTCATAAAATTCATAAAATTCATAAAATTCATAAAATTCATAAAATTTATAAAATTCATAAAATTCATAAAATTCAAAAATTCATAAAATTCATAAAATTCATAAAATTCATAAAATTCATAAAATTCATAAAATTCATAAAATTCATAAAATTCATAAAATTCATAAAATTCATAAAATTCATAAAATTCATAAAATTCATAAAATTCATAAAATTCATAAAATTCATAAAATTCATAAAATTTATAAAATTTATAAAATTCATAACATTCATAAAATTCATAAAATTCATAAAATTCATAAAATTCATAAAATTCATAAAATTCATAAAATTCATAAAATTTATAAAATTCATAAAATTCATAAAATTCAAAATTTTCACAATATTCATAAAATTCATAAAATTCATAAAATTTATAAAATTTATAAAATTTATAAAATTCATAAAATATTTAATATTTAAAATAAATATTTATAAAATTCATAAAATTGCTAAAATTGATACAATTCATAAAATTAATAAAATTCATAAAATTCATAAAATTTATAAAATTCATACAATTCATAAAATTCAAAAATTCATAAAATTCATAAAATTCATAAAATTCATAAAATTCATAAAATTCATAAAATTCATAAAATTCATAAAATTCATAAAATTCATAAAATTCATAAAATTCATAAAATTCATAAAATTCATAAAATTCATAAAATTCATAAAATTCATAAAATTCATAAAATTTATAAAATTTATAAAATTCATAAAATTCATAAAATTCATAAAATTCATAAAATTCATAAAACTCATAACATTCAAAAAATTCATAAAATTCATAAAATTCATAAAATTCATTAAATTCATTTAATTTATTAAATTTATAACATTCATAAAATTAATAAAGTTAATAAAATTCATAAAATTCATAAAATTCCTAAAATTTATAAAATTCATAAAAATTTATTAAATCCATAAAACTAACTAAAGACTCAAACTCAACATATCGTTTAAAACAAATGTTTCTCCAGTATTTTCACAATATGTACACGTAATTTACAATAATATGAAAGTAAAATATATTCGTCCAATAATAATTGTCAAGAAAAAATTCAGCCTTTAGCCTGAAAACAAAAAAAACGGTAACGTTCATATACGCTGCTCAGTTGGTAACAATGCTGCCGGCAACAGACAGGCACTGGAAAAATGAGAGCAACTGATTGCCGGTTTGAACCGACAACAATCATAACAAAAACATATAAAACAAAAACATAGTTTTATTTTTTTCGATAATTTATACAATTTCAAAATTTAATACGTTTTCGCCGCCTCGAAGGCTGTCAGACAGACAGCAATCGCTTGCATCCCGTCGATATCGCATTAGATACTTTTTCTTGTATTGTTGTTGTATCTGTAAGATATGAAGATATATTGCCCCAGGTCAGGAGGTTGCTGTTGCGCCCTCAAAGACAAAAATAAAAATAAATAAAAATACAAAAATAATTTTATTAGAAATTTCTTGTTAGAAAATCGCAGCAGTAAAATGAATTATTTGCAAAAAAAAAAAAAAAATTATAAAAATTTTTGTTTTGCGGCCCCAATAATTTTGCATGAAAAATGGCTACAATTTAAAGTAAAAAAAAACAAATTTTGAAAAAGATGAAGCAGCAACGAGTAGACATGGCAACAGATACTTGATTGAGTGTGCAAAGCAGTATTTGAGGCAAAGTAGCAGAGGAAGAAGCACTGAAAAAATTCAGCAGTCGTCTTCGGACACTATAATTGATCTTTGATATATAAGCGTTGGTAAAGCAATAAATAAAATGATTTTTTAATAAAAAAAAAATAATAATTTGGCACAATGCTCGTCAAATCAAAAATTAGAAAATTCAAATAACAAAAAATTCATAGAACTCATAAAAATCACAAAATTCACAAAATTAATAAAATTCATAAAATTCATAAAATTAATAAAATTCATAAAATTCATAAAATTTATAAAATTTATAAAATTTATAAAATTCATAAAATTCATAAAATTCATAAAATTCATAAAATTCATAAAATTCATAAAATTCATAAAATTCATAAAATTCATAAAATTCATAAAATTCATAAAATTCATAAAATTCATAAAATTCATAAAATTCATAAAAGTCATAAAATTCATAAAATTCATAAAATTCATAAAATTCATAAAATTCATAAAATTCATAAAATTCATAAAATTTATAAAATTCATAAAATTCCAAAATTCACAAAAATCATAAAATTCTTAAAATTTATAAAATAAATAAAATTCATAAAATTTATAAAATTCATAAAATTCATAAAATTCATAAAATTCATAAATTTCATAAAACTCATAAAATTCATAAAATTCATAAAATTCACAAAAATCATAAAATTCATAAAATTCATAAAATTCATAAAATTCATAAAATTCATAAAATTCATAAAATTCATAAAATTCATAAAATTCATCAAATTCATAAAATTCATAAAATTCATAAAATTCATAAAATTCATAAAATTCATAAAATTCATAAAATTCATAAAATTCATAAAGTTTATAAAATTCATAAAATTCATAAAATTCATTAACATAAAATTCATAAAATTGACAAAATTCATAAAATTATAAAATTCATAAAATTCATTAAATTAATAAAATTCATAATATTTATAAAAAGTTATATAGAAAATCATAAAATTCATAAAAGTCATAAAATTCAGAAATTTCATAAAATTCATAAAGTTCAAAAAATTCATAAAATTCATAAAATTCATAAAATTCTTAAAAATCATAAAATTTATAAAATTCATAAAATTCACAAAAATCATAAAATTCATAAAATTTATAAAATAAATAAAATTCTTAAAATTCCTAAAATACACATATTTCATAAAATTTATCAATATTAAAAAAATCATAAAATTCAAAAAATTTATAAAAATCATAAAATTCATAACATTCATAAAATTCATTGTATTCTCAAAATTCACCAAATTCATAAAATTCATTACCATTTTTACTCTAACACGTTTTGTCACATGTTTTTCCCGTCAATATTGAAAATTAAATAAAAAATAATATAATTAAAAGTTCATAAATTAAAAAAAAAATAAATCTTCTGATTAAACCTATAAATTAAAACTAGACACACGTTTTTGCAAGAAACCACATAAAATAAAAACCACAAAAAAATTTTAAACACAAAACGCTTAACAAATTAGGCTGTCAGGGAGATAAGAGAAGCTACAACAACAACAATTAAAATAATTACAACAACACTAATAGAGGTGTATAACACATAAGCGAGGCTAATTAAATGCCAGCAACAACAATTCATGTTTAATATTAAATTATGATTTAAAAGCATTTTTTTGTCTTTATTATATTTCTAAAAATAGCTATTAATATATTTTATACTTTTTTATTACAGTTGGCAACACTGCGCGCATGACGACGACAACAAAACCAGCGAATATTTGAGCAACTATTACAACAACAAGTCTATATTAATTATTACAACAACAACAACCACATAATAAGGCAACCGAAAAGTGTTGCAACATCGACCATATTTTGTGCTATCGGAAGCTCGTTTTTTTAATGCCTTTTCCTCATTTTCTCATTGATACGCAGAGGCCTAGATAAAAATAAATAAAAAAAAATCGAAAAGTGCGTTATCAGCAGAGGGACTGATAAGAACACACGTTACCATCCAACGTAGAACAATTTACCAACAAAAATCGAAATTCTTTGAACCTGTTTTAACCAGACGTGCGCAAAAACATGCAGTCATCGATAAAAATTTATTAAAACATCTATAACGACTTGCATTGAGTTCAATAATACTAATAAAAAATAAATAATAATTTTCAAAAAAAAAAATTAAATCAAAGTTGGTGCTCACCAAAATGTGCTAAAAAGTGTACCACAAAAATGTATTAATTGATTTTGATTTTGATTTCTGTTTAAATAACAAATCAATAATTGTGCTCAATTAAAAATCAATAAAAAAAATTGAAAGAAAAGTTTTTGAAATTTATTTTAATTGAAAACAACGTGCCACAGTTAAACAAATAAATTAAAAAATACCAATAATCAAATATCTACAGTTAAAAATTAAAAAGTATCAAAAATGTCTCTAATCAATAAACAAGGATTTGGCAGCACTGCAGCATATATGCTGCTCTATGCGCTGGCAGCACTGGCGTGGCAAAATAATTTTGCAGCAGCAACAAGTAAGTTTTGTTTTTAAATAGTTTTATGAATTTTATGTTTTTGTAATTTTATGAGTTTTTCGATTTTATGAATTTTATGACTTTTATGAATTAAATGATTTTGTGAATTTTATAAATTTTATAAATTTTATAAATTTTATAAATTTTATAAATTTTATAAATTTTATAAATTTTATAAATTTTATAAATTTTATGAATTTTATGAATTTTGTTAATTTTATGAATTTTCTGAATTTTATGAATTTTATGAATTTTATGAATTTTATGAATTTTATGAATTTTATGAATTTTATGAATTTTATGAATTTTATGAATTTTATAAATTTTATGAATTTTATGAATTTTATGAATTTTATGAATTGTATGGTTTTTATGAATTTTATAAATTTTATGAATTTCATGAATTTTATGAATTTTATGAATTTTATGAATTTTATGAATTTTATGAATTTTATGAATTTTATGAATTTTATGAATTTTATGAATTTTATGAATTTTATGAATTTTATGAATTTTATGAATTTTATGAATTTTATGAATTTTATGAATTTTATGAATTTTATGAATTTTATGAATTTTATGAATTTTATGAATTTTATGAATTTTATGAATTTTATCAATTTTATGAATTTTATGAATTTTATGAATTTTATGAATTTTATGAATTTTATGAATTTTATGAATTTTATGAATTTTATGAATTTTATGAATTTTATGAATTTTATGAATTTTATGAATTTTATGAATTTTATGAATTTTATGAATTGTATGGTTTTTATGAATTTTATGAATTTTATAAATTTTATGAATTTCATGAATTTTATGAATTTTATGAATTTTATGAATTTTATGAATGTTATGAATTTTATGAGTTTTATAAATTTTATGAATTTTATGAATTTTATGAATTTTATGAATTTTATGAATTTTATGAATTTTATGAATTTTATGAATTTTATGAATTTTATGAATTTTATGAATTTTATGAATTTTATGAATTTTATGAATTTTATGAATTTTATGAATTTTATGAATTTTATGAATTTTATGAATTTTATGAATTTTATGAATTTTATAAATGTTATGAATTTTAAGAATTTTAAGAGTTTTATGAATTTTATGAATTTTGTGATTTTTATGAATTTTATGAATTTTATGAATTTTATGAATTTTATTTAAATTATAAATTTTAGATATTATGCGAATTTATTATTATTTAATTTATTTTTATATATTGCATTTTATTAAAGTTTATGAACTTTAACAGCTTAACAAGACTTTTGTATTTAAAAAGTCGTCGAGTGTCTGTCTGCTTTGTCATTTTGGGGGCGAGAACAGATTTTAATAGTCAAACATTTTAAGCATTTTTATTGTCATCTCACATTAAATCAGCAACAAATATAGAACAGCATGAGCCTCATATATTCACTGGCGTCTACTATAAATTAGTGATCATTAATAAAGTAGCAAATCTCATGAAAAAAAATCATATAAAAATATTTTTTTTAATACAAAAATGTTTACGTTGAGCGTGAATTTGTTAATTTTTGATATTGTTTTAATTTAAACAGATTTTTTGAAAATTTTAGTTTTATATGACAAACTAAAAACAAAATAAATGACTTGACGTGATGTTGATGCTTTAATTTATGAGTGTCACACGCAGAAGGTCAAAAAAATGATTTTATGCGAAGAACGATTAAGGTGATAATTTGTGGAATTCTTTAGTTTTATTTTTAAATCAATTATTTTTTTAAGAATTAAATAATTTTTATTATTTTATATTATTAAAATATTTGACAAAAATGTGCAATTCAATTTTTAAGTGAAAATAGAAGAAATACTTGAAGTTTTCACTAAAAATTCAATTTTTCACTAAGAATTCAAATTTTCACTAAAAATTCAATTTTTCACTAAAAATTCAATTAAAATTCAATTTTTCACTCAAAATTTAATTTTTAACTAAAAATTCAATTTTTCACTAAAAATTCAATTAAAATTCAATTTTTCACTCAAAATTTAATTTTTAACTAAAAATTCTATTTTTCACTAAAAATTCAATTTTACACTAAAAATTCAATTTTACACTAAAAATTCAATTTTTCACTAAAAATTCTATTTTTCACTAAAAATTCAATTTTACACTAAAAATTCAATTTTACACTAAAAATTAAATTTTTCACTAAAAATTACATTTTTTTTGCTAAAAATTCAATTTTTCGCTTAAAAATCAATTTTTTACAATAATTCATTTTTTTTACTAAAAATTTATTTTTTCACCAAAAATTCAATTTTTCGCTTAAAAATTCAATTTTTCACTAAAATTTAAATTTTTCACTAAAAATTCAATATTTCACTAAAAATTCAATTTTGCACTAAAAATTCAATTTTTCACTAAAAATTTAATTTTTCACTTAAAATTCTAATTTTCACTAAAAATTTAAATTTTTACTAAAAATTCATTTTTTCACTTAAAATTTGATTATTCCCTTAATAACCACTAAAAATTAAATTTTTAGTGATAAATTGAATTTTTAATTCAATTAAAAATTAATTTTTTTCAATTAAAAAACTATTTTTTCAATTCAAAAATTAGTTAGTTAATTAGTCAAAAATTAATTAAAAATTGAAATTCACTTTTTTGCTAAAATTCAAAATTTTCACTAAAAATTTAGTTTATTACTTAAAATTCTATTTTCTTTGAAAATTAAGTATTTCACTTAAATTCAATTAAAAAAAATACTCAGTGTGCTTTGCAAATTCAAACTATGATTATAAATACGCTAAAATACTTTGTTGTATTTTACAACATCTTTTGATGCATGAACATGACACATTTGGCTGGATAGAAGAAATGCCTTTCAACTCCTACGTTTTGCGGTTGCAACAAATTAGATGTTTATTTAATAAATGTTTTCAATTTTTTTTTCTTTCAACCACTGACAGCAGCATGCATTAAAATTGTCACAAAAAAACATTTGCTAATTTATGAATGATTTTTGTCAAATGACAAAATATCTAAAATTAAAATTTAAATGAAAAGAAAACACAGACGAGGAAAATTGCATAGAGAACAGATTATTGTCATGAAAATAAATGCGCGAAATGCTAAGAATTTGGCATTGAAAAAAAATTAGAATTGACAAAATAACAAATAAAACTAAGTAAATAAATATTTTTCTTTTTTAAAATAATTTACATTTTACTGAACTAATATAATTATCGAATTTAAATCAAATGTTCCATTTGGAGATTTTATATTGCTTTCCACCACATTCAACTACTTTCAGAAATAAGGAAAAATTAATAAATACAAACTAAACAAAACTTTTAAATATTTTTAACTTATTCAACCACTTTCAACCATATTCAACTATTTTCAATCGCATTCAACTACTTTCAATAATAAGGTATAATTAATAAATACAAACTAAATAAAACTTTTAAATAGTTTTAGCTCTTTCAACTACTTACAACCACTTTAAACTACTTTCCATCCCTTTCAACTACCTTCCATCACTTTCAACTAATTTCAATAATAAGCCACAACTTTAAAAATGCAAATGCATTTAAATTATTTTCAACCACTTTCAATCGCATTCAACTACATTCAATTGCATTTAACTACTTTCAGAAATAGAGATTAATTAATAAATACAAACTTTTAAATATTCATTCAACCACTTTTAGAACTTTCCATCACTTTCAACTACTTTCAATAATAAGTTAAAAATTATAAAATTCACCAAAAAAAAACTTTAAAATTTTTATAGACCATGAACATTTGAATTTATTGCGCAAAATACTACAGATGTTGGCTGCATATTTTTGGCTATTGTAAACCTTTTAAAAATATACACAAAACACACAAAAATTGAAAATTATTATTTTTCAACAATTTTTGTAAATTCCTAAAAGCAGCTATTTTTAAAAATGCACAAACAACAACAATAACAAATAACTCAAAATTTAGCGTAAATGAACGTCGAATGCGTGCAACCTAAAAAAATTAAAAAAATATTGGAATTTTACTACACGTTTTTCTGTGCTTTATTGTTTTTGCGAAATTATTATTATTTTTGTTTTTGTTTCGCTTTTATCTTACTTTGTGTTTCAAATATATTACCTAGAAAGAACAGAAAACCGCATCACGAACAAACGAAAAACCCCTACATTCGAAGACTGTCTGACTGACTGAGGCATTCACATCAGAAACATTTCTGACCGCAAGCGCCCGTGAAGCGTCGTCGTCAGACGGATGGATGGCCTGCGCTACAATGTTTTGCGATAGCAGGCGGCGGCGGCGTCTTCAAGTGGCACCAAAATTTATTTACATAAAAAAATAAAATTCTTAATATTTACAGCAGCCTAGTCACGCGGTCAAGTGAGTACAACAGCGTAGGCAAAGATATTAAAACAAAAAACACACAAAAATATGCATAAATTAAAAACAAACATCGTAATGAACGAAATAAAACAATTAAAAATTAATTTTTGGGCTAAACAAAAATTTAATTAAAACTTTGAGCACCCCGAAATATTTAAAAGAATCTGCAAAAAAAAAATAGGAAACTAAAATGAATAATTAAATTTTTAAGCTAAAATTGAATTTTTTGTGAAAATTTGAATTTTCGGTGAAATATTTGATTTCTAGTAAAATATTAAATTTTAAGTGAAAAATTGAATTCTTAGTGAAAAATTGAATTTTTAGTGAACAATTTAATTTTTAGGGAAAAATTTAATTTTTAATGAAAAATTGAATTTGAATGAAACATTAAATTTTTAGTGAAAAATTAAATTTTTAGTGAAAAATTAAATTTTTAGTGAAAAATTGAATTTTTAGTGAAAAATTGAATTTTTAGTGAATAATTGAATTTTTAGTGAAAAATTGAATTTTTAGTGAAAAATTGAATTTTTAGTGAAAATTTTAATTTTGAGTGAAAATTTTAATTTTGAGTGAAAAATTAATTTTAATGAAAAATTAAATTTTTAGTGAAAAATTAAATTTTTAGTGAAAAATTGAATTTTTAGTGAATAATTGAATTTTTAGTGAATAATTGAATTTTTAGTGAATAATTGAATTTTTAGTGAAAAATTGAATTTTTAGTGAATAATTGAATTTTTAGTGAAAAATTGAATTTTTAGTGAATAATTGAATTTTTAGTGAAAAATTGAATTTTAATTGAATTTTTAGTGAAAAATTGAATTTTTAGTGAATAATTGAATTTTTAGTGAATAATTGAATTTTTAATGAAAAATTGAATTTTTAGTGAATAATTGAATTTTTAGTGAAAAATTGAATTTTTAGTGAAAAATTGAATTTTTAGTGAATAATTGAATTTTTAGTGAAAAATTGAATTTTTAGTGAAAAATTGAATTTTTAGTGAAAATTTGAATTTTGATTGAAAAATTGAATTTTGAGTGATAAATTGAATTTTGAGTGATAAATTGAATTTTGAGTGATAAATTGAATTTTTAGTGAAAAATTGAATTTTTAGTGAAAAATTGAATTTTTAGTGAAAAATTGAATTTTTAGTGAAAAATTGAATTTTTATCGAAAAATTGAATTTTTATCGAAAAATTTAATTATAATGAAAAATTAAATTTTGAGTGCAAAATTGAATTTTTAGAGAAAAATTGAATTTTTAGTTAAAAATTTAATTTTTAGTGAAAATTTGAATTTTTAACTAAAAATTCAAATTGAATTTTTAGTTCTTTAAATATTACGTAAAAAATATATATATATTTTTCGTAAATTCAAAAATTTTTCAATTATTCAATTTCTCAAAATTATGCGCAAACATTTTACAACTGCGTCACGTCACAGCAACATCCAAATCACGACGACAACGAACAATTTGTAGCTACAAGCAGAAAAACACGACAAACATTTTTGCATAAAATTTTGGCGTCAAAAACGATTTGCTGTATTTTATGGAAATTGAAAGCGATTGAAAATGTTGCAGTTGAACTGCGCTGACTTTTTGCCATTTTGAGACAACAAACAACACGACGACAACATTAAACAAATTACTGTTATAATAGCCAGCAATCTCATATGGTGAAACACAAAAAAAAAATATTTAATAAATCCGTCACGCATTTTGATGTCACTATGTGTGATGCATAACAAAAAAAAAACTAAATTCGTTTTTAATAAAATTCAAAATTTACAAAAATCATAAATCATGCATTTAATTTATTAATTTTAATATTTTAATTTTATAAAATTATACTATGAAAAAAACTATGTATTATAATTTTAAAAATCTATTCTAAAGTTCAAGGCTTTTCAATTTAAATTTATAACTAAAAATAAAAAAAATAGTATACGCTAAAGACATTAATTAATAACAATGACGAATCAAAGCATACATTTTTTTTAATAAAACAAAGTCAACTAATAAAAAATTTAAAACTAAAAAAAAAATCGCGAATATAAATAACTGTATAATGAAATAAATTTGCTTTCAACGCCAACAGTTTTAGTGTTTTTTGATTTAGTTCAAATATTTTGTAAATTAATTTTTTATTAGCTTGCTTTGAATTAATTAAGTTTTGCATATTTTGTCACTTAGTATTTGTGACTAAAATTAGAAACGGCACTGGTTTTTATTTAGAGATATTCAAAAATTTGCAAATTATTTAATATTTATAGTTTATAATATAAAACATTGAATTTTTAATAATTTCAAACATTTTTAATCTATTTCAACTGTTTTCAATCATTCAATCTATATTTCTATCTATTTTAATCACTTTCAATAGCTTTCAACTGTATCGTAAAAATTCAGAATTTTTTACTGTTGAAAGTTTGACGTGACAGCACATACAGCAAATGAGCACTCGTTTTCAACCACTTTCAATCTCGTTAAATTTCAAAAAAATAATTTTAGAAATATTAAATCAAATTTATGTCAATTAAAATCAAAATATAAACACTTTCAACCACAAAAAATTTATTTCAGTCACGTTCAATTACTTTCAACAATATCGAGAAACATTAAAATATTCAATTTTAATCTCTTCAAATTGCATAAAAATAATTTTTAAAATAAATTTATTATATCAAATATCAAATATTAAATAATCTCAACCATTTTCAATTAATTGCAATCACTTTCAATGGCTTTCAATAAACACTTATACAAAAAAACTTTAAAATACTATTTGTTAAAATATTCACCTGAATCTTTTCTGTTTCAATCACTTTCAGTCTATTTAAATATTGATTTTATATTTATAAATAAAAATCTATCTAAATCTAAAAAATCTAAATCTAAATAAATATAAATAAAATCAAATATTTAACATTTTCGAACCTTTTTAATAGATTTCAATCACTTTCAATTGCTTTCAAAAATAAATATTTGAAAATATTTTTTTTTTTTGCAATATCTTTAAATTGCACAAAAAAATTTATTTGGAAAATAAAATGTTTAAATTTATATTTAAATTCAAATTTTAAACATTTTCAACCATGTTCAAACTATTTTAATCAGTTCCAACGATAAATATATTCTTATTCAGCCACTTTCAATATCTTTCAACTGCATTAAAATAGTTTTATAATTATTAATATAATAATTTCAATGTCATATAATTATTTACTGTACAAAAATTAAATTCTTTACATTTATCAATCAATCTCAACCATTTCAATTACTATTTCAATTACTTTCAATCACTTTCAAATACATCGAAATATATAATGGTACTGTATTTTCTCATATATTCAAAATTCAAATTGATAGAAGGTTGAGGATGATTGAAAAATGTAAAAAAGGTAAAATATTTTGCTGCAAGAGTAAATTAAAACTTCTTCAACCTCTTTCAATTAATTTTCAATTGCATACAAATAATTTTATATTTCACTGTAAAATTTATTTTATTTTTTATATATATTTGAAACCAAAACATAAAAACGTACATTATATTTTATCTATATTTTTATTGTCACTATTATTAATTTAAATTATTTTTTTTTGTATTTTTAATTCTATTTATATTCAACGTTGACGCATTTCCTTTTGTCATGATTTATTTTGTTGTGACTTTAATTAATGATTTTTGGTTTTGACCAAAATTTTGTCCAAAATACATTAAATAAACCAATAAAAATTAGTATTAATATGCAAATGAGATGCGCACAGCTATTAAATGGTGTCGCTGTTTTACGCTTAAATGTTGTTTTATGATTTTGTATGTTGTCTCTTCAACTTTTGCCATAGATTGGCTAAAATGTATGCGTAAATTTGGATGGCATAATTTATGGAGCACTTAATGCAAAATTTTGCATTCAATGCATTTTGAATGAAGCGTTTCATTTAATTTTACTTAATTATGCATTACTTTTTAAGCAATTTATGCAATTTAAATTAAATAAAAGTGGTTTAGAAAGGGTTTTAGGTGATTATAATATGTTAATTTAGAAAAATAATAGGATATTGAAAGTAGGTGAAAGTGGTTTAAAGCGAGCATGTGTAAAATACTTGTTACCTTTACCAAAAAAAAAACAGTTAATATGATTGAAACTGATTGAAAGCGGTCGAAAGTGACTAAAAGTGGTTTCACACTTAAATTTTTAAAATACATTCAAAATAACAAATATTTAAACTTTGTTAAATTTATTTTTCTATCTGTATTGGAATTGGTTAAAAGCGGTTGAAGATGATTGAAAGTAATTGAAAGTGGTTGAAAGCAAAAATAAATAAAAAGCGTACAAAATAAATAAATGTAATATTATAAAAAATGAAGTAATATTCAAATTGATAATAAAAGTTGTAAATAAAAAAAATACATTTATACAAAATTAGTTTTTTTGTTTTTTATTTTAAATATTTTTATTTCGTTTTTTGGTCTCTATTTAAAATAGTAGGGTCTGAAATTGATTGAATTTAATTGAAAATGGTTGAATTTAATTGAAAGTGGTTCAATTTAATTGAAAATGGTTGAATTTATTTGAAAGTGGTTGAATTTAATTGAAAGTGGTTAAAAACATTATAAATAACATAAATAATAACAAAATAAAATTTTTTTTCGAACATGATTTTTTTTTTTAAATTTAATTTTTACTTTTGTTCTAATTGAAAGTGATTGAAAATGGTGGAAAGTGGTTGAAAGCGATTGAAAAAGGTTGAAAGTGGTTGAAAGCGGTTGAAAAAGGTTGAAAGTGGTTGAAAGAGGTTTAAAGTGGTTGAAAGCGGAATTTTACAAATAAAAAAACATTAAGAGTCCAAACTTAAAAAATATTTTTTCGAAAATGAATTATTTGTTATTTCAATTTTTATTTCTGTTTATATTGCATGTGATTGAAGGCGGCATTTGAAACTGGTTGAAATTGGTTCAAAGCGGACATTTTTAATATACATTAAAAGAAAAAACTAAAAAATATATGAATTAAAATACTTTAGTATTATCACTAGTAAAAATTTATTTAATATGCTTAAACTAAAAACTTGATTAGATTTACAATATTTTTGCAGATCTATTATATTTCTAAATTTCTAAGTTAGTTTTTTTTTTGCAATCGCTATTTCTATCATTTGCACACACATTTCTGGTTGACAGTAACCTTTATGCAAGGCTTTTAATCGACTTATTGAAACAGCTAATTGATGCCACAAAAGCCCAAAGTACACACAGCACACATGGTGCGGCGTTGTTGTTCAATTGTTAGACAAACATTTTTTCTTCTATTTTTTTTTTTAATTTTATTTTTTGACATTGAAAATGAAATAGTTGTTGCTCGTTTCTAACGCTTCAACGTACGTTACGCATATCTGCCAGAATCGATAATAAAAACTAAATTTTATGATAAACAAAAAGCGCCTGCTCCAATAAGAACGTCATTAAATATCAGCTGAATGTCTATTAAATTTAGTTTTTATTGTTGTTTTAGTGTTTTGTAAAAATGCGCGTGCAAATCTATAAAAACAAAAAAAAAAAACAAAAATTGCGCTACCAAATAAATAGCAAAAATAGACGAAAAAAAAATAAAAACAAATTATTTATATGGGTCATAATTATTGGAGCAGCAAAAATGTTTCCAAAACTAACAAGCGCCAAAAATTCAGCAACAACGTAAATGTTTAAAATACGAAACGAAACGAACGAACACATGTCTCAAACATATGGTGGCGAAAAAGTAATCAATCGAAAAAATTGAAAGCAAGACAAATTAAAAAAAAACATATATTGATCAAAGCTAGCGTTGTTTTAGAATACCGCCATATAGAATGTGTGTATTTATAGTATATATAATAAATATATGAACTCGTTGTTGTAAACTATTAACTAATTATGTAAATAGCAAATATAAAAAAATGAAATAAAATTCCATAAATTATGAGCATGCCTTTTAATATGTACATAAATTTGGCAAACTTTATTTATGTGCTTTTTAAATAGTTTCAATTTGAGCATAAAGCTCATTGAAATGATTTACGATTGATGTATACAATGGAAAAAAATAATGGGTTGGCAACACGAAATAGTTTGCTAATTTAAGTATGTGAGAGATGGTGCTTTTTAATTGAATAAAAATTAAATTAGTTAAAAGTAGTCGACGTTTAATTAGAGCAGTTTAAAATAGTTTAAAACAGTTAAAAATTAAACAATGCTTTATTTTTGAATAAATGCAGTAATATTCGAAAATAATTGAAATCAGTTGAATGTGGCTGAAAGTGATTGAATGTAATTGAAATGTTTAAAAATTATTTAATTGAATTTTTTGGATTAATATTGTAATATTCTAACAAGATTGAAAGCAGCTGAAAGTGGTTAAAAGTGAGATAATTCGGTTGAAACTAATTGAAAGCGATTAAAAGTTATTTAAATGAATTGGAATTAAATATGTTTTATTTTTTAAAATAATATTGTAATTTTCTATTATTATAAAAAGCATTTGAAAGTAGTTAAAAGTGATATAATGCGGTTGTATGTAATTGAAAACGATTGAAAGTGATTCAAATTAATTGAAATTAAATGTGCTTTATTATTTACATTAATATTGTAATTTTCTAACCAGACTGAAAGCAGTTGAATGTGGTTAAAAGTAAAAATATATATTAAATGATTAGAACCAACTTTTAGAAAATCCTTTCGATTATACAATAATCGAAAGGCTTTAAAATTAATTGAAGGTACTTCATTGTTTTGAAATCAGTATAAAATGTGACTTAATATTCGTCAGTTTATTGAAAATTGTTTAAAATTAATGAAAAAATACGTTTGAAGCTATTTAAAAATTCTATAAAAAGATCTAAAGATTGTTAATAGTGGTTGAAATTTCTTAAAATTGAGCCTATATTTTTTTATCAATTATAAATGTTTTTTCTTAAATTATGTTATTTTGTTTTATTAATCACATTAATTGAAAGAGATTGAAAGTGATTGAAAGTGATTGAAAATGGTTGAAAGCAGTCAAAAGCAACTGACATCGATTTTGAGCTGTTTGCAATTCTGTAAAATAAAATAAAGATAGTTCACCAATTTTGAAATAGTGAAAAATCGAAATTTTAGTGAAAATTTGAATTTTTAGTGAAAATTTGAATTTTTAGTGACAAATTGCATTGTTAGTGAAAATTGTATTTTTTAGTAGAAATATGAATTTTTAGTAAAAATTTAATTTTTAGAGAAAAATGGAATTTTTAGTGAATATTTTTATTTTTTTAGTGAAAAATTGAATTTTTTGTGAAAAATTGAATTTTTAGTGAACAATTGAATTTTTAGTGAAAAATTGTATTTTAGTGAAAAATTGAATTTTTAGCGAAAAATTGAATATTTAGTGAAAAATTGAATTTTTAGTAAAAAATTTAATTTTTAGTAAAAAATTTAATTTTTAGTAAAAATTTTAATTTTAAGTGAAAAATTAATTTTTAGTGAAAATTTGAATTTTTAGTAAAAATTTTAATTTATAGTGAAAATTTGAATTTTTAGTGAAAATTTGAATTTATGGGAAAAATTGAATTTTTTGTGAAAAATTGAATTTTTAGTGAAAAATTGAATATTAAGTGAAAAATTGAATTTTTAGTGAAAACTTTAATTTGTAGTTAAAATTTTAATTTTAAGTGAAAAATTGATTTTTTCGTAAAAAAAAATTAATTTTTTAGTGAAAATTTAAATTTTAGTGAAAAATTTAATTTTTAGTGAAAATTTGAATTTTTAGTGAAAATTTGATTTTTTTAGTGAAAAATTTAGTTTTTAGTGAAAATTCAAATTTTAGTAAAAATGAATTTTTTAGTAAAAAAAAAAAATGTTTTTTTAGTGAATATTTTTTTTTTCTAAAAATTTTTATCAGTTTCAAACATATTCAATGACTCTTAATAATTTGTAATCTTTTTTAATCAATTGCAAATCAGTTTCAATCATTTGTAGTCGCTTTCAAACATCTTCAATCACTTTCAATCACTTTCAACCACTTTCAACTACATTCAATTACGTTTCAATTTCTCTCAATTGTTGCGTACAGTATTGAATTTCTATAGTAGTAGCGAAATTCAATACTTTCGTAATCAATTTAACGCTTCACTACGTTTCCGCCAACACGCATTGGGGCTTCTTTGCTTACAGCCTCCACCATTATTGAATGCGTCTCACACGAACTACCAACAACTTAACCCATATAAATAAGCGATCGACACTCAATCAGGCAGGCAGCCAGTAAGCGAACGGACGAAACGAAACGGGCAGCCGCAATGTGAAATTTACAGAGCAGAGCGTAAGATGAACGTAACGTTAATGCAAACATTGCGTGGCGACGCATTTCACTTCAATGAGTTAAACCGCAAAAATACAATTAAATTAAATAAAAAACAAACAAAAAATTTAAACAAAAAAATATACACAAAAAAAAAAAGAAAAAAGTAAAAAATAAAATGAACAAAAAATAAAATAAACAAAAAGTAAAAAAAAAATAAAATTAAGTACAAAAAACAACAGTAAAAAAATCATGTGTATATAAAAACCACAAATAAAGTTGTTACACTCGCGCGCCCATGTGAAGACTGCGGCGAAGCAGTGCAAAAATATTTATGGGCCATGGTCAAAAGTTCAGTAAGCAAAATCGGAGGCAATCAGCCAAGTGGATAAGCCATGCAAAGACGTCGGACGCACTACTCACAGATGTATAGAATGGCACAAAATAACATGATTGAAATTGGTTGAAAGTAATTTATATTGTTTAAAAGAAATAAAGAAACAAAAATGTTTTCAATTGATTTAGTTTTCAAGCAAAATGTTTTTGTTATAAATACGTGCTAATGAATTGTAAAAATATTGAAACTAATATTAAAATTAATATTGAAATATATTGAACGTCTGATACTGAAATATGTTGAAAATTATTAAAAAAATGTCGAAAATATATAGACATTTTTGAACAGCTTATTAAAAAATGTATTTTATTTTTGAGCGCAGTTTTAAATCATATTCAATAACTTTTTATCATTTTCGAACACATTTAAGAAATTTCAACCATTTTCAATCACTTTCAATAACAATTAATCTCATGAAATAAAGTCCGACTTTAAAATATCTATTAAAATTAAAACTTTTATAATGCTCAAATTGCACTTTTAATTACTTTCAATATTTTTTAACGAATTTCAATGACTTTCAACTACTTTCAATAATTTTCAGTCACATGCAATAAAGCATGAATAATCAATAACTTAATCTTGATGTGCATAAAATTTGATAAAAAATACCTTTATTTGCAATTGAAACCAATATTTTCAATTATATTCAATCATTTTCAACAAATGTATTTCATAAAATGTATTTTCCATAAATATCTTTCAATCATATTAAATCACCTTCAATCAAATACAATTTAGTCTTTATTTGGTTTGAACTAGGTACATATATTATAAATTAAATTAAAGGAAAAAAATTTACAAAAAATGGGTTTCAATCATATTCAATCGCTTTCCACCAAATTCAATTAAATCTGCTTTCACTATTGAACTGCACAAATTTTGAGAAAAAAATCACATTCAAATATTTGCATTAAAATGTTTTCAATCACTTTCAAATAAATTTAATGAAGTCTAAACTTGGTCTTAAAGTATTTAAGTTGAGGAAAACAAATGTTAAATTTATGTAAAATTTACATAAAAATTCATCTTTTCACTTAAAATTATACTTTTCATTTAATATTTAATTTTAACGAAAAATTAAATTTTCAATAAAATTTAATTTTTTCGCTAAAAATTGAATTTTTAACTCAAAATTAAATTTTTCACTTAAAAATTCAATTTTTCACTAAAAAAAAATCAATTTTTCACTAAAAAAAAATCAATTTTTCACTAAAATTTAAAATTTTCACTAAAATTAAAATTTTCACTAAAATTCAATTTTTAACTAAAAATTGAATTTTCCAATAAAATTTCAAATTTTTACTAAAAATTCAATTTTTCACTAAAAACTGAAATTTTCACATAAAATTGAATTTTTTCACTAAAATATCAAACTTTCACCAAAATTTCAAATTTTCAATATAAATTTAATTTATCATTAAAATTTCAATTTTTTCACTAAAATTTCAAAACATCACAAAAAATTCAATTTTTCACCAAAATTTCAAATTTACACTAAAAATTTAAATTTTTCACTAAAAATTCAATTTGTTCACTAGAAATCGAAATGTTCACTAAAATGTAAATTTTTACTAAAAATTCAATTTTTCACTAAAAATTCAATTTTTCACTAAAAATTCAATTTTTCACTAAAAATTCAATTTTTCACTAAAAATTCAATTTTTCACTAAAAATTCAATTTTTCACTAAAAATTCAATTTTTCACTAAAAATTCAATTTTTCACTAAAAATTCAATTTTTCACTAAAAATTCAATTTTTCACTAAAAATTCAATTTTTCACTAAAAATTCAATTTTTCACTAAAAATTCAAATTTTCACTAAAAATTCAAATTTTCACTAAAAATTCAATTTTTCACTAAAAATTAAATTTTTCACTAAAAATTCAATTTTTCACTAAAAATTCAATTTTTCACTAAAAATTCAATTTTTCACTAAAAATTCAATTGTATAATAATCACTTTCAACCAAATTCTTGAAAAATGGATATTATGCAATTCTTTATTTTAAATTGAATCACAATATTTCTTGCAAATGCTAAAATTAAATTAAAATTTAGAATAAAATTAGTTCAATTACATTCGACTACATGCAGTTGTCATTCAAGCACACATTCACACATATAATTCATAGCCATTTAGTTAATTGAACGTCGAAAGAGATTACAACATCTCCTATCCATCTGTCTAAATGCAAAGAATTCAATCAACCGGTGCAAAAATTGGCGTAGGTGTTGACGATATCAGCAGCAGCAGCAATGACCACACGTGTTGCAATGCCAACAACAAATTCTTCATCACCAATATCATCAACAGCAATTTAAATTGTAACGCAGCTGCTTTTTTGTTTTTTGCGTACCAACTATTTTTGTATCTTTCAATTTTATTCTTTCAATTGCGCTGAAATTGATTGATTGCTTTCTTGTAGTTTTTTCTTGTTTTTTTTTTTTTTCTTTGTTTTTGTGGCGAATCTTGTTACGCTTATGCGTTGCATTGACAAATGTGCGCGTACTGATGGATTGCCAAATGTCTTTATTCAGTTGTAGATATTTTGCTGGTGTCATGTAGTATTTTTATTTTATTTTTAATTTTAAATATAACAATTTTGTTGTCTATTTTTGTACATTATGTTGTTTGTAATGTAGATTTTCACAAGTTTAGCATTTGTCTTTTTTTTTAACATGTGTGAAAAATAGCTGCAAATGTTGCAAATACTATATAGCAGATATTTGCTTGTTAAATAGTTATAAACAATATTTATTGATGGTTTAGTTTAAGTATTTCTTATTGTAAATTTTTAATTTATTTTATTTTCAACATATAAAAGCAAATAAAAATGTGTTGAAACTGATTGAATGTACAAGAAGCCGCTAAAAACGGTTGAAAAAGATTTGTAGCAATATAAAGCACTAGAAAATAATTGAAAGCGATTTATGGTATATATATGGTAAATTATTAATAGTAGCTAAAATTTACGATTGAATTTGATTGAAAGCGATTTAATTAGATTAAAAAAAAAATTAAGTGATTGAAAAAATATTAATAAATCGAAATCAATTGAAATGCGCTTCCGAACAATTGAAATTGAAAATGATTGAAAGTGGTTGCATTGGATCATTATGATTCAAAATGCTTCAAGATTGAAAAAGGTTGAACATGATTTAAAGCGATTTTAAGTAATTGGTAAAGATTGAAAACGATTAAAAGTGATTAAATTAGTTGAAAATAATTGAAACAAGTCCAAAAAGTTTGAAATTGACTAAAATTTGTAAAGATTAACTGCTATTAAATTTAATAGAAAGTGGTTCAAAACGATTTAAAGTGATTTAAATTGGTTGAAAGCGAATAAATTTGATTTAAGTGTATTGAAAATGATTGAATATGTATGAAAATTATCTTATTGATAGATAATAAATGCGTTGAAAATGATTGAAAGTGATTGAAAGTGATGAAAAGAGATTGAAAGTGATAAAAAGTCATTGAAAGTGTAGTTGAGGTCGTTGAGAGCTATTAAAATTGATACAAATATATTTAAAATAATTTTTAAAGCAACTGAAAATTATTGAAAACGATTGAAAGTGATTTTAACTGACTGAAAACGATTGAAAGTGATAAAATTGTTATAAATATATGAAATAAAGTTGAATTCGTTTTAAATTGACAGAAATTTGTTAAGGTTAACAGCGATTTAAATTAATAGAAAATGAAAAAAAGTGGTTAAAAGCGGTTTGAAAGTGATAAAATTGTTATAAATATATGAAATAAAGTTGAATTCGTTTTAAATTGACAGAAATTTGTTAAGGTTAACAGCGATTTAAATTAATAGAAAATGAAAAAAAAGTGGTTAAAAGCGATTTAAAGTAATTGAAAGTGGTTGATGCGATTAAAATTGATTTAAATGTATTGAAAATGATTAAAACCAATCGAATATGATAGACAATTATTTTACTGGAGAAAATGAATGCGTTTAAAGGTGATAGAAAGTGGTTGAAAGAGATTAAAAGTGATTGAAAGTGATTTAAAGTGATTGAAAGTGATAAAAAGTAATTGAGTGATTGACAGTAGATAAAAACTAATAAAATTTATAAAAAAAAATATTCAAAATGATTTTATAAAAGCGATTGAATGTAGCTGAAAGTAGTAGAAATTGGTTGAAAGCGATTTAATTGGTTGAAAGTGATTGAAATTGATTAAAAGTGATTGAAAGTAGATATAAACTAATAAAATTGAGACAAAAATATTAAAAATGTTTTTATAAAAGAGATTGACGGTAGTTGACAATAGTAGAAATTTGTTGAAAGCGATTGAAATCGGCTGAAAGCTCTTGAAATTGGTTGATAGCGATTGAAAGCGATTAAAAGCAATTATAACTAATTAAAAGCGATTCAATTGTATTAAAACCAATTATAATTCGTTTTCAAACCATTATAGATGATTGACAAAGTTCTTTTTTATTGTTAGAATTATTTTTAAAACTATTAAAATTGCTAGAAATTCAAAAAAATCAATTTAAATTCCATCTAAAATTATAAAAAAAGAAAAACTTATTTTTGCCTCTGCTAAAACTGATAATTATACGCCTATTGCACTGCTGCACTGCAAACTATGTAGCTGCCAAAGTACTACGTACGGCATTTAGCAAAGTTTAACAATCGCAGAGAAAGGGGAAGAGGAAACAAAGTTGGCGCGATCATCATTAAAATGAGTTTGCGTTGCTATGTTATGCATGCAACAAACGACTCAACGACTGACTGACTAAATGTCTGACTAAATAACTGACTGACAACAGACAAATAGACAAAATATTCGCAATGCGCTAAAAATAGCACGAATTTTACAAAATCAAAATGAGTAAAAATACCAAAAAAAATCGACTACAATAGATGCTATAATTTATGGTGCAGATGTACCTGCCGAATGGCCCCCAAAAACAATATACCCAAACGTCTGCCAACCACCACCCACCACCCCCAACCATGCGGAAACACATTCAATCGACAAGACAAATAAACGAACAAACGAACGAATGAACGAACGAACAATATTCAGTTTAAATGTATGTCGAACATTTCGAAAATGTTTTTCAATATTTTTTTTTTTGATGTGATGGTAATGGGTATAAGATAAATGCTGATGATGATGATATTAATAATGATTAGTATAATACTTATAATGATATAAATGATGATCATATAAATGAGTTTGATATTAATGAACATGATTATGATGATTGCTGATGTTGATATTTATAATGCTAATAATGAAGTTGTTGATGACGACAATCAAAAATTCCTTGTGCCCTCTTTATTGGTTTTTTGTAGTTTTATTTTTGTTATTTTTTTTTTTATTTTTGTAATTTTGGCGATTGTTTTGCTCTAAATTTGTGTGGGGGCTTGTTTATTTATGCCATTTAATTTATACTTTTAACAATGCTTCTCAGATTTTTGCCTACAGTATTTTTCTTCTAACATTTCCCAGTTCGACGTTTTAATTATGAGAATATTTTTATATATAAGTTTCTAAAACAAATTGTACTTGGGCACAATCGGGAATAAAAACATTTTTATACCATGTCATGATCCCATCAGTTACATGGCAAACATGAACTGGTCATAATTATGTCTTTCATAATAGATTCAATTTATACAAGGGATATGTTATACCAACTTTTGAAAGTTATTTACTACCACTACTTAAAATACTTAAAAGGCTTTTCAAAAACATTTTATTGTATGTTTTTATACAGAAAATAGTAGAATTTATATCAAAAGCGGCCTATATTCCAGCCGTTTACCACATTCGCACAGAAGTTGCCATTTTTGCCAAAATTTAATAACCTGCCTCAAAATCTTCCTTTTTTTGGCTTTGCATTTGGAAAATATGACGCAAATATTTCAGATATATATATATATATATATATATATATATATATATATATATATATATATATATATATATATATATATATATATATATATATATATATATATATATATATATATATATATATATATATATATATATATATATATATATATATATATATATATATATATATATTTAAATAACAAATGAAAAAAATTGTCAAAACAATTTAGTTGTTCGAAAATAATAATTTATTCGAATAAAAATTTGTTCGAAAAAATAAAATAATTATTTTTCAAAAATATGTATTGTTTTTCGAAAAAATAATGTTAGTAAAAAGTATTTTCGAAAATTTGTGTATCGGAGAAATTTTTATTTTTTTTCGAAATTTTTAAAATTTTGAATAAATCCTTTTTTTTCTAACAATTAAACTATTTGTTCGAAAACGAAATTTTTTTGTAATTAATTTTTTTTTTTTTTCGAAAAATATTTTTCTTTTTCGAAAAATTTTTATTTTTTTTTCTAAAAATGTTTTTGTTACATTTTTTCTTTCGAAAATTATTTTTTTTCGGAATTTTTTTATTTTTAAAATTCAATAATTTTTTTTCTAACAATTAAACTATAAAAAAATATCCAAAAAAATTATTCTATTTATTTTATTTTTTGAAAAATAGTTGAATTTATTTTGTTTTACTTTTAATTTTTTTTCGAAACAAATCTTTATTTATTTTTATTTAATTTTTATTCGAAACAAATCTTTATTAAGAACAATTCATTATAAATAAAAAATATCCGGAGAAATTTTTCATATTGTCACAAAAATGCTATGTACAAAAATTAAAAAGCACACTTATGTTTGGTTTAAATTACAACAATTAATTTTATTAATTCACATAAACTATCAACTTTACTAATGATAAATTCTAACAACTACTTCATGTTCACAATTTAACTTGACATTGATCGCACACGAAATGCACTCGACCACTGTACAATCACCACACAAGTGCTGCGCCTCAAATTACTCTTATTACTGCATACATCAGTTCAAGACGTTTCAAGAAGCTTCCATACTTTTCGAGAATGCTATTTGCATCTCATTCCCACCCATCTGTTTTAATGCGCTGATCTTTCAATTCTTTTTCGTTCACTGTCTCAGCGCGCTGAAAAATCTTCCCTCTCGTTCTAAACACATTGCTTCAGTTTCACGGTTGTCAGATGAAATTCTCACACGAAATACATTTTTCCCTCTTGCAATTCTCACAATATCCCACAAAGGAAAATTCTAACAAATTCCCACCACTTTTCACACAATTCTCACAAATTCACACCATACAGCTGCATTTTCTTCGTGTGTGAAATTTTCCCTCAAGTGAGAAATCACTTGTCACAAGAACAGAAAATTCCCATAAGCCGTATTTTTCCTGCAGTATGCTGAATTGTCTTGCGTCTCTTTCACTCTTGTTTATTTCTCGCACAGTGGAGAAAATTACATCTTTTCATAACAATATTTTATTTTTATTTGTCATCATTGTAGAAGTACATTTTCAAAATTTCAAAATAAGGTTACCAAAAATAAATTAATGTCCAGCAGTATCTGATCGATGAGGCGACCAATTTAGAAATAAGTTATCATTGAATTTTGAAATTTTCGATTTTAGAAATAATACTTTATTTTAATGTCATTCTCGAAAAAGTTTTGAATAAAACGTAACATTTTTAAATAGTTAATTTTGATCCCTTTACATTCCTAACCTGAAAATGTTCAAGACGGGAAATTCGCGCAAAACAAGGAGAATCATATCGAGTTAAGCGTTGTTATTAAAAAAAATATATATATTTTCCGTTTACATTCTACAGCCATTTGAAGTTAGAATAAAAAGTGCAAAGCTTGACCCCTCTACGACACTCCGTTTAGATTACACAGCTATTTGAATTGGTCTCGGCGAGTCCAATTTTCGCAATCGGATATCCATATCGGATATTGCTGAAAATTCTTCACACCGATTTTCTCATTAAATAGAGCATTTTTAATCAAAGAATTTTTAATCAATTCTATAAAAATTCATACAATGTAATTGTGAGTCTAATGTAATGAATGAAACTTATCTTTGGCATATATTACCTCAAATTAACGAACACTTTTTTAGTTATTCATCAAATTGATGATAAATTCATAACATTGATGTTTTGAAGTGATCATTATTATTATGAATTGTTCATACAATATATCAAAGCAACGAAATTCTTCAATATGATGTACAAATATTTTGTATCTTATGTATTTGTTCATTAATGTAATGAAACGTAGTCTTTACATAAATTTCCAGAAATGGAAGAACACTCTTTATGCCTTTCATCAAATTGATTATGAATTTATAACATTTGATTTTTTGTTGTGATTGTTGATATTATGAATTCTTCTTCGTGGTTTGAAGAAAAAAATGTTCGAATATAAAAAAGTTTTCGTTTCTTGTACAGGTTAACATGAATAGAAAATATCATCCTTACTTTTCGAAAATGGTAACGTTCATCGTTGCTCTTAAAGCATTGAGTAATGCTTTAAGATAATTCCCACTGGGTTGTATTCGTTTATTAAAATTTCATAAAAAAGAACTAAATATTCATTGAAAGTTTTGTTTCAATTGCGATACCATATTTCAAATTAATGGCATTCGGTAGGCAGTCTAATTTTGAATTGTTGATGATCTAGTTTTTTTTTTGTCTGTTTTATATTAACTATTTCAATTTAATTTTATTTGTATATTTTTACTCTGTCTAATTTTGAATTTTGTATTTAAATATCTATCAATGCCTTCTACATTATTTTTTGTTGATTATTCATTTATATATTTTATCGATTTTTTTATATTTATTTGAAAAACTATTTTATAAATTTTACTCATTAAAAATACATTAATTTCGCTTAAACATTTTGAAATTGCGCATATGTACATAAAAACATTGTTTTTATGACTTGAACAACATTTTAATGATGCGATATTTGTTTTAATGGCACAGTGGGAAGTTTTTGTGAAAATCACAAAATATATAATAGATGAATATATTAAAGATTATTAAAATCAAATATTATGAAAAATTACGATTGAAGTATGAAATAAAATGAAAAAATGTTTACTGAAAAAAAAGTATAAAATTCGATTTCACAAAATGAAAAAAAAAATATTAAAGAACAAAAGTAAATCAAACTAATTTCAAAATCAAAATAGTCTAAAAAAATGTTTCAAAAATTTTTAAGAACTAATTCAAACAAAGACATTTCTTTTCATATAAAAATGTCCCTAACAATTAAACAAAAATAATATATTTTATATAATTGTTATCTAATTTTGAATTGTTGTGGATATATGTTAATTTAGTATTATACTAAAAAGAGTCAGAAATGGATTTGTAATTTAAAATTGCTTAAAATCATTAAGTGACTGCAAAATACAAACTATTTAGTCTAAATCAGCACCGTCGAATTATGTTGAGAACAATGATGTATAAGATTTTAATAAGAAAGAATTGTACACAATTTAAAATCAAAAATATTTGCATGTCAGCACATTTTCCAATGAAAATCACTGCCCTGCCCACTCCTTTCAGAAATTCATGCAACAAATGAAACATGCCGCACAGCGCCAAATCTTTGACAAATATTTGCAAAAAAAAAATAAAACAACAAAAAAAATGTTGACAAACATTTAGAAACTCATTTAAGACTCATTTCATACGCATTTAATTTTCAATGAATTTACACACGTTTGTTTGTTTGGCCGTCCGTCCGTCTATTCGTCTGCTTGACTTTTTCTTAGCTGGAAATTTGTGCTTGTATTTGCAGACATTTATGTGGACAGACAGATGGACGGACATATGTACATATATAAATATTTATGTACTTAACAAATGTTGTTGCTTGAAACAATTACAAAAGCATGTGATAAGCTTAAAGCAAACATGTCAAAAGGCACTACAAACGACGACAACTACAGCAATAACAACAAAAAAAATTACAAAAACAACGAAGAATACAAAAATTCATGTATTTAACATACATATTTTGCAACAACAATATTTACAACGATTGTTGTACAATAAAATGCGGTGCGACAAACAAATGAATAGAAAAAATGCGTGACATTTGGCAGATACATTTGCTGCTGGAATGGCAATAAAAACAAAAGATATTCAAAAAAAAGATATTCAAAAAAATGAAGTTGCTACAAAATAGAACAGAGATTTGGAAAATATTACCAAAAAAAATATAAAATAATTTAAAATATATTTTAAAACCCTAAAAAATGTAAATATAATTAGAATCTTGTATACAGAAAAAAATCTTCATCATATTAATGAATTTTGTTGCTATGTTTTATTGCATTGATGGACAATTCATAATATTGATCACTTCAAAACATCAATGTTATGAATTCATCATCAATTTGATGAATAACTGAAAAAGTGTTCGTTAATTTGAGGTAATATATGCGAAGGCTACGTTTTATTCATTTGAATGAATTTTTTATAGAATTTTATAAAAATACTTTGATTACAAATGTTCTATTTGATGAGAAAATCGGTGTGAAGAATTTTCAACGATATCCGATGGGGATATCGGATTGTGCAAATTGGTCTCGCCGAAATTGTTTTAGTACTCAAATTGACAATATTGAAATTTTAATTGGAAAATTTAATTTTTTATTAAAAATCGAAATTTTTATTGAAAACCTGAATTTTTAGTGATAAATTTAATTTTTAGTGAAAAGTTGAATTTTAAGTGAAAAATTGAATTTTTAGTATAAAATTGAATTTTTAGTTTAAAATTGAATTTTTAGTGAAAAATTAAATTTTTAGAGAAAAATTGAATTTTTAGTGAAAAATTTAATTTTTATTGAAAAATTGAATTTTTAGTGAAAAGTTGAATTTTTAGTGAAAAATTTAATTTTTAGTGAAAAATTGAATTTTTAGTGCAAAATTTAATTTTTAGTGAAGAATTGAATTTTTAGTGAAAAATTGAATTTTTAGTGAAAAATTGAATTTTTAGTGAAAAATTGAATTTTTAGTGAAAAATTGAATTTTTAGTGAAAAATTGAATTTTGAGTGAGAATTTGAATTTTTAGTGAAAAATTGAATTTTTAGTGAAAAATTGAATTTTTAGTGAAAATTTGAATTTTAATTGAAAAATTAAATTTTAATTAAAAAACTAAATTTTAATTGATAAATTAATTTTTTAGTGAAAATTTAATTTTTAGTGAAAAATTAAAATTTAAGTGTAATTTTAATTTAAATTTTTTGATAATTTTTTTTTTTTTAAATTAGTATAAAAAAATTGAAGTTATAGTGAAAAATTGAATTTTGAGTGAAAATTTTAGTTTTTAGTGTGACCCTGATATAAGATTGATAATAAAGTATCATACAAATACAAATACTGCAACTTAAAAAAGTATCTATAACATTAAAGCAATATGAAAGTATTAAAAAAAATAATTTTAAATATTAAATTTAATCAATAATATATATTAATTATTTATAATATGTAAAAAATAGCGATACGTCAAAAATATTTAAATATTTAGATTTATTTTAATATATTTTAATATATTAAATAAAAAATATAATTAGATACTATACATAACTTTAAGATACACAACTTTTAATGAGAATTTACGTAATTCGAAATTATTGCAAATTTAAATTAATCAATTGCGCAACAAAATATAGCAAACAATTAAAATATAAAACAAGAACTATTTGTATAAAATAAGGAATCTTTGTATCTTCGAGATACTTTAATTAAAATATAATTTAACAAAAACTCATAAAAATCAATATTAAATATAGCAAAAACTTATAATTTCATTAAATATAAACAACAACAATTAATTTAAACAAATAAATGTATCTGCCCATAACTAAAAGATACATATTCTTGTTTTAAGCAGCATTTTTATTTTTTACAAAAAAATTACTGTTACTTATGTCTCATAAAATGCCACATAATACATAGAAAACATTGGTAATAACATAACCAGTATCTTACGAAACTATAAATTACAAAATATCTATAAGTTACAAAGTATCTATAAGTTACAATCGCTATATTATAGCACGGAAATCATTAAAAATATTATATTTCTTAAAAAATCAACAACAAAAAAAGAAAACCTTGTCACTTGTTGTCACACAGCAAATGAACAACAACGTATCTCTATCCCTAAGCTGCGTATCTTTCAGATAATATTAAAAAAAAAACACATATAGCGTATCTAAAGTATTTAAGACAGCTCAGCAGAGGCACAGACGACAGCAACCGTAAAAAATCTCATACCAACCAAATAAACGTTCCGTACTTTTATTATTATTTAGTTTTTTTATTTTCATATTTTATATTATTTTTCGCTATTGTCACAGATACGCTGTATCTCGCGATATCTCACAGTATCTACAAAATATAATAAATGCTGTATCTGCTGTTTACTTTGCACATTCCGCAGATAGATATACAGACAAACAGACAGACGGACGGACGTGTATTGCAGAAATTTCACAATGCTTTTCTGTCATATTTAATACATGGAATTTTAGCGAAGAGCTTACGCAAATATTCAAATTTCTTAACATTTCTTTTTAATTTTACTTTTTCATTTTTTGCATTTTTCTTTATTTTTTTAATTACAATATATTTTTTTATATATTTTAATATACTTTCATTATTTTTAAAAATTTGTAATTCTTTTTCTTCGAAGTGCGTTGCACCTTTTTAGACATTTCTCCAACATTAGCACATGACTCAATTATCAAAAAACACGCGTTCTACATTTTTTTTAATTGACTATAGATAAAAACAACTGTTTTCAATTTAACCATTGTTTAATTATTATCTAAAATTCTTTTTAATAGCGCAAACAATCAATGTGCTGCAAAATATTAAAATAAACAAATAATTTCCATGAAATTTTAATGAATCCACTTTGCATCATATGCAGTTCGCAGGAATTTTTATGAAGTGTTTTTTAAACAATTAAAAAATTTAAACAGGCCGAATTAAGTAATAATTTTTCTTATGGTATTTATTTTTTATATACGATATATAAAATTTTCAGTGGATTTTTGTTGTTTAAATGAAAAATTTTAATTTTATAGAAAAATTGAATTTATAGTTAAAATTTGAATTTTTCAGTGAAAAAATGAATTTTAAGTAAAGAATTGAATTTGTAGTGAAAAATTGTTTTTTTTGTGATATATTGAATTTTTAGACAAAAATTTAATTTATAGTGATAAATTGAATTTTTAGTGAAAAATTGAATTTTTAGTGAAAAATTGAACTTTGAATCAAAATTTAAATTTTGAGTGAAAAATTGAATTTTAGTGAAAAATTAATTTTTAGTGAAAAATTTAATATAGTGAAAATTTGAATTTTTTGTAGAAAATTGAATTTTTAGTGAAAAATTGAATTTTTAGTGAAAAATTAAATTTTTAGTGAAAAATTGAATTTTTAGTGAAATATTGAATTTTTAGTGAAAAATTTAAATTTTAGTGAAATATTGAATTTTTAGTGAAAAATTAAAATTTTAAGAAAATTTAAAATTTCAGTGAAAATTTAAATTTTCAGTGAAAATATGAATTTTTAGTGAAAAGTTGAATTTTTAATGAAAAATTTATATTTTTAGTGAAAAATTAAAATTTTAATGAAACATTTCATTTTAGTGAAAAATTGAATTTGTAGTGAAAAATTGAATTTGTAGTGAAAAATTCAATTCTTAGTGAAAAATATAATTTTTAGTAGAAAATTTAATTTTTAGTGAAAATTTGAATTTTAAGTTAAATTTGATTTTTTAGTGAAAATTGATTTTTTAGTGAAAATTGAATTTTTGGTTAAAATTTGAATTTTTAGTGAAAATTGAATTTTTATTGAAAATTGAATTTTTAGTTAAAATTTGAATTTTTAGTGAAAAATTGAATTTTTAGTGATAAAGTGAATTTTTAGTGAAAAATTGAATTTTTAGTGAAAAATTGAATTTTTAGTGAAAAATTGAATTTTTAGTGAAAAATTAAAATTTTAATGAAAAATTTCATTTTAGTGAAAATTTGAATTTTTAGTGAAAATTTGAATTTTTTGTGAAAATTTGAATTTTTAGTGAAAAATTTAATTTTAAGTGAAATTTTATATTTAGTAAACATTTTTAATTAAAACTAAAAAAAAAATATTTTTATAATTAACACATTTAATAATTACGTTAATCCGTTATAATTGAGCGTTAATGCATTTTAATTGCTTGGGAATTATTTTAAATTGTGTTAAGCCCAGCTGTGAACATTCAACATTAAAAACCATCAAGCCAATCATTTGACGCCCCCTCCGAGATATCATTAACATTCTAATTAGACAGTCTCAAACAACACCAACGACTTGGCATGATTTTCTCGTAGCACGCAACACGCCACAAATGGGGTCTCTCGATAATCATGTAATAGAGGAAAACAATAAAACCAAAAAAAAAAAAAAAGCGCCAAGCACCAGAAACACGAATCATTCGTGATGTTGCACTTAAGCGCTTCTGCCCGTTGAGTTGAAGGCGTCAATTTTGACATAACAAACAATTTAAATGTCAATCAACCTGAGCGAAGTTGTTAAGCACTTGTTCGACAGACACGCTAGACAAACAGAAGACATGGAGGAGATCAAGAAACAAAAGAAAAATTGAAAAATATAACGTTGAAAAAAAAATCACACAACAAAAAATATCGAAGAATCATAGAAAAAAGACGCACGTACCACATAGATGAAAATTAAATTCAAATGGACGCAGACCTAATTTATGACCACTTTGAAAGGTGAGAAACAACAGTAGTAGCCATTGATTCCGACTGACAGACAGACAGAGAAATGAACAGACTGTTTGAGGTGCTACTGCTACGGCTGCCCATTGAAAACCATTGAAAGCAATTGGAACCTGAGAGGTTTTTTCATTTTGATATTTCTTTAATTTATTGTGAACTCTGGTTCTGCCTTTTTTGTTTTGTTTTGTGCAAACAAGAGTTAATTGAAAAACAATTGAAAATAAACAAAGACTTGTTTAGGTACCTCATACAACCTACCTTCTTTTCAATAAGTGACTGTCAAAAGTGACAGCCGATATTGGAAAGTCTTTTGAGTGGCATAACTACAGATGAGAGTTGCTGTGCTTGTGGAGCTAACGGAAAGGTTGCTTTTGAAAAGAGACTCTTGTGAAAAGTTCATGCGCTAAAAACAAAGCAAATACTTCACAGAAAAAGGTAGAAATTTTAACAATACGGTACTTACCCTAGTAGAAATTTTGGTAGGGCCATGGTCATGAAGTTATCATGACATTATTTGAGGTGATCGGGATATGACGACGCCCATAATGTCCTTGTAACGCAGTGTCCTGATCATGTATTGACCTCAGGCCATGATCATGTACTGATCGGGCAATTCCCCATTTTAATATTTACCCGACAATTGCCTTGTCTGAGCCCGAGCATAATAGGGTTTCTCTCATTAATCTCGATCATTGCCTGATACTAATTTCGATATGAGGAACAAATAATGTAGCTATGATCGGGAACATTGACTGTTTAGATAATGTAAACCCTGCTATGGTAAGCATGATAAGGCCATGCAAAGGCAATGATCATATTTTCTCTAATAGGGCTTACCCACCGAAAACCCGATAATTTCCCGATGGCGCATCGGGCAAATTTCTACTAGGGTAACCTAATAGTTCATTAATATTTTAAGATATACTAGAAATTCAATAAAACTAAATTTTTCACTAAAACAAATATTTTAAAAATTTATCAATTTTCTAAAAAAAAAAAAAAAAAAAATGTTCACTAAATATTTAATTTTACACTAAAAAAAAATCAAATTTTCAATAAAAATTCAAGTTTTCACTAAAAAAAAAAACTATTTTGCACTAAAAATTCAATTTTTCACTAAAATTTCAAATTTTCATTAAAAATTTCAAATTTTCATTAAAAATTAAATTTTTCATTTTATTTAATTTTTATTGAAAAATTTAATTTTCAATCAAATTTTCTATAAAAATTAAATTTTTCACAAATAAAATTTTTCACTAAAAATTCAATTTTTCACTAATATTTAAATTTTTCATTTAAAATTCAATTTTTCACTAAAAATTAAAGATTTCACTAAAAATTAAAATTTAAATATTAAAATTTTCACTAAAATTAAAATGTTCACTACAAAATTCAATTTTTCACTAAAAATTAAATTTTTTCACTAAAAATTCAATTTTTTCACTAAAAATTCAATTTTTCACTAAAAAAAAATAATTTTATACTAAAAATTCTATTTTTCAATATAATTTAAATTTTTCACTAATAATTCAATTTTTAACTAAAAATTAAATTTATTACTGAAAAATTGAAGTTTTACTGGTAAATTTAATTTTTCAGTAAAAATTCAATATATCATTAATAATTCAATTTTTCACTAAATATTTAATTTTTCATAATAATTCAATTTTTCATTATAAATTTAATTTTCATTCAAAATTCAATTTGCACTAAAAATTCAAATGTTCACTAAAAATTAAATTTTTCACTAAAAATTCAATTTTTCACTAAAAAATTTATTTTATACTAAGAATTCTATTTTTCAATATAGTTTCAGTTTTTCACTAAAATTTCAATTTTTAACTAAAAATTAAATTTATTACTCAAAAATTAAAATTTTCACTAAAATTCATTAATTATTCAATTTTTCACTATAAATTCAATTTTTCAGTAAAAATTAAATTTTCATTTAAAAATCCTTTTGCTCTCAAAATTCAAATTGTCACAAAAAATTAAATTGTTTATTAAAAATTAAATTTTCACTAAAAAAAAATCAAATTTTTCACTAAAAATCTAATTTTTTACTAAAAATCTAATTTTTCACTAAAAATACAAAATTTTCAAAAAAAATTCAATTTTTAAATAAAAATTACATTGTATTACATTTTCAATTTAAATTTTAAATAAAACTTACATTAAAACTATGCAAGACATATTCTTAATTGCTTTCTAATCAACTGACATTAATTATAATTCTTTGTATTTATAATAATGTTATTTGTATAATTAAAGTAATTAACGACAAATATTTTCGCATTGTTTTATTGTTGACTAAATAGCATTCTTAACTGTCTCAATTACAAGTTAATTAACGTCAAATGCCATTTAATGTAAATGGTTGTTACTTCAACGAACTCATTCAAGTCATAAAATAATAAAAAAAAAAAAATTAAGATTTAATTAATATTTTCAATAATTTTAATTAATTTATATTGAAATTTATATTTTTAATATTTAGAGACAATTAAAATTGCGTGTGTTTAAATTAAGTTCGTTAGGAGATCTATATGAGGTATATGCATAAAAATAAACAGTACTTGAGTTAAATTTTGAACAATCACGACCATTTTCAATACCAGATAGCGTAGTTGTACAATTAATCTAAATCCAGAGTTACATTGAGCCGCCTCTTTTTGTTTTACTGTAGTTGTGATTTTCAAAGACAGACGGACATTACTAAAATCGACTGAAGAGATGTTTAGGAATATACATTTCTATACCAGATACGGCTCATGCTTTGCACTACAAATCAATCAACTTTGATTATAGAGGATAATATAATTTAAGAGACGGTTTAATCGATTAAAATCAAAAAGTTCTGTATGATTTTTTGCTCTCATTCCGAATTAAGAATTCATGAGATTAATTTATGTTGTACTATTAAATTTATATTAGGAGTTACTAAATATAAGTATATTAATTATATTTGAATTATTATAAGAACATTATTTTTTTAATATATTTTGTGTTTTTGAAATATTAAATTTAATACTTATTTCTTTTTTCTCTTTTTCAGGTAAGCATTACCACTCAAAAACTTTTTTTAAAAAAAGCGTTAGTAATTGTTTTAAATAAAAACATGTTTGCTGCAATTAAAAATAATTTTACGAACTAAAAAAAAAACAAACAATATAAATTATTAAAAACTTCTTAAATTTTTCAACACTTTCAAAGTCTCACAAATGCAGCCAACATTTTAAACAACATAATTTATTGAATATGAACTCGGTCATGCATGCATGGCATTTGGAAATCGTATTAATTCTGTGTAAATAATAAATTCACATTTCACACAAAATTTCCAAATTCCGCATCAGTTGTGGTGCCTAAGCGCATCATCGTTTTGTGCTGATTGTCTGAATGAATGACTGACTGAGTGTCTGACTGCCTGGCTGATTGTCGGGTAGTCGAATTGCCGATCTGCCTGCATTGTGCAGTAAATCAACGCCCTGCGCTGCATAAATCTTGCAGCGAACAAATTAATGAACGGCCGCCCCCATTCGCTGCATGACACGATAATCGAGTGTTTAATTTATTAAAAAAACATATATAATTTATGCGTTTATTTGATTTGATTACTTAATTTGTGCTCCAAAAATGCTTAATGCTGTTTTTTAAACTAAATTAAATTTTATTTTAAATTATGTTTTATTTTTTCATTTGATTTTTTTTTTATTTTGTATTTCTTTTTTATTAATCTTTTTGTTATTACAACTGATAGTAGGTAGTGCCTTTTTGGTTTTTGCTGTGTTCACAGTCATTACTTCATTTTTATTATATTGTTAATTATGGCACCCAATTAAATGTCAGTCGCATCTCTTGCATTAGAAGAGTCTAAAGAAATTAAGTTTTTCAAATTTTGATATTTAGAAAATTTGGTAATGGCTTTTTTAATTATAGAATTCAATATCTTTTATAATAATTTTTTGATTAATTCACACTAAAAATTTTATTTTTTTATTAAAAATTAATTTTGCTCTAAAAAAACCCAATATTTCACTGAAAATTCAATTTTTCAAAATTCAATTTTTCACTAAAAATTCAACTTTTCACTAAAAATTAAATTTTTCACTAAAAATTAAATTTTTCGCTAAAAATTCAATTTTTCACTAAAAATTAAATTTTTCACTAAAAATTAAAATTTTTCACTATAAATTCAATTTTTCACTAAAAATTCAATGTTTCACTAAAAATTCAATTTTTCACTAATAATTCAATTTTTCACTAAAAATTCAATTTTTCACTAAAAATTCAATTTTTCACTAAAAATTCAAATTTTCACTAAAAATTCAATTTTTCACTAAAAAAAATTCAATTTTCACTAAAAATTTAAATTTTCACTCTTCACTAAAAATTCACTTTTTCACTAAAAATTCAATTTTTCACTAAAAATTCAATTTTTCATTAAAAATTCAATTTTTCACTGAAAATTCAATTTTTAACTAAAAATTCAAATTTTCACTAAAAATTCAACTTTTCACTAAAAATTCAATTTTTCACTAAAAATTCAAATTTTCACTAAAAATTCAATTTTTCACTAAAATTTAATTTTTCACTAAAAATTCAATTCTTCACTAAAAATTCAATTTTCCACTGAAAATTCAATATTTCATTAAAAATTCAATTTTTTAGTAAAAATTCAAATTTTCACTAAAAATTCAAATTTTCACTAAAAATTCAATTTTTCACTAAAAATTCAATTTTTCACTAAAAATTCAATATTTCACTATTAATTGAAATTTTCACTAAAAATTCATTTTTGCACTAAAAATTCATTTTTGCACTAAAAATTCATTTTTTCATTAAATATTCAATTTTTCACTACACAATAAATTTTTCATTGTCAAAAAAATTAAATTTAAATTGTCACTAAAAATTCAATTTTTCATTAAAAATTCAATTTTTCACTAAAAATTCAATTTATCATTAAAAATTCAATTTTTCACTATAAATTCAATATTTCATTACAAATTCAATTTTTCACTAAAAATTAAATTTTTCACTAAAAAATTCAATTTTTCACTAAAAATTCAAATTTTCACTAAAAATTCAATTTTTCACTAAAAATTCAATTTTTCACTAAAAATTCAATTTTTCATTAAAAATACAATTTTTCACTAAAAATTAAATTTTTCACTAAAAAATTCAATTTTTCACTAAAAATTCAATTTTTCACTAAAAATTCAATTTTTCACTAAAAATTCAATTTTTCATTAAAAGTTCAACTTTTCACTAAAAATTAAATTTTTCACTAAAATTTAAATTTTTCACTAAAAATTAAATTTTTCACTAAAAATTAAATTTTTCACTAAAAATTCAATTTTTCACTAAAAATTCAATTTTTCACTAAAAATTCAAATTTTCACTAAAAATTAAAATTTTTCACTATAAATTCAATTTTTCACTAAAAATTCAATTTTTCACTAAAAATTCAATTTTTCACTAAAAATTCAATTTTTCATTAAAAATTCAATTTTTCACTAAAAATTCAAATTTTCACTAAAAATTCAATTTTTCACTAAAAATTCAATTTTTCACTAAAAATTCAATTTTTCACTAAATATTAAAATTTTCAGTAAAAATTTAAATTGTCATTAAAAAAACTAAATTTTTCACTAAAAATTCAATTTTCCTCTACAAAATCCATTTTTCACTAACAAATTGATATTGGTTAAATTTTAAAATAACTTTTTCAAAAAATTTACTTAAGAATGCAAATTTTAAAGTATAACTTTTTACTGTGTAATTCTACTTCAAATATTTTATTGCTAAATCAAAACGAATTCAGGGTCGGTATGCGTGCTGGGACACAATCTTTTATTTTGTTTGGGGGCGGTGATTGTTTTTTTTATATTATTTTTATATTGTTTTTTATATTTTTTACATTTAGTTAATAGTTTTTATTTTATATTTTTTTCATTATTTTTTTTATATTTTTTTCATTATTTTTTTATATTTTTTTCATTATTTTTTGATGCTTTTTCTATTATTTTTTATATTTTTCAAATTAAATTTTTGCTAATCATTGCGTGCGTGCGTTGCTTTTGAAGTGTCTGTGGTGATTTTATGGCACGCACTGACTGACGCACGCATGCGCGGCAGTAGACGCAGTGGTTGCCGCCATCGCCTGCAGACTGCTTGTGGGCCAAGTGTAGCGTAATTGAAGCCAGTTTTGTGAAACTTTATATATAGGCTTTGATTTTGAATGATAATACAAACAAAAAATACAAAAAAATACAAAAAATACAAAAAAATACAAAAAAAACTACAAAAATATCAGTCAGACAACTTCAAAATAGCAGATACAAGCAGAAACACTTAAAACTGTTGCTTGCCAAAGTCCAGTTCAAGGTGCGTGCGTAGATAATGATCTTCAATTAAAAAATAATAATAAAAAAAATCATAAAATTACAAAAATTCAAACACTAGAGGGCGTGCTGTTTGACACTAGAGGGGCCTTGTTTAATTTTTAATTTCATTGTATTTGAATAATTTTTAAGAAATTTTAATTTTTCAAATTATTACAATCAAAAAATTACAAAAAATAGACTTACCAGATGTAATGGAGATGTACGAAATTCCAACACCCAAAGGAAAGTTCAACTTTGCAACCTAAAAATATGTAAAAGAAAAAATTATAATTATTTTTTCAGATAGAAGGGAATGATTGTTCAATTATTTATTGAAATTTAATAATTTTTATTACAACCTAGCAGGGACCCGTGCTTCGCTGTGGATGTTTTTTTATTGGTGTTGTAAATGTAGTAACCAAAACAAAAATAATTCTCCGCAAAAAGAACTTTTCCTCGGTCTGTTCTTCCCTGTAGAATTCTTCCCCAAAAATGATTTCCCGTAGAATTCTTACCGGTAGAAATCTTCCCCGTAGAATTTTTCAAAGTAGATAGTATTTAGTGTGAGTTTGTGTGAGGTGAGCTTTTGTGTGATGAATTTTAGTGTGTTGAGTTTTAGTGTGGTGAGTTTAAGTATGGTGAGTTTTGGTGTGGTGAATTTCGGTGTGGTGAGTTTCGGTGTGGTGCGTTTCGGTGTGGTGAGTTTAGGTGAGGTGAGTTTCGGTGTGGTGAGTTTCGTTGTGGTGAATTTCGGTTTGGTGAATTTCGGTGTGGTGAGTTTCAAGAATTCGGTTTGAAATATATTCACAAATATATAGTAGATTGTCTATATTGTATTTAGGACAAAATCAAATAATCGACCACCCCCAAAAAATTATGAAATGTACGAAATTCCGTCAGTTTTACGTAAATTCATCTACTTATGTACATAATTTCGTCAATTGCTTTTTAATTATTAAAAACATAGAACATATATAATATAAAGAAAAATTTTAAAACATAGATAATATTTAAAACATAGAAAATATTGAAAGCATAGCAAATTTTTAAAACATAGAAATATTAAAACATAAAAAATATTTAAACCATAAAAAATATTTAAAACATTGAAAATATTTAAATCATAAAAAATATTTAAAAAATAGAAAATAATGAAAATAGGAAATATTTAAAATATAGAAATATTTAAAACATAGAATATATTTAAAACATAGAAAATATTAAAAACAAATTATTTTGTAATTCTTGTAACGATTGCCATTTAAATTTGTAATCGAACAATTACATTTACATTTTGCAAATTTTAATCAAATTTTGAATATTTTAATAGGCGGTAAATGTCGTTGACGTTGTTCTTATTGTTGGACGTGAATGATTTTGAGCTTTATTACGGCTTCCGTTTGTCATTAAAAGCACGCAGCAAAGTGATGGCTGAACTTCCGTGCGAGCGACACTTGATAATAATATTAAAAATTAAACAAAATAAAATACAAAATAATACTGATGTTGCTACCGATGATAATAATGTTGTTACTAATGAGCCGGCAATACGTTTATTTGAATGACGAAGGCGGCGGCGGCAAAAGCTTTTGATCTCTAAACACGGTTCGATGGACAAACGAACGGTTCTCGTCCGACTGACTGACAACATGAGGAAACAAGAACAATGACAGCAAACGTCATGCATACCAAATAACAATTTTATTTTAATTACAAAAACAACAGCAACAACAATAATAACAACAACAACAACAACAAAGTGAGGGAAAATTGAACAAACATAAATATTATTGTGACCCATCGACCGAACGAAGCAATAGATGTTAATAGTACACTTAGCAAAAACAATATTTAATATGATGAATTTGAACATCAAAAATATTAATTTTCATTAATATTATGACATGTACATTCATATTATGAGTTTGTCATCATTATTATGCATTATTCATCAATATTATGAATTCAACATCAATATTATGCCTTTTTACATCAATGTTATGAATTTTTCGTCAATTATAAATCATTTTCATTATAAAACAAAAATCAATTAAGAAATTTATAAATTCATCTATTTATCAAATCGATGATTCAAAGAATTATGTTTTACAGTGATTAGTGTTGTTCTATGAATGAACGAAAAAATAAATATTTAAAATAAAATTTGGTTTAAAAAACAAAATTCAACAATTTGATGTATTTTTTGTTATGTTTCTTATGTATTTTATCATTATTGTGATGACAAAAAGTATTTTAATACACTTCGTTAAATTGAAGAATATATTTTCACTTATTCATCAATTTGATGATACATAGTAATGATGTTTTATAGTGAATTATCCTTTGAATATTTCCTCAATTGGTTCTGAGAACCAAATTCATCAATTTCATTTACATATTTTGATGTATGGTATGTGTTTATTCATAGTTGTTATGAAAAGTAACCTTCGATTGATAATTTTTATGGTTAACATTACGAATTCTTTTTTTTTTTAAATAATGAATGAAAAAATGTTTTAATATTATAAATGAAATTTGTTGTGAGAAGATAAATTCTTCAGAATGATGAATATTTTCTTTCTGTGTCCCAGAAGCATTTAAAAGGCATAGACAAAATATCAGTGAAATTATATTTGATTTATATGAAATGATTGTAGATGTTTTAGATGTTGTTTTTTTATTTTTGTTCCTATGTATTACTGGTAGCAGCTGTAATTAATTAGAAAATAAATCTGCGTGTTGATAGCCTTCAGAGGGCATTAGTCACCATGGCATAGAGCGAAAGGCATAAAATGAGTATTGAGCGGCATAAATCATGGGACATTATGAGGGTCTATTTAGTTAAAAACAGCTCAAAGTGAACATTTAAAAGCAATGGACAATTTAGAAATTATATTTTGTAACAGCAAAAATTTTAGATTTGCATAAGAAAAATGTTTAAACTTTAATATGAAGTAAAATTTACTTTAAAGATATTTGCAATGAGTATAAAAAGCTATATAAAGTATAAAATTATAATATATAAAAAAAAATGCAAGCCTAAATAACTTGTCAGCAGTTAATTAATTGTGCATAAATTATTATAAAAAAAATTCAATAAAACGGTAATAAATTTCCATGTTCATAAATTATTATTTTAATAAATTATTCTGTTAATAAATTATTATTTAATTAAATTGTTATGTTGATAAATTATTATATAAAATGCATTTTAGCCATTCACGCACTAGCTCAAAAATATAAATTATATTTTCCTCATACACATTTAAGTATTTAACATTGATAGTTTTACTTTATAGAGCATGTCCTTATTTCAGACAATGAACTTTAGTCCTTTGTTTAAATCAGGAATTGAAATTGATTTCAAACGATTTTACATAGATTTCAATAGACTTCAATAGATTTCAATATATTTCAATTGATTTCAATAGATTTCAAAAGATTTCAATAGATTTCTATAGATTTCAAGAGATTTCAATAGATATCTATACATTTCAATAGATTTCAATAGACTTCAAAAGATTTCAATAAATTTCAATAGATTTCAATAGATTTCAATAGATGTCAATAGATTTTAAAAGATTTCAATAGATTTCAATAGATTTCAATAGATTTCAATAGATTTCAATAGATTTCAATAGATTCCAATAGATTTCAATAGATTTCAATAGATTTCAATAGATTTCAATAGATTTCAATATATTTCAATAGAATTCAATAGATTTCAATAGATTTCAATAGACTTCAAAAGATTTCAATAAATTTCAATAGATTTCAATAGATTTCAATAGATTTCAATAGATTTCAATAGATTTCAATAGATTTCAATAGATTTCAATAGATTTCAATAGATTTCAATAGATTTTAATAGATTTCAATAGATTTCAATAGATTTCAATAGAGTACAATAGATTTCAATAGATTTCAATAGATGTCAATAGATTTCAATAGATTTCAATAGATTTCAATAGATTTCAATAGATTTTTAAAGATTTCAATAGATTTTAATAGATTTCAATAGATTTCAATAGATTTCAATAGATTGAAGTAGATTTCAATAGATTTCAATAGATTTCAATAGATTGCAATAGATTTCAATAGATTTCAATAGATTTCAATAGATTTCAATAGATTTCAATAGAGTTCAATAGATTTCAATAGATTTCAATAGATTTCAATAGATTTCAATAGATTTCAATAGACTTCAATAGATTTTAATAGATTTTAATAGATTTCAATAGATTTCAATAGATGTCAATAGATTTTAAAAGATTTCAATAGATTTCAATAGATTTCAATAGATTTCAATAGATTTTAATAGATTTTAAAAGATTTAAATAGATTTCAATAGATTTCAATAGATTTAAATAGATTTCCATAGATTTCAATAGATTTAAATAGATTTCAATAGATTTCAATAGATTTCAATAGATTTCAATAGATTTCAATAGATTTCAATAGATTTCAATAGATTTCAATAGATTGCAATAGATTTCAATAGATTTCAATAGATTTCTATAGATTTCAATAGATTTCAATAGATTTCAATAGACTTCAAAAGATTTCAATCAATTTCAATAGATTTCTATAGATTTCAATAGATTTCAATAGATTTCAATAGATTTCAATAGATCTCAATAGATTTCAATAGATTTCACTAGATTTCAATAGATTTCAATAGATTTCAATATATTTCAATAGATTTCAATAGATTTTAAAAAATTTCAATAGATTTCAATAAATTTCAACAGATTTTAATTTCCCCAAATTTTTAATAATTTTTACATAAATAAATAAAATTTATTTTGACGAATGAATTCATAGTCGAATTTTTCTCATTACTACGAAACTGTTTTCTCTGATTTCATATATTTGTATTATTTAATTTATACCTCCTTATATATTTTGTATTTCTTTATATATTTTATAATTCTATATATAATTTTCTTTTATTTTTTTTTTTTATATTATATAATTTTATTTAATTGTTATATTTTATATAATTGTTAATTTAATGCTTTATTCATCGCATGTCTTGTCATCGTCTTCGACGTGCGTGTATTAACGAATAATAAAATTAAATCATTTTATCGGCTTTTTGTACAATTGCCGACCGACAATAATAGCAGCAGCACTAAATCGGCGCTTTGACCGTATTTTACTTGAAGTCAACGCCAACAATTAAAAAAGAAAAACCTATCAATTCTTAAAATTCACATACAACATACAAATCAAAAGTCAGTCGCACACTAATAGATGCAGATATGCATTATGCAGCTGACAAGTTGTTGACTTTGCATAACAAATTAAAATTGTCGTACGTTTCTTCGTTCGTTCTCTGTCATTCTCTTTTCAGTCTCTAGTTTTGTTATTTACACCGCACCCTTTCAATCAAGTGTCAATTATTGAAACACATATGCCCCCATCTGCTTTCCCATCAACATTACATCAGTGTTTAAGACTACAATGTACACTGAAAAAAAAATTATAATAATTTAATCAATAAACAGATTCATTGTATTAATTAACAAATTCATAAATACTGTGAATAATTCTTTAGTTTTATGAATTATTCATAATTATAATGAATTTGCGTTTTAATAAAAAATACATCCATAATTGTTCCATAATATTAATGTACAAAATCATAAATACTATGAATATTTCATTAGTTTTATGAATTATGGTAATTAAAATAAATTCGGTAGTTCTCTGAGTTTTACTGAATAACTAACTATACAATTAACTAATTCATAACATAAATGAACATATTCATAAATATAATGCATTTTTCATCGGTATTATGAATTATTCATAACTGCAATAACTTTGTAATTCTTTAATTTTTAATTAAACATTTATCAAACTTATCAAATTAAGTGATTAAAATATATAAAAAAAATTCATAAATACTACGTATACTAAATTAGTTGTATGAATTATTCATAGTTATAATAAAATCATAATTTGTTTGTGTTTTAATAAAAATAGATCTATTAATTTATAAAACCAAGTATAAAATTGATTAATAACAACAATGAAACAAATCATCAGTATTCATCAGTATTATTCTTAAAAATATTCTTCGAATTTTTATAAACAAATTCATTAATACTTCATTAATACTATGTTACTTCATTAGTTTTATGAATTATTCATAATTATACTAAATAAGTAGTTGAGTATTAATAAACAAATTTAAAATGTTATCAAACTAATCGGATAAATAATTCATAACATCAATGAATAAAATTATAAATACAATAAATGTTTCATTAGTATTATAAATGCTTCATAATTTTAATAATTTTGGTATTTATTTGAGTTTTATTAAACAAATTCATTAAACTCATCCATTCATAATATCAATGAACATGTTCATAAATACTATGCACTTTTTATTAATTTATGAATTATTCATAATTATAATGAACTCAGTATTTATACAATAAAATCAGTATTTTCACATATTATAACATCCGATTATACTATCAATAAATAAATTCATAAATACTATGAATATTTCATTATTATTATGAATTATTCATAATTTTGATCAATTTTTTAGTTGTTTCAAATTAAATGATTCAATACATCTTTATAATGAATATTTTTTTCTATTGTTGCAATGTTTACAGTTTTGAGAATTTTAAAAGCTCCATATATTGCACATTTAGCACATGGTGTTTCTTTTATGTGCCGCCAGAGTGCGCTGCCAAATGCTTTGAAGTGCAATCGGCAATGCTTAAGGTTGTCTTGCAAAGCACAGTGGTATAAATCGGTACAAACGATAAACAAAACTTTAAAAATATTGATACTAAAAATTGTTGTTATAGCTATTATTTCTGACAACATATTCAAATTGGTTTACTGGTTTAAGAGAATTCGATTGGAGAACTCGAAAAAAATATTTTTTTTCTACACAAATTTTATTCAAAGATGCATTTAAAAAATTGGAAAAAAGCAAGATTATTCACAGTTTATGATATTCTAAAACTAGCCTGGATATTTTTAAATAAAAAGACGTATAACTAAAAGAAATCTATGAATATATTTTGAGAACAGAAAAAAAATCATATGAAAGTATTATAATTAAGTGAAAAATAAAAAATCCAATTTTTTGTTTTTTTTTTTACGCTACAACCCATGGATTACAGTTTTACTATGTACATACAAAAAATTATAACGCCCCCAAGCGGCGTGACTGTTATGAAAAAGTATATATTTTCTTGATCTGCATTACTTTCTGAATTGATTAAGACATGTCCGTCTGTCCGCATATACACGATAACTTGAAATATACTATTTCGAATACGATGAAATTCAGTTTCAATTTATTTGAGTAGAAAAGTGTAATACTAAGTTTAAAAATGAGTTAAATTAGTCAATGCACTCAACCATATAGCATAAAATAAATGGGTCTACTTTTAGGATACCATAACTCGAAAAGTATAAAAGATAAAGATAAAATATTGAAAATTAGTTATAAACAATCGTTTTTCAATACGTTCTTAAAAAATGGGCGTGATCCGCCTTGTTAATTTTTATTTTTATGCCTATTTATATAGCGCTCAATTATAATGCTTTCACGTATTTTTATTTATACTCAAATATTACCCATATATTTTTGTCATTGATAGCTCAATTTCTTTGAGAAAGTGTGGACTAATTTTGGATTATTACAAACTGAGTATCATCTTACATTTTCGGTTTTTTACAATTCTTTAAAGGCATTTTTGATTTAAATTTTTTTTTTGAAAAACTTATTTTTTCAAGTTCTCCTATCAAGTTCTCTTAAACTAGTAAACCAATTTAAAAATGTAAAAAATGTGAGAAATGTTTATTGGCTGTTTAATTATCTTTCATTTGATATACAATTTGATTCAATCAGTTATTTAAAACGCGAGATATTTACAAATATATGTGACCATCTTTTTTTCGGAAATCTATCCAAGAAATTTTTTATAAAACATATTTTCGGAATCATTTATTCATTTAATATTTTACAAAAATAGTCTTGAATGGCTCTTATTTAGTGTAGTTTTTGAATATCGTCGTTGTGGAACGAAAAGTCACCAAATACATTTTCAAAATGCCAAATATTCATTTACTAAAATCTTTAAATATCTGTCAATTGTTAATCGGTGATCTCAATTTTTTTTACCACATGTTAAGAAAATGTAAATCTAACAATTGATATTTCAACTTTAAAAATGCACCAATTACTTTTTATAATATTAATCAACAAACTCGAAATTTAAGTTTTTCATAAAAATGTATTTGGTGACTTTTCGTTCTACAACGACGATATATACATTTTTTTTAATATAAAATATTTTTTAAATCACTTTTTCTCTTACTTAATGCACTGTGCAATGTGTTTTTTAATTTTTTTTTTTTTGTTTTTTTGCTCTTTCGTGTTGCTGACATTTGGTGACATTTTCTGTGCAGTTGCTAGTGCTGTTGCTGATACGCGGCTCTCGCTGTTGTTGTTGTTCTTGGAAAATCAATCAGTTGCTGATAAATTGCCTGGAGATTGTAAATGATAGCAGCGCAAGTTAGCGATGAATTGCAGGCTGTCTGACTGAGTGGCTACTTTGCATTAATGTCGTCTATCAATCGCGCACTAACGTCGTGCTCGACGTAGTCACTGCCAAACGTTACAGTATGTCTATCGATCTGTGTGCGTCCGTCTGTCCGTCTATATGTCGTGTTTGCCTAGCAATATTTGTTGACAAACATCAAGTGCATTTCAGTTGCTGCGATTCTATGCAAAAACACTGCGGAATGCGGAATCAATGGCGTTGAAAATTGATTTTTAATATCGTCGTTCGTTGTTCGGCGCATTGCATTTCGTCGTCTCATTCATTTCTATGATGTGTCAATTGATTGCCTGACAGCTACAATTGCACTGTCAATTGACAATCGCAAAATTGACAGTTGATTGTTTGCAACAGCAGCAGCAACAGCAGCAATTGCTCGTATCTTATATACGACTAAAGCATTTACAGGGTGGGCCCGACACGTTCGCTGATCTCGATCTCTACGGGTCACGACGGAAAATCGTTCGTTCACATTTTGTATATCATTTATATTGAAATTTATGCGATCACATTTTATACATGATCGCGGTACAAGAATTTTAATTTGAATTGACAGCAATTGCGTGCGGAATTTTTCGCTTTTTTTTTTGTTGTTTCGTACTTGGAAGGCATTCTTTGGGTTAATTGTATGAATTGTTGACGACAGCAGAAATTGTTGACATTGCGCAAGAGATAATGAATCTGTGTTTTGGAATATTTAAGTTGGAATTTATATAAATGAAAACTTAAGTTACTCATTAAAGAGTATTTAATATATTTTTTTTTTTATATTTAGTATTTAGATTTGATGAAACTACTAAACAAAATTTGAACATTTTCAAAAAGATTTAATTGTTGCGAAAAAAATATGAATGGCTCATTTTTGAAAACTTGTATTTTTTTTAGTATATTCAATTTTAGTTTCATTTCTTTATTTTTTTTTAATAAAACTTTTTTTTAAATTTTTTATCTCATGAAAAATTCCCAAAATGTTGCAATAAAAAAAGTTTATATGACACGTGCAGAACAAAAGTAGATATTTTGTTTATATCGTCGTTGTAGAACGAAAACTCACCAAATACATTTTCAAAATGCCAAATATTCATTCACAAAAATCTTTATAAATCTGTCAATTTTTAATTGATGAGCTCAATTTTTTTACCACATGGTGAGAAAATGTAAATCTATCAATTGATATTTCAACTTTAAAAATGCATCGATTACTTTTTATAATATTAAGCAACAAACTCGAAATTTAAGTTTTTCATAAAAATGTATTTGGTGACTTTTCGTTCTACAACGACGATATACAAATATTATATAAATTGATTTCCACGAAATTGTTTTCAAACTTTTTAAAAACAATACATTTTATAACAAAAATGTATTTTATAAATATTTTATATCTATGTAAATTAAAAATAATCGTTTTAAATTTTTGTCGAAAATCTGAAAAGAAAAAAGTCATAGAAAAGTCAACAAAAAGTTGTCAAAAAGTCACTAAAAAGTCATCACAATTTTTTTATTTCAAACCAAAACGATTTAATTCACAAATGTTATTACAAATATGTTTTCTTATTCAGTTTTTCCACATTAAAAATGGTTTTAAATTTTATGTCGCAAATCTGAAAAAAAAAGTTAACAAAAAGCCATACTAAAAGCTGCCTTTTCAAATAAAGATCTCATACAAAAATTCCAGCTATAATTGAAATTTTTTTATGTTATTCTAATATTAAAGTAATACTAATGTTTAAAATTCGGCATTATTAAGAGAGTAGTTATTTTAAAAACTTTTAATTAAATAATTTAAGTACTTTAAAAAAATAACCCAAAAATTAGCCACTTTAAATTAAAATTACGTTTGCTTACTATGTTTAAAATCAATGTAAAATGATCCTCTTATTTTGATTAGTGCTTGAGAAAGATCTTCCTCTTAAAAGTATTTGAAATAAAATGAGAATTGTTTTCCATAAATCAAACTCTTTAAGAATATTATGACGACGATTCTCATACGCAAAATATGCCAGGATTCCGCCTTTAAATTTCCACACAATTGGATGATAACCAGACATACACTTTCCAAAATCTTCCTGTGTGTTTTTATCAATATCCTACTATTTTCATTTCATACCCAAAATATGCAAGAATTCTTCCTTTAAAATCCAGACAATTTTATAGCCTGACATACACTTCCCAAAATCTTCCAATTAACTGTGTGTGTATTCCAGACAAATGCAAGAAATTTTATTTCGGAAATATTTTATAAAAAGATTTCTAGCAGATGAAGTCGAAGTTTTTAACAAATGTTCTCTATTTCATACCCAATCTACCTTTGAAATTCCACAACATTTTGATAACCTGTCATACGCTTTCAAAAATCTTCCATTTCCCTGTGTGTTTGATGGAAATATTCTTGATAAATACCAGCAGTTTTGTCTCGAAAAATATTCCACAAAAATGTTTCAATGCATATAAAGCTCAAATTAGAATAAATATAATTTTTATTATATATTATTTATTTTAATTATTATTATATTTTACAATATTATTGTTAAATCCATTGCGAGTCATATTTTATTTATTTTTTAATATATTATTTTGATATATGTTAATATATTTACTGTGTTTAATTGAATATCGTAATTTTACCAAAATGGTTAGCATGTTCGCACACATGCACAACAACAACAACAAAAATAACAAAGTTATTAACCCTGACATTAAATCCGCTACTAAGCTGGACAATTTGTACACTCAAAAGAATCACTGCAACAATTTACGAAATGTTTTTTTCGTGCATTTGATATACTACATTTTCGAATATTTTGTATATTTTACTTATTATACGTAAAATCTTATTACATTTTATCTTTTTTTTATCTGTAAATTCATAGATATTAAAATTTCGTTTAAATTGTCGACTATTCGTATTTTGAATTCGTAAATCTACGAAATTATATTCGTAATTTATACTTGTATCACTTATAAAAATGCTTTGGTAAAATACACATATATTATTTTTAAATAATTCGTAAATAAATAAATTTAAATAAATTCGTAAGTTTATTAATATTATATAGAATATTTCGTAAATATACAACGATTATTAGTAATATGTAGAATTTAGAAAACTTCGTAAATATACCAAAGTTTATTAGTATAATCAAGTGTTGTTTGATGGATCCTTTTATAAATGGCATTCACAAATAAACTAACATTAATTACTTCGTAAATATACACAACTTTTTTAATACAATAAACAATTTATTCTGTGATTCAATTTCACACATGATTTTCGTAAAATATTCAAAAAATTATAAGTAAAAATATCAAACATATAAAAACAAAATTATTTCTTACTTAACAGCAAAAATTTTGTAATTTATTTTACAAAAATAATACTCAAAAATATATTTTCGTAAAAATTTCGTATATATGCAAAATTTTACATGAAAAATTTAATAGTATTATGTACGTGCTATTTCGTAGATCACTTCCACAGACGAAATAATAATATAAAATATAAAAATAAAAAATAAAATATTTCTTAAATTTCTTATAAAATAAATATCTTAATAAACAAATAATAATTTTAAATTTATACCAAAAACTGTGTAATATTTTTTTTATATTACGCAAAACCATATTTTTGAAAAAAGTTCTAAAATATACAAAAATGCATGTAGAAATCATTTTTATAAATACATTCGTAAATTGACCAAATATAATTTGTAAAAATCGTAAAATTTTAAAGTAATTGGTACAAAATATTTAACTAATAATTATTGTGAAATCTAAGAATGTTATTCGTAAATACAATAAAATGTATTCGTATCGTATTAAATACGAATTATAGTTTATACATATTTTGCCGATGATTTTTATTATATTAAAAAATATGTTAAAATTTCGTAAACTTTTTAAAATACACGAATATTTCGTAAAGTTACAACATAAACTTTACGAAAGTTTTAACAAAAGATTATGGAGAAATTTATGTTTATTATTCATAAAAAAAAGTCGTATGTATTTATCTTTTTTAGTTCTAAGCACAATTTTTACGAAGCTCAACTATACGAATATATCTTGTACAAAGAATGCTCCTAAGTATATCGTAAATTTACAAAAGATTTATTTCGTGATTTATTTATAAAAACACCTTTGTGAAACATACGATATTTTTTTTGTAAACATATTTCGTAAATTTACAAATGTTAAATAGTACTAAGCACTAATATTTTACTAAAATGTTTTTAAAAATACGAAAATATATTGTTGGTGCATTTTTCTTTTTTTAGTGTATGTACTACACAGTGTCTGCAAAAATAATAAAAGAGCAGCAACTGCCACACGTTGCAATTAAATGCATATCTCGTTGACTGACAAAGTTATATGAGTCCAGCATCAACTTGGTCTCATTCACAATGTTGCTGCCTTGCTTTCCTGTTGCTGGTGGTTCCCTCTGCGGCTGGCATAGGCAACATGGCTATTATTGCTGCTGTTGCTGCCGTAGCAACATCTAGCAGCAGCTGCACATCGCTGACTGACTGGCTGTATATATGACTGTCCGTCTGTCCGGCCATCCGGCAACTCAAATTGCAGTTTATTTGATATGAAAATTGCGCCTCGAGTGAAATTTAAAACCGGCGATTACCAATTTTTTTGTGGTGCTGTTCGTTTTTAGCCACACAGAAACTTTTTTCATAATTTATGCACTATTTTTATGTTTTTTTTTTAAATTTTTATTTTTAAATTTTTTTCTTCACTCTCTCTTGTTTGCGCATTCGTTGGTAGCTACTGCATTTTATTGCTTTTTGGTTGCATTTCTATGGAAGCCTTTTTCTGTGCATTCTTGGGTCTTATGTTCATTTAATGACCAGCGTCATTAGCTTAAATCGCTGTACGCGCCGCGACTACTGTGTGGCGCTTCAACCAACGTCTTTGATGGGTGCATGAAAACAGACGGACAGCCAGTGAGGCAAACATACAAATAAAGCCAGTCAGGTTGTGAGGTGGCTAACCTTCTGATAGCCATAAATTTTCTCGATGTCATACAGGCTATAATGAAATCATTGCACTTTAGATAAAATGCATTTAATTGTGCAACGTTGTCTCCTAGGGGGTTAATTAATTGTAATTTGCAAGATAAAATGTATTTAAAGTCAAAAACTTTCGGTTTGTTTTAAATGAAATTATGAAATTTTTTAATTTCTACCGATTTTTAGTTACAAGCTTTATTTTTGCATAAAATATACCTTTTTAAAAAGCTTTTATAAAGTACAAGCTAAGTTTAGGCTGTCTAAAGTTCTTACATAATTTAAAAAATCAAAAAACAAACAAAAAAATCAAACGCTCTTCATTGTACAGCATCAACAAAATAGCACAAAATACAAAACAGACCAGCAAAACTTTATTAAAATCAAAGAATTTTTCGGCATCTATTTTACAACTTTTCTACTTGAAAGTTTTGTTTTGATTGCTCAAAGCTCAACCGATAGACAGCTACCTACATTATACATTTTGCATTACAAAACAACAACAACATTGTGAAATACAAAATATTTTGCATTAGAAGAAGAGGAAGCGGCGAAAAAGTAACAGACAAAGTACAACAAACGTCAATTCGAAAAATAATGAAAATTTGCAGCTTGAAATTTCGTATAATACGTATGACATTTTTGCAATTTGTGCGGCATGCAAACTGTCAGCAAGCAAAAACTATATACTACAGCATTGCAATTTTAAGTTTACTCATTGCAGAATCTGGCCAAAATTCCGAATTTGTTAAGCTGCAAAATGTACGTACCTACATGAGATAGTCAATGCGAAAAAGTTAGTTAAGCTATAAAGTTTTCAAAGTTTAAATATTATAATATTTTAATAAAGCTTCTTAAAGTTTTATTTTACCATTAAAAGCTTCTATAGAGAATTTGAAAGCTTTAATAGAGCTTTTTGAAAGCTTTAATTTTTTGTAAATGTTCATAAAGATATCATAAAGCTTTTACATAGCTTCTGAGTCTTTAATAAAGATTGTATAGATTTTGTTAAAGCTTTCATAAAGCTTTTTCAAAACTTCCTTAAAAGTTTTTGAAACATCCAATAAAGTTTTTGAAAATTTTCATTACGTTTTTTAAAGCTTTCATAAAGCTTATGAAAGCTTTTTAAAGCTTTTGAAAGCTTTCATTAAGCTTTTGAAAGCTTTCATTAAGCTTTTAAAAGCAACATTCATTAGACTTTTTAAAAGCTTTCAAAAAGTTTTTAAAAGCTTTAAAAAGCTTTTATGACGCTTTTAAAAAGTTTTCATAAAGGTTTTCAAATTGTTAATAGATTTTTTTTTTTGTTAAGAAGAATACATTATATAGAGCGTTAAATTTTCCATTTGTTACAATTCAAGCCCTTAAATTGTATATTAAAGTGAATTATTAAAGCTTCCAAGCTTATACTTTTTTTTACTATATGCCACATTCTCACAATCGACCATCTTCTGCTGTCTGCACATTTGGAATGCAAATTGAAAATTTGCATGTAATTTTTTGACAGCAGATACTATGCAGCACAATCGGTGGCCACCAGGTGCAAAACTTGACAACGACAACAACAAAAAAAAATGCAAAAGTTCCAGTTAAGAACGTAGCGCATAAAGAAGAGGCAAGCAAAACTGCTGCATTTCTGCCAATCTCAGTCATTGTCAATATTTTTGCGAAGCTAGCTTTCTGCTCCAGAGGCTATCTATCTGTTCATTCGACCGTCTGCCCGTCTGGCCATCTGTACTTTTGTTTTTCTGCCAGTTTATTTTTCAGTTTATTCTGCTGTCAATGCAGCGCACACCATCGCATGCGTAACCGCAACGACGTAGTGCGTTCGTATTTTTCGCTTCACCTTTAAATTGAAATACTTCAGCTTCATGGTAGATTCTTCCGCAGAGCTTGCTCTACTTTGATAAGAATGCAAAGAAGTTGTATTCCTGCCTGCCTGCGTCATCATCATCTTCTATATCAGTTCTACTATGTTGACGTCGAATTCTTGTCAGGTGACTTCTACTTGGTGCACTTGTCAACGAGTGACAAAGAATTTTCTTCTTTTTTCCATTTAATCAAAGTTTTGATATAAAAAAATTATTTAACTATAAAATTAAAAACATAGTTGGGAGATTTTTATTTTATTTTACCAAATATTTTTATTTTTTTAGTGCCTTTCTTTTAATTTTATATTTTTTTTATTTATTACAATTATTGCATTTTTTTTGTTTGTTTAGTTTTTTTTTTTTAATTAAACAAAAAAAGTGTGTTAATTTTTTTGTATTTTTTTTTTGTATTTCTTTTTATATTTTTTTATGTTTTATAATTTTTTTTTTCTCCAAGAATTGTATTCTCTAAACTAAAGTTAAAATTTTTGTTGATTTGGCAAATTGTGCAGTTAGCGCAAAAGCTTTCATGCGCATTGTAAGCGATAACGAAAAAAGTAAAAACTAATTTTGAAAAACAAACTAGAAATTCATAAATATACAAACCAAAATATACAAATATGAAAGCATTACAAATTAAATGGAAAAATGTTGCTGCTAAGTCAGCGTAACAAAACGTTTCAAAAGCCAAAAGCTTTCAAGTGTAAAATTTGTACATATGAGCTAAAAGCTTTTATGCATTTTCAAAATGTTTTTAATGGCAACTACAACAAAAATGCAGTTTAAATAACAGAAAGAAGAAAATATACGAATAATAATAAAAAATAAAATATTAATAATGTGGAAAAACTTTGCCAATTTGTGGTACGCCCAACATATCAAAGACACTACTGTTACATACTACTCCTACTCCCGCACTTTCTTTTCAACCACTACATCTTGTTATGGTTAGTAAAACTTATAAGTTGCACAAAAAGCTCAAAATTTAAGCACTGAGTGGTAGAAAAACGGATGAAGATAAAGAAAGAGGGACAAAGCAAAGTTCAATTTCACAAACAGACAAAAGCAATAAAAGCCATTGCGCGCCAATGCCGTTGCATTGTTTCAAGCAACAACAAAAAAATGTAGTAGACAAAATAGTAGTTAATTTTATGCGCCTTATGATTTTGCACACTTATTACCTACCCGCATTTCATAGCCATGTTGCAAACGTTAATGTAACGGCAGGTCTTGCGATTACTTTTACGTTGTACAAGTAGTAAGTAGTAGAAGTAGTAGAAAAAAAGTGCAGAAACTTTACTCAAACTTTAGTCGTTGCGGTGAATGAGAATGCGGTGCACAAACATTAGGATAGTAGTTACGGTTAGTACTAGTAGTAGCAGCAGTAGTCGTCGTTTTGTTAATGTAAACCAGAAAAAGTAGTCATCGTTTTTTCAACATATAAAAAATAAAAATTAAATTTATTTTTACAACTTCTCTAGCAAAGTTTTCCTTTCGTTTAATGATACTTTTGGCACTTGCTCATGTTTAACCAGCGCACAACAACATTACAAAATTTAAAATCATCGCTAAAGTTTGCTGCAACATAATTGATGAATAAATGATGTGCAGCACACGGTGAAGGAACATAAGAAAAGAAGCTTTTAAAGCTACAAGACAATTTACATAAAACGTTATTTTTAAACTTTTTTATTCATATGCAATTTATTTATTTTTTTTTTTTCTTTCAATCTTTTCAAACTTTAAAAAATATTTTATTTAAAAGCTGTTTTTAAATAGTTTTTTTTATTAAAAAGCTCTTCTTAAAAAGATTTTTATTAAAAAGCTTTTCATTAAAAATATTTTTATTTAAATCTTTTATTAAAAGCTTTTTTATTTAAAAAGCTTTTTATTTAATATTTTTTATTAACAAGTTTTTTTTGTGAAATCTTTTATTAAAAAGCTTTCAAAAAAAGGCTCTTATATTAAGTCTTTTTTGTAAAAGTTTTTCGTAATAGGCTTTTATAAAAATCCAGTTTTTAAATGCTTTTATTTAAAAGCTTTTATTTGAAAGCTTTCATTAAAAAGCTTTTATTTAAAAGTTATTAAAAGCTTTCATTTAAAAACTTATTTAAAAGTTTTTATTAAAAAGCTTTTATTTTAAAGCTTTTATTTAAAAGCTTTTATTTTAAAGCTTTTATTTAAAAGCCGTTATTTTAAAGTGTTTATTTAAAGGCTTTCATTTAAAAGCTTTTATTTTAAAGCAATACGTGAAGATCTTTTGTACTTAAATTGATAAAATTTCTTTTACAATCTAAAAATTGTCTATTTATCGAATATACCGCTTTACGCAGATTTTATTTAAAAAGAAATATGACAAAAATTTAGTTTAAACTTATATAGCGATTGTCTTTATATTTTCATTTTTAGCCCACAATGCAAAAATCATTAAGCTAGACATTTAAATCAGCTTAAAATGTGAAACAATCACAAGCTTAACATGCCGCATGACACGCACCATAACGCACGCAACAAATTGAATGATTTAATAACTTTGAAATGGGGTTGCGTTTTAAAAAGACTGACACTGATTGAACACGCCCCACACACGCACCACCAACACCACAACCATGTGCGCCAACAAATGACATATGTTTGCAACAAACTACAACAAACATAACACATGACACATGTCTCTGCAACCAAAGAACGAAAACAATAGGAGCTGCCTGCGTGCGAGCGAGCACCCGACAGACAGACGACACTGTTTGCCAAGCTGTCCGCAAAACTGTCAAAAAGATTAAATTAAGTTTATTTAATTTTAATTTGGCACTTGTGACATTTCTACGCATAATTAATGACTATTTAATGTGCACAAAGTGCGAGAAATCTGGCGCAATGCTTGACAGCAATGACTAGAAGAAGGCGGTGCAAAAAAAAAAAGAAAAACACCAGAATAAATAGCGAACATTTATATAAAGCAATAATAATAATAATAGAAGGAAATATTTTTCAGACAATCAATTATATTAACAACAATTTAGAAATTCTTGATAAAACTTTTTAATTGATTTTATTTTTGATAGAACAATTGCAAATATTATAAACCATGAATTTTGTGATAAAAAATATTTTAATGACAAATATTTTTTAGAATACAAAAAAACAATAATTAAAATTATATTATTATAATTAAAATTATATTATTATAATTACAATTATATTATTATAATTACAATTATATATTAAAATTATATACCTGAAACTAGAAATGCGAAAATAAACATGTTAATCGCAAAACTTTTAAAGTGTTAATTTTATAATTATAAATATAATAATAAATCTATCTTAAAGCTATTAATTACAAATAACTGAAAGGTTTCTAATATTTATCTACAAGCTTATAGTTTAAAAATGTTTTTAAAGCTTTTTAATATAATATTTGAAAGCTTTTACTTTTTTAATAAAGCTTTTTTTACTTAAAAACTTTTAAAGCTTTTTTACTTAAAAGCTTTTGAAGCTTTTTACCTAAAAGCTTTTAAATCTTTTTACTTAATCGCTTTTAAAGCTTTTAACTTAAATATTTTAAAGCTTTTACTTTTTTAACAAGCTTTTTTTACTTAAAAACTTTAAAAGCTTTTTTACTTAAAAGCTTTTGAAGCTTTTTACTTAAAAGCTTTAAAAGCTTTTTACTTAATCGCTTTTTAGTTAATCGCTTTTAAAACTTTTTACTTAAATATTTTAAAGATTTTACTTTTTTAAAAAGCTTTTTTTACTTAAAAACTTTTAAAGCGTTTTTACTTAAAAGCTTTTGAAGCTTTTTACTTAAAAACTTTTAAAGCTTTTTACTTAATCGCTTTTAAAGCTTTTTACTTACAAGCTTTTACTTAAAAGCTTTGACTGAAAATGTATAAGCTTTTACATAAGAGATCTTAAATAAAGGCTTTTACTTAAAAGTTCTGACTTGCAATTTATAAGCTTTTATTGAAAATTTAATTTAAATCGTTTCTTTTAAAAATGATGTTTAAAAATATATATAAAATATACAAAAGAATTGAGAAGTACAACTAAATATAAAGAAAGTATAGTCGGAAGAGTCGCATGCCAGTAGCGTATATCAAAAGAAACGAAAAAATAAAAACATACAAATTAAACAGAGTCACGAACGCCATTAAAAGCCGCCAGCATCAAAAACAACCTGACCAGTGGCTATAACAAAACTTGCGTTGCAAAAATCCAAATGTGCTTTTTATTTTGTTCTTCTTATGTTCTTTTTTTAACCACAATGATTTCATGCATACATTAAAAACGTATTTAAATTCAAATAAAAGGTTAAAAAAAATAAAAAAAACTCAAGAGAAAAATACCAAAAAAACACAAAAAACCATTTTTTAGCTTGTCTTGTAAACAAAGTTGACGAAAAATTTAAGATAAATGAAGCACATGAAACATTTCAACATCTAAAGAATAGAAACATAATAAAAATGATGACACACAAAACATGGCACTGAAAACAAGACGACAACGAATATTTCTAAATGTTCAATGAGCACAGACGACCAAAAAAAAAAATAACATACACAAAAAAAAAGATAAAAGAAAACATTAAGTAATCGATGATGTTTTCTGTGGAATTATCAAGATAATGGACAAACAAAGGTAGAAACATTGTTTGTGGGAGGTAGCTTTGTGATCATGTCTTGCGTTGGAGTATCATATACAATGAGGAAAAAAAATATACAATTGAAAGCTTTTTCATTGAACAGCTAATAGAAATGTTTATAAAAAAAAATTTAACAATTAAATATATTTTTTTTTTTAAATAAACCAATCTTTTTTACGAAATCATATAAATCTCTTAAAGCTTTTTAAAAAAAGCTTATGTTTTTTTTGTATAAAATTTATATAAAAAAAGCTTTTTAGGATAAAATTTGTATTTCTAGTGAAAATTTAAATTTTTAGTGAAAATTTAAATTTTTAGAGAAAAGTTGAATTTTGAATGAACATTTTAAGTGAAATATTGAATTTTAAGTTAAAAATTTAAATTTTAGTGAAAAATTTAAATTTTAGTGAAAAATCTAATTTTTAGTGAAAAATTGAATATTCAGTGAAAATTTTAATTTTTAGTGACAATTTTAATTTTTAGTGAAAATATAAATTTTGCATAAAAAAATATCACTAGAAACTATGCAAAAACAATTTTGAAAACTCAACCCAAATCACTTAATAAAAATCTATTTCAACGATATACCACAACTTGCCGACTTTCGACAATTATGTTCAATTAGTGACGAGGAGCTGCACTTTCTGTGTTGCTTCAACAAAATTTAAAACTATTTGAAGTACTCTTTAAAAATCAAAAAAACAACAAAATACAAAATAAAATAAAGTACTTCTGAACGTGACGCAATTAAAAAGTCCTCATTTCGATATAAAACTCTTCACTTTATAACACCTGCAACGAAAACTAAAATCAACGAACTATAAAAGTCCACTAGAAAAACTTTTTAATTGCGCAGGATAAATGCATTGTAAACGATACGTCAAATAACAGCAATAATAGCAATTGAAAGTGTAACAAGAGCGAATTTTCTATAAAAGAAAATTGAAAACTTTCAAAACAGAAAAGGCAGGTATTAAAATTATTCTTTTTATTTATTTATCAGTATAGCGAAAATTTTAAAGAAATTTTTAGAGAACAATTTAATTTTTAGAGAAATTTTTAATTTTAAGAGAAAAATTTAATTTTTAGGGAAAAATTTCAATGAAAAACTCAATTTTAAGTAAAAATTTAATTTATTAAGGAAAATTTGAATTTTAAGTAAAAAAATTGAATTTTATTGAAAATTTGATTTTTTAGCGAACATTTTAATTTCTAGTGTAAAATTTAAATGTTTGTGAAAATTTTGATTTTTAGTGAAAAATTTTAATTTTAGTGAAATATTGAATTTTAAGTGAAAAATTAATTTTTTAATGAAAAATTCAATTTTTAATGAAAAATTCAATTTTTAATGAAAAATTCAATTTTTAATGAATAAATTGGATTTTAATGAATAAATTGGATAAATTGGATTTTTTGTGAAAAACTGAATTTTTAGTGAAAAATTTAATTTTTAGTGAAAAATTTAATTTTTAGTGAAAAATTTAATTTTTAGTGAAAAATTTAATTTTTAGTCAAAAATTTAATTTTTAGTGAAAAAATTTAATTTTTAGTGAAAAATTGAATTTTTAGTGAAAATTTTAATTTTTAGTGAAAAATTTAATTTTTAGTGAAAAATTTAATTTTTAGTGAAAAATTGAATTTTTAGTGAAAAATTGAATTTTTAGTGAAAACTTAAATTTTTGGTGAAAAATTGAATTTTTAGTGAAAAATTAATTTTTAGTGAAAAAATTAATTTTTAGTGAAAAATTGAATTTTTAGTGAAAAATTGAATTTTTAGTGAGAAATTGAATTTTTAGTGAAAAATTGAATTTTTAGTGAAAAATTGAATTTTTAATGAAAAATTGAACTTTTAGTAAAAAATTGAATTTTTATTGAAAAATTGAATTTTTATGAAAAATTGAATTTTTAGTAAAAAAATTAATTTTTAGTAAAAATTTAATTTTTATTGAAAAATTGAATTTGTATTAAAAATTGAAATATTGAATTTTTAGTGAAAAATTGAATTTTTGGTGAAAAATTGAATTTTTAGTGAAAAATTGAATTTTTAGTGAAAAATTGAATTTTTAGTGAAAAATTGAATTTTTAGTGAAAAATTGAATATTTAGTAAAAAATTGAATTTATTATGAAAAATTGAATTTTTAGTGAAAAATTGAATTTTTAGTGAAAAATTGAATTTTTAGTGAAAAATTGAATTTTTAGTGAAAAATTGAATTTTAGTAAAAAATTGAATATATTATGAAAAATTGAATTTTTAGTGAAAAATTGAATTTTTAATAAAAATTTAATTTTTAGTAAATGAAAAATTTAATTTTTAGTAGAAATTGAATTTTTATTGAAAAATTCAATTTTTATTGAAAAATTGAATTTGTATTGAAAATTGAATTTTTTAGTTAAAAATTGAATTTTTAGTGAAAAATTGAATTTATTATGAAAAATTGAATTTTTAGTGAAAAATTGAATTTTTAGCGAAAAATTGAATTTTTAGTGAAAAATTGAATTTTTAGTGAAAAATTGAATTTTTAGTGAAAAATTGAATTTTTAATGAAAAATTAAAAATTGAATTTTTAGTAAAAAATTTAATTTTTAGTAAAAATTAAATTTTTATTGAAAAATTCAATTTTTAGTGAAAAATTGAATTTTTAATGAAAAATTGAATTTTTAGTAAGAAATTTAATTTTTAGTAAAAAATTTAATTTTTAGTAAAAATTTATTTTTTTTTAAAAAATTCAATTTTTATTGAAAAATTGAATTTGTATTGAAAATTGAAAAATTGAATTTTTTAATTAAAAATTAAATTTTTAGTGAAAAATTGAATTTTTGGTGAAAAATTGAATTTTTAGTGAAAAATTGAATTTTTCGTGAACATTTCTGAAATGAAAAAGGTATTTTAATGCGAGATAAATAACAAAGCGACTTAACGCGACTAATATCAAAATAGAGATAACTCAATCTCAGAACTAGTAAAGCGACTTGAAGGAACTGATAGAGACCTTTTTGGAGCGATAAAGAGCGATTTTATGCGACAAAAAGTGACACTAAGGCGACGTGATGTGTTTAAACTTTAAAGCGGCTAAAATCGTCAAAGTAATTTGAAAACTAAAGAAAGACTTAAAGCGACTAAAAACGTTAGAAAGGAACTGTTAACAAAAAAAAAGCGACATAAGTCGACTTCAAGGAAATTAAAGGCGATCTAAAGCGATTTAATTCAACTACATTCGACGAAAATGCTACTCGATGCGACAAAGAAAGATATAAAGATACTTTGACTGATTGAGTGATCGCATAAAAGGAAACTTAAAACAAAAAGCGGCTTAAAGGATCTCAAAGTGTGATTTAAAGGCGACATTAGTGAAGCGACTATGAGATATATAAAGCTATTTAGAACAATTTAAATCAACAAAAAGAAACTGAAAACGAAAAGCGTCATAAAACTAGAAAATGTGACTGAAACCAGAATAATATGTTAATCGACACTATCAAAAAGAGATTTAAAGCTACAAATCAGTTTATAGCGCCTCAATTAGATTGAAAACCACATTAAATAACTTTCAGCAACATAAAGCGATTGAAAGCTCAAACCAAGTTAAAGCTACTTTCATGCACCAAACTACTTAAAGCGACTTCAAGCTACTAAAGACCACATTATTTGCTACATCAAAAATTGTTACTGCTGTCGCTTATGCTAATGACATTAATGTATTTGCTAGTGTTTCTGCTGCTCTTGGCATTCCAATGATTGCGCTGCTGGCTGTGATAATGATGCCAACACCAACCGAAGTCACCACCAGCAGCACCATTGTCGCCACCAAAGCGCGCTCAGCGGTATTGTCGTTGCTGGTCACAAACAGCAGGCAGCCAAGGCAAATTGATGATACTTTGCGCTGCGATGAAATGGAATTCATTTCAACGCCCTCGATGATGATGTTGATGATGCTGATGAAGAGAATAATAATAATGATGACATCGCCGGGACGCAAATGAGCCGCAAATGCTGCACCGCGTCACTGGGCAACGAGCCGAACAGCGCAACGCAACGATGCCGCACGCACGCAGTCAATCAAGCAAAAAGCTTTTGATAAATTTTGTGGGTGGTACTGTGGACTGACGACGGACTTTGGACGGAGGACATTAGAGGTGGGCATGAAACTGTATCGAAATCGACGAGATGACTGAATATTGGTGGTGGCAACGCTTCGACGAGCAATAGCAATAACAGCTACAAAACCTAGCAATAACCAGCAACAAAACAATACTTTGTATTGCACAATAGTTTTTATTGTTGTTGCTGTCACACATTTTGTGGGCAACATCGCACAGTATGCTTTTAGGCGTTTTTGCGAGTTTTGTCAGCTTTTAGGAATGCAAAGTACTTTGAGCGAAAATGTGTCTCTGCATGAAGCTGGTCGCATGGCAACACTGGCGGCGCTAAGCCGTCTTATTAACGTTGCCTGGACAGTGGTAAAATTTTTGATTTTGCTATAGTTATGTTGCAAGCACACAGTGGAATAGAATTAGCAATATGTAAAATTTAGGAAATAAAGAAGGATTTAAATATATGAGTAAATTAAATAAAAATACCAATTCAAATTAAATATAATAATATATATAATTTTATTATGAAATGAAAATATTAATATAATTAAAAAATGGAAAATGTACTTTGGTGAATTTTAACGTAATTAGTTGAGTTTGCTGAGTTTTAGTGTGGTGAGTATTAGGTTTCATTGTTGTGATTTTTAGTAACATAAATTTAGGTGTGTTGAGTTTTAGTGTGGTGAGTTTCAGTATGGTGAGTTTCATTGTGGTGAGTTCTAGTGAGTTGAGTTTCATCGTAGTGAGTTTTAGTGTTTTAAGTTTCAGTGGTTTAAGTTTCAGTGGTGTAAGTTTCAGTGTGGTAAGTTTCAGTATGGTTAGTTTCAGTATGGTGAGTTTCAATATAGTGAGTTTCAGTATGGTGAGTTTCAGTATAGTGTACGTTTCAGTATGGTGAGTTTCAGTATGGAGAGTTTCAGTGTGATGAGTTTAAGTGTGGTGAGTTTCAGTATGGTGGGTTTCAGTGTGGTGAGTTTCAGTGTGGTGAGTTTTAGTGTGGTGAGTTTAGTGTGTTGAGTTTCAGCGTAGTGAGTTTTTAGTGTTGTAAATTTCAGTGTTGTAAGTTTCAGTGTGGTTAGTTTCAGTGTGGTTAGTTCAGTGTGGTTAGTTTCAGTATGGTGAGTTACAGTATGGTTAGTTTCATTGTGGTGAATTCTAGTGTGGTGAGTTTTAGTGTGGTTAGTTTCTGTGAGGTGAGTTTAGTGTGGTGAGTTTAGTATGTTGAGTTTTAGTGTAAAAAGTTTCATTGCGGTGAAATTCAGTTTGGTCAGTTTTAGTTTAATAGTTTTAGTGTACTGAGTTTCAGTGTAGTGAGTTTTTGTGTGTTGAGTTTCAGTGTGGTGTGGTATATCTCAGATTTCTGCTTTGTATATCTTTTTAATTTAATGAGGTAGGTTTTGCAGTTTATTTAGGTGAATTCTGTTTTTGTGGCTTTAAATAATACGAAACTGAGGTATTGTGAAAAATAGGGCAATGTGGGAAATTTATTGAAATGTTCCGATAATTTTGTTTGTTCATTACATTAGTATTTTTATATATTCTAAATGTATTTATATTCTTGATTTTTAAAATAAACGTAAAAAAAACAGAAATAGCAAATATTTTGCCTGTGTGTAAATTTTTTAACATTTCCCACTTTACCCCAGCATTTTTCAAGAGGTCCGCAAATGAATTGATTTGAAAAATCACCCATGAATCAAAAGCAATATTCTGTCAATGCAAAAAATTGATCATGAAACACTCAAACCTTTCAAAAATATTTTTAAATGTATTTTATTGAAGGCAGTTCAAAACGTTTCCCACATTACCATAGTCTATCCTATTATTTGATTTTGCAAAAATTTGTATAATTCCTTTTTTATATTTTTGTAATTTATAAAATTTAAAATTATTTTGTTTGCCATTTCACAAGATACGTGTTACTGTGCACAACATGAAACCTTTTATAAGCCGCAAAGAGGAAATTGAAATTCTTGAAGATTTACCAAAAAAAAAAAAAATGAAACCTATAAAAGCAGCTCTATGTTTTGCTTAGAATATGGATTTTAAAATTGTTTTAGCTTTAAATAAGGCTTAAAATATATGTTTTTATTTTATTTTTTGCAAAATTATTGATAATTAAAAATTCACATAAAGTGAAAAAATAAAAAACTTTTAATATTATTTCAAGATTGAGTAGAACGAACACATAGCACCATGTTCCAATCGAAATCTTAGCTAACAGGCATATAACATAGAATGAACCGAGTAAGTGCCAGATAATTCGTTTGGAGTCACATCATCTATAAATTGGTATAACGTAACGTCTACGTATCATTTTATTCGTTTTGTTTACTTTATTTATTGCAATTTGATTTAATTTGTTTTATTTTTTGTGTTTTTTTATTTATTTTTTTATTCTTTAATTTAGGTTAATTCGATTTTTAATACAAAACAAATGTATTTCAAATGAAGTGCTGCGCAACAAATTCAGTTTAAATTTTTTTGTCGCAAATTTAGATTTATTTCGTACGACAATTTCAGAAAGAAAATATAAAATATAAATTTTCAAGAGATTTTTCCCATTTATATGTATTACATATTATGTATTTAAATCTGTTATATAAAAATAAATTAAACAAATTATTTTGTATATAAAAAGACTATTTCCTACTAGTCTAGTCTACTTCGTAATTCTTTTTCTAAAATTGCAAGAATGTTTTCACCAAATACACAATAATTTACTATTTGAATTTTCTATTGCATTTTCACACCCACACACCTTCTAATTGTTTATTGCTCTTGTGCGCATTTTTCGCATTCATCTGCAACACATGCCATAAATATTGGCTGCATTGTGTGCCGGTCACTTTCGATATTAGAAACGTGGCCAACTGCTGCTTCTTCTGCTGCTGTTGTTGTCGAGTGCCTGTTGTTGCTACACTAATAACTCATGCGAAGTATGTGGTGCTGCTGTTGCTAGCAAAATTGTAAAGCACTTTTCAAAGTGTTGCCTACTTTTTGGCTGCTTGACTTAATTAAAGAAAAAAAACATATAACAATTTTTTAATAAAAATTCAATATTTCACTAAACATTAAAATTTGTGAACAATTTCAATTTCTAAATAAGAATTAAATTTTTCACTAAAAAATAAATGTTTCATCATATATTCAATTTTTCATTAAAATTGTACTTTTTTACTTCAATTTCATTCAATTTTTTACTAAACATTAAAATTTTTACCAAGAATTCAATTTTTAAATAAGAATTAAATTTTTTACTAAAAATTCAAATTTTCACAAAAAATTTAAATTTTCACTAAAAATTCAAATGTTCACTAAAAATCAGAGATCGGAAATGCCCGTGTGCGTGCGCCCGCACATGCCCATTTCTTCATACACTGACGAGCAATTTTGTTTTACGCAGACATTGCACTCGGGCATCACATTTTTTTTACAACACATCCCGTCGCAACGAGTGATGCTTTGCATTATTCTCGGTACCTGCCCTCGTGCGTGCTACGAAACTAAAAAGTGCAGCCCGCGCAGACGTGGAATGAGAAAATAGAGAAGCATATCGCGCAAGTGCTATGGTATTTATTTCGCGGGGCAACTCCGTGCAACAGCGAAAACAGACTGCCCCTGGCAGCACGCGCATTTTTCACAGCCAGTAAATTTTATTGGCACTGTTTTACTTGACTGCGCAATGTTTTAATAATTTTTATATAAAACTATTGATAATACAGACAAGTTTGGCAATACTCCAATACACTTTTAATCGCAGTTTTATTTTGGTTTATAAAAATTGTATCTTTTAATTGTTCGTTGAACAGAAAAATAAATTTAACATGAAATCTTAATCAACATTTTTATTCAAATACAAAAATTATTATGTGCAAAAATCTATTTTAATAAAAAAGCTACATTATAGGCTTCGAAAAATAATGTATATCCTCATTTGTAAAAATGTACACTAAGTTTAAACTTGCACTGAAAAACTTGTACTAAATTATACAATTTTTATAAACCAAATTAAAACTTCGATTAAAAGTGTATTTGAGTATTGCCAAACTTTCTGTATTAACGATAGTTTTATTTAAAAATTATTAAAACATTGCGCAGTATATTATAACAGTGCCGTGCTCATGCGCCACATAAGAATTTCATACAAGAAAAAATTAACTGGCTGTGAAAAACTGCCCCGCGTGCTGCCCGGGGCAGTCGGTTTTCGCTGTTGCACGGAGTTGCCCCGCGAAATAAATATCATAGCACTTGCGCGATATGTTTCTCTATTTTCTCATTCCACGTCTGCGCGGGCTGCACTTTTTAGTTTCGTAGCCCGCACGAGGGCAGGTACCGAGAATAGTGCAAAGCATCACTCGTTGCGACGGGATGTGTTGTAAAAAAAATGTGGTGCCCGAGTGCAGAGTATGCGTAAACAAATTTGCTTCTCATTTACTTAAGGGCGCGGGCGCGGGCGCGGGTGCGGGCGCGGGCGTGCGTGCAAATCCGAACTCTGCTAAAAATTCAAATTTTCTCTTAGAGTACAATTTTTCATTAAACATTAAAATTTTTACTAAGAATTCAATTTTTAAATAATAATTAAATTGTTCACTAAAAATTCAATTTTTCACTAAAAATTCAATTTTTCACTAAAAATTCAATTTTTCACTAAAAATTCCATTTTTCACTAAACATTCAATTTTTCACTATAAATTCAATTTTTCACTAAAAATTCCATTTTTCACTAAAAATTCAATTTTTTACTAAACACTCAATTTTCCACTAAATCTTCAATTTTTTACTAAAAATTAAATTTTTCACTAAAACATTCAGATTTTCACTAAAAAAAAATCAAATTTTCACTATAAATTAAATTTTTAACTAAAAGTTTGAATTTTCACTAAAATTTAAATTTTTCACTAAAAATTAAATTTTTCACTTAAAATTAAATTTTTCACTAAAAATTAAATTTTTCAATAAAAATTAAATTTTCACTAAAAATTTAATTTTTCACTAAAAATTAAATTTTTCACTAACAATTAAATATTTCACTTAAAATTCAATTTTTCACTAAAAATTTAATTATTCACTACAAATTAAATTTTTTCAATTAAAGCAAAATTTTCACTAAATATTCATTAAATTTCAATTTTATTTTTATATTTAACTTTTCATTAAAAATTAAATTGTTCACTAAAAATTAAATTGTTCACCTAAAATTCAATTTTTCACTACAAATTCAATTTTTCGGTTTTATTTTTAGTTTGTTTTAAACCATTTTTATGTTCATTACTCTATTTGTTCATTATTTATTTTATGATATTTTGTAATTTATCTACAAAAATCATTTATTAAAATAAAATACAATTTTTGCTCAACACTTTTAATTAATTAAAAACAATGCAGTCTACTCAAATTGTTCATAGTAAATTTGTCAAACAAATGCAATTAAGTTGAAAAAATAATGCATTTCAGAATAATAAATATTCACACAATATTATATTGCAAAAGTTGCATTTCCATTTATTGTATATTTTTTTGTATAAAAAAAAACAGTTTAGAATTTCAATATAAATGACAAATGGTGTCGCTCAATTTTATGTGAAAAAAACGAAAAAGACCAAACATTCTAAAAAGCACGGACAAAAAATTGAGCAACTATTATATTTCATTAAAATGCAAAAGTGACTGTAAAAATATAAAAAATGAAATTTTTAAAAAAAATGTAAAAATAGAATAGAGTAAAATGACATAAAATAAAAATAACATACATAAAATAAAATAAAAATAAAATAAAGCTTCAAAGAAAAAAACCTTTTCACAGCGACAGTTGATTGAAAATATTGAAACCTGTTAAATGTACAAAATACTCGTTGAAGCAATGAACAAGAATTTTAAAATTGAATAAATATTTTATTATTGTTCATTGAGTCGTTTCTTTGTTGGTTGATTGTTGCGATCGCGTCTCTCTGTTTGCGCGCCAAACTGTCAAAATTTGAAATTAATGTGCGCACGCGCCCCCAGTGTATATTGCGGCTGACTAACTGAGTGACTGACTGACTTGACTCACACTGACTTAAAATTGAAATTGAAAGCAGCACAAAATTGAATACAATTGAATTGGCTGCTCTTGCATGAAAAGCACGAAGGAGTGTCGCTTCATTTTTAAATTAAATTAAATGTAATTATTATGCAGTTTTAATGATTTTATTAACAATCAATAGAATAATTTACTTTATTTAAAAATATGTTAAGTAACGAATTTCAATATTCTATTTTCGACAAAAATTGTTAACAAAAAATATTTTTTTTACCCAAAATTAAAAATTTCACTTTAAATAAAATTTTTTACTAAAAATTAAAATTTTCACGTAAAATTGAACTTTTTAATAAAAATTAAATTTTTCACTCAAAATTCAATTTTTGACACAAAAATCATTAAATTGCTAAAAATTGAATTTTAACTCAAAATTGAATTTTTCACACGTAATGCAATTCTTCACTCAAAATTGAATTTTTCACTCAAATTTCCATCAAAATTAAATTTTTCACTCAAAATTGAATTGTTCACTCAAATTTCCATTTTTCACTCAAATTTACATTTTTCACTCAAAATTAAATTTTTCACTTGAAATTTAATTTTTCACATCAAATTTAATTTTTACTTCAAATTTAATTTTTCTTCACTCAAAATTTAATTTTTTACTCAAAATTCAAGTTTTCACTCAAATTTTTTACTCAAAATTTAAATTTCACTCAAAATTCCATTTTCCACTCGTAATTCAATTTTTCACTCAAAATTGAATTTTTCACTCAAAATTAAATTTTTCACTCAAATTTACATTTTTCACTCATAATTCAATTTTCAATCGAAATTTAATTTTTACTTAAAATTTAATTCTTCACTCAAAGTTCTATTTTGCATTAAAAAGTCAATTTTTCACTAAAAATTCAATTTTTCACTAAAAATTCAATTTTTCACTAAAAATTCAATTTTTCACTAAAAATTCAATTTTTCACTAAAAATTCAATTTTTCACTAAAAATTCAATTTTTCACTAAAAATTCAATTTTTCACTAAAAATTCAATTTTTCACTAAAAATTCAATTTTTCACTAAAAATTCAATTTTTCACTAAAAATTCAATTTTTCACTAAAAATTCAATTTTTCACTAAAAAATTCAATTTTTTACTAAAAATTCAATTTTTCGCTTAAAATTCAATTTTTCACTCAAAATTCAATTTTTCGCTCAAAATTCAATTTTTCACTCAAAATTAAATTTCTCACTCAAAATTAAATTTTTCACTCAGAAGTCAATATTACTAAAAATTATTTAATTCAAAAATTATATTTTTTTATTAATAATTGAAATATCCATTATTAATGTCTAACATATTTAAGACATTTCTTTTTACAAATTAAATTGTCACATGCAATTGCTTCAATGATTTATCAAATATAGTCTTGCTGCTTGTTGCCATCATGTCATCGTTTAACTGACAGAGCAGCAACAACCAACCACATTTGCATAGTTGACTAGTAATTACAACAACTGACAATTACAACCAACCAATAGGGCCAACAACTTGAATTAATGTTACTTAACTATTGGAAGTAGTGCCTGCCGCCCACAAATAATTAGGCACAATTAAATGTGGTAACGACGACGAAGACGACAACGACGATGTTTCTTGCTGCTGCTACTGGTTATAGTGATAAATGGGAAATTCGAAGAATTTATTGAACTCTCGCATTAGACGTTGAAGCCACAGTTTGACACATTATTTGCCTTTGACAAATTTGCATAACTAACTCAATGTGTTGCATACACTTAGGCGGTGTCAACATGCGTTCCAACTACGTTTTCGGTTGGTGGTTCATTGAATAATTGCATTTATTGACAATTAAACTGCTGTTAATGGCAACTAATTCCACTCAATTATTCGCAAAATATGTGTAAAAATTAGATTTAGTTTCAATTAAAGTATAGCAAGGTAACACACACAGTCTACTTTCAGGTGCGTTAGATATAAAAAATTTAGTTATTTTTGACAATATTTAATTTTTAGTAAAAATTTTATATTTTTACTGATTCATTGATTTTCTAGTGAAAATGGAAGTTCTAATGAAAAATTGAGTTTTTAATGAAAAATTTAATTTTAAATGAAAAATGGAATTTTGAATGAAAAATTAAAACTTAATTGGGTGAAAAATTTAATTTTGAGTGAAAACTTTAACTTTGAGTGAAAAATTTAACTTTGAGTGATAAATTTAATTTTGGGTGAAAATTTTTACTTTGAGTAAACAATTTTATTTTGAGTAATTAATTTAATTTTGAGTAAACAATATAATTTCGAGTGAAAAATTGAATTTTGAGTGAAAAGTTGAATTTTTAGTGAAAAATTTAATTTTTAGTGAAAAATTTTATTCTGAGTGAAATTTTTAACTTTTTCTAAAAATTTAACAATTAATGAAAATTTTAATTTTTGGTGAAAAATTGAATTTATTATTAAAAAATTTAAATCTGAAATTATTTGTTATTGCATGCAATTTATAGAAGCATTCGATAAAAAAATAAATAACCCATGAGATAAATAATATATACACTTTAAGTTTATAAAATTGAATGTTATAAAAAAAAAAAATATTGAAAATACAAAGAAATAATACATTAAATATAAAATCGCATGCGACAAGTTAAAATCGCCTGCAGTAAAATAAAAATTGCATGTAAGAAACTTGGAAGTTAATGTGAGAAATTTAAAAACACATCCAAACAAAAAAAAATAGGTAGAGATAAAATGGCATGCGTGCGAATTACAATTAAGAATTATATTTTTAAAGTTTAAAATGACATGCAATAAATAAAAAATATAATGCAAGTTGAGTGTGAGAAGTTAAAAACATAATTTGAAAATATTAATTGCATTCTACAAAAAAATATCATGCGATAAATACTAAAATATCATGCGATAAAAATTAAAAATCATGCGAGAAATTAAAAATAAACGTCATTTCCAAAACGTCATTTGCAATCAATTTAAAATAGCATTCGATAAATACCAATTCGAATGCTATAAAATAACATATCGCATGTGAGTTAGTAAAAATCGTGTAAGAGAAATTATAGATCACATTCTATAATAAATAGACATATGCGATAGTAATAATAAGTTTGAGATAAGTTGAGGGGAGCCGATAAATATTAAATGAGAGTTATTAAAAATGAATTATATAAATTATAAAGCGAGAAAAATTGCATGCAAAAATAGCTCGAATTAATCATAAATTTAAATATTCACTAAAAATTAAAATTTAAAATCACAAATAGCATTTGCACAATTTCCAACATTTAATTTAAAACTAAACCTAACCTCAAAATAGTCTAGTTTCAGGAGTTTCAATTGGTCAACCAAAAATATACAAAACACCGAAAAAAAAACATTTTAATGAAAATGCATAAATCTCTGCTCTGTTTTGCTGACTTATAATTGAGGTTTGAGCATTTTTTCTATTTCAATTTTTAATACTTTTTTTTGCACTTAAGCAAGAAGTAAAAAAATCAATTTGCTAAGCACTACGATTTTTCGTGCCAATTCTTTGCATATTCATTTGCTAGACACCGCCACGGTTCGAATGACTGCCGCAAGGGATTTTTCAATTTCCAAATTAAACCAGAGAACCAAATGTAGCAAAGTGGAAAAGAAGCCGACTCATGCTAAAAAGGTAGCAGGAAAAAAAATGAAACGAAAAAAAAAGTTTTAAAAAACGAGCAAAGAACCAGAACTCATACTTAAAATAAGACTTCCAAAAACAACTATGTCAAAAATAGTATGAAAAATCATAGCAAAAAAAAGTGTTTTTTTTTTACTACTTCTTTTGTTTTTATTTGTGTTTTTTGTACTACTGTTGTTATTTTTACATTTTGTTGGTATCTCAAATGTATAGGCAGCAGCATAGATATTTTTTCTGGCAACCAAATATTGTTGTTGTTATCTTTAGCTTAAAATCACCTGCAGTTTTGGATTCTTTTTTTTTTGCTATGATAGAGTTTTTTCATTGCAAGTGTTGGTTTACAATTTTTTTTGTCGTTGTGCGGTTTTTTTTTATTGCACTTCTTTTATAACAGAATGTTTGCTTATACCATAACTCTTTCTACATTTTCTGATGTTTTTTTCAAACCACACTTCTTCATTTAGAACTTAGAAAGTTAGAAAGAAGATAAACACAAAAAAATCAAATGCGACAAAATAGTAAATTTTAAACATTTTTTAATCAAAATTTGAAAAAATGCCTGTGAAAAAAAATGTCATGCGATAAGATAAAAACATTATAAAAACCCATGCGAATAAAAAATACTATTAAAATTTGCATGCCAACAATTTAAAGTTACATACATAGATATCTGAAAACTCTTATGATTTTTAGAAAGTATCAAATTTGAGATTTAAAAATAAAATAATAAATAAATAAATCATATTATAAACCACAAAAAAATAGCATGTGAGAATTTAAAAATCGCATGCAGAACAATTGTAAATAAATTAAAGATGTAACAAATAACGAAATAATTAAAAACGAATATGCGACAAAAGCGGCCGAAATATAAGAAATTTCAAAAAATATATTGCTTGCGAGTAATTTACAAACACATTTAGAACCCTAAAATGTATATAATAAATTAAAATTGCCTAAAATATTAATATTAAATATTAAATTATGAAACACGGAAAATGGCATGCGAAAAATATAAGTCGCATGCTAAAAAATAAATTATTAAATGTGAGCAATTACAAGAAAATAGATAGAAATAGATCATATTATCAACTATAAAAATAGCATGCGAGAAATAACATATTGCATGCAAGAAAATTAATATCACAAGAAAAAAATTTAATACAACAATTTTTTTTATTTATTAATATATTTCATCCACTCGAATATAATTTAAAATACAAAAAAATGCCATGCCAGAAATATAAAATTACATTAGACAAACTACAATCACATGCACAAACTAAAAACTTGCGTGTAAGAAGAGCATCGCGAGTTCATTCAAGTCGAATGGAAGAATTTAAAAATCGTATAAAAAAATTAGCCATGCGATTAATAAATATTGCTTGAGAGATATTTACATTTCAAATTCTTCACAAGGCATACAATACATAAAGTAACAAAAAAATACAAATTTAATTTATTAATAAAATTACATCAAGGTAATCAAAAATAGCATGAGAGAAATAAAAAAATAAATTAAAATAATAATGCCAAATATAAAAACAAAATATATAAAATTACATAGAATTTCTATACTAAAGTGTCATGGACATTCCAAGGTGTCATGGAACAAATAAACATAATATCAACATTTTTCACAAAAATTTAATTTTTCAGTGAAAATTTAATTTTTTACTAACAATAAATTCAAATTTTCACTAAAAATTTAAATTTGTCATTAAAAATTCAATTTTTTCACTAAAAATTACGTTTTTCACTAAAAATTCAATTTTTCACTAAAAATTCAATTTTTCATTAAAATTCCTTTTATCACTAAAAATTAAATTTTTCACTAAAAATTAATTTTACATTAAAAATAATAATTTTTTAAAAAATTCAATTTTTTTACTAAAAATTCAATATTTCACTAAAAAATTAATTTTACATTAAAAATATAATTTTTTAAAAATTCAATTTTTCAATAAAAATTCAATTTTTCACTAAAAATTCAATATTTCACTAAAAAATTAATTTAACATTAAAAATATAATTTTTAAAAAATTCAATTTTTCACTAAAAATTCAATTTTTCACTAAAAATTTAATTTTTCAATAATTCAATTTTTTAATAAAAATTCAATTTTTTCACTAAAAATTCAAATTTTCACTGAAAATTCCACTTTTCACTAACGAAATCAATTTTTCACTAAAAATTCAAATTTTCACTATAAATTTAAATTTTCACTAAAAATTTAAATTTTCACTATAAATTTAAATTTTCACTAAAAATTAAAATTTTCACAAAAAAAATAAATTTTCACAAAAAAATAAATTATAACTAAAATTAACTTTTTTACTATAAATTGAATTTTTCACCATAAATTCAAATTTTCACTGAAAATTAAATTTTTCATTAAAATTCACTTTTTCACTTAAAATGAAATTTTTACTAAAAATTCAATTTTGCCTAAAAATTATATTTTTCACAAAAAAAAATGTTAACTTAAAATTACTTTCCTCTAAAACTGCAATTCACATTTTTAATAATTTAAATATTTTCAAAATCAAAATAATTAACAATTTATTGTATCTTTACAGATGATGCCCTGCCACACCTCTGCGACGCAGTGCTCTGCCCACCGCTCGATCAGATCATTTGCCCCGCCGACAGCGACGTACGTGACGATTCGCCGCAGCCAATGGCCTCGGCGCTGCTACAATCGCTGAATGCGTTGACGCCACAGCAACTGATCAGCAACGACATTGCACTCACATCGAGCAGTACAACTGCGGCCAGCGTAGCACAGCTGAACTACAACAGCAGTGAAATCGACGAAGAGCTCTATACGCAGTGTTGCGTTGCAAAGAAATGCATTTGTCGCACTTGCTACATACCCGACTGCGATACGGAGGCGCACGAGGTCATCTACGAACTGACACCCGAATCAATGCTGACGCCCGGTCATTGTTGCGGCACCTACGAATGTCATGCGGAGCCGAACTGCACCGAAGTGCGTGACACCGACAACTATTGGCTGCGCAACTGTCAACGTTGTAAATGTTTGGACGGCGAGACGTTCTGTCATCAGAGTTGCGATGATGCGGCAAAACGTGATGGTGCGACTGCTGTCTGTCGCTCGCGTACGCTCAATCGTTTCTTTAAGAACGGCGAGAGCTGGCAAGACGGTTGCTATGGCTGCGAGTGCGTCAATGGCGAAGAGAAGTGTGTGATGCCCTTCTGTCGCAGTCTCAATTGTCCGAAGCGAAGACAAGTGACGCTGAAAGACAGTTGTTGTCCGATCTGTTGGCCGGCGAATGCAAAAATGCCGAATGTGCGCGATGGCGAATACGAAGATGAGACGGAGGACGAAGAGGTTTTGGTGCCGGACTCACTGAATGAGGGAGATTACGAAGATGAGGACGAGGAAGAGACGGAGGTTGGCAAAGATGAAGAGAAGCAAATGATGGAAAATGATTACGATGACAATGAGGTAGATCTTTTGCCGAATGTGTTGCTGCAGTCAACAACGTCACCGAAACCTATTATGGAATCTAATAGTACGACAGAAAATAGTATAAATTCGACAATTTCTATAAGCAGTAGCACTTCAACATCTACAAGCACCACACCAGCAATTACTACCACGACATCCACAACAACTTTAGCACCTACTACAACAAATAACACAGAAAAACCTATTATTCTGTCAGAGCTCGACCTCATCATTAGTAATACCACAACCAGTACCACCACCAGCAGTTCTATAACCTCTACCACCACTGCTGGAAACATTGATAATACTACAGCCACTGCGGGAACCACATCGACTACCACAACCACTCCTGTTACAATCTCTACCACCAGCACTACCACACCTATCCCCATCTTCACCACCTCGGCTCCTACAATTTCTACCACCACTGCTCCGTCCATTTCAATTAATACCGTCACACCCAACACCACACCACCCTGCTCACAGGGAGCACGTCATCACGATGCACCCGCCACCTATCAGGTGTACCCTGAGTATGTTGAGGTCGTGCGTCCGATGCAGCAAAATGCTCCCTTCATTGCGGTCATCTGTTGTCTGGTCATCATAGTCGTTGGGCTGGTTGCCTGGAATTTGCATTTGCGCGCCAAGCAACGCTCATATTGTCCGGTTTCCAATGTCGATGATAATTTCAATAAAATGTCCTCGAACATTAAGAAGACGAACGACTATGTTTGAGTCGTTGTGGTAGCGGTGGCGGCAGCGACAGCGACAGCAAAAGCGTGCGTGGCAACAGTAGAGCTTTTGTGTAGTTTTGAGTTGAGTTAATTCGTTTCTTTTTTTTCTTTACAAATATAATGAAGCAACTAAATTTTTAACATTTTTATAAATTTTAAACTTTTTTGAAATTCTTAGAATTATTATTTTTAAAATATTATTTTAACGTTTTGAATTTTTATCAATTTTTTTCTGTTGTTTATTTGGTTTTTCTTTCTGACATATTTTGGTAAATTTTTATATTAAAGTTTTTTTTTTATTTGATTTAAATTTTGCTTATGTTATTGTTTTACAATATTGTTTAAAAATATTTTTATATTATTTTTTATAATACTTATTCGTTTACTTTGTTTTATGTTTATTTATATTATATTATATATTATTATTTTTTATTATATTATTTATTTTTTCAATGAAATCCCTAGCATAAATTTTGAATTTCTTCTATTTATGTGTTTTATTATTTATTGCATTTATTTTTATATATGTTTTTAATTTTTTGTGGTTTCGCTTTTTTTTTATTTATGAATATTTAATATTTTGATGCTATCCTTTTAATTTTTTTTTTATATTTTAAAATTGTTTTGCTTATTATTAATTTTTTTCTTCATTTTGTGATTTTAGTTTCTATCTTCATGTTTTTATTAAAATTTTATGTTTTTAATTTTTTTTTTCTCTTTTATTTTTTATGTTTTTTGATTTAAGTAGGGTAAACTGATAGATTTTTCTTTTTATTAATTTTTGTTTTTTGTTTTACAATGAAAAACTAAATTTGTAATATATTTTATGTTATCTTTTATTGTGTTTTAGTTTTTTTTTTTATATTTTTATTTTTTTATATTAATTTTGAGTTTGCTTTATTTATGTTTTATTTTGTATTTTTCTTTATTTAAGTTTTTCTGTGGTAATTTAATTTTTTATTTTTTTTTTTATTTATGAAAATCAAAATTTTAATTTTTTTGTTTTTAATATATATTTTTTGTATATTTAAATAATTTGTTTTTATTTTAATATTATTTTTAATTTTATTTTTGTTTCAATTTTTTGTTTTTTTCTTCAAGTTTTCATCACTATTGTTTTAGTTGGTTTCTTTTTTTCTATTTTGCTTTTCTTATGTTATTTTCTTTTTTATTTTTTTTTGTTCGTTTTTATATATTTTTGTTTTGCAATGAAATACTAAATTTCTAAAAAATGTATGTTATCTTTTTTGTTTTTTTTTTTTAATTTTTAATTGTTTTTTAATTTTTTTTTATTAATTTTAAATTTGCTTTATTTATGTTTTATTATTGCATTTTTTCCATTAGTGGTAAGATATAACCATGTTTTTTTTTATTTATGAAAATCAATATTTTCATATTTTGTTTTTAATTTTTTTTTTTTATATATTAAAACAAGTTTTTTTAATATTAATACTATTTTCCATGTTTTAGTTGTTTTCTTTATTTTCTATATTTTTTATGTTTTTTCATTTTTTTATTTTTGTTTTTATATAGTTTTTATTTTGCAATGTAAAACTTATTTTATAATTTTTTTTTTTAATATTTCAAATTTATATTTCAAATTTATATTTTCAAATTTATATTTCAAATTAATATTTTCAAATTTGCCATTTTATATATATATATATTTTTTTGAAGTTTTTATTTAAAATTTTTCAATTTTTGTGATTTCTTATTTATGTGTTTTCTTTTTTTTTAAATCATAATTTTAAAATAATTATCATGTTATTTTTTTTATTTATTAAAATTCTTTTTTTTTATTAATTTTTATTTTATTTTTTGTTTCAATTTTTGTTTTTTCTTAATATTTTAGCTTTTTTATTTTACCTTTATTTATTTCTTTTTTTCTCTACATATTTATGTTTTATTTGTTTTTTTTTTCAGTCTATTTTATATCAATTAAATTATTTTTTATATCAATTATCTATGTATAAATTTTATATATATATATTTTTTTTTCTTCTTTTTATATTATGATTTTGCCTTTTTATGTAACAAAATTAAATTCTTTCTTAAGTGTCCGTGTCACAATGAACCTCTTTTGGTGTGCATGTAGCAGCCATTTCAACCTTAGTAATAATAATAATAGTTTGGCGCTACAGTTCTGTATAGAACTTCGGCCGAGCTCTCTCACCATTTTGAGCTGTGCGTGTTATATTTGTACTCAAAGTGGTGGGACCTACAGTTTATTGCCGAATCCGAACGGCGGGTGAGAGCTTTTCATAGGCAATGTTTTACTCTCGTAGGTTTGCCATTTACTGACGAGAGGTAGCGCGGTATAGAAAAATGTTTCTATGAAAAGATGTTGTTAGCCCCAGTCCAGGCTTGAACCGGGGACCTTTCGGCTCGCAGTCCAACGCACTAACCACTGAGCTACCGCGGCTACAAAGTGTCCGTGTTAAATTTAGTTTTGCATATTTTTTTCTATTTTTTTTTTTTTTTTTTTTTGTTAAATTAATTCAATTTATTTTTCTGTTGTCTTTATTTTTTTATTTTTTTATAGTAATTATTTATTGCAAAAATAGGTTTTGTTTTATTTTCTATTTTAATTAATTTTTTTTATATTTTTATATATTTTATTTTTTTTTTATTTTTTTTTTTTCTTTTTTTTATTTTTATTATTATTTTTTTTTTTTTTTTAATTATTTATTTATTTGTTTATTTATTTATTTATTTATTTATTTATTTATTTATTTATTTATTTACTTATTTATTTATTTATTTATTTATTTATTTATTTATTTATTTATTTATTTATTTATGTACTTATTTATTTATTTACTTATTTATTTATTAATTATTTTTTATTTGTTTTTATTGATATATCTTATTAAAATTTTTATGTTTTATTTTTTTATTTATTTTTATTTTTTTGTTTTTATTTTACAGCTGCGGATCTCAGATTTAGTTTCTTCCCCCCATTTAGTTGCTGCCCAAGTGCCCTAAAAGCTGTGCTGAAAGCTGCGCTGAAAATTGCAACAAACTAACTAACAAAAAATAGTATTCAAAAATAAATCGCACGATTTAAAATGTAACAATTTTAGTTCGTAGTTATTTAGACTTTAGTTTTAGTATTTAGCAATTAGTTTTAGCTTAGTTTGTGGTGTCTTACGTTCAATGAGTAAAAATAAAATATATATTTTTCAAATTTCACCATTTAAAAATAGTTTTTATATTTAAAATTGATAAAATATTGATAATTAATAATATATGCTATATCCACAAACAATAAAAAAAATGGTTCCCAAATCTTTTTATTTGTATAGCACATTTTTAAAATGTCATAAAATGTATATCTTAAACATTTTATAATTAACATCATTACAATTATCTTCATGCCTATGCAAAGAAAAGTGAAAAAAAATATTAATTAGCTACAAAAAAGTATTTATAATTTTAATTAATTACACAAGCAACAATTTAAATTTAGAACAAAATTTAATAATTAATTATTTTAAAAAATATATATGCTAAGCTATTACAAATGTTATACGAAATAATCAAATAAAAAAATGTAATTAACATTTTTATTTTATTTAACAGAGCGCAGCTACAAAAACTGTTAAACTCAACAGTCAGCTAATGAAAAAATTACTTATAAAAATAAATTCTACAATAAAACAACTTTAAAATCATTACATAGTATAACATATAACATACTAAAAAGTTTAACAGAAGTCGTCATAATATAACAGACACTCGAACAGATATCGTTACTATAAATATATCAATTTTTAGAATGCAGCAATGCAAAGAAGAAAAATCGCGAAAACAGACTTTACTATAAAAGTTATATTAACAGAGAACTGAGTATTATTCTGTTATGTTAAATAAATCCTACCACTATGTTAATAAATAATCAAAAAATGTTAATCTAAACAGAGCTCTTAAAAATGCAGTTAACAGAAATATGTGCGATTTAACAGAAATCAAAATGCTAAGCATATTTATTAAAGGACAATAGAGATCATAGCAATTATGTTAAAATCAGGGACCACAAAGAACTAGCACCGGAATTGGAAACGTTTTTATAAAATGTTTAACTTAAAATCTGTTAAAACATATTTATTAAAAGATAATAGGCTTGCTAACAGATATATTAACAGATATCGAAAAAAAAGCTTGAAAATACAAAAGAAATCTTTGATAAATGTTATATGTTAACATTCAAAAAGTTAGCTTAAAAATGTAGTTAACATGAGGAAGACATATTCCAAAATTTCAGAATAACAACGAACATATTCCAAAATCTAAAGATAATGTTTAACCACTTAACATGTGCAAGCATATTGATGTTAAGAGAATAACAGTGAACAGGTTTTTATAACAATGTAGTTAACATTTCGATAGGTAGCAGTTAACAGAAGTTTTTGTAGTACCCCAATAAATAACAGAAGAGAACCGAAAATTAATATATTACCAAACAGAATATTTCTAATGAACAATTAGTAAAAAGCAGTGACATTCTTCGTTGTAGAACAAAAAGTCACCAAATACATTTTTATGAAAAACTTAAATTTCGAGTTTGTTGATTAATATTATAAAAAGTAATTGATGTATTTTAAAAATTGAAATATCATTGATAGATTTACATTTTCTTATCATGTGGTAAAAATAAAAACAATTGAGAAAATCGATTAAAAATTAACAGTTATAAAAAGGTTTTTTTAAATGAATATTTGGCATTTTGAAAATGTATTTGGTGACTTTTCGTTCTACAACGACGATATGAACAAATTAACAGTTAAGTAGCTGTTAATTTGAGACCTAAAATACAGCTAAAACATATGAAGAAATTAACAGCCACTTAACAGAGACCTATAATACAACTAAAATATACATCTAGAAGAGCCTTCGTCTCTGTTAATTCTACAAACAGAAAAATCCTTTAATGATCTAGCCCTAGCAGAAAATATTCTAGAGAAATGTTTGGAAACAACAGCACATTGAATTCATTGCTCGTCATTTTTCAAATAATTAAAAGACCAACCTAGAAAGATAATGAAAATGTCCATCATCTTAGTAAAGTAAATTTTTACTTGTAGAGTTTAAAAGAAAGAAAAGTTTTGTTGTAAAAACCAAATTCCCACGACTTAAATGCTATTTTAACAAATTGGTTAATGAAAGTGCTAAATACGTTTGCCAGTGCAAATAATAGCATATACACAAACCATTTTATTATAAAACTGTCTACATTGGTGGTAGTACAAACTACAAACTCTTAGTTTTGGCTACAGGAAAGAATTTAACCTTTGGGAGTATCAAATAAACTGATTTGTCAATGATTTGTGGTTGACGCAACATATATATATCTGCTGTAATAGGGTAAATTTTTACTAGAAGAGTTTGAAAGAAAGAAAGTGTTGTTTCTAACAACTAAATTAAAACGACTTAAATGATATTTCAACAATTGATTTATGAAAGTACTAAATACGTTTGGCAATGCAAATAATAGCATATACACAAACAAATTTATTATAAAACAGTCTTAATTGGTTGTAGTACAAACTACAAACTCTTAGTTTTGGCTACAGGAATCGATTTATCCTTTGGGAGAACCAAATAAAAGGGTTTGTCAATGGATTGTGGTTGGCGCAACATATATTTCTGCTGTGTGTATTAGTTTTTGTATAACGATTGAAAAACTAAATTTTATTTAAATTATAATTTGTATAAAAAATTATTGGAATAATTCCCCACAGTGCTGTAACAATATTCAATAAAAAAAATATATAAAATGAATTGAAAGAATGTGTTTTAAAATAAAATTATAATAGACAGCTTAGAAATCCGACTTCACGAGAAAACTGTTATATATTTTATGAACTTCTGTTATTAACATTGTATGTTATATTCAAATAAATAATATATATTATAATATTCTAAACAAATTATTATATATAAGCAACTAAAAATATTGATTAAAAACGAAATAAAAATAACGAAATATATACTTAACATATTTAAAATATATACATTATATTATGCTATATAAGATATAGTTTTAAATATATCTACTATTTATGTGATACTTGTTTATAAGTGACCAATTACAATAAAAACTGTTTCAAATGCAAGAAAACATAGAAGAACAACAATTTGTATTATTAAATAAAAATAAAAGTAAAATATGGAAAAATTTTAAATATTTAAAAATATTAATTATTGAAAAATATTATATATTAAAAAATATTTAAATAATTAAAAACTTAAATTATTCAAAAACATTTATATACTACAAAAAAAAACTTATAATTGTTTCAAAACGGTGAGCATCATTATTGCAAACGTTCGATATAATTGAAGTAAACAAAAATTAGTTGTAGAAAACAAAAGCAAAAAAATAAAATACTGCTTTGTTGTTGTGTAGATTAGTTTGCTAAGCTGTTACATTATAAATATTATTAAAAGTAATAAGAGAAAAGAAAAAAAATCGAAATTTCATATGTGAAAACGAAAAAAACCTAAATTAGATTAAAATACTATGTTTAATTATAATTTTAGACGATACAATATATAAACTAAATGTTGCTTATATACAATACATACAAAAAAAACGATAATAAAAATTGCTGAATTCATATAAAGAATTAAATAAAACCAAATGTGTCTTTTTATTTTCAAATTATATATTTTCAAATTATATAGTTTTAATTGATGCATATATTTTTGTTATAGAAAACAGTTTTAACTTTGGACTCAATCATTTATATGTAGTCGATCATTAATACTTAATTAAGCTGCCAATAATTGAGATTTTAATTCATATTTAATATATTTATAATATTTTTTGATAGCATTTTATATTTTAATCTTCATAATCATAATTTAAACTATTTCAACAGTTTTATTTTTTTTTTCAATTGTTTTTTTTCTGCTTTCGTCAACTTTTATTTTTTATTTATATAATTTTTTTTATTTATATAATTTTTATATTTTATATAAATTACTTCAAGTTCTTGTTACTTCCAAATTCAGCCTGATTAAAAATGCCGCTTTCTTTTTAATTAATAAGTCAAATTTGACTAAAACATTCATGGCCGGTGTAAAGGGTGGAAACTTTTCCGGATCCAAAGCAAAACGATCGATGACAATGAGTTTGCCCTAAAAATAAGAAATATATTAAAAAGTTCATTTAGCCCAAAAGATCAAATATTCTTTCGATTTTTAAGCCAAAAATATATTTAAAAAACAACTGTGATAATTTTGGAAAATTACTTGTTCTTTCTATATAATGTTTACAACGAATTAGTTAATAGAACAAACAAAATTGTAGCCTATCCATATATTTTTGAAGTAATACCAACCCCTTTAAAACAATAATACAAACCGCAATTTGCAATTATTTGTAAATATAGCAACAGTTTTTGTTGTGTCAATTATTGACTGCATTTAAAGCTTTTACAGTTTCACATTTTTCTTAAATTAACAAACGAAATATTTTGTATAACATTCAAACAAACATATTGATAAAATAAACATTAATATAGCAAAAGCGTTTGCTGTATCAATTAATGTGCGTCTCGAAGGTTACTAAGTTACTATTTTTTTTTTGTTGAATTAATTAACGAACTATTAGGATTTAGAAATCCTTTATAAATTTAAATATTGCACTATAACTATATCAATTAATGGTTCCGTTAAATATTTTGATTTCGACAAATTTTTAGTCATTTTAGCAAACGAAATATTTGACTTAAATTTTTTTTTTCTTGAATTAAAAAACGAATTATTTGGATTAACAACTTATTTTAAATGTTTTTAATATTCTAATGAAAAAACAAATGTTAATGTAACAAATGCATTTGCTGTATCAATAATGGCCCCGTTAAATGTTTGTTTAGTTACAAATATTTTTGTTGAATTAATTAACGATATATTTGAATTAGCAAACGAAATATTTGTAAAAACAAATTATTTTAAATGAATTAAATATAATAATGAAAAAAAGTCATGTAAAGAAATGCATTTGCTATCAATAAATGGTCCCTTTAAACGTTCTTGTGGTTACAAACCTTTTTGTTCATCTTGTGATGTGTTTAACACAACTTTTTGCAATATAAGCTAAAATATTTGTTAAATATGCTATACGTTGTCTATTGAAATATCAAAGGAACTAATATTAAATACATTTAACCAAATTATTTGTTGTTTCATTTAATGGATTTGATCAACTAATGAGGTGTTGAACAAAACTTGTTGCTGTATAAACTAAAATGTTTGTTACATATGCAAAAAATTTTGGCTGTGTAATATAAAATGTTTGCCAAGCATTTAAAATGTTGTTGAATTAGTAAAGGAATTAATTAAAATATCAAAACATTGAACAACATTTTGGTTATATTATTTAACAAATGTCATCAACATGTTATATTTTTAACAAAACTTTTTGCAATATAAACTAAAATGTTTGTTAAATGCAACCATGCAAACAGTTGTTTGCTGAATTAGCAATAATCAAATGTAAATACAGTTAATTACTAGGTTTATTATTTAAACCAGTTGATAAACTTATAATGTGTTGAACAAAACTTATTGCTGTATAAACTAAAATGTTTGTTACATATGCAATAAGTTTTTGTTGAATTAGAAAGTGAATTACTGAATTTAAATTTTTGTACATTTAACAAAATTATAAGTGATATTCTTTAATGGATTTAGTCAATTTATGATGACGCAACAATTTTCTCACTACATTTTTAGTTTGAACTGATTATTTTAACAAAAGTATTTTTGAATTACATATTATATTTCAATAAAAAGTTCAAGTAGCTGCTCAACGGATCGAAGTTTGATGATTTAATTATAAAGTTACTCACCCCCTCTAGTGGACATTTTTCTGGCACCGATGAATTTCCGCTCTTCAAGGATTTGAGTATCATCTGAAGTAGTTTGTTGTCACCTTGTCCAATATTAACCAGTCCAGCACAACCGTCCAATGTGATGTTCATGAGTGGTTTATTGGTACGTGTTAAAATTGCTGCTATATGCACATCAAATGCAGGCACAGACTGCCTAAATTGCATATCCAAGTGGATGACATTACGTCCTTTATAGGTCATCATAAAAGGTCTAAATATATCAAATATTTCAGGTTGCACCAGCTCATGTTTTAGACTTGTGATCTCTATCTGGAGACTGGACTATAAAGTATAAATTAATGTTATAATTAAAATTCTATATAAATATTTAAAATTATCTATTTAAAAAAACGACTTACCAAACAGCAAATAAATTGTAAAGTCAACAATAATCCTGTTGCAAGAACACTAAATATTTTTCCACAATAATGACCCATGTTGTTGGCAACGCGTATGATTTACTAATAACTATATTTAAATCACTAATATTTAAGACTTTTACAGAGCCATTAATTTTGATTTTTGCTAATGCGAATTTAAACAATTTATAGGGCAATTAAATGAACAATTTATTCAAACCATTTTACAATTAAATGTGATTTAAAAGCGATTCAAATTAAAGCTTTGCTTTTAATAAATTTTCAAAATTGGTTAAAGTGCATTTATTTGATGTGGCACAATATTATTATATAATACAATATTATATAAAATCGATCTAAAAGCAATTCATATCAGTGAAAAATATATTAATTTTGGTAGAATTTTAGTCAGACAGAATTTTGTACCCAACCCAGACAATGCATTAGAAGTTGACGGAAAATCATTCAGCGCACCGAGTGTAATGAAGCACATCAGTGTGATAGAAATAGCGGTGGGCAACACTGTTTTTCTTTAAGTGGAAAAGATTGTGGAAACTACTAGAATCTGGCGATGCGATGTACATGCGTGTAAAAGAGATGCGGATCAATACTGCACGATATTCTTGTTAAGTGTAGATGTTTGCGGAAACTATAGTCACTAGACAGACGACATTATTCATATATTTAATTTTTAAAATTATAATAAAATTGTTTATGGAAAAAAAAATACAGATTTTACAACAACAATTTTTCACTAAATTTTCAATTTTTCACTAAAACTTAAATTTTTCTCTAAAAATTCAATTTTTCTCTAAAAATTCAATTTTTCACTAAAAAAAATTTTCATAAAAATTAAATTTTTCTCTAAAAATTCAATTTTTCACTAAAAATTGAATTTATCACCAAAAATTGAATTTATCATTAAAAATTTAATTTTTCACTAAAAATTCAATTTTTCATTAAAAATTCCATTTTTCACTAAAAATTCCATTTTTCACTAAAAATTTAATTTTTCACTAAAAATTCAAATTTTCACTAAAAATTCAATTTTTTACTAAAAATTCAATTTTTAACTAAAAATTCAATTTTTCACTAAATATTCAATTTTTCACTAAATATTCAATTTTTCACTAAAAATTCAATTTGTCACTAAAAATTCAATTTTTCACTAAAAATTCAATTTTTCACTAAAATTTCAATTTTTCACTAAAAATTCAATTTTTCACTAAAAAATTAAAATTTTCACTAAAAATTAAATTTTTCACTAAACATTCAATTTTTCACTAAAAATTCAACTTTTTCACTAAAAATTCAGTTTTTCACTAAAAATTCAATTTTTCACTAAAAATTCAATTTTTCACTAAAAATTCAATTTTTCACTAAAAATTAAATTTTTCACTAAAAATTCAATTTTTAACTAAAAATTCAATTTTTAACTAAAAATTCAATTTTTAACTAAAAATTAAATTTTTCACTAAAAATTCAATTTTTAACTAAAAATTCAATTTTTAACTAAAAATTCAATTTTTAACAAAAAATTCAATTTTTCGCTAAAAATTCAATTTTTCACTAAAAATTCAATTTGTCACTAAATATTTAATTTTTAACTAAAAATTAAATTTTTAACTAAAATTCAATTTTAGCTATAAATTCAAATTATAATTAAAAATTCGATTTTTAACTAGAAATTCAATTTTTCAATAAAAATTCAATTTTTCACTAAATATTCAATTTTTAACTAAAAATTCAACTTTTCACAAAAAAATCATTTTTTCACTAAAAATGCAATTTTTAACTAAAAATTCAATTTTTAACTAAAAATTCAATTTTTAACTAAAAATTCAATTTTTAACCAAAAATTAAATTTTTAACTAAAATTCAATTTTAACTAAAATTAAATTTTTAACTAAAATTCAATTTTAACTAAAATTCAATTTTAACTAAAAATGCAATTTTTAACTAAAAATGCAATTTTTAACTAAATAAATAAATATTCAATTTTAACTAAAAATTTAATTTTTCACTATATATTCTATTTTTCACTAAAAATTCAATTTTTCACTAAAAATTCAAATTTTCACTAAAAATTGAATTTTTCACTAAAAATTGAATTTTTCACTAAAAATTCAATTTTTCACTAAAAATTCAATTTTTCACTAAAAATTCAATTTTTCACTAAAAATTCAATTTTTCACTAAAAATTCAATTTTTCACTAAAAATTCAATTTTTCACTAAAAATTCAATTTTTCACTAAAAATTCAATTTTTCACTAAAAATTCAATTTTTCACTAAAAATTCAATTTTTCACTTAAAATGCAATTTTTAACTATAAATGCCATTTTTCACTTAAAATTCAATTTATAATTAAAAAGTCAATTTTTAACTAGAAATTCAATTTTCAATAAATAAATTAAATTTTTAACTAAAAATTCAATTTTTAACTAAAAATTCAATTTTTCACTAAAAATTCAATTTGTCACTAAAATTCAATTTTTCACTTAAAATTATTTTTTTATTAAAAATTAAATTTTGAATAAAATTTTAAATTTTAAAATCTTTAAAAAACTTTGATTTCATTTAAAGTTCTTCTCTGATATCTCTTTTTTATTTTGATAAATAATAAACTGTCTGCCGCGCGCTGTCAGCTGTCAATTCACATGCCTCCCCATTTATTTTTGAGTTTATGTCCACAATACACAGACTCAAATAAAATACAGCGACACACAACCTGCAACATGGCCACATCAACCGCACACAGAAAAAATAATCGACGTAAATATAGCAACCGATATTAATTTCGTTCATTAATCAATCCAGCAATGAAATTCACTAATTTTATGAAAACATTTGCTATTGTTCCTTATATAAGCAATTGCGTTCGTTAATATGAATATTTGTACGTCAATGCAGCAAATAATTTAGTCGGCGCAGTTTTAGCAAATATAATTGCTGAAACTGCGCCGACTAATTAATTTGCTGCATTGACGTAAAAATATTCATATTAGCAAACGGAATTGCTAAATTAACGAAGAATAGCAAACTTTTTCATTAAATTAGTGAATTTTATTGCTGGATTGATTAATGAATGTAATTAATATCGGTTGCTATATTTACGTCGATTATTTTTTTCTGTGCAACATGAATGAGCAACGTCAACATGCAACATACAGCCATCAATGGCGGCCATATTGTAGCGGAACGCAGCGCGCGCCATTTTCTTTTGCATCAACGCAGCTGTCTGTAATGGCGAATATTTGCATTTTGATGGAATTTCTTTTTTTTTGTATTTTATTATTTTATATTCACCATAAGCAGCGCCACAATATAAACGCAGAAAATGTAAAATGGCGTACGCAAAAATTCAAAGATTGTACCAGAATAAAAAATAAAAACAAAAATAAATAAAATGCAAAAAGGTAAAAATTAAATGTCAAAAAGTGCATTGTGGAAATTGCGTAAAGAAATAAATTTAAATGTCAATAATAAATGACAACGTTGTCGACAGCGTATATTGTGGTGAGATTTGGCGATAACAAAAAAAAATGGATTTAAAGCATTTATTTCAAGCACTATTGTGGTTACTTTCGTTCATCTCAGATCGAACATTCTCCCATTATTTATATTTTTTATAATATTTTTAATTATTACCTCAAAATACACTTAATTTCCTTTAATTTTTGTTTAAATAAATTATTAATTATTATAATTAAATATTTAATCAATACAACTAAATATGATATCGGCGACGAAATAATTAAAAATTAATTGTATTAACAAACTTTTTTTGCTATATTTATACGTACGTCTTTGCTACCATTAAACCATTTATATAATGGTTTAATCATATTTTATATCGTATGACACATAACTCAAATACCTTCCACAAGTAACCCAATACCTTTCATCACAAAAATTCAATAAGCAGTCACCGTTCATAGTCCTAGAACAGGAATTTCGATTAGGGGCTATAAAGACATCATATCTACAGTAATCACTTTGTCTTAAACTTTTTTAAAATTAAAAATTTCATAAGTTGTTTGTTGGTTTTGAGTTTAAATACCTAAATTCATCAGTATTACGAAACCTTTTATATATTACATCAGTTCCTGCTATATATTATGATGCCACTTACTTCAACTGTTTATATTCTCTACTTATTATCAACTATCACTCAATTTCTTCAATAATCTGCGCTTTCCCCTGATACAATACCCTCCACATTTCGCTCACATCCTTTTATTTTTTGATATTTTATTCTTTTTAAACCAAATAGCAAAATGTTGCGCATCGCAGTCATGTGTTTTAAATTACTTTTGACCTCTTTTTTTGTGACCCCCAGCAACCAACCTCTTTTTTTTTGGGGCGTTCACCCTTTGAGCCTTTTGAGAGTTGCCGCCAGGCGCCACAAATCACTCGGTCATCCGTCATGCAATCGGCAACGTTTCGTTTGTATTTACATATTTGGTTTCGTAATCGAAACCTATTTTTTACAAGTTTCAGTTTATTTATGAAGAGTTTTTCAACCGTGGCGATGTTTTTTATGACATGTCGTCTGCAGCCCTTTTGTGGCTGTTGGTTCCCGCTGCATATGGTTGCGCTTCATAAAACTGTCATTTGGTTGCCGACAACAAAACCCCATAACAACCACAAAATCATCTTGTTGCTGTCATAAATTTTATGGTTAAAATATTCGTGGTCAATATTTGTGATAAATGCAATTTGAACAGCATTTTAATATCGAAAAATAAAAAGTATTAAAGGTTGTATTTTTAATTTTTGTAGCATTTTTAAAAAAGATTTTTTTAAAACAAATACAAAAATCTATAGTCAATTTAGTATTTTTTTATTGTGATGAATCATGCATGAATTGTAGCACATTTGATATTTTTTTGTTATGGGTATTAAATTTAATTTATTATGCACTCAATTGTGTGTATATTTTTGGTAACAATGAAAAAATATATTTATGCAATAATTCAGTATTTACTCCAATTCAAGCAACGCCTTTAATAATTTACACAATTTTTAGTGTTAAAAAAAAGAATCATATTTATTGCCACATGTAGGTGGGTCTTAAAGCGTGTTTTGCTTTGAATAATGCAGTAAATTAATAGCTTTTTTAAAGCGCTCAGCATTCAAGTATTATTTGAATTTCAGACCATAATTGAAATATTGCAATTTAATAGCTGCGTACATCATCGAACAGCTTTGTGCTATGTTAAACTGCAACAAATTTATTTAAAATGCGCATAAATTAATAGATATTTAATGTAAATGTATTAAAATTAAATTTTAAAGTTAGTACAACAGCGCAAATAACTAGCAAACACCTTCAAACAGCATCAAACATTGCCATATTGTATGTTAAATTTGTTTAATTTAAACATATAGAAATATTATTTAAAGTTATTTTTACTATATTCAAATATGCGTAACCTCAACAAACAATTACAAACAATAAAAATTTAAAAGAATCAAAAATTAAATAAAGTATTATTTAAAAATATTATTTAAAATTATTGTCACATCTGCAAATAATTATATAAAACACTAACAACCATTTTTGAACATGCGTAAACATTAATATGTTTAATTACGAAATACATTTAGAACAAAAGTAGAACAAGCTTGTTTAGAATAAACACGTTCAAACAAAAGTAGAACAAACATTTTGTTTAGATTTAAAAAAAAAAATAAAAAAAGTCTTACAGAAAAATCGCACAATTATTCTAAACGCAGCAAAATCAGCAAAAAAAAATATATGAGATCAAAAATTAAGTCATTTTTGCTCTAATTATTTTCATCTTCATTTAAAATTCAAATATCAAAATTATATAAGAACAACTTCTTTAAACATGTTCAAACATATACAAATATATTTAAACACATTTTAAGAAATTCAAACATATTCAAACATTTTTAAACATAATCAAACATTTTTAAAAATATTCAGACGTATTCAAACTTATTCTAACATATACAAAAATATTCAAACATGTTCAAACCTATATAAGCATATTCAAACATATTCAAACATACTCAAACATATTCAACCATATTCAAATGTATTCAAACATTTAAATATATTAAATAATATTCAAACATATACAAACATATTCAAACATATTCCAACATATTCAAACATATTCAGACATATTCAAACATATTCAAACATATTCAAACATATTCAAATATATTCAAACATATACAAACATATTCAAACATATTCAAACATATTCAAATATATTCAAACATATTCAAACATATTCAAAAATGTTCAAATAAATTCAAACATATTCGATCATATTCAAAAATGTTCAAACAAATTCAAAGATTTACAAACATATTCTAATTCAAACATATATTCAAAAATATTCAAACATATTCAAACATATTCAAACATATTCAAAGATTTAGAAACATATTCTAATTCCAACATATATTCAAACATTTTCAAATATATTCAAACATATTCAAACATATTCAAACATATTCAAATATATTCAAACATATTCAAACATATTCAAACATATTCAAACATATTCAAACATATTCAAATATATTCAAACATATTCAAACATATTCAAACATATTCAAACATTTTCAAATATATTCAAACATATTCAAACATATTCATATAAATTCAAACATGTTCAAACCTATTTAAGCATATTCAAACATATGCAAACATACTCAAACACATTCAAATATGTTCAAACATTTAAATATATTCAATAATATTCAAACATATCCAAACATGTTCAAAAATGTTTAAATAAATTCAAACATATTCGATCATATTCAAAAATTTTCAAAAAAATTCAAAGATTTACTAACATATTCTAATTCAAACATATATTCAAACATATTCAAGCATATTCAAACAAAAATATATTACAATATTTCAAACATATTCAAACCTATTTAAATAGGATATATATTTAAAGATATTCAAACATTTTCAAATATATTTAAAAAATTAATACAAATTCACATATTCAAACATATTCGAACATATTTAAAAATGTTCAAATAAATTCAAACATTTTTAAACTTATTTAAACATATTCAAACATATTTAAAGATCGGCAAACATATTAAAATAAAAAATTAAAATTTTAATTTTCACAGATTGAGCATTTAACTCTATACACCACATCTAAATATTTAAATAAAAATGTATAAAATGTTTTGTTTATTAATTACAAATTTTAAAATGCCAAAAGTATAAAAAGGCTATATTATGATTCATCACATTTCTCACAATAATATCAATAAATCAAGTGCAAATTTTTCATGAGGTTTGGAATATTATTCAACGTAAGCTCTACGACAGACCATTGAAATCGATGCAATGCATGCAAATTACTTAGGGATTTTTGAGTTTTGCTTAAAAAAAATACGAAAATTGCAAAGAATTTCACATCAATTTTGATGAATAATCGAAAACAAAAACAATATCGTTAATTTCATTGAGTGCTTTACAAGAAGCACTAAAAGCCTTCGAATGCTATAAATTGCGAACGGAGAAAATCAGTCAATGATTCACAATAAATTCAAATTGGCAGAAAGTGTTTCGAATGTTGCTGCCTTTTTTTGGCAATTCATGCGAATAAATATACATCGTTGGCCTTAATTGAAATTCCTGACAGGTTGCAGAAATCACAAAAATTATTGCAATCTGCCCTCCATCATTTAACTGAAGTATTAAAGCACCCACGCCCAAAATTATGCAAGTAAATGGGAGTTGGGAACAACAACCAAGGTAACATTGGCAACGACTACAAGAAGGAAGGACACATAATTGGTAACGCATTCCATTTGTCATCGAAATTTGCAATTTTACTGTCAACATCGTCGGCAGCAGCAGCACCAGCAGCAATTTTGTGCATTAAAGGCGGCAGCAACATAACAGCGATGACAGCAACAAAAACGACAGCAATGTTGTCGCCTGTCAGCACCGATATAAAACGTTTTCAATTAAAAGTAATAAAAAATAAGAATTTAAGTGATTTGTTTAGATAGTGATGGTGACAGTGATTTTTTAACAATTTTTCAAATCTTTAACGTTTTTATGATTTTTTAACATATTTAACAAATTTAACATATTTAACATATTTAACATATTTAACATATTTAACATATTTAACATATTTAACATATTTAACATATTTAACATATTTAACATATTTAACATATTTAACATATTTAACATATTTAACATATTTAACATATTTAACATATTTAACATATTTAACATATTTAACATATTTAACATATTTAACATATTTAACATATTTAACATATTTAACATATTTAACATATTTAACATATTTAACATATTTAACATATTTAACATATTTAACATATTTAACATATTTAATATATTTAACATATTTAACATATTTAACATATTTAACATATTTAACATATTTAACATATTTAACATATTTAACATATTTAACATATTTAACATATTTAACATATTTAACATATTTAACATATTTAACATATTTAACATATTTAACATATTTAACATATTTAACATATTTAACATATTTAACATATTTAACATATTTAACATATTTAACATATTTAACATATTTAACATATTTAACATATTTAACATATTTAACATATTTAACATATTTAACATATTTAACATATTTAACATATTTAACATATTTAACATATTTAACATATTTAACATATTTAACATCTTTAACATATTTAACATATTTAACATATTTAACATATTTAACATATTTAACATATTTAACATATTTAACATATTTAACATATTTAACATATTTAACATATTTAACATATTTAACATATTTAACATATTTAACAAAATTAACATATATAACATTTTTAACATTTTAATTTTTTTTATCATCTGTTTAACATTTTTAACTTCAAAATATCACCATTTCTGTTGTGAACTAAATACTCGCGCACGTTTGGCTGTCAACACGAATTGCGAAATATCGCCGTAGTTTCGTCGTCTGTTTTTTCTCACATTCCCTGACTGTCTGTCTGTCAGTCAGCAGTCTGGCTGCCTGCTGCGTTTACAAATGCAAATGCGTCAAAACGTTGCCTGCATTTTGGCCTTAAAACAGCAACCGCGGCAGCAGACAACGCAGAAGGAGCCGTCAGTGGTGCGGCTCAACTTGGCGGATGATTTGCATTTTGATGAGCTTTGAATAAAGAATGTTTAATGCGTGTTTAGAATTGATGTGAACATGAATTTCGATGAGCAGGTGGGGCCAGTGCGGTAGAAGTTGTCATTAAAATGCAATTTTTTTCGTAATGCGCGACGTGATGATTTCGAAATTGTCAATTAAAGGTAATTTAAATAATAAAACATTAAAAAAATATTCAATTCAAAAATGTTGGGCAATTAATTGCCTACAATTGACAATTAAGACAGACGTGTGGCTGCATTTTTAAATACCCTCAAAGAGACAAATTTATTCAAAAATTTGAAAATGCATTCAGATCGAATACAGGTTGTTAAAAATATTAAAAATGTTAAAAATGTTAAAAATGTTAAAAATGCTTTAAAAATGTTAAAAATGTTAAAAATGTTAAAAATGTTAAAATGTTAAAAATGTTTAAAATGTTAAAAATGTAAAACATTTTAAAAATGTTAAAAATGTTAAAAATGTTATTAATTTTAAAAATATTAAACATTTTAAAAATGTTAAAAATGTTAAAATTGTTAAAAATGTTAAAAATGTTATAAATGTTATAAATGTTTAAAATGTTAAAAATTTTAAAAATGTTAAAAATGTTAAAAATTGTAAAAATTGTAAAAATGTAAAAAATAAATTAAAAATATTTTAAAAATAAATTTAAAAATGTTAAAAATATTAAAAATGTTGAACATGTTAAAAATGTTAAAAATATTAAAAATTTTGAAAAATTTTAAAATGTTTAAAATGTTAAGAATGTTAAAAATGTTAAAAATGTTAAATGTTAAAAATGTAAAAATTATTAAAAATGTTAAAAAGTTAAAAAATTAAAAAATGTAAAATTAAAAAAAGGTTGAAAATGTTCAAAATGTTATAAGTGTTAAAAAAGGTTAACAATTTTAAAATTACTAAAAAGTAAAATAACTAAAAAAATTAAAAATAAATAAATACAAAGAATTAAAAATAAAATAAATAGTTTTAAAAAAATAAAATGCAATAATATCTCAAATTCTAAAAAATTAAATTTCAATATGTTATAACTGTCCAAAATTGTATATACAAAACAAATTTAAAAATATTTTAATGCATATAGCAAAAAAAAAAGCTATTTGCAATCATTAGTATTATCAAGATATGCTACGCATCAATCACTTAAATAATTGCAGCCGTTTAAAATGTGTTTGCATAGTTTATTTATTACGTGTTATTGTTTATAAATTTTTCTGTAGTAAACATCATTTAAATCAATCACATATTTATTGTGACTAAAGATGTTTCCAAATTTGTGTATATTGCTGTCATATATTAGCATAGCTGGCAGTTGGGTAAGAATAACTTGAAATTATTGAATTTTTTTTCAACTTTATACAATTTTATATTTGTTTCAAACAGCGTTCATACGATATGGACATAACAGACTATCGCTATATTATATGTGATTATAAAATTGTCAAAGACTGTAACATTAAAATAGTGCCGTACAAACAGCGACATGCACTAAATGGCACATTTGTTTTGGAACAAGATTTACCACGGTTTACTCTGGAATTTACGGTAACTGTACCGCGTCCCAATATGGAAAGCATGACATTGATTGACACAACAATCAATGGTTGCGAAATGCTTAATGCAGCTTACAAAGGTTTCACAATGGTTAAAATAGTTTTGAATGAATTTCGACGCGGCAATGGTTATTTTCCCGATAGCTGTCCCCTACTTAAAGTAAGACTTAATAATATATTTTTAAATTCTAAAAAACTGTTTATTGTAATTTAAGCATAAGACTATTTTCTTGGATCATGTGTATATCGATGCTGAGAAATTTCCACCGTATATGCCCGAATTACAGTATGCCGCAAAATTTCATTTACTAGTCGATAAACAATATGTGTTTAAAAGCTTTATTAATGGCACCGTTTCTAGCCGAAAAGCTAAAAGAAAAATCAAGAAAAATCTAAAAGAAACAAAACGTTCCTTTACGAAACTTTAACGAGAATTTAAATCATTTTTCTATGTATGAAAATGTTTACTAATTTCATAAAACTATTTATAATGTTTGGAGTTGTTTGATAATGTTTGTACATGTTTGCAGATATTTAATTAAATAGACAAACATTTTTAGTTATAAGTGTTTAAAGTTCTTTGTTCTAGTTTTTAGTGTGTTAAATGTGTTTCAAGTTTAAATAAAAATAATACAAATTTTAAATGGGCTCTACACAATTTTAGCGAGTTTGGTTAAAATTAATGTGTTTTACTTTGTTTGCCATAAATGTTTGAAAAATTTATTTGTATCAAACATTGAATAATATGAATTATTAACAATGCTGGAAGTAGTGGCATTAAATTTGTAAAAGTTAGAAACAGTTATAAGTGGTTTAAAGAAGTTTAATAAAGTTTAAGGATGTTTAAAGAGTTTTGAAAATGTTTGAATAGATTTAAAGATAGTTTATAAATATTGAAGAGATTAAAAATTAATAAGAATTTACTTTTTAATTAAAAAAGGGGTTTAATTTATGAAAACTGTATTTTTTAAATGTTTAAAGATGTTTGTTTGGATTTAAGGTGGACCAGGAAGAATTTTAAAACATTTAATTATATTGCTTTTTCCGCAAGGTATATTATTTAGAGCCGTTTTCACAATATCCAGTTAAGTGTTTCAATTACATATGTTCTATGTGTAACTATCAGTTAATATCGCAGTTAGTACATAACCGAATAGAAGATACATAAATTACTTGAGAAAAGTTAAATTTAAAATTTAATTTAGTTTAGTGTGAATCTGTTATAAAAGATTATAAGAATTGTAAATATGTTTGAAAAGGTTTTAAAAGTTAAATAAAAGAAAAACAAATATTGAAAATTTGTGAATTTGTTAATTTTGCAAAATTTACAAAAATTTGCATTATTTGTAAATGTTTGAAGATGTTTGGTAGGCTTCTGGACGCTAAAGTAAGAAATTTAAAGCAACTGTACTCAATATTTTTTGTATATATTTATAATATAAGATATTTTTGAGGCTGCTGTGTAAGATTAATGGAACATTGAAAAGGTTTGATGCAGTTTACAGATGTTTGAAATTGTTTTTAAGAGGTTTCGAAATATTTATGTTTTTATGAATATTTTAATTGAAACAAGAAAGTTAGTTGTAAACCAAAATTTCTTTTAAAAATTGTGTTTACATGTTTGAAGTTGTTTGATTGGATTCTAGTCGGTACAACGAGTCTTTTTTTTTATTTATTATTTTAAATTAAAATATGTTTGATGCAGTTTGCAGTTTTCATATGTTTGAAATTGTTTTTAAGATGTTACAATTTTTTTTTACTTTTATGAATTAAGAACAAATAGTTAATTGTAAACCAAAATGTGTTTTAAAAATTGTTTGTACATGTTTGATATTGTTTGATTGATTTCTAGACGGTACGTAAAGTTGTTTATTTAATTTAATAATTTTTAATAAAAATATTTTAAAACTGTTTTAAATAATTTTAATTTTCTAAAGTTTAATTTGGCTTACAGAAATATATAACTATTTTTGTAAATTTAATACTAAAAAGAAGAATAAAACCAACTCAAATGTATTTTAATAATGTTTGTTCATGTTTGATGTTATTTGCTTAAGCTGTAGACGATACATAAAGTATTTAAAACCATTGAATTTTATAGTATTTCCATACATTATTTTATATTATTCATTTGTAACTGTTTTAAGAGATTTGAGGAGAATTTACAAATGTTTTAATGTGTTTAAAAGATGTTTAGAAATTTGTTTGAATAATGCATTTTAACAATGTTTGTTCATGTTTGAAGGTATTTGATTGAACTCTAGAAGATACAGCAAGTATTTCAAACCATTAAATTTAATAGTTTTTTTATAAATTATTTAATTTATTCATTTGTTACTGTTTGAGGAGATTTAGAGACATTTGCAGTAAATGTTTAAAGATGTTTAGAGATGTATAAAAATAGATTTAAACATATTTTTTTCATTTGCAGATATATAGATATTAACAAAATATATTTTGACAATATTTGTTTATGTTTGAAAGTGTTTCGATTGAAATCTTAACAAAACAGTTTGAACTTTTTTTTGTATTTTTATTTTGTTTTATATCTAATTTTTATGTGGTACGTGGTATTTTATTAAGATGGTTGCAAACTTGATTTATTTTGAAGCTGTCAGCTAAAGTTTGTTTATTTTTAAAGCTGTTTGAGGATATCTGAAGTTGTTCGAAAATGTTTTCATAAATACACAAACATTTTTAAAAGTATTTGGAATTTGCAAATAGGTTAATTATAACATAAATTATTATGGACAAAGTTTGTACATGTTTGAAGGTGTTTAAATGTGTTCTAAGCGGTAAAGGTTGTATTTCAAATATAAATCATTTCAATATATTACTATTTAAATTAAAATTTATAATTTTGTCATCAACACATATTTTTAATTACATCAAAATTATAAATTTTTCTTTTCTTTCTTTGAAGGCGTCAGTAAAATTTTTAATTAAAATGTATTTTCATTATGTTTATAAATGGTCGGAGATGCTTGGGTTCTCAGCGAAACATAACGTATTTTAAGGCATTTCAATTAAATGTTTTATCAACAAAATGTTTGTTGTTTTAATTGGATTTTGTTTGAAGCTGTTGGCAAAGTTTTGTATGAAATTGTTAGCTGTTGTACGAACAGGTTTAAATGTGTTTGAAATTGTTTGAGAAGATTTAAAAATCTAAGTATATGTTGGAAAATGTTTAAAAATATTTTGTAAATATCGAAATTTAAACTGAAAGGTATTTGGACAATGTTTTAAGGTGTTTGAAAAGTTTCTAGATGGTACAGCGTGTATCTGAAAGCATTTAAATATATTGATTTATTATGAAATTTCATATTTTTATCGAAAAGAAATGTTAATTTAATTTTTAAATTCTCAAAACACAGCTAAAAGGGCACGTTGTCAATTCCAAGTAACTAAAAAGGATTAATATTCATATTCAAACTACTTTACTGCACAAAGAAATACATATGCTGCAAAATACAAGCAATTGCATTGTTATTTCCATGCAAAATGCAAGGCATTGTTGGCTTAGAAAATACATGCAAAGGAAATTCTTGGAAATTCATTAAGTCTGCAAGCAATTGGCACAGACTTAACAACACCACAATATGTTGGGAAATGCTAGCACTTGCAAAAAACTTCGCAACGAAAACTTTGCAAAGACAAAAACGAAGAATGAAAACAAAGAACAAAAGAAAAATATTAAAAAAAACATTTCACTGGCTGCTTTCAATGCAAAAAGAATTTTGTGGCAGTCAATATTGTTGGCGGCAATTGCGGCCATTTTCTACAGCCTTTTTCTACTACTATGCTATTGCTGGACAGCACAACATTGACGGAGTGACCATATGTCAGACAGGGTAGGCATAGATTTTTCCATAAAGAATCGAAGTCTTTTGTAGTACTGCCAAATACGTCTGTCTTTACTTGCAGGCAATGCAACCCACATTAGCAAAAATAAAAAATCTTGGAAAAAAAAAATTAAAACCCGCCAACATATTGCTGAAAATGTGCAGCTTATTGTTGTTGTACTTGCTGGTTTTTGTTGTTGTTGTTTTTCTTGCTGTTGTTATCATTGCTATTGTGGTGATGTCCTTTGCCAGGATTTAGAAAAGCAATAAGTTATGTGCTTTGAATTGTGCATTCGCTTGGCTTTCACATTGAATTGCATATGAAAAAGTTTTCTTGGCTGCTTTTAGGCGTTGCACAGTAGTGGGTGTTATATATAGTTGCACTCAGAGAAAAATACCATTAAAATAATAAGAAAAATACTATTAAATTTATAAAAATTTAATTACATATTTTACTTTTATATTTGATATTAAAATGTTCAGTAAAAATTTAATTTTTCATTCAAAATTCAAATTTTCACTAATAATACAATTTTTCACCATAAATTCATTTTTCACCAAAAATTCAAATTTTCACTAAAAATTCAATTTTTCACCAAAAATTCAAATTTTCACTAAATATTCAATGTTTCACTAAATATTCAATTTTTCACTAAAAATTCAATTTTTCACTAAAATTTCAATTTTTCACTAAAAATTCAATTATTCACTAAAAATTCAATTATTCACTAAAGATTCAATTTTTACCTAAAAATTAAATTTTTCACAATAAACTTAATTTTTCACTAAAAATTCAATTATTCACTAAAAATTCAAATTTTCACTAAAGACTCAATTTTTCACTAAAAATTCAATTTGTCACTTAAAATTCAATTTTTTACTAAAAATTCAATTTATCACTAAAAATTAAATTTTTCACAATAAACCTAATTTTTCACTAAAAATTCAATTTTTTATGCAAAAACTCAATGGAAAAACTAAATTCAATTTTCACTAAAAATTCAAGCTTTCAGTAAATATTTAATTTTTCTTTTTTACTAAAAATTCAATTTTTTTACTAAAAATTAAATTTTTTTTACTAAAAATTAATTTTTTTTTACTAAAAATTCAATTTTGTACTAAAAATTGAATTTTCAATAAAAAATTAATTTTATACTAAGAATTCTATTTTTCAATAAAGTTTCAATTTTACACTAATAATTCAATTTTTAACTAAAAATTCAATTTTTCACTAAAAATTCAATTTTTCACTAAAAATTCAATTTTTCACTAAAAATTCAATTTTTCACTAAAAATTCAATTTTTCACTAAAAATTCAATTGTTCACCAAAAATTAAATTTTTCACTAAAAATTAAATTTTTCCTTAAAAATTCAAATTTATTATTATAAATTATGCTTAAAAGTTTAATTTATAACTATTAAATTTTCGTTTCACAAGTGTGCTTCGCACGGTAAAGTGGTGTTGTGTGGATGGAGGACATATTGAGGAGAGGTGGTAAAGAGGTGCTATAGAGGCTTCAAAAATTTGATATATGTGACGATGGCTGTTGGTTGTGAATGCGATGCTCATATATCAGTATTTGTGGAGTTTCTAAGGGAATTTGCACATTCTAAAGAAGTATGAACTAAACAAAAAATTATTAGAACAAAAAATTTTAGTATTCTGCATTCAAAGAGTGCATATTATAAATTCCGTTGTAATATAACTTAAATATTAAGTGATTATGCACTAAATTATTTCTCGAGTTTTAACTGAATACTTGAATATTTCATTTTAATTTTAAATCAATAAATATGCTACATAGTTTGTAAATGAATATATTTTAAAATGCAGACAGTTATTTAAATAAATTCCATGCATTTTTAACTATATTTAATTTCCTGTTTTTCACGCAACATTCACACAAAAATGTTATTTACAATTTATGCCTTCCAAATGCAACATTTTGATTGGTATTATTAATATTTTCAATATACGGAACGACTACAAAAATACACAAAAATATTAAAAAAGTAAATGATAAATAACATTGAACATTGAAAAATTTAATTTTAAGTGAAAAATTTAATTTTAAGTGAAAAATTGAATTTTTAGTGAGAAATTGAATTTTTAGTGAGATATTGAATTTTTTAGTGAAAAATTTAATTTTAAGTGAAAAATTGAATTTTTAGTGAAAATTTGAATTTTTAGTGAAAAATTGAATTTTTAGTGAAAAATTGAATTTTTAGTGAAAAATTGAATTTTTAGTGAAAAATTGAATTTTTAGTGAAAATTTGAATTTTTAGTGAAAATTTGAATTTTTAGTGAAAATTTGAATTTTTAGTGAAAATTTGAATTTTTAGTGAAAATTTGAATTTTTGGTGAAAATTTGAATCTTTAGTGAAAAATTGAATTTTTAGTAAAAAATTGAATTTTTAGTGAAAAATTTAATTTTTAGTGAAAAATTGAAAGTTTAGTGAAAAATTGAAAGTTTAGTGAAAAATTGAATTTTTAGTGAAAAATTGAATTTTTAGTGAAAATTTTAATTTGTAGTGAAAAATTTAATTTTTAGTGAAAAATTTAAATTTTAGTGAAAAATTGAATTTTTAGTGTAAAATTAAATTTTTTAGAGAAAAATTGAATTTTTAGTGAAAAATTGAATTTTTAGTGAAAAATTGAATTTTTAGTGAAAAATTGAATTTTTAGTGAAAAATTGAATTTTTAGTGAAAAATTGAATTTTTAGTGAGAAATTGAAAAATTGAATTTTTAGTGAAAAATTGAAGTTTTAGTGAAAAATTGAATTTTTAGTGAAAAATTGAATTTAAAAAAAAAATTGAATTTTTAGTGAAAAATTGAATTTTTAGTGAAAAATTGAATTTTTAGTGAAAAATTGAATTTTATGTGAAAAATTGAATTTTTAGTGAAAAATTTAAATTTTAGTGAAAAATTGAATTTTTAGTGAGAAATTGAAAAATTGAATTTTTAGTGAAAAATTGAAGTTTTAGTGAAAAATTGAATTTTTAGTGAAAAATTGAATTTAAAAAAAAAATTGAATTTTTAGTGAAAAATTGAATTTTTAGTGAAAAATTGAATTATTAGTGAAAAATTGAATTTTTAGTGAAAAATTGAATTTTTAGTGAAAAATTGAATTTTGAGTGAAAAATTGAATTTTTAGCGAAAAATTTAATTTTTAGTGAAAAATTGAATTTTAGTTAAAAATTTAATTTTTAGTAAAAATTTAATTTTTAGTGAAAAATTGAATTTTTAGTAAATATTGAATTTTTAGTATAAAATTTATTTTTTAGTAAAAAATTTATTTTTTAGTAAAAAATTTAATTTTTAGTGAAAAATTTAATTTTTAACGAAAAATTTGAATTTTTAGTGAAAATTGAATTTTAAGTGAAAAACTGAATTTTTAGTGAAAAATTGAATTTTAGTAAAACAAATTAGTGAACATTTTAATTTTTATTATGTTTATTATTTTTATTTTCTCTTCTTAAACTTATTTATTGTTTTAAACATTTATCAAACAATTTCAAAGTAGCGGACAAAACTTTAAACTAAAATTGCTACTGCCATCTAAACTTCAAGTTGTCGTATTTTATTTTTAGACATATAACCAACCGCTTGACCAAACTCAGAGCTACTAATACTTTTTGTAGACTATAAAACTTCCATTAAAAACTCTATACAACCCTCAGAAGGACGAGACATCGTCGCTCTTGTCGTCATCATCGTCGTCGTCTTCGTCACACTCCAGAACTTTTGAGTTAATTTAAAAGTTTTCACTTCAGTACTCTTTCTTATAGATATTTTGTTGTTTTCAATTCAATCGACAATTTATTGCAATAGAATGCAACACTAACTTGCTTTTAATGCTTTACCACATAACTTTTTTTTTATATTTCTCAATAATGTTTTGTAAAAGAACAAAGAATTAAATAAATAATCGACCGATTAAGGTTACTAGCCGAAGGAATACATTGTAAGATATATGTAAAAGTTTTAAACTAAATAAATGTGAAAAGTTTTGGCTAAAGAACTAAACGTATCTAGTATAATCGCTTTAAATGTGTTCAGAACTATTTTAGGGTACTGACGATTTTGAAAAAAGATACAAAAATTCAATAAATCAATTTTGCACCAAAAATATTCAATTTTTCACTAAAAATTCAATGTTTTACTCAAAATTCAATGTTTCACTAAAAATTCAATTTTTCTCAAGCTACTAAAAATATCCACTAAAAATTAAATTTGGTCTCACTTAAAATTATTTTTTTTTTTACATAAAATTCAATTTTTCTGACTTAACATTTCAAAATCACAATAAAAATTTAAAAACCAACATGGCTCATGTCACTCAATCTGTTGCCAAAATCTCAATAATCTTTGCAACAAGAAAATTAATTAACCAACAAAATGTTGGCTTAAAACAGGCGCAAAAATAAAATTTGTTCTTGCAAAACTTTCTAAAGGAAACCAGTAGCTCTCGCAGAAAAATAACTTGTTGACGAATTTTTGACAAAGTCATCATTATCATCATCATCAACTATATGAATAACTAAAAGTCTGAGTGATTGTCTTTCAGTCTCGCTGCTTTATACAAATGTCTGTTTGTCTGTCTGTCTGTTTGTCAAAATAAAATACTTTTAATTAATTTGATTAAATTGTGAAGATAAACTTAATTAATTTGCCTTTTTTGACGCATCAGCAGACCAGACCAGCAGCTTCTGTCGCCTGGTCAAAATGTTTTGAACTTTGGCGTGTCTCAAGCTCAAAAAAGACAGCAGAAACAAAAAAAAAACAACGCTATTTAATCAAAAGTTTTACTTTGTGTTGTTGCTGCCAGACGTAATGCGGATTAATTGAGGATTTGTGACACTTAATCATCAGTTCCATCATGAATGATATCAACGTTTCCATCATGCAGGAGGTTCGATTGATGCAGCCAAAATGAGCTGAACAAAATAAATGATAAAAAGATTATTTGGTGCTTTTAAAAATTTGACAGCTGTCACATTAATTAGGTTCAATATTAATTGAAATTAGCTTGGCTTAAAATCTGTATAAAAAGGACCACACTGACGCGTAACAAATAATGTTTGATAATGTTTGAAGTGGTTTTAAACACTTTAGAATTAAGAAAAGTGAACAAAAACGTATAAAACATATTATATTACGAATGTTTGAAGTGATAAGTTAAAAAAATTGTAGTTGCAAACAAGTGGAAACATTTAAATAGAGTTTAAAACAAATAGTGTTTGTTGATGTTTGAAGTCGTAAGAACATTTTTATGAAAGCTTTTGTTATTTAAAAAACAAATCATAAATAAAATATAATGTTTGAGAGTGTTTGGTATGATTTTAGAACTAGTGTTTGTTGATGTTTGATGTCGTAAGAACATTTTTATGAAAGCTTTAATTATATAAAAAATTAATGATAAAAATGTTTGAGTGACTTCAGTTAAATAAATAGTGTTTGCTAATGTTCAATGATGTTTGATGTTGTTTAATGTGGTATTAAATATGATCGCATTAAGACAAATTTAAAATCTATAACAAATTATTTTTGAAAAAATGTTTGACTGTGTTTGAAAAAGTTTCAAAGGCGCACAAATATGTTTGATGGTATCAGAGAAGTTTTCAAAATTACGCTAAGCTTTTGACGTTGAAAAAAAATTACATATAGTATTTGATAATGTTTGTTGATGTTTGGTTTTGTTTCAAAAAGCTTGAAAGACTATCTTAATTTTATGGCATTGAGATAAATATAGATAATATACAAAAATAATGTTTAAAGATGTTTGAATCAATTACAAAGAATGAAAATGAAGATGATTTAAAGGCGTATGAATTACGTTATCATAGATACAAATATGAAAACTAATAGAAAATATTTGACGATATTTGACGATGTTTGAAAATGTTTCAAAGCAATACAAAAAAAAAATCGTACAAAGCATATTTATGTTTAAAAACTATAAAAATATTGATTTGCTAATGTTTAAAGTGATTATAAAGTGTATAATAAATATAACAAAATACTTAAAACAAATTTAATATAAAACCAAAATATTCATTTTTTAGCATGAGGCTTAAAATAGAAAGAAAAGTTAGTTGTAATAACCAAAACCTTTTGATTTTAATTAAATGTCCGTCATTTTTTAAATTGGCATTCAGTTTCTATATCAACTAATATTATGGACACAAACCAAATAGTATTATATTTCTTATAGACAATACGAAACCTATTAGGGCATTTTTAGCATTTACAAGAACCAAATATGTTAATTGGCACAACAAATGGAACATTTAATTGCTTTATTTCAAAAATGGCATTTTTTAAGTGTTTGATAATTTTTGTAAAATTCATTCTGTTTATTTTACATTCATTAAATATATTAAAATATTTCAGGAAAAGTACTTATGAGCAATACAAATGCTTTCAAGTAAAATAGTTCAAGAGCACAATTATAATTGCATATGTTTTTCAGAAAAAATTGCATAATATTTTGTATTTCTACAGAATATTCGACTCGTAACGAAAGGACAAAAATTGCAACGAAATCAAATGAAAGATGAGTTTATTATTTGCGAATTGTGAAATGCTAGTACAAAATCACTTTGTTTTATTCATCAGCATGATTGCATTTGTAAAATGCAATGATTTCTATTACTTTTATTATTCTTTCTTTTTATTCGGTTCAATCAGAATTCGGTCAGGCAAAAAGTGAGTGCAAGACAGACCACTTGAATTTTACAAAATAACAGCAATGGCTGCAGGCATCATCATCATGTTACATTTAAATTTTTGCTATTTTTCAATTTACTACTTCGTTTTGGCAGCCATCAACCGCAAGTATTATTCTTGAGAAAATTGCAAAATTGAGAGAAATTTATGAAATGAAAATATGTTTGCAATTTACAATATTGTGTTGGGGTTTTATTTTTGTCCAAAGACAAAATGATTTCATAACATTTTAATAACTATTTTCAATTTTAGTAAACAAAAAAAAAAACAGAAAATGTATAAGAAAAAAACTTTAATTAAAAGCTGTGACTTTAAGCAGCGGTTGCCTGAAAGTTGGCTATGTTTTATATGCCTTTCAAATATCCTCACTAAAAGTATGCAATGTTTTTGTAATTAAAATTTTAATTTTAATTTTAAATTTAAAATTAAAATTAAAATTAAAATTAAAATTAAAATTAAAATTAAAATTAAAATTAAAATTAAAATTAAAATTAAAATTAAAATTAAAATTAAAATTAAAATTAAAATTAAAATTAAAATTAAAATTAAAATTAAAATTAAAATTAAAATTAAAATTAAAATTAAAATTAAAATTAAAATTAAAATTAAAATTAAAATTAAAATTAAAATTAAAATTAAAATTAAAATTAAAATTAAAATTAAAATTAAAATTAAAATTAAAATTAAAATTAAAATTAAAATTAAAATTAAAATTAAAATTAAAATTAAAATTAAAATTAAAATTAAAATTAAAATTAAAATTAAAATTAAAATTAAAATTAAAATTAAAATTAAAATTAAAATTAAAATTAAAATTAAAATTAAAATTAAAATTAAAATTAAAATTAAAATTAAAATTAAAATTAAAATTAAAATTAAAATTAAAATTAAAATTAAAATTAAAATTAAAATTAAAATTAAAATTAAAATTAAAATTAAAATTAAAATTAAAATTAAAATTAAAATTAAAATTAAAATTAAAATTAAAATTAAAATTAAAATTAAAATTAAAATTAAAATTAAAATTAAAATTAAAATTAAAATTAAAATTAAAATTAAAATTAAAATTAAAATTAAAATTAAAATTAAAATTAAAATTAAAATTAAAATTAAAATTAAAATTAAAATTAAAATTAAAATTAAAATTAAAATTAAAATTAAAATTAAAATTAAAATTAAAATTAAAATTAAAATTAAAATTAAAATTAAAATTAAAATTAAAATTAAAATTAAAATTAAAATTAAAATTAAAATTAAAATTAAAATTAAAATTAAAATTAAAATTAAAATTAAAATTAAAATTAAAATTAAAATTAAAATTAAAATTAAAATTAAAATTAAAATTAAAATTAAAATTAAAATTAAAATTAAAATTAAAATTAAAATTAAAATTAAAATTAAAATTAAAATTAAAATTAAAATTAAAATTAAAATTAAAATTAAAATTAAAATTAAAATTAAAATTAAAATTAAAATTAAAATTAAAATTAAAATTAAAATTAAAATTAAAATTAAAATTAAAATTAAAATTAAAATTAAAATTAAAATTAAAATTAAAATTAAAATTAAAATTAAAATTAAAATTAAAATTAAAATTAAAATTAAAATTAAAATTAAAATTAAAATTAAAATTAAAATTAAAATTAAAATTAAAATTAAAATTAAAATTAAAATTAAAATTAAAATTAAAATTAAAATTAAAATTAAAATTAAAATTAAAATTAAAATTAAAATTAAAATTAAAATTAAAATTAAAATTAAAATTAAAATTAAAATTAAAATTAAAATTAAAATTAAAATTAAAATTAAAATTAAAATTAAAATTAAAATTAAAATTAAAATTAAAATTAAAATTAAAATTAAAATTAAAATTAAAATTAAAATTAAAATTAAAATTAAAATTAAAATTAAAATTAAAATTAAAATTAAAATTAAAATTAAAATTAAAATTAAAATTAAAATTAAAATTAAAATTAAAATTAAAATTAAAATTAAAATTAAAATTAAAATTAAAATTAAAATTAAAATTAAAATTAAAATTAAAATTAAAATTAAAATTAAAATTAAAATTAAAATTAAAATTAAAATTAAAATTAAAATTAAAATTAAAATTAAAATTAAAATTAAAATTAAAATTAAAATTAAAATTAAAATTAAAATTAAAATTAAAATTAAAATTAAAATTAAAATTAAAATTAAAATTAAAATTAAAATTAAAATTAAAATTAAAATTAAAATTAAAATTAAAATTAAAATTAAAATTAAAATTAAAATTAAAATTAAAATTAAAATTAAAATTAAAATTAAAATTAAAATTAAAATTAAAATTAAAATTAAAATTAAAATTAAAATTAAAATTAAAATTAAAATTAAAATTAAAATTAAAATTAAAATTAAAATTAAAATTAAAATTAAAATTAAAATTAAAATTAAAATTAAAATTAAAATTAAAATTAAAATTAAAATTAAAATTAAAATTAAAATTAAAATTAAAATTAAAATTAAAATTAAAATTAAAATTAAAATTAAAATTAAAATTAAAATTAAAATTAAAATTAAAATTAAAATTAAAATTAAAATTAAAATTAAAATTAAAATTAAAATTAAAATTAAAATTAAAATTAAAATTAAAATTAAAATTAAAATTAAAATTAAAATTAAAATTAAAATTAAAATTAAAATTAAAATTAAAATTAAAATTAAAATTAAAATTAAAATTAAAATTAAAATTAAAATTAAAATTAAAATTAAAATTAAAATTAAAATTAAAATTAAAATTAAAATTAAAATTAAAATTAAAATTAAAATTAAAATTAAAATTAAAATTAAAATTAAAATTAAAATTAAAATTAAAATTAAAATTAAAATTAAAATTAAAATTAAAATTAAAATTAAAATTAAAATTAAAATTAAAATTAAAATTAAAATTAAAATTAAAATTAAAATTAAAATTAAAATTAAAATTAAAATTAAAATTAAAATTAAAATTAAAATTAAAATTAAAATTAAAATTAAAATTAAAATTAAAATTAAAATTAAAATTAAAATTAAAATTAAAATTAAAATTAAAATTAAAATTAAAATTAAAATTAAAATTAAAATTAAAATTAAAATTAAAATTAAAATTAAAATTAAAATTAAAATTAAAATTAAAATTAAAATTAAAATTAAAATTAAAATTAAAATTAAAATTAAAATTAAAATTAAAATTAAAATTAAAATTAAAATTAAAATTAAAATTAAAATTAAAATTAAAATTAAAATTAAAATTAAAATTAAAATTAAAATTAAAATTAAAATTAAAATTAAAATTAAAATTAAAATTAAAATTAAAATTAAAATTAAAATTAAAATTAAAATTAAAATTAAAATTAAAATTAAAATTAAAATTAAAATTAAAATTAAAATTAAAATTAAAATTAAAATTAAAATTAAAATTAAAATTAAAATTAAAATTAAAATTAAAATTAAAATTAAAATTAAAATTAAAATTAAAATTAAAATTAAAATTAAAATTAAAATTAAAATTAAAATTAAAATTAAAATTAAAATTAAAATTAAAATTAAAATTAAAATTAAAATTAAAATTAAAATTAAAATTAAAATTAAAATTAAAATTAAAATTAAAATTAAAATTAAAATTAAAATTAAAATTAAAATTAAAATTAAAATTAAAATTAAAATTAAAATTAAAATTAAAATTAAAATTAAAATTAAAATTAAAATTAAAATTAAAATTAAAATTAAAATTAAAATTAAAATTAAAATTAAAATTAAAATTAAAATTAAAATTAAAATTAAAATTAAAATTAAAATTAAAATTAAAATTAAAATTAAAATTAAAATTAAAATTAAAATTAAAATTAAAATTAAAATTAAAATTAAAATTAAAATTAAAATTAAAATTAAAATTAAAATTAAAATTAAAATTAAAATTAAAATTAAAATTAAAATTAAAATTAAAATTAAAATTAAAATTAAAATTAAAATTAAAATTAAAATTAAAATTAAAATTAAAATTAAAATTAAAATTAAAATTAAAATTAAAATTAAAATTAAAATTAAAATTAAAATTAAAATTAAAATTAAAATTAAAATTAAAATTAAAATTAAAATTAAAATTAAAATTAAAATTAAAATTAAAATTAAAATTAAAATTAAAATTAAAATTAAAATTAAAATTAAAATTAAAATTAAAATTAAAATTAAAATTAAAATTAAAATTAAAATTAAAATTAAAATTAAAATTAAAATTAAAATTAAAATTAAAATTAAAATTAAAATTAAAATTAAAATTAAAATTAAAATTAAAATTAAAATTAAAATTAAAATTAAAATTAAAATTAAAATTAAAATTAAAATTAAAATTAAAATTAAAATTAAAATTAAAATTAAAATTAAAATTAAAATTAAAATTAAAATTAAAATTAAAATTAAAATTAAAATTAAAATTAAAATTAAAATTAAAATTAAAATTAAAATTAAAATTAAAATTAAAATTAAAATTAAAATTAAAATTAAAATTAAAATTAAAATTAAAATTAAAATTAAAATTAAAATTAAAATTAAAATTAAAATTAAAATTAAAATTAAAATTAAAATTAAAATTAAAATTAAAATTAAAATTAAAATTAAAATTAAAATTAAAATTAAAATTAAAATTAAAATTAAAATTAAAATTAAAATTAAAATTAAAATTAAAATTAAAATTAAAATTAAAATTAAAATTAAAATTAAAATTAAAATTAAAATTAAAATTAAAATTAAAATTAAAATTAAAATTAAAATTAAAATTAAAATTAAAATTAAAATTAAAATTAAAATTAAAATTAAAATTAAAATTAAAATTAAAATTAAAATTAAAATTAAAATTAAAATTAAAATTAAAATTAAAATTAAAATTAAAATTAAAATTAAAATTAAAATTAAAATTAAAATTAAAATTAAAATTAAAATTAAAATTAAAATTAAAATTAAAATTAAAATTAAAATTAAAATTAAAATTAAAATTGAAATTAAAATTAATATTAAAAATTATAAGAAAACAATAAAACAATACAGTCTACAAAGAAAGGACTGGAAAATTAATAACAAAAATAATAAAGTGAAAATGTCTATGTAATCAAACAGCAAAATCACAAAAATTGCAATTGATTTTGTTACCCACTGTACGAGTATTATGCATTTATAACAATGGCATGAAATTGAAAATTCCTCAAGGCAAAAGGGTCTTTTTTTTGTGTCTACTTGAATACAGCAGATACATAGACGATATAGTATTCGGTAGACGATGAGATGAAACTCTTTTCAATTTTTTAATGGATTTTTTTTTAGTTGTTTGCACTCTTCAATTTGAAACCAATGCAGGCATAAAATTCCTACACATGCATATAATTCAATGAATGAATGAATGAAAGGTTGTGTGAAGAGTGAATCGTATATAACATAAAGTGAACCCTTAGCTTATTTCTTGCGTCGGTCTGTCTGTCTTGGCTCCTTTTTTATTGCCGCACATGTTTAAATGGTTCACAGGTTCTTTTAGCTGACTTTAGCTGCTTTTTTTTTATTGATATCCATGTCTGCAGATAATTAAATCGGCCCTCTGTTGGCGGCTCACATAAATATCAACAAAAAAAAAAAGAAATATACAAAAAAACAGAACAGAAACCAATAATAACAACAGGCTTGCGATTACTTTTGAGCTCCCCAACTTCAACACCTTGAACAAAGGCGTTGAGCAATCGCATGTGGAGGGTTCTTCAGTGAACTCACTCTGAGTGCCGGCTCAGTGGTTTATTGGCGGTGTAGTAGGTAACTCCTGAGAGGGACTTAATGGGTATTGTGAGTAGAAGGTGATGTTGTGTGGGCAGAATATGGCAAGAGCAATGATTGTGAGTTTGGCGCTGAGAAGTTAGTGTTGTAAGAAACGAGGCCGTAAGTAACGAGGTCCTGAGTAACGAGTTCCAATTTAAGAAAGCAACGAATTGGAGTTGAGAGGAAGTAATTTAAATTTATAATGCCATGTATGAAACTGCAAACCGATAGATTTAGTAGTGCAAAATTCTATCTGGACTGAGACACTCAACATCTTTCAATCAAAAAATGTTTTCATATCGCACTACCTCTCGGTAAACAATGACAAATCTCCGAGAGTAAAAACCACCCATAAAAAAGCTCTCTTATCAATCATATTTGTAATTATTCTAGTTATATTGACGGTTCCCATACGGATTTTGAATAATGATAACATGGCGGGACCTACAGTTTTATGCCGAGTCCGACCATGATGTTAGAGGAGGACGTTTGCATTACGGCTCATAGTTGACCGCACTTATCATAAACTGACAAAGTAATGAAAGCAAGAGTAATTCCTACGAGAGCAATAAGTGTAGCAATAAAAAATTATGGATTAAGTCACACAAAACTAATCTTTATAACAAATAAGAGTAGTGATGAGCAAAAATGTAAGACTGCTTTTCTAGCAGTTTTTGTCAAGAATGAGATCAACCTTCCGATGCAAGAACAAGACATATGCAAGACATTCCATGCAAGAACATGAACAAAAAGAAGAGATATCAAAGCAAGAACAATACTTGCTCTTGCTCTTGCATTTATTCATCACAAAATACGACACAAATCTGAATAATTTAGAAGAATGTGCGATCAACGAATGTAAAAGTCAATATGAATGAGACTGGTTCAAATGTCACAAATTTAAGAGCATATTCGAGAGTAATGAGTACGAAAGTCACAAATGAACAATGCTTTTAGATAAACATAGAGAAAATTTATAAATACAAGACAAATAAATACAAAATCAATGACGATATACGAGAGCAATGAACACACATATTTGGTCATACAAAAAGACCAAATATGAGAGCTTTAAAAAAACAATTTTAAAGAATTTAAGAGTAATAGATATTAAAGTGATGAATACGATACGAATTTAAAGAATTTAAGAGTAATAGATATTGAAGTAATGAATACGATACGAACAGATCTACAGTTCAATGACGATTTTGAATTGTAGGCTTTTTTCAAAGCTGTGTTTTACTCTCGGCTTTTTGCTTTTGCTAGTCGATATAAATGCAACTTATGGATATAGAGCGATGAATATGATAGTAAAGAATTTAAGAGTAATAGATATTAAAGTAATGAATACGATACGAATTTAAAGAATTTAAGAGTAATAGATATTGAAGTAATGAACACGATACGAAGGGAGTTCAATGACGATTTTGAATTGTAGGCTTTTTCAAAGCAGTGTTTTACTCTCGGCTTTTTGCTTTTGACAGTCGATATAAATGCAACTTATGGATATAGAGCGATGAATATGATAGTAATTAATACAGCAGTAATCGGTACGAGTGCAACAAATGCAAAAGTAACCAAATCTAGATATATAAATCTAGTGGTATACGAGAGCAACACAAATGGGAGTAACGTATTTAGATATAACAATGAATTCATAGAAATGAATACAAAATTAATAAAAAAAAATTACAAATACGAAACAAATAAAGAAAATAGAAACCAATTCCTAAATAAGTCATAGGGACGAAACGAATACGAAAGCAGCGAATGCGAATGTAACGAATGTCAGAGTAATAAACATGAAAGTGTTGAATACGAAAGTTGCAAATACGAAAGTAATTAGGAAGTGAGCTAGAAAACAGAAAGCAATCAAAATAGCAAATAGTAACGAATAGTATTGTTACAAAAACGAGTGCGAAACCAAAATGTAGTGATGAATACGAGAGCAATTTATGTAAGAGTAATGAATATATGACTAGGAATGCAAAGTATAGTTGTTTAATGAACACGAAAAGAATTAAAAAAATTTTAAAAACAAATACGAGATATCGAATACAGTACAGCGAGAACAGCGAATACGGAACTTCGTAAATAAGAGTAGAGGATTTCAGAGCAATAAGTGTTCAAATATTGAATACGATTGCAAATACAAAAGTAAATAAGACGAGTCAAAAGGTATATAAGAAATAAAAAAAGAAAGAAAAACACGAATACGAAACCAACAAAAAGTATAGTAACGAATACGGGAGCAATTTATGAAGAGTAATAAATAAACATATATAAATACTTATGCATATGAGAAAATCAAATACAATCGTAAGAAAGACAAAGAATAGTTTAACAAAATAAACGAATACAAGAATAAAGAACACAAGAGCTACGAATCAAAGAGTTAGGCATTTGAGAGTAATTAACACAGACGAAAATAATACGTTAATTGTAAATGCAAAACTTAATAATAAGTATATAGTATAGTTTATAGTATAGTTTATAGCATATTTTATAGTATAGTTTATAGTATAGTTTATAGTATAGTTTATAGTATAGTTTATAGAATAGTTTATAGTATAGTTTATAGTATAGTTTATAGTACAGTTTATAGTATAGTTTTCAGTATATTTTATAGTATAGTTTATAGTATAGTTTATAGTATAGTTAATGGTATAGTTTATAGTATAGTTTATAGTATAGTTTATAGTATAGTTTATAGTATAGTTAATAGTATAGTTTATAGTATAGTTTATAGTATAGTGTATAGTATAGTTTATAGTATAGTTTATAGTATACTTTATAGGATAATTTATTGTATACTTTATAGGATAGTTTATTGTATAGTTTATAATATATAGTATAGTTTATAGTACAGTTTATAGTATAGTTTATAGTATAGTTTAAAGTATAGTTTATAGTATAGTTCATAGTATAGTATATAGTATAGTTTATAGTATAATTTATAGTATAGTTTATAGTATAGGTTATGGTATAAATTATAGTATAGTGTATAGTATAGTTAATGGTATAGTTTATAGTATAGTTTAAAGTATAGTTTATAGTATAGTTTATAGTATGGTTTATAATATATAGTATAGGTTATAGTAGAGTTTATAGTATAGTTTATAGTATAATTTATAGTGTAGTTTATAGTATAGTTTATAGTGTATAGTATAGTTAATGGTATATTTTATAGTAGAGTTTATAGTATAGTTTATAGTAAAGTTTATAGTATGGTTTATAGTATAGTTTATAGTATAGTTTATTGTATAGTTTATAATATTTAGTATAGTTTATAGTACGGTTTATAGTATTATTTATAGTTCATATTATAGTATAGTTTATAATATAGTTTATAGTATAGTTTATAGTATAGTTTCTAGTTTTGTTTATAGTATAGTTTATAGTATAGTGTATAGTTTATAGTTTAGTTTATAGTACAGTTTATAGTATAGTTTATGGAATAGTTTATAGTATAGTTAATAGTATATTTTATAGTATAGTTTATAGTATAGTTTATAGTATAGTTTATAGTATAGTTTATAGTATAGTTTATAGTATAGTTTATTGTATAGTTTATAATATATAGTATAGTTTATAGTAGAGTTTATAGTATAGTTTATAGTATAATTTATAGTATAGTTTATAGTATAGTTTATAGTGTATAGTATAGTTTATAGTATAGTTTTTAGTACAGTTTATAGTATAGTTTATAGTATAATTTATAGTATAGTTTATAGTACAGTTTATAGTACAGTTTATGGAATAGTTTACAGTATAGTTTATAGTATAGTTTATAGTATAGTTTATAGTATAGTTTATAGTATAGTTTATAGCATAGTTTATAGTATAGTTTATAGTATAGTTTATTGTATAGTTTATAATATATAGTATAGTTTATAGTACGGTTTATATTATTATTTATAGTTCATATTATAGTATAGTTTATAATATAGTTTATAGCATAGTTTATAGTATAGTTTATAGTATAGTTTATTGTATAGTTTATAATATATAGTATAGTTTATAGTACGGTTTATAGTATTATTTATAGTTCATATTATAGTATAGTTTATAATATAGTTTATAGTATAGTTTATAGTATAGTTTCTAGTTTTGTTTATAGTATAGTTTATAGTATAGTGTATAGTTTATAGTTTAGTTTATAGTACAGTTTATAGTATAGTTTATGGAATAGTTTATAGTATAGTTAATAGTATATTTTATAGTATAGTTTATAGTATAGTTTATAGTATAGTTTATAGTATAGTTTATAGTATAGTTTATAGTATAGTTTATAGTATAGTTTATAGTATAGTTTATAGTTTATAGTATAGTTTATAGTATAGTTTATAGTATAGTTTATAGTATAGTTTATAGTATAGTTTATAGTATAGTTTATAGTATAGTTTATAGTATAGTTTATAGTATAGTTTATAGTATAGTTTGTAGTATAGTTTATAGTATAGTTTATAGTATAGTTTATAGTATAGTTTATAGTATAGTTTATAGTATAGTTTATAGTATAGTTTATAATAGTAGAATATCGTCAAAATCCGAATACGAAATCAATATTATAATAGAAATATAGTCAAGGTTATTTTAAATCTAATTATAATTTAATTTTTTAATAAAAAAAAAAAAAACGACAAAAATTAAAAAACTTTTTTACTACTGATTACCAACTTTAATATCCACAACACTTGTTACCCATATGTCGTTGTTGACATTAACTGGAAATGTCATAAATGACATGCGTGTGTTCTATGCAAGACAGACAGAATGACGAAAAAAAAAACGCATTAAAATTCCGCATCGCACGCAATGCAAGTGCTGCCATATTTTTTGCATTTTTTGCTCTTCTCCTACTATTCTACTTTATTATGTAATTTTGAATTTTTTTACTAGTTTTTGTGAGACCATAAAAAGCATATTATGTCATTGTAATTGTCAAGCAGTACGTGCAAAAGGTGTTTTTTTTTCTGAGAGATGGCATAATAACTATTAAAGATTTATTATAAGGCAGAAGATTGCTTTTTTGTGAAATAAAAAATATTTTATATTATTTTGAATGCATTATTAAATAACATGGGTTTCATTATTTTTTCTCCTACATTTTTTTTTCTTTGCCTTATTTTAAATGATTTATGCGAAAAGGAAACTGCAAAACTTTCACACATTAAGTTGACAGGCGGCGCTGACTTAGTCTCAAATTTATTACAGGCTTAAGGCTTATAAAATAACAGAGGTATCGACAAATATTTTGTCACTTACTTTGGAAGGACGCATCAAAGTTTTGTAGGCCTTGCGATGTTGCTTTGTTACAATATTGCTTTAGAAAAGTTCTATCTAAGTTGATTCAATAAATCAGCAAAGTGTTAAGTAGTGCTTATGGGAAAAAAAAGCTTATTGAAGACATGACGGGCAAAGTTTATTAATAAAAAAACTCAAACCAAAAAAAAAGTACATAAATCGTAGAGTCGAAGATAAGAAAAATAGGCAGAGTTTGTCTGTGTTTTATGTTATCAACAATTGACAGATGTTATCAACAGCTGTAATATTAACAAGTTTTTTTTTGATTATTGTACTTAATGATTTGCTATGTATTTTTTAAGAGCGAAATTACTAAGATTCACCTTAATAGAAAAATATGTAATTTTCATTTTATTCGCAACAATTAACCATAATCAACTTCATTCTTTAGGCATCATCCTCACCAACCCTATCAACATCCAGCAACATACGATAACTGGTATTATTACCAAGTATCATCACGGCTATTTACATTTAACACATGATGCCGTAAAACGTTTAAACTTGACCCTCCACACACAGCGTATAAAATATGCACACGGCAAACAATTTTCAATTAACCTGCAGCCGTTTCTGTATTTTTCCCATTTTTCTTTTTCATTTTTTTTATTTTAGTTCGTTGTTTGTTTTCATATCTTTCAATTACAACTTTGCACTTTTGCCTCAATGTTGCAGCCACTCGTTGTGCGACGCACAAACAGTTGACCTCTAATGACCCATAACGCAAGTTGAGCTGCAGAGGTTACACCGGCGGAGGCTGCACACGTTTTGGAACCTCAAACAAGTGAGGTTCAAAAATCTATGGAGAAGAGCTGCATTCGCTTCAGGTATCACTTTGCACAATACGTTGTAATTGATTGCTTGGTCAGCGACCGTTGTTTGTTGCAAACAAGGCTGGCAACATTTTTCAAAAAAAAAAAACAAACAAAGAAAGATAAACTAAACAAGTGTCCAACAATTGCAAGTGGCTCCATGCATAAGTTAAGCGATTTGCTGGCAGCAGTTGCAGCAGGGCTGCAAGGCTTGTGGCAAGTTCAACTTGAAGTTGTCATTAAATGAAAAATTGATGCTGCAAACAATGTGAGGAAATTAAGAGAAATGCAAAAGACACATGTTGCAGATGAAACTGTTATTTTATTTTGGGTGAATATTTTAATTTTAAGTAAAAAAAAAAATTAAATTTAGTGAAAAATTTCATTTTTAGTAAAAAATTTAATTTTGAGTACAAAAATTTAAATTTTATTGAAAAATATAATTTTGAATGAAAAATATAATTTTGAGTGAAAAATATTATTTTGAGTGAAAAATATTATTTTGAGTGAAAAATATAATTTTGAGTGAAAAATATTATTTTGAGTGAAAAATATAAATTTTGTGCAAATTTATAATTTTTAGTGAAAATTTTAATTTTGAGTAAAAAAATTTTAATTTTGATTGAAAAATATAATTATGAGTGAAAAATATAATTTTAAGTGAAAAATATAATTATGAGTGAAAAATATAATTTTGAGTGAAAAATATAATTTAGAGTGAAAAATATAATTTTGAGTGAAAAATATAATTTTGAGTGAAAAATATAATTTTGAGTGAAAAATATAATTTTGAGTGAAAAATATAATTTTGAGTGAAAAATTTATATTGTGAGTAAAAAATTTATATTGTGAGTTAAAAATTGAATTTTGCGTAAACATTGAGTGAAAAATATAATTTTGAGTGCAAAATACATTTTTGAGTGAAAAATATAATTTTGAGTGAAAAATATAATTTAGAGTGAAAAATATAATTTTGAGTGAAAAATATAATTTTGAGTGAAAAATATAATTATGAGTGAAAAATATAATTTTGAGTGAAAAATATAATTTTGAGTGAAAAATTTATATTGTGAGTTAAAAATTGAATTTTGCGTGAACATTTTAATTTTGAGTGAAAAATATAATTTTGAGTGAAAAATATAATTTAGAGTGAAAAATATGATTTTAAGTGAAAAATATAATTATGAGTGAAAAATATAATTTTGAGTGAAAAATATAATTTTGAGTGAAAAATTTATATTTTGAGTGAAAAATTAAATTTTGCGCAAAAATTTTAATTTTGAGTAAAAATTTGAATTTTGAATGAAACATTAATTTTGAGTGAAAAATCAATTTTGAGAGAAATTTTTAAATTTGAGTGAAAAATTTAATTTTTAGTCAAAATTTTAATTTTGAGTGAAAATTTTAATTTTGATTGTAAATTTTAAAATGGAATTCAAATTGAATTTTTGAAAAAAAAAAGTATTTTCAGAGAAAAATATTGATTTTGAGTGAAAATTTGAATTTAAGTGAAAAATTAAAATTTCAGTGAAAAATTAAAAATTCAATTTTTAAGTGAAAATTTGTTTTTTTAGTAAAAATTTGAATATTTAGTAAAAAATTATATTTTGGGGAAAAATTGAATTTTTAGTAAAAACTTGAATTATTGTCAGACTTTAAATTTTCTACCCTTTCTCATTCTTCATTCAAGACATTTGCTATTCTATCATATACTCCCCGTAAATAACTTCGAACCAAGAAGAGCTAAAAATAAAACAACTGCAAAATGTGTTACATCGTAACACGTGTCAATAATTTCTATAAACCTCCCTTATAAGTAGCATGTTTAACAAAATTTGTATAAAAAGAGACCTTCTAAAAAATAACGAACAAATTTTAACATTATCTATTCAACAACATTATCTATTCCACCTAAAAACTTTTACCCTTCAAGAATGTTCAACGTCGATCAAAAAGTCTATTTTAAAACATACCGCTATTTTTAAATTTATATTTTCTTTGTATATTTTAAGACTATTTCTTCTATCCGTTTTTGTTAGCATATTGCATGGATATATAACGTCGCTACCACCAACGAATGTACAATAGGAAAAAGAAACCCTTTGCAGTCTTACAAATTTAATGCAAATCAATATTTTTACGTGTTACCGATAGCAATCGACAAAATGCGTCATATGGCAAAAAAAATACCTTTTGTCAGAGAAATCATAGGAAGCATAAATTTCGCATAAAAAGATTGGTAAAAAATTCAAAATGTAACAACATCTTCTATACTTTATGCCGGCAAACATATGCGATAAACCAGCAAAATACATGACAAAGAATAAAGAAAGCTATTCAAAAATTTGCATATACAACAGGAAAACATTTTTAAATATAGCTAGTACTAAAGCGAATGGGAAAAGTTCGGAAATTTCGATATGTATTGGATTATTTATATTTAGACAAATTTAAATAACTCGTTTTTTATAATTTTAAATATTTGAGTATGGTGAGTTTGGGAATGATGAGTTTTATAAATGATGAATTTCAGATAAGAAATATTTTTAATATAATAAGATATTTATGCGGATGTGTGGTTGGTTTCAGTGTGGAGAGTTTTGTGTTAATTTTTTAGTTGTGATTTTCAATTAAGACGATTACGATTCATTTTTGAGTGGTGGGTTTCGGTGTGGTGAATGTTATTGGCGTAAATTTAAATGTGGTGAGTTGCTTTATGGTGAGTTGAAGGTTGCGATTTTTAAGGTTAGAAATTTTAAAATGTTGTCTTTTATTGTGATGAGTTTCAGTGTTAGTTTCTTTGTGTTGAACTTTATTGTCGTGAATTTCAGTGTGGTGAGTTTTAAAATGTTGACTTTTTGTATATTGAGTTTTAGTGTTTTTAGTATCCTTGTGGTAAAGTTCATTTTAGTGAATTTTATTCTGGTCAATTAATGTATGGTAAGTATCTGGTCAGTTTTATGTGTTGCAATTTTCAGTTTGGTAAGGTTTAACTTGGTGAGTTTTAAGATGTTGAATTTATTGTGATGAGTTTCAATTTCAGTGAGGTAAATTTCAGTATGGTGAATTTCTTTATGGTCAATTTAAATGTGATGAATTGCTTTATGGTGAGTTTGAAATTTGAAATTATAAGGCGATGAGTTTTAAAATGTTGACTTTTAGTTTGGTGAGTTTCAACGTTGTTAGTTTGCTTGTGGTAAAGTTCATTGTGGTGAATTTTATTCTGGTTAATTAATATGTGGTGAGTATCACTGTGATGAGTGTCTTATGTGTCAAATTTTAGTTTGGTGAGTTTTAAGAAGATAAATTTATTGTAATGAGTTTCGGTGTGGTAAATTTAAGTATGGTTAATTTCTTAATGGTAAATTTAAATGTGGTGAGTTGGTTAATGGTGAGTTTGAAATTTGTGAGTTATAAGGCGATGAGTTTTAAAATGTTGACTTTTGTGGTGAGTTTCAGTGTTGTTAGTTTCCTTGTGGTAAAGTTAATTGTGGTGAATTTTATTGTGATCAATTACTGTGTGGTGAGTATCTCTATGGTGAGTTTTTTGTGTTGCAATTTTCAGTTTGGTACTTTTTAACATGGTGAGTTTTAAGATGTTGAATTTAATGTACTGATATTTTCAGTGTGGTAAATTTTGAGTTAAGTGAATTTTGTTGTGGTAAATTTTAGTATGGTGAATCTCAGTATGGTGAATCTTAGTATGTTGAATTTCAGTTATGAATTATGTTCGGTTTCCGTGTTGTAGTGTGGTGATTTTATATTAGTTAGTTTTATTAATGTGGTTAGTTTAAGTTAGAATAGTTTATTTTATTGAGGTGAGTTTTATTGAACTGAGTTCTGTCGTGAGTACTATGCGCTTAATTTCACTATGGTGAGTTTAGATGTTGTGATTTTCGTGAGGAGAGTTTTACGGAGGTAAGTATTATTGAATTTAGTTTTAGAGTAGTGTTGGATTGATGTTTCTTGCTATTGTAACTATAATGTGGTGAATTAAGTGTGTTGAGTTTTAAAGTACATTTTTTTGCGATATGTTCTGGAATATGTGTTGGAGTATTTTTTTTCCTAGCACAACATACCAGTATCTAATGGGAAGTTTTTAAAAACTGTTCCTAACTTGTATTTATCAGCAGTATATTATAAAAATGTAAATTCTCCGAGAACATGAGGGGTTTCAAGACTACTAAATTTAGTAATTTGTGAGGGAAATCTGTTTTAAGAAAGTCGAAGGTTTGTTTTCATAATGAGACATATAACTTTTAATATTCAAGTCATGAATGGAACATTTTAAATATAGTCGCTGGGAAAGAATGGATGGAGAATGGTTTGAGTGAGATTTTGAGTGAAAAACAAATAAATGGAATGGAAAATGTAATGAAGAATGGAGGGTTTGATTGAAAAACCAAGTTACCAACTAAAATTCTGAATATTAGTTAAACACATTACTTAGTTTTAGCTACCTTAGAATGTAAAACTAAAAGAAAATAATTCGTGTGTAGTTTCAAAAATTCTAGGGACATAACTTCTGAACTTGATAATTTCGTAGTTGTTTTTTATTTATTCTATTGAACTGTCACTGGCATTTTTGACTTTTTTGTTATAAGGGTGTTATTTTAACTTATCAGTAAATGATATAATAGGCTTTAAATTGTATTCAGTTTTTAACATTTTTCGACATGGAAATATTACTATAATAATGAAAAGGTATAAAAGCACTTACCCTTTTCAATACCAGCATTGAATATAAGTTTATTTTACCTGAAATTAAAAAAAAATACATTTTAATAATTTTTATAACAAAATATAACTGTTATGATTATAACACAATAATAAAGATTTTTTTTTCAAGGAAAAAAGTTTCCATATTTTAAGAAAAATTTAACTTGACGATATTTCAAGGAACTTTTTAATAATAATAAGAAACTGTTTTCTTGCTGAAGCAATATTAAAAACTCCGTTGTAGAGGTAAAACTCAGCTCTGGATTCGTAAAAATGATTGATTGATATTAATCCTTTAAATGACATTACAATTTTTTAAATTTATCACATTTTTTTAATAATATTAACTAAAAAAACTAAAAAGAAAACGTCTTAACCATATATAAAACTCGAAATTTAGAGAACTAATTGTAATTGCAATAAATGACAGAAACATCAACCTAATAATATTCACAGCATAATAACTATATGCAAAACATATGAAAACCATGATAATCATGAGGTCTACAATAAAATTAAAGCAACAAAAAAATAAAAAAATAGCTACACGTATCAAATACAGTTGCCGCAAATGTTGGATTTTCTGTGGCATGTGTGAGTTACACCGGAAGTGATTTGCATTGCCACCGACTACAGCCAGCAACATTACAACAACTAAAGCCAGCCGTAGCAAGCAAAACATAATGCGATTTAGAATTTTAATTAAAACATGTGTTGGCATAATTATTTAACATAAATTCAGAAAATTTAATTAAATTCAAATAAAATGAAACCAGGTATTTTACAAAAGTACCAAAAAGTACTTGAAGGCACTTTGGCAAGGATGCATGATGTATATCTATCTGTTGGCAGCAACAACAACAACAACAAAAAGACAGTAACAACAAAGACGACAGCAACACCAAAACGTGGCAAGAATATGAACTAAATTAGATTTCAATCTGCATACGCAAGCAAGAACACAGACACAAGAATGTCAGGGCAGAATTCTTTTCAAGCACTTTTTTTTCTTATTATCAAGCACCTTTTTTTTCTTATTTTCAAGAACTTTTTTTCTTTATTTCAAGTACACTTATAAAAGGTATAAAAATATATACATGACTGGACTGTTGTTGATTTTGTATAAAAGCTGTTTTCAATTAGAAAAAAATTCAAAAAATAAAAAGAAAAATATGTAGAATGAGGTGCTACTTGAAGCAATAGGAAAATATACAAAAAATAGCAGACTTTTGCCAAAAGATAAAGTAAGAAAACAGCATGACACCGAAAAAAAGGTAGTATATATTGTAGACAATAAATTTGCGTAATACAGCTGAAATTGTGTCGATGATGAAAGGTCAAACATACTACAAAACCACAGAGGGGCAGATAGATATCTGTTGAAAAAAAGGTAGCTGATTACCGTAATGACCACAGATGTACAAAGTAATGAAAGGTAACAAAGTTCAATAGTGAGAATGTGGTAAAGGTTGTAGAAGTTGATGATGATAAAGATGTCAAAGATTGGGAAAAACTGAAAAATTGTATGAAGAAAATCAAAATACTCAGAATAGCAACATGTAAAACTGATAAATGGGGGATATGTATTAAATAAAAAATGATAAAACCTACAAATAAGCAACTGTAACAAGCAGGCTATATGTTTCAAGTCAGAGAAATGTAAAAGTTGAATTTTGAAATGTGTTTCAACTGTGGCTAAATGTTGCCCAGAGCAACAGACTGTGGTCAGTATGATGTTGTCTAACGATGTACTTTGGAAATATTGCTGTGTTGATGTTGCTGGTGTAAAATGGGAAAATGGTAAATGGAAAAATACAGATACAGATAAAGCTTATAAGAACGAGAATGCTGATGGTAATGTTCTTAAAGGTACCTATGTGTTTAGATAGTTCCGAAAGTGGTGATAAGCACACATTTCAGTAAAGCAAAACACTGAAAGTCGATACTATTTTAAAATTGCTGTTGGATGGTAGAATTCGAAATGGTAAAGAGTCCTAAGAGGCAGCTTATGTAATGACAGAATGATGGAATTGGCATGTTTAAAGAAAACTGTAAAGTGGTTGAAAATATTTTTAAGAACAACTTTTTCAATAAAAATTTAAGTTTTCATTAAAAACTCAATTTATTACTATAAATTCAATTTTTTACTAAAAATTCACTTTTTCACTAATATTAAATTATTCATCTTAAATTCAATTTTTCACTAAAAATTCAATTTTTCACTAAAATTTTAATTTATTACATAAAATTCAATTTTTCACTATAATGCAATATTTCATCTAAAATTCAATTTTTCACTAAAAATTCAGTTTTTTCACTAAAAATTCAAATTTTCACTAATATTCAAATTTTCACTAAAAATTCAATTTATCATTAAAAATGCAATTTTTCACTATTAATTGAAATTTTCACTAAAAATTCATTTTTGCACTAAAAATTGATTTTTCTCAAAAAAAAAAACAATTTTTCACTATAAATTCAATTTTTCACTAAAAATTCAATTTTTCACTATAAATTTTATTTTTCACTAAAAATTCAATTTTTCACTAAAAATTCAATTTTTCACTAAAAATTCAATTTTTCACTAAAAATTCAATTTTTCACTAAAAATTCAATTTTTCACTAAAAATTCAATTTTTCACTTAAAATTCAATTTTTCACTAAAAATTCAATTTTTCACTAAAAATTCAATTTTTCACTAAAAATTCAATTTTTCACTAAAAATTCAATTTTTCACTAAAAATTCAATTTTTCACTAAAAATTCAATTTTTCACTAAAAATTCAATTTTTCACTAAAAATTCAATTTTTCACTAAAAATTCAATTTTTCACTAAAAATTCAAATTTTCACTAAAAATTCAATTTTTCACTATAAATTCAATTTTTCACTAAAAATTCAAATTTTCACTATAAATTCAATTTTTCACTAAAAATTCAATTTTTAACTAAAAATTCAATATTTCACTAAAAATTCAATTTTTCACTAAAAATTCAGTTTTTCACTAAAAATTCAATTTTTCACTAAAAAAAATTCAATTTTCCACTAAAAATTCAATTCTTCACTAAAAATTCAATTTTTAACTAAAAATTCAAATTTTCACTAAAATTCAATTTTTCACTAAAAATTCAATTTTTCACTAAAAATTCAAATTTTAACAATAAATTCATATTTTCCCTAAAATCCAATTTTTCACTAAAAATTATATTTTTCACTAAAAAAATTCAAATTTTACTAAAAATTCAAATTTGACTAAAAATTCAAATTTTACTATAAATTCAAATTTTACTAAAAATTCAAATTTTACTAAAAATTCAAATTTTACTAAAAATTCAAATTTTACTAAAAATTCAAAATTTCAACTAAAAATTCAATTTTTCTCTAAATTTTCTTCTAAAAATGAAATTATTTATTAAAAAATAAAATTTTCATTAATTTTAAAATTTCAATTAAAAATACAATTTTTCACTTAAATTTAAAAAAGTTGTGATTTTTTGAACCTTTTGTATTTAAAAAAAAAAAAACTGTTTAATAAATTCATATATAAATCATAGATATGAAATATATTGTAGTAAAATATTGTAGCTGCATTCAATAACGCCTCACGAATTGCCAACATCCGGCATTGAGATCTACTTCCTCATTTACACAGGCGGCATTGGCAGGATGCCAGCGGCAGCCAACCGGCTTGACGCCATAAATTATGCTACATTCTTCGGTGTAATACTTGCTATTCATTCTTATGTTCTTCCACCAGATATCAGCTGCTTTATATTTTTGGCGTTGCCATAAAATACGACATTGCTGCATATACAGAAAATTGATTCGCGCAATCAAAAATGAGAAGAAAAAAAAATCGTTTTCACCATTTTATGCTGTTTATATCGTTGCCGTTTATATCGTTGTTATTGTTGTTGCTGTTAAAAAGTTTAGCGTTATACACCTCATAAAATTTCAACACAATACGGCGGGTTTTACTATAGGTTCAAATCCCATAAAACCAAAATAAAAAAGGAATCATAATTTTTTTTTTCTTTTAATTCAAAATGTTACGGAATTTCATTTTTAAATTCGCCAAACTTAGGAAAATATTTTCATTTTTACCAGTTTTATGAAAATCATCCAGATTTAAAAAAAAAGTATCCCTTTCCCCATACCTTCCCAGAATTTGTCCATCCCAGAGTTAGTATTTTTGTTTTATTTGTAAAATCTTTGGATTATTAAAATGTCATAGGAAAATAGATTTTAATTTTTTGTGTTTATTTTTTAATGAGGTATTCAGAATTTCAGATTTTTTATATTCCGTAAATCTTTAAAATCCCAATAATGCCTTTGGATTAAAACCCTTCAAGGGGTAGCATCTGCAGCTACTAAAAGTGCCAATACGTAAAACAAGCTATGCATGGTTGTTGTGAATCTATTAAATAGACAAAAAAAAACCCGAAATTGATTGAATTTTAACAACTTTATGCTGGCAACACGGCACCCTCTGGCGGCAAGCCGTGAGTTGGAGTGGGATGTGTGTGGTGTAGCAAACAAATTGGCAACAAATGTGTTTCGATTGCCAAATAACTTTGCAAATGTTGTTTTTGTTGTTATAAATTTTGTTGTTGTTTTTTTATATTTAAGAAAATCGCAAATAAGGGCAACATTGAAAAAAAACTATAAAAATTGTTATATTTTATATTTAAAGTTCAATAAAGCGAATGAAAAATCAAAAAGTTTAAAAGTAGCATGCATGCTGAATATACAAAAACTGTAAGTGGCAACGCCAAACAGAAAGTTTTATGCTCTTTTGCTATCAATTGCTTTTATGCAAAAACATATTTATAGCTATAATTCAAAAGGCAAACTGAAAACTGCGCCAACAGTTGGCAACACTTTTGCGTAATGCGTTGTTTTTTTAGTTGTTTCTTTTTTTTTTTTGGCACGCTTAAGCTGCTACTCGTCGAACTTTCAATTGCAAAAGTTTTACCCATTTTAATGGGCGCTGACAGCGACAAGCATATTATTGCTTTTTAAGGACTTTAAGCATAATGGTTACAAATCTACAATTGGTACAATTAATTGGAGTCAAATTAAAGTTGGGGTGATAAATTTTATTTTAGTGTTGAAATAATTTTTAACTCAAATTTGAATTTTAAGTAAAAAAAAAAAATCAAAATGAAATTTTTAGTAAAAATTTCAATTTTTAGTAAAAAAAAAAAAAAAAAGTTCAATTTTTAGTGAAAAATTGAATTTTTAGTGACAAATTGAATTTTGAGTGACAAATTGAATTTTTAGTGAAAAATTGAATTTTTAGTGAAAAATTGAATTTTTAGTGAAAAATTGAATTTTTAGTGAAAAATTGAATTTTTAGTGAAAAATTGAATTTTTAGTGAAAAATTGAATTTTTAGTGAAAAATTGAATTTTTAGTGAAAAATTGAATTTTTTTTTAGTAAAAATTGAATTTTTAGTGAAAATTAATTTTGAGTGAAAATTTAATTTTTGAGTGACAAATTGAATTTTGAGTGAAAAATTGAGTTTTTAGTGAAAAATTTAATTTATAGTGAAAATGTTAAGATGAGTGAAAATTTTAATTTTGAGTGAAAATTTTTGAGTGAAAATTTGAATTTTCAGTGATAATTTTAAATTTGAGTGTTTCGAGTGAAAATTTAATATTGAGTCAAAAATTTAATTTTGAGTGAACATTTAAATTTTGAGTGAAACTTTAAAAAATGAGTGAAAATTTAAATTTTAGTGAAATTTTGAGTGAAACTTTAAAAAATGAGTGAAAATTTAAATTTTAGTGAAATTTTAATTTTCAGTGAAAAAGTTAATTTTGAGTGAAAAATTAAATTTTGAGTGAAAATTTTAATTTTTAGGTAAAATTTGAAGTCATAGTGACAAATTGAATTTTGAGTGAAAATTTTACTTCTGAGTGAAAATTTTAATTTAGCAAAAATTAATTTTGAGTGAAAAATGTAATTTTGAGTGAACAATTTAATTTTCAGTGAAAATTTTAATTTTGAGTGAAAAATTTAATTTTCAGTGAAAAATTTAATTTTCAGTGAAAATTATATTTTTGAGTGAAAAATTTAATTTTGAGTGAACATTTTATTTTTTAGTGAAAACTTGAATTATTTGTGAAAATTTAATTTTGAGTGAAAATTTAATTTTGAATGAAAAATTTAATTTTGAGTGAAAATTTTAATTTTTAGTTAAAAATTTAATTTTGAGTGAAAAATTTAATTTTGATTGAAAATTTTAATTTTCAGTGACAATTTGAATGTCGACCGAAAAATCGAATTTTGAGTGTAACATTTAGTGTAACATTTAATTGCAGTGAAAAATTTATTTGGAGTAAAAAATTTAATTTTGAGTGAAAAATTTAATTTTGAGTGAAAATTTTAATTTTTTATTGAAAAATAGAATTTTTATTGAAAAATTTAATTTTGGTGAAAAATTTAATTTTGAGTGCAAAATTTAATTTTGAGTCAACAATTTAATTTTCACTGAAAAATTGAATATTTAGTGAAAATTTGAATTTTTTGTGACAAATTGAATTTTGAGTGAAATTACATTTTTCAATGAAAAATAGAATTTTGAGAGTAAAATTAAATTTTGAGCGGAAAATTGAATTTTGGGTGAAAAATTTAATTTAGAGTCAAAAATTGAATTTTGAGTGAAAATTGGAATTTTTAGTAAAAAATTGAATTTTTGGTGAAACATTGAATTTTGAGTGAAAAATTAATTTTTTAATGAAAAATTGAATTTTTAAGTGAAAATTTGAATTTTTAGTGAAAATTTGAATTTTTAGTGTACAATACTGCAAAATTGAGGGCAAATTATTTAAATAATGCACACCACATCTGTTTAAATTTGCCTCCTGTGTATTAAATGTTGGCAACATTTGCAAAACGTTGCCTGCTTCGCTCATTAGGCCGCAACACGCATTAACTCGCCATTTGTTGCCGAATTCTTTTTATATTTTTATGCCAAAAAAAAATATGAAAATAATTCAGAAAATTAATAAACGTCAGGCATTCACATGGTAAGCCCCACAAAATATGCAGCAATAAATTAAAATATGTTTGGCGCACAAGAAAATCAAAATAAGGCGTTTTGACATTTGTGCTTTTTGCTCTCGTATTGGGTTTTTTTTTCTTTTGCTATTTGGTTGTTTTTGCATTTGGCATATTTTACTTTTCGTGGTTTTGAATGTCAAAATATTAAATGGCGCCCAAAGTTTTTTATTGTTTTTATAATGATTTTTGCATTTGTTGCGGCTGCCATGCGGACGCCATCTGGCTTGAATTAAGGTTTATAGAAAAATTAAATAACAAAAAAAAATCAACTACAAAGGAGCATAATATATATGAAAGGAACTGAAAATATGCAATAAAAATAAAACAAAAATATAATGCTTTGAATATTCATAAAAAGTTATGCCAGGGAAATATGAACTTTTGTTGCCCGCAGTTACTACACTTGAGCAGTTAATTCATTTGTCATAATAAAGAAATTTTGCTAAAGTTGTATTTTATTCGGAGGGGACTTTTTGATGAAATTATTAAAATTTATAAATTCAACAGATCTCAAAGAAAATATTAAATAACCACAAAAATTGTATTTTATTCAACATTTTTTTTTACTTAAATTTTTTTTAATTAAATTTTAAATTTTTCATTAAAAATTAATTACTTCAATATAAATTCATAAAAACCAAATTTCCACAAAAAAAATAATTTTGTACTTAAAATTCAATTTTTAATCAAAATTCAATGTTTCACTAAAAAATTAAAATTTTCACTCTTCAAGTTTTCACTCAAAATTTAATTTTTCACTAAAAAAAAAAATCCAATTTTCATTAAAGATTTCATATTTCACTCAAAATTCAAATTTTCACTCAAAATCCAATTTTTCACTCGATTTTAAATTTTTCTAATTTGACACAAATTTTACTTTTTCACTCAAAATTCAAATTATCACTCTAAATTGATATTTTTTACACAAAGTTAAAAGTTTTACACAAAGTTTCACTAAAAATTCAAATTTTCACTCAAAAATTTAAATTTTCACTCAAAATTCAAATTTTCACTCAAAATTCAAATTTTTACTCAAAATTCAAATTATCACTCAAAATTCAAATTTTTCACTCAAAATTCAATTTTTTCACTCAAAATTCAAAATTTTACTCAAACTTCAATTTCTCACTCAAAACTTAATTTTTCACTCAAAATTCAAATTTTCACTCAAAATTCAAATTCTCACTCAAAATTTAAAATTTTTACTCAAAATTCAAATTTTCACTCAAAATTAAAATTTTCACTCAAAACCCAAAATTTCACTCAAAATTCAAATTTCACTCAAAATTCAATTTTCCACTAAAAATTTAATTTTCATAAAAAAATGAATATATCAAAAAATTCAATTTTTCTCTAAAATAAATTTAATGTCATTTTTTTGTAATTTTTCCTTAAAAAATTCAGTTTTTTTTTTTTCATGTAAAATTTATTTTTTAATTTATATATTTTTTATTTTTTCTCATTTTCGGAAAGAGAATCTCACTTCATGTATGTTTTCATGTGCACATCTGATAATTAGCTGCACTTGCTTGAAGTCACGTTTCACAACCACAAACACGTTAACGTTAATAGCGTCAAAAGGACAGAATTACTAAAACCATGCAGCAGCCGGCAGTCGGGCAGACCGACACGACAGACAGCACACGTTCATTAAAACCAGGCGCACGTGCGCAGCCAAATTCACAGTCACAGCCGCATCTATGGCATCGGCAACTAGAAATTACCACGCGTCACCTTTTAAACCCCAACATCCTCCTTCTCTAATAATAATAATTAGTATTATTAAAACCTTATTAATATCAAGTAATTTTATACATTTGCAAATCGCTGACTTTATCAGTGAGAGGTTGTGTTGCGGGATTAGGTTTCAATTGGTAGGTGGCAATTTTAAAAATAAAAATTTTTGCACTTTTGTCAGCTGCGTCGTCGCCGCCGCGCACGCAAATTAGCAGCAATTAATTTAATTTATTGCCGCATATATTTTATTATGACGATAAAAATGATTATTAGCTAAAAGCAGAACTTTTGTTCATTTGTGAATTGAAACGCCGCCAATGCTGCTTAATTGGCTATGTGAAACCACAAACTGAATTATGTGGTAATTTTATTACCTTTTGAGGCAACTCAAATGGTAGGGTTGAGGGTTTAAATGCTGTTTCGTGACATAGTGGTGTAACGCAATGCCGGGAAATTAAGTCATAAATTTGAAATATATAAAAACTACTTTTTTTATATAAATTTTTTTTATTCACTAAAAATTCAGTTAGTACTCAAAATTTTATTTTTCATTAAAAATTCAACTTATATCATTTTAGGTGAAAATATAAATTATGATTGAAATATCAGTATTTATTAAAAATGTCAATTTTGAATGAAAATATCAATTTTGAGTGAAAATACCAATTTTGAGTGAAAATATCAATTTTGAGTGAAAATATAAATGTTGAGTGAAATTTAAATTAAAATATCAATTTTGAGTGAAAATTTTAATTTTGAGTGAAAATATCAATTTTGAGTGAAAATATCAATTTTGAGTGAAAATATCAATTTTGAGTGAAAATATAAATTTTGAGTGAAAATGTCAATTATGAGTGAAAATATCAATTTTGAGTGAAAATGTCAATTTTGAGTGAAAATATCAATTTTGAGTGAAAATATCAATTTTGAGTGAAAATATCAATTTTGAGTGAAAATATCAATTTTAAGTGAAAATATCAATTTTGAGTGAAAATACCAATTTTGAGTGAAAATGTCAATTTTGAGTGAATTTTAAATTGAAATAGCAACTTTGAGGAAAATTTTAATTTTGAGGAACAAAAATATCAATTTTGAGTGAAAATATAAATTTTGAGTGAAAATATAAATTTTGAGTGAAAATATCAATTTTTAGTGAAAATATTATTTTGGAGTGAAATTTAAGTTAAAAAATCAATGTTGAGTAAAAACATCAATTTTGAGTAAAAAAAATATATTTTGAGTGAAAAAGAATCTATTTTGAGTAAAAATAAAAATGTTGAGTAAAATATTAATTTTGAGTGAAAATATTAATTTTGAGTAAAAATATTAATTTTGAATGAAAATATCAATTTCGAGTGAAAATTTCAATTTTGAGTGAAAATATCAATTTTTAGATAAATTTAAATTAATATATCAATTGCGCGTGAAAATTTTAATTTTGAGTGAAAATATCAATTTTGTGTGAAAATTTTAATTTTGAGTGAAAATATCAATTTTTAGTGATAATATCAATTTGGAGTGAAAATAAAAATTTGAAGTGAAAATATTAATTTTGAGTGAAAAATTAATGTTGGGTGAAAAACTTAATTTTGAGTATAAATTAAAGTTTTGAGTAAAATATTCCTTTAAAGTGAAAACATAAATTATGAGTGAACATTTAATTTAAGGGGAATATTAAATTTTTAGTGTAAATTGTTCGTACAACTTAAATTTTTCGTAAAATTTTGAATTTTTCAAAAATTTAAAAATTTATTAGAAAAATAGTATAAAATATTTATAAATTTATTTAAATAAATTAATTTAATTTGTATGAATTTCCTTATTAAGGAAAGAAGTATTTTTTAAATTAATAATAAAAATACATTTTTAAATAAAACTCTTAAGTATGTAATTTAATACTTTTCTCTATATTTTCAGTGTAACAAATCTGTTTTATTTGATAATTTATGTCACAAACCAAATAAAATTAATTTCTAAATATTTCGTAAATTTTAATCGAAATTTCGCAATAGGCTGTCGTGCAATTTTGTAAACCAAAAAAAATCAATTCCCAATTAGTAAATTTTGCGCTTAAATTAAATTTTCCTCTAAATACGTTGCTAATTTTAATTTCACACATGGGATATTTTTGCACGTATTAACATCAGCAATATTGGCGGCAAATTAAACCCAATGTCAGTTTTATCAACGACAACAACAACAACAATTAACAGCAACAACATAATTAAAATGACATTTTTCATTTTAACATTATGTAAATGCTACATATTAACAGTGAGGGGCTGAATTTTTGTTAATCTGAATTTGCAATTTAATGCACTAAATTTAAATAGCTGTGCTACGTCGTTTAACTATTAAAAAATTATTTAATTTTAATTAAATTAAAACATCTAAATTTTTGAGTTATTGCAAAATATATATATAATTTAAAAAACACACAAAATTTTAATTTTTCATTAAAAATTTAATTTTTCACAAAAAAAAAAAAAAATTATTAAAAAAAAAATCAAATTTCCACTAAAAAATCAATTTTTCATTAATGGTTCAATTTTTCACTGAGAATTCAATTTTTCATAAAAAAAATTCAAATGTTCACTAAAAATTAAATTTTTCATTAAAAATTCAAAATTTCCACTAAAAATTAATTTTATCACTAAAAATTCAATTTTTTACTAAAAATTCAATTTTTCACTAAAAATTCAAATTTTTCACTAAAAATTAATTTTATCACTAAAAATCAATTTTTCACTAAAAATTCAATTTTTCATTGAAAATTCAATTTCTCATAAAAAATTCAAATTTTCACTAAAAATTTAATTTTTCACTAAAAAAAAATCAATTTTTCACTAAAAATTCAACTTTCCACTAAAAATTAAAATTTACACTAAAATTCAATTTTTCACTAAAAATTCAATTTTTCACTAAAAATTCAATTTTTCACTAAAAATTCAATTTTTCACTAAAAATTCAAATTTTCACTAAAAATTCAATTTTTTACTAAAAATTTAATTTTGCACTAAAAATTTAATTTCTCACTAAAATTTCAAATTTCTCACTAAAATTCAAATTTATCACTAAAAATTCATTTTTTCACTAAAATGAAAAATTTCACTAAAAATTCAATTTTACACTAAAAATTCAAATTTTCACTACAAATTCAATTAAGCCCTCAAAAAATCATTTTTTTTTCACTAAAAATTCAATTTTACACTAAAAATTTAATTTTTCACTTCAAATTAAAATTTACACTAAAATTAAATTTTTAACTAAAAATTAAATTTTTCACTAAAAATTCAATTTTTCACTAAAAATTCAATTTTTCACTAAAAATTCAATTTTTCACTAAAAATTCAATTTTTCACTAAAAATTCAATTATTCACTAAAAATTCAATTTTTCACTAAAATTTAAATTTTGCACTAAAAATTTAATTGTTCACTAAAATTTCATATTTCTCACTAAAATTCAAATTTTTCACTAGAAATTCATTTTTTCACTAAAATTAAAAATTTCACTAAAAATTCAATTTTACACTAAAAATTCAAAATTTCACTACAAATTAAATTAAGCTCTAAAAAAACATTTTTTCACTCAAAATTCAATTTTACACTCAAAATTCAATTTTTCACTAAAAATTCAATATTTCACTAAAAATTTAACTTTTCACTACAAATTCAATTTTTCACTAAAAATTCAAATTTTTCACTAAAAATTAATTTTATCACTAAAATTCAATTTTTCACTAAAAATTCAAATTTTCACTAAAAATTTAATTTTTCACTAAAAAAAATTCAGTTTTTCACTAAAAATTCAACTTTACACTAAAAATTAAAATTTTCACTAAAAATTTAATTTTTCATTAAAATGAAATTTTCATTAAAAAAATAAAATGTTCATTAAATTTCTCTATAAATAAAGTAGAACATTTCCGAAATAATCTTTTCTGAAAATCATCACAGAGCCAATTGCAATGAAGTTATTACGCTGCTTGGTGTCTTTAAAAAATATAACAACCACAATAAAAACTGGAAATTACCAACGTTGGCAACACTGGCCACGCACAGTCGGGGGCCACTGTGCCTGTCAAACTGTCTGCGATGGGTGCAACTGTCATTCGTAGTAAAAATCAAAAGCAATAATCGTAAAAATGCAGCCAAGAGCAAACTGCGGCAGGCAACATATGAAGCAGCAACATTAAGCAAAATCATAAATAACAGCAACACATAAAAGTACCAAAAAGAGAAAAAAACAACAACTACAATAATCAGCGCTACAACAAATACTTAATAAATTCGCATAAAAACTTGAGGCGATCTTCAGCGAAAGTTATAAAAATTCATGAGGCCATCGAGCGAGCAATGCGTCCTTGTTGCCAATAAAAGCAGCAGCAACAACCGATGACACAATAATAACAACAAAAACAACAACATTATGATTACTCCTTGGAGAGTAGTTCGGACAACAACAAAAACAACAACTATAACAAAATACCAAAGTTTACAACTCATAACGTGGCACAAAACATAAATAAAGTGATGAAAGGATCTAAGTGTTGATAAAATCAGGCGGGAAGTCGGGAACTTTAGGGTTGGGTTTTTGTTGCTGGAGGACCATATTGAGTTAATGTGGTGAAAGTGTTAAAATTACAACATTGAAGCGTTTCATTAATGGTCACATTGCAATCAATGACTTTCTTAAGGGGTACTTAATAGAAAGAGAAGGTCTTAAAGAGGTTGTGGATAGCGTTAGGAGGTTCTTAAAGAGTTGGTTGGCACGAGTAGGTGATTCTTAAGGCGCTGCTAGTGGTTTTTAAAGAGATGAGGTTTTTAAAGAGATTTTTGAAAGCAATATAGCTTCTAAAGATGTTCTTAAATGGGGTAATGAATCTTGAGAGGCTGTTGGTGAAATGAGGAGGTTCCTAAAGATGGTTAGGGTAGAGGAAAATGTTTCTGAAAACGATATTGGTAAAAAATGAAATTCTTGAAGATATTTTTAAAGCAGAAGAGTTTCCGAAGAGGTTGGCAGGAAGGAAACAGGAGCGTACTGACCGGAAAAAATTTCGAAAATAAAAATGTTCAAAATGAAAATGTCGATAATAATAATACTCAATATCGTAATTAAAATACCCCACAACAAAAATGTCGAAAAACATAATAAAAAATAAATTTAAAAAAAAAATCGAACTATAAATGTGGAAAAAGGAGATTTTTAAAGCACTAAAGTTTCTAAAAAGATTCCTGAGAGGCTGTTGGTGTGGTGGGAAGAGTAGAATGGCGTAGAGTAGATTCTTAAGGGATAATTGCTGAGAGTATGAATTTTTTTAGTATGAAACGCAAAACTTAAAGTGTCAAAAAAAAGGTCGGACAAAAAAAATCCGAAGAAAAACGTTGAATTTCAAAATAGAAAATACCGGAGACAAAATTAAAAAAAGGTCAAAAATATGTCGAAAATGAAAATTTCGGAAAAAAATTCAAAGAAAAATGTTGAAGTTCGAAACTAAAAATACTTTAGAAACGATTAAATAAAATCAAAAGTTTCGGCAAAATAATGAAGCAAAGAAATCAAAAATAAAAATGTCAAAAATTAATATGTTTCAAAACAGAAAATACCGAAGACAACATTTAAAAAAATTCGAAAATATGTCAAAAATAAAAAAGTCAAAAATAAAAATGTCAAAAATAAAAATGTCGAAAATTAAAATGTCGGAAAAAAAATTCAAAGAAAAATGTTGAAGTTCGAAACTAAAATTACTTTAGAAATAGATTAAATAATTTAATTTAGATTAAATAAAATCAAAAGTTTCGACAAAATAATGAATGAAAAAAAATCAAAAAATAAAAATGTTTAAATTAAAATTTCGAATATAAAAATATCGAAAAAACAGAATTTTGAAGTCAATATAAATATAAATCTATAAAAATAAAAATATTCTATATAAAAAAAAGAATTTCTTAAAAGATTCAGCGATATGGAACTGAATGTATTTATATTAAGCACAAATGATATAAATTATTTTAAAGTTATATTTAAAAGATCATCGGAATATAATTTTTTTAAATCAGTTTAATTTTTTGGATCGTTAGAAACTAAAACAAGTCCAATCAGCCCCTGGAAAGGAAGATGTACTTAAAAGGCAATTGCTAAAAGGTTCTATAAAATGAAGAGTTACTCAAGAGTGAAAAAGACTGAAAAATACTTGTAGCATGCATAAGGTTCTTAAACATGTCTTCTTTTACGAATATTCATCAAAAGGGGGAGTTACTAGTCAAGTCGTTGCTCGATAGAGTATATTTTGGCCAAACTTGATGATGCCATAAAATATAAAATTTATGAAGTCATTGATGTGCGATTAAAAACAGTGAAATTTCAATAGCTCGAAACAATGAATAAAATGAATAACGACAAAAGATGCCAAAATTAATGGCAACTGCTTTGGATAATTTGGAATTTCTTAAGTTTATTTCGCTATTAAAATTTGTTGCTTAAATAATTTTGCTGCTAAATTAAATGAATTTTCTAATTAAGTTTATTGCTTAATTAACTTTATTGCTTAATTAACTTTGTTGCATTTTAATTAACAACACATCAAACATTATAACAAGAATTTTGCATTATTTTCAGCATAGTTAGTCGGCGGTTGTTGTTCTCTGTACCGCGAATTTGGCAACGCCAAAAAGGCTTAAAGCATATTTGAGAACTTTGAAAAGTTTTGAATCTCAGCGCATAATTAGCGTGAAAATTTTGGTTCGCTTTGTGGCGTTAAAAATTCAATTTAATTAACTTCATTTCATTGTAGGCGCATAGAAGCAGAGACAGCTTTGATATTTTATTTATGGTAAAATAAATAAATCAAAAAGAGCGTGGTTTTTAGATTTATTATTTTCAGAAAGTTATAAATAAAATAATTATACACTACACTAAAAGTAAAAGGGTATATTCAATTTGGTAGGCCGTTTGTAATACAGAGAAGGAGACATACCGGTATGGAATATCTGCATGACTTGTTTTGTAATAAAAAATTGAATTTAGTGAAAAATTTATTTAAAGTGAATAATTGAACTTTTGGTGAAAAATTGAATTTTTAGTGAAAATTTGAATTTTTAGTGAAAATTTGATTTTTTAGTGAAAATTTGAATTTTTAATGAAAAATTGAATTATTAGTTAAAAATTGCATTATTAGTTAAAAATTGAATTTTTAGTGAAACATTGAATTTTTAGTGAAAAACTAAATTTTGAGTGAAAAATTAAATTTTTAGTGAAAATTTGAATTTTGAGTGAAAAATTTAATTTTTAGTGAAAATTTGAATTTTTAGTGAAAATTTGAATTTTTAGTGAAAATTTGAATTTTTAGTGAAAATTTGAATTTTTAGTGCAAATTTGAATTTAAAGTGCAAATTTGAATTTTTAGTGAAAATTTGAATTTTTAGTGAAAATTTTAATTTTTAGTGAAAATTTGAATATTTAGTGAAATATTGAATTTTTAGTGTAAAATTGAATTTTAGTGAAAAATTGAATTTTAGTGAAAAATTGAATTTTTAGTGAAAAATAGAATTTTAGTGAAAAATTGAATTTTTAGTGAAAAATTGAATTTTTAGTGAAAAATTAAATTTTTAGTGAAAAATTGAATTTTTAATGAAAATTTTAATTTTTAGTGAAAAATTGATTTTTTTTAATTTGAAAATTGAATTTTAAATGAAAAATTTAATTTTTAGTGTATAATTGAATTTCACATGAATTAATATAAAATATAGAAAAATAAAAATTCCATTATTTTTTACAAATTCTTGTATGTCAAATTGATTAGATTTCTCTGCAGCTGATCACAACTTAACAACTGATAAATGGCACAAAATGTAGAGTTATTTTTAGTGCATCTTTTCATTATTTTTACTCTTTTAAATATCATTCTGTTTCACTTATTTTTTATATCTTTTTATAGTTCTTTTTCCATTTTTAGAGCTTATCATGCACAATACCAATTTGTCTCTTTGCCAGTTAATAAGCAGCTATTCATCGATTTCCACCTGTCAGCCAATATAATTTGGCAAAATGTCAAAATCCGCTTAAGATGCCTGACATGTGCACCATTTTGTAAAGCGTACACACAAACACACTCATACGCACTCAAATAGACAGCTAGAATTCGAATTAATACATGAGTATTTATTGGGGGAAAAAAGAAGCTAAGGCAAATGGAAAAAGAAAAGAAAATCTGATTTTACGTTGTACTGGCTTTGATTGCAAATACCAACCAGCCACTTTATTTTGTTATCTACGAATGTCACTTTTATTGGCATTGCAGTAAGACAGTTATTTTTCAAGGTTTCTCCGTAGACATTTCAAGTTCTGGAAGTTCCCCACAGGCAGCTCTAAAGGTTTTCCGTATATATCTAAAGGTGCCACGCACATTTCAAAAGGTGCACTCACACTTCTAGAGCTTACTGCTTATTTTTAAAGGCCCCCACATACTATTTAAAGTACACCCACTTATTTGTGAAGGTTCCCCGCATACTTCTGAGAGGGCCCTGCATATCTGTCAAGCTTTCGTGCATACTTTTCAAGGTTCCCACACTTATTTCAATACGCCGCGCTTACTTGTCTAGCTTTCTTACTTACTTTTCAAGGTTTTGTCAAGTGTTCTTCTTCGCAATTTTATCAGATGCCCTTCATTTAACAGTACCTCCAGCATCACATCACGTCTTCGTCTTCGCATATCGAAATTGAGTCAATTGCAATTTTCAACGAATCGCAATTTTCAACGAAATCGAAGTTAAGCCATTAAATAAATGAGCTTCAAGTAGATTTGAAATCTTCTTGAGAGCTTCGTTCTTTTTGCGACGATAACTGTTAATGTTACGTGCAACATAGCGGCAAACGTAACGGTAACGTGACGCATATTTAAATTTCTGTTCGTTCGTTTGGCAATTTGTACGACTAAACGTTTTATATATTTTATTTTTATTATTTTATTGTTATTTTTATAGGTTTATTGTTATTAGGTATGATTAAACAATTCTGGATATTAGCACGTGTGACTGACTTGGTGTGAAATCTCTTCAAAAAAATGTCCTTTTTCTCAAAAAATACCCTATGAATGTTTTGTAAGTTTCTGCACGAATTCAATGCAATTTCTCAATAAGAGCAGTGACAATGGTATGTTTTGGGAAAAAGGGTAGTTTTTTGTTTTTTTTCTCATTTTCATTCAATGTTTTTTTTTTTTTGGTTTCTTTGAATCACAACATGTATAGAGCCATAAAAATCCTTGCTTATTTATTGAGCTTTATTGTAAAGCTCTAAAATTGCAGATTAAAGAGATTTTCGTGAGCTTATCGGGCAACTGCTGCGTTCAAGTTGCTGCTGTAATTGTAAGCAACAAAAACAACAACAAAGACAACAAAAAAAGGAGACGATAAGTGTGATAAGAGTAAAAAGTGTAGTATCGAAGGATGTGGGATTTACTTTTTTTTCGTTTGTGTTCAGCTGCATTCAGCATTTTGTACGTGAGCGTATATAATACTTTTGCACACAACAATGACGATAACAATTACAACAACAAAAGCAACAACAACAACATAATAATAATAGTAGAGGCTCAATAAAGAAATGGCAATTTGCCAATTATCGCTTCAAATCTCTTTGACAAGAACGTGTGGCATTGAAAGTCATTGATAGGAAATACTTAATTTGCTGTGTTAGCGTTTAAATTTTAGGGTTTTTACGATTTTTTTTCATAATACAGACAATAAATTGAGTTAAATTGTTTTTATTTTCGCAATTTCTTTTATAGCAAGCAAATTCTCTATGAAAAATATAGCCAAAAATTAATAAACCTTGTATTTTAATTGAATTTTATGTTCTAAATGTTCAATTTTTACTTATAATAAGCATTAATAAAAATTTCCCAAAAAAGGGAAATTTTTAAAATTTCCCAAATAAAGAAAATTTTTAAAATTTCATTATTTTTCACATTTTTCATATAGGCAAAGCGTTAAAAGTTTGCAAATATGTAAAATTTTAAGTTTCTAAAAATTTCCCTTTTTGGGAAATTTTTTAAAAAGTTAATAAAATAATTGCTCTTTCGAATAAGTAGTATTCATGTGTTTAAATATGCTTTTTTAAGCATCTATTTCGTAATATACAATACTATTATGGTTTAATATGAAATTTTAGCCAAATATACTTTCATATAGCCAAAGGTCAAAAATGCAAAATTCAAATCTTTAAAAAAATATATTAATTGCATTTTGTGTTATAAATTGCACATTTACTTATAATAAACAATAACAAATATTATTTATATAGATTTTAATATGTTAAATGTGCAATTTTGACAAATATGGAGCAATAAAAAAATTTCACAAAAAAAAGGAACATATTTAGAATTGCATTATTTTGTCATTTTTTTATATAGCCAAGCAAAAAAGATCAAAAACGCAAAATTTAAAATTTTTAAAATTTCCCTTTTGTGGGATTTTTAAAAATCACATAAAAACGTTTGGTTCTTCTTTCAAAACGCTAATTAATCTCAAAAATGTTTTTTAAAATTTCACATTTTTAAAATTACCCATTTTTCAAAATTTCCCTTTTTTGGGAAATTTTTTAAAAAGTCTCCAAAACGTTTGGTTTTTTATTACAAATATATATTTGTGTGAAAATTTAAAATTTTCGGGAACATACTGAAATTTATGCAAAAAATACAATTTTTGAAATCTTTTGTTTAAAAAACGCATAACAAAATTTTTAAACATGGATTATTAAAAAAAAAAAAAAGCGATTCAAAATTTAGCAGTTATCATTTGCCTGCACACCATTATCTATGTAAATTTGTAAATCTATTAAAATTGTATTTTATTTATTTATTTTTTCAAACTCTTTAATATAAATAAATAATAAACAATAGTACTATTCAAAAAAAAATATGTTTTCATTGTAAATCCAATTTTTTAATGTGCCATTTCTCCAAATATTGAGGAAATGGGAAATTGTTACAAAAAAAAAATTAAATTTTTAAATTCTCCCATCATTAGGAAATTTTCTAAATGCCATAAAAAAATTGCCAAATAAGAGAACTTTATGTTTTTTTTGCTAATATAAAAATTTTTCATATAGCAAAAAAATGCTCTGAAGAGTAAAATTTAAAATTTTAAGAAATTTCCCTTTTTTGGGTTTTTTTTCAAAAGTCATAAAAACGTTTAGACTTGCTAAAAAGTATAACTTACACTTAAAAATAAAATTGTATGAAAAAATTAAAAATTTCACTAATGCTTTTTATGCAAAAAAATCGCATCTTAATTAAAAATTTTACGACAAACAAAAAAAATTACTTAAATTGAGCATATTGAAATAAACACATATACTATTCTCCATCATTTTGCATTTGTCAATGTTCTGCATTTCTGCGCATTGACTAAAAAATATTGCCTAACGGCCAGAACATCTATCCGGTCTACATGTCAAGATGCCACAGACAACAAAGCGCAATCGACCAGTGAACAAAACAAAACAAAAAAAAAACATGTGACATTTATTGCTGTCGAAATTTTAGGCCAGGAATCAACGTTACCAACACAAAACAGAAAAAAAAGCAACACAACACAACTGAAATTCAAATGCAAGCCAGAGGCCTTGAAAGTCAAAAATGCAGCAAATGACAACAACAGATAAAAGTACAAAAAGCACACAAAACAGTCGCTCGAATGTGAGCCGAGCAACGAGCGAAAAGAACAGACAACGTTTGACAAATTCGCTGGTATTGCTAAAGCAAAATCAAGAGTCAGAGTTTGCAAATTCGTCACAAAAAAGAAACAAAACAAAAATTGTCAATTTGCAATGAACACGAAGACGTAACATGTAGAACGAACAAAAAATGAGAGTCGTGTTTATTAAAATATAAGACTTGCATAACTACAGTAAATAGTAAAAAAATATATTAAAAATAAAAAAATGTTTGCAATAGTTTCACAAAATTTTAGAAATATCTAAAACATATTAAAAATGATTTATCAAATTTAAATTAGTTTTAAGAAAATCCAATTAAAACTTGGTTTAAACTGAGTTTAAATTTTGGCACATTTTAAAAAGGTCTAAAGTCTTCTAAAGGTTTCTAATCAACTCAACCAAATGTCGTTAAATTTTACAGACAAAAATGTAACTGAAAAACTGCGTTTTAGACGCAGTGCTTTTGCTAACAAAAGTCAAAGATCGTAGAATAACATGACGTATTAGTATCATTTGATGTAATCTATATATGGGGTAAACGGCATTTAATAGATGACGTTTGGCAATACATCACATTTTTTCACTTTTGAAGGAAAAAATGTATTTTCATTAAGTGAAGTCTATACAGATCCTAAAATATTGGACTTATTAACATATCTTTAATTAAAAAATCATTGAAATATTTATTACATTGGAAGAACATATACTATCGGCTATATATAGGCTATGGATTGGGCCTGACACCTCCCATACAACCTGAACTTTGAAATCCATTTAACTCGTCTCTTCCAACGATCATGAAAAAAACATCTCAAATCCAATTTTAAAAAAATATGTAAATTAAAAGTAAAAAAATACAAAGCAAAATAACAAAATCAAAAAAAAAACACAAAATCAATAATAAAAGACATAAAAAGCACACAAAAAAAATTGAAAGATAAAATAAAAACCTAAAATTAAAAAAAACATAAAGTACAAAAAAAAAATTTAAAAAAACAGAAATACGATATCAAAAGAAAAATTAAAGCAGAAACACAAATAAAAATAAAATCAAAAACTTATCCAAAACCAAAAAACATGTACAAAAATTAATATTTAAAGAAAACAAAAAAAATAAAAAAAAAACAAAAAAACTAAAAATCAAAAAAAAAAATTAAAAGAACAAAAACAATAGCTAAAATAAAAACAGAAACACTAAATCAAAATAAAACCTCAAGCCAAAACACATACTGTAAATAAAACACAAAAAAAAAACAACAAGAAAACAATAAAAAATCAAAAACACAAAAACAAAAGCAAAAAAAAAATAAAAATAACAGCTGAAACTCAAAATCAAGTAAAGCTAAAAACACAATAAAAAATTCTAAAACATTTACCCAAAATCAAAAAAATAAACAAACTAAAATTAATACAAAAACCTAAAATGGAAAAAAACCCTACAATTAAAAATAAAACAAAAACCTAAAACAAAAATGTAAAAAAAAAAATCAAAAAATTAAAGCAGAAACACGATAAAGTAAAGGAAAAATGTATGCAAAAACACAAATAATATAAATAAGAGCAAAAGCACAAAAACATATACAAAATATATATTAAAGAAAAAAACAAAATAAAAAATATATATTAAAAAAAAACAAAATAAAAAACAAAAACCTAAAAATCAATAACAAAATATTAAAAGAACAAAAACAATAGCAACAATAAAAGCAGAAACACGAGATCAAAATAAAACCCCAAACCAAAACACATATTAAAAATACAACACAAAAACAAACATAAGTAAAAACAAAAAAATGCAAATACACAAAAACAAAAAAATGCAAATACACAAAAACAAAAGCAAAACACCAAATCAAGTGAAGCAAAATAACAATAAAAATTCTAAAAGATATACCCAAAATCTGAAAAAGAACACAAAAAATCAAAAAAATAAAACAAAAACCTAAATTTAAAAAAAATCAAAAAGAAGCAAAAATCAAAAAAAACAAAAAAAAAATAAAGCAGAAACACAAATTTTAAAAAATAAAAGCAAAGCCAAATATGCAAAATATATCTTACAAAAAAAAAAACAAAATAAAGAACAAAAATCAAAAATAAAATATTAAAAGAACAAAACCAATAGCAAAAATAAAAGCAGCAACACGAAATCAAAATAAAACCTCGAGCCTAAAATCATAAAAAAAAACCAAAGTAAACTCATATAGCAAACTTTTTTTTTTTTTGCTATATGATTTTGAAACCAAAGCATAAATTTGGATAAAACAAATACAAAAATTTAAAATCAAAGAAAAAAAAACCCAAATGCAAAAACTCAAAATAAAGGAAAAACGCTATAAATAAAACATAAAAATAAAAACACAAAATCAAAAGCAACAAAACTAAATTTAAAGAAAAAAAAAACAAAATCTAAAGAAAAAAAAACCAAATCTAACGAAAAAACAAATCTAAAGAAAAAAATTGAAAAGAAAACTCAAAATCCAATACAAATACAAGAAAAATACAAAAACAATAATAAAAAAAATCGAAATGGGAAATAATCTTAAAAATTAAAGCAAAATTTTATATTTAAAAATAAAAACCTTAAATCAAAAAAACAATAAAAACGTAAACTCTAAATTAAGTGGATATAAAAACGTTTCGAGTAATATAAATTAAATTCAACAGTTAAAGTACTAAAACTAAAAGAAAAACAAAAGCCGGCAGAAACAAATGCAAAACCGAAAACAATTAATATTTGGTATCTGAAAAAAAACTAATACAGATTATTTAATTAAATAAATAAAAAATAATCCAATAATATTTTTAAAATATTTTTTTTATTATTTATCTTTAATATAAAACTGTCACTTAATTTGTTTGATTATAAATTAAATGTTTGTTATAATAAATTTAAAATATGAAAAAGAAATTCTTTAAAATAATTATATACCTTTCCTAGTTTAGTTTAGCTTATTAATGGCCTAATAATGTAAAACAAAACGAAGACGAACTCGCCAAAAAAAAAATCAGAAATAGGAGTTACAGCATTTTTAAAATTTTATATTAGACATCTGCACAAATTTATATTAAACCCAATTCAAGACAACCGTAAGCTATGTTTAAAGATCAAATGAATGTCTTGCACTTTTTTTTGATATATTATTTAAATATATTATTTACATTTTTTTTATCGAACAAAATTTTTTTTCAGCGAGTAGTGTCATTTTGTTTTGACTTTCAAGACATTCAATGTCTTGACACTATATGAAGCAAATATTGCAGTGCACTGTACTCGCTGCAGGGACTTTACTATCATAATGTAGATTGCCATTGTAATATGCACTAAATAGTGTACAATGCAGTAGTGCACATTTTGTAGAGGGAACATCATGTACATTTATGCAGATATCTATTATATAAAATGAATGACTGAAGTAAAAAAGTAAAAATTATTTAGCAACGAAACTTATTGATTACGTTATACCATTTTTGAAGTAGAGTACATTGAAATGCACTGCACTCGGTAATGTGTACTCACTGCATTTTAATTTTTTTTTTTTTTTAAGTTTCATTCTTTCTCAAAAAAATGTTGTTGCTATTAAAATACATATATTGAGAAAATAAATAAGTATAAAAAAATCAATTATTTAAATTTTTTTTACTGAACAAAATTTTCTTTCAGCGAGAGTAGTGTCATTTTGTTTTTCCAAGACAATGGATGTTTTGAAAAAAAATGTCTTGGCAGTATGTGAAACAAATATTGCAGTGCAGTGCTGTACTCGCTGAAGAGACTTCAATACTGTAAATTTTCATTGCAAAATGCCAAATAATTCGTTTTATGTTACAAAGCTGTAAACTGAATATATCTTCTAGTGTGCACTGCGACGTATGAGTAACAATTAATTTAGCACCACTTAAAACAATGCTTTTGACGCAACACTACTTCGATTTAATTTGTTATTCTTACAGTCGTGTTATTTCTTCATTGAGGCACATTTTCTATAGCCATGGAACGTTTCAAAACTAAAAAAAAAACTTCGAAACAGCTCACTACCATAAACAAAGTCAATTTCAAATACAAATGAAGCCTATGCAAATTGTATTCTACGCAAATAACTGAAAACAATTCAACTGGCTACACCAAGCACTCACTAGACACACACACAAAATACACGTTGGTGTATGTATTCACGCACGCACGCACGAACATAGACGCATGTCTGCATCACAATACAAATGCATACTACACACACACAGCACACAGCACACACATAGCACGCATGGCCACACACAGACGCATGCATTTCGAATGTGAAAATATTTGCATATTCTGACAAATAATCTTACACAGAGATTTAGGATATGGCAACATTTGGTTGTTGTGTTTGGTTGGAGTTGGTGTAGATGTGGATTTAGATAGAGGTGTGTGTGTGTGTTCGTGTGCATGTGTTAGTCTAAGTGCACGTATATGTCTGAGTGCCACTGATTGTTGTATTTGTTGTTTCTAACAGTTTGAGTGAGTTATGGCATGCGTGATGTTTAGGTGTAGCTGAAAACTTTCGAAGCCACAAAGAAAATATTTTGAAAAAAAAAACAATTTAAAGCATTGAACAGAAAATTGAGATAAGTTAAGAATTTTATTTCTCAAATCAAGAAACTTAAAAATTCAATTATAAATAAAATAATAAAATAATAAAATAATAAAATAATAAAATAATAAAATAATAAAATAATAAAATAATAAAATAATAAAATAATAAAATAATAAAATAATAAAATAATAAAATAATAAAATAATAAAATAATAAAATAATAAAATAATAAAATAATAAAATAATAAAATAATAAAATAATAATAATAAAATAATAAAATAATAAAATAATAAAATAATAAAATAATAAAATAATAAAATAATAAAATAATAAAATAATAAAATAATAAAATAATAAAATAATAAAATAATAAAATAATAAAATAATAAAATAATAAAATAATAAAATAATAAAATAATAAAATAATAAAATAATAAAATAATAAAATAATAAAATAATAAAATAATAAAATAATAAAATAATAAAATAATAAAATAATAAAATAATAAAATAATAAAATAATAAAATAATAAAATAATAAAATAATAAAATAATAAAATAATAAAATAATAAAATAATAAAATAATAAAATAATAAAATAATAAAATAATAAAATAATAAAATAATAAAATAATAAAATAATAAAATAATAAAATAATAAAATAATAAAATAATAAAATAATAAAATAATAAAATAATAAAATAATAAAATAATAAAATAATAAAATAATAAAATAATAAAATAATAAAATAATAAAATAATAAAATAATAAAATAATAAAATAATAAAATAATAAAATAATAAAATAATAAAATAATAAAATAATAAAATAATAAAATAATAAAATAATAAAATAATAAAATAATAAAATAATAAAATAATAAAATAATAAAATAATAAAATAATAAAATAATAAAATAATAAAATAATAAAATAATAAAATAATAAAATAATAAAATAATAAAATAATAAAATAATAAAATAATAAAATAATAAAATAATAAAATAATAAAATAATAAAATAATAAAATAATAAAATAATAAAATAATAAAATAATAAAATAATAAAATAATAAAATAATAAAATAATAAAATAATAAAATAATAAAATAATAAAATAATAAAATAATAAAATAATAAAATAATAAAATAATAAAATAATAAAATAATAAAATAATAAAATAATAAAATAATAAAATAATAAAATAATAAAATAATAAAATAATAAAATAATAAAATAATAAAATAATAAAATAATAAAATAATAAAATAATAAAATAATAAAATAATAAAATAATAAAATAATAAAATAATAAAATAATAAAATAATAAAATAATAAAATAATAAAATAATAAAATAATAAAATAATAAAATAATAAAATAATAAAATAATAAAATAATAAAATAATAAAATAATAAAATAATAAAATAATAAAATAATAAAATAATAAAATAATAAAATAATAAAATAATAAAATAATAAAATAATAAAATAATAAAATAATAAAATAATAAAATAATAAAATAATAAAATAATAAAATAATAAAATAATAAAATAATAAAATAATAAAATAATAAAATAATAAAATAATAAAATAATAAAATAATAAAATAATAAAATAATAAAATAATAAAATAATAAAATAATAAAATAATAAAATAATAAAATAATAAAATAATAAAATAATAAAATAATAAAATAATAAAATAATAAAATAATAAAATAATAAAATAATAAAATAATAAAATAATAAAATAATAAAATAATAAAATAATAAAATAATAAAATAATAAAATAATAAAATAATAAAATAATAAAATAATAAAATAATAAAATAATAAAATAATAAAATAATAAAATAATAAAATAATAAAATAATAAAATAATAAAATAATAAAATAATAAAATAATAAAATAATAAAATAATAAAATAATAAAATAATAAAATAATAAAATAATAAAATAATAAAATAATAAAATAATAAAATAATAAAATAATAAAATAATAAAATAATAAAATAATAAAATAATAAAATAATAAAATAATAAAATAATAAAATAATAAAATAATAAAATAATAAAATAATAAAATAATAAAATAATAAAATAATAAAATAATAAAATAATAAAATAATAAAATAATAAAATAATAAAATAATAAAATAATAAAATAATAAAATAATAAAATAATAAAATAATAAAATAATAAAATAATAAAATAATAAAATAATAAAATAATAAAATAATAAAATAATAAAATAATAAAATAATAAAATAATAAAATAATAAAATAATAAAATAATAAAATAATAAAATAATAAAATAATAAAATAATAAAATAATAAAATAATAAAATAATAAAATAATAAAATAATAAAATAATAAAATAATAAAATAATAAAATAATAAAATAATAAAATAATAAAATAATAAAATAATTTAATAATAAAATAATTAAATAATAAAATAATAAAATAATAAAATAATAAAATAATAAAATAATAAAATAATAAAATAATAAAATAATAAAATAATAAAATAATAAAATAATAAAATAATAAAATAATAAAATAATAAAATAATAAAATAATAAAATAATAAAATAATAAAATAATAAAATAATAAAATAATAAAATAATAAAATAATAAAATAATAAATCAAATATTAAATACACAAACCAATAAAAATAAAAGAAAGAAAATTATGATATTAATTAATATAAAATCCAAAATTCAAATATATTAAAAATGTCCAGTAATTACACAAAAAAATATTCAAACCAATACCAATAGAATGTTTTTCTCTTTTTTTATATTATTTACCAAAAGTCGCCATTGTTATTGATGATATTGTGCAACCTTGCCAAAGCTAGATTCATGGCGCAATAAAAAAATGTTCAAATCCTCTTTTCGAATTTGTTGCTAATTCACCGAATGTTAAGTGCTCAATCCGATAAAATACACACAGTTGAATTGCAATATGATGTTTAAGTGGATTTTCTATTCCCAACACTAAAACGAACACACAAGCAGACAGAGAGTGCGAAAAGACAGACACATTTACATATGTACACTCTTGTACAGTATTGTAAGTGATTTTTTGGTTATTTGTGTGCTTTAATCCTTTGAATTTTTATAGATCGACATGCAACTGTGTTCAGATTTACTCAATTTGTTTGCATTTATTTGATGCATTTCGAATTGTTGAAGGAATTAGTTTGAAGGACTTTTTTTTATTTAGAACATAAACTTCGACTGACTTTTGTAATGGTCAAGAGGCTTTTTATTACAGAGATATAAGTTCAATCAGTTCAAAATAATGTAGATAATTTAAAAGTTCATAATATTTTTCAATTATGTGTTTACAAAAAAAAAATAAAATTCAGTTAAATCCTCGAAAGGAGATCAAATAATTTAGCCAAACAGAAAATTAGCAAATGACAGCAATTTTATTATTAACACAAACAATTTTACTTAAAAATTTAGCAAGTTTTGTTTTGTAATATTACAAAAATTTCCCAAAAAGGGGCATTTTTCAAATTACGAAATTTTACCATGAAATTATAAAATTCAATAAACTAAATCTGTAAATTTAAGAAAATATCCCAAAAAGGGAAATTTTTAAATTAGTCAATTTCATTATAAAAATACATACATACAATAAATAAATTAATAAAGAATTATTTTTATTGTTCTAATAAATTTCCCAACAAGGGAAATTTTATAAAATTTGGTAATTTTAATATTAGAACATAAAATTTGAATGAACTAATTAAAATATCTTAATTTTTAGTGATTTTAAAAATTTCCCAAAAAAGGAATTTTATAGAAATTTAATAATTTGAACTTTAAACACACAATTTTAAAGAATTATTAATTTTTATTGATTTAAAAATATTTCCAAAATGGGAAATTTTATAAAATTTTGTAATTTTAACATTAAAACATAAAACATGAGTGAACTAATAAATATTTATTATTTTTTTGTGTTTTCAAAAATTTTGCAGAAAGGGATATTTTCAGAAATTTTATAGTTTTAACTTTTTAACCAATAAACTTAAAAAAGGATTATTATTTTTTGTAGTTTAAAAAAAATCAGTTTAAGCTTAATTAAAAATGTCATTAATGCAAAAAAATTGTTTCAAATTAAATGGTTTTTTCTGAAACCTAAAAATCTGCCAAGAATTAAAAAAAGTAGTCATAAAAACATGCAAAAAAAAATTCTTGCAGCCCATAAGTAACGCATCGTTGCCTTTTTTTCTAGTTAGGTTATGGCCACTGAACTAACAGAGTTGCCTACTTTTTGTGCAGTGTGCACTGGCGCAACCAAATTGTTTACACATTTGGCAACATTAGCAACTGGATACTTATATGGCGCACAAGGCATGCTTATATGAAAAACTAACTAAAATTTGGGGAGCAGTTTTTTTTTAGTTCTCATTTATAAGAAGGTTAGCTAAAAAAAAAACGGAGACTTGAAGTATGCCAGTGAACTTTGTAGTGTTTTTCTCGAAAAAAAATAACCTTCTTGCATTTCATTTTTGTGTATTTTTCTATTTTTCTATTTTTTTGTACAAAATACCAAAACATGTTTTGCAGAACCTACTAAAACAAATTGCCACTTGAGTTGCGCCTCATACTTCTAACCTAGTTAAGCCCTCAGAGCTTCGAAGTGATTTAGTGTAACGCACAGCGTTACCACCTGCTGCAGTTTGCAGCGGCGGTAGTGCAACGATTGCAACCACACTACAAACACTTTGAATATTGAATATGCATGAGAGTTTACACGTAGAAAACAGCAAATTCAATTTAAGTGGTATTAACAATAGTATATAGTCTTCTTTCAAAGAATTTCTTGTTTTTACAATCCATCTAATAGTATGTTAATTGGAAGATACCATTAATTTAATAGTATCATAATATTAAATTAATATTACCATACTATTAATGTAATAATATCATACTATTAATGTAATAGTATCATACTATTAATTTAATAGTATTATAATATTAATGTAATCGTATAAATGATACTATTACATTAATAGTATGTAGTATTACAATAATATTATATATACTATTAATGTAATAGCACCAAAATAAACTATTGAAAATAATACTATAAATGAAATAGTATAAACTTGTGCTAACAATACCATAAATTCAATATTATAACTAAAATTGTCAAAAATAGTATTTCCTATTAAATTTATAGTATTTCTTTCTCTGTGTCTCTAATAGTAGTACCTAGCAATAGGTGAAAAGCTAATCTGCGTAGATTTTCCACTACGTCTCATTTTGTGTGAGGTCGGATCAAGTCGAGTTGGAGTGTTCCGTATTCTATTCCGGTCGGGTTCAATGGTTAGACGGCTTTTGTGTGTGTGTGTGCGATGCATAGTATATAATGAGCACAAACACATGTCGAAGGTTCAATGGGCTGATTACACTAGTTCGGTTACATGCTCGGGCTGTTTGTGCTCGACTGTCGAGTGAAATGCATTAGTTGGCCAATTTATGGGCCAAGTTAAAGTTGCATTTCAATAGGGCAATAGGCGAAATACAAATCGTTTTATGACGCTAACTTGCATGTGGCTGCAGAATGTTGGTTCTGTGCAAATATATGTCAATTTAGCGTGAGATTTAAAGCCGATTATTGAAGCGATACATATTGACGATATATATTTTGGCAGCAATTTTAATTAAGTTGAGTTATTAGTTTTAAAAATATACACCTTTTATTTAATTATAAAAAAATATCACAGCATTCATTTTTACTCCGTTTCCGAAATTTCGGAATAAAGGTCAGGTGTCGGAGATTATAGAATTAAGTTATAACCTATTGAAAACATTTTTTATTTCTGCATTTTGAAATATAAAACTTGAATATGTGTCGAATGTGTCGTAGGTGTCGAACATGTCGATGTTGTCAAAAGTGTCAACAGTGCCGAAAGAGTCGAAAGTGTCGAAAGTTTCGAAAGTGTCGAAAGGTGAAGAAGTCGAAGGAGTCGAAGGTGTCAAAGGTGTCCAAGATGTCGTAGGTGTCGAAGAAGTCGAAGAAAGTGTCGAAAGTGTTGAAAATGTTGAAAGTGTCGAAAGTGTCGAAAGTGTCCAAAGTTGAAGAAGTTGAAAGAGTTGAAGAAGTCGAAGGAGTCGAAGGAGTCGAAGGAGTCGAAGGAGTCGAAGGAGTCGAAGGAGTCGAAGGAGTCGAAGGAGTCGAAGGAGTCGAAGGAGTCGAAGGAGTCGAAGGAGTCAAAGGAGTCGAAGGAGTCGAAGGAGTCGAAGGAGTCAAAGGAGTCAAAGGAGTCGAAGGAGTCGAAGGAGTCGAAGGAGTCGAAGAAGTCGAAGTAGTCGAAGTAGTCGAAGGAGTCGAAGGAGTCGAAGGAGTCGAAGGAGTCGAAGGAGTCGAAGGAGTCGAAGGAGTCGAAGGAGTCGAAGGAGTCGAAGGAGTCGAAGGAGTCGAAGGAGTCGAAGGAGTCGAAGGAGTCGAAGGAGTCGAAGGAGTCGAAGGAGTCGAAGGAGTCGAAGGAGTCGAAGGAGTCGAAGGAGTCGAAGGAGTCGAAGGAGTCGAAGGAGTCGAAGGAGTCGAAGGAGTCGAAGGAGTCGAAGGAGTCGAAGGAGTCGAAGGAGTCGAAGGAGTCGAAGGAGTCGAAGGAGTCGAAGGACTCGAAGGACTCGAAGGAGTCGAAGGAGTCGAAGGAGTCGAAGGAGTCGAAGGAGTCGAAGGAGTCGAAGGAGTCGAAGGAGTCGAAGGAGTCGAAGGAGTCGAAGGAGTCGAAGGAGTCGAAGGAGTCGAAGGAGTCGAAGGAGTCGAAGGAGTCGAAGGAGTCGAAGGAGTCCAAGGAGTCGAAGGAGTCGAAGGAGTCGAAGGAGTCGAAAGAGTCGAAGGAGTCGAAGGAGTCGAAGGAGTCGAAGGGGTCGAAGGGGTCGAAGAAGTTGAAGAATTTGAAAGTGTCGAAGGTATCGAAAAGGTCGAAGTTGTCGAAAGTTCCGAATGTGTCGAAATGGTCGAAAATGTCGAAGATTTCGAAAGTGTCGCAGGTGTCGAACGTTTCGAAAGTGATGAAAGTGTAGAAAGTGTAGAAAGTGTCGAAAATGTCGAAAGTGTGGATTATGCCGAAAGAGTCGAAAGTGTCGAAAGTGTCGAAAGTGTCGAATGTGTCGAAAGTATCGAAAGTGTCGAATGTGTCGAATGTGTCGAATGTGTCGAATGTGTCGAAAGTGTCGAAAGTGTCGAATGTGCAGAAAGTGTCGAAGGTTTCCAATGTGTGGAAGGTATCGAAATTTCATATAATACAAAAAAATCCACCTATCAATGTGTATATATTTCAATGTAATGTCTATATTATTGCCAATATCAAATTCTTTAAATATAGATTTATTTTAAACACAAAAACTCCTTTTTATTAGCAACCGTTTCAATACTTTAACCCTCTCTAAAAACAGATCATCAGCCAAGTACTTTTAAACAGCATTTCATACCCACCAAATAATGTTGCTGACTCGCGTGACCCTTAACTGCTAGTTAACCCTTATTTTTTTGATATTTCTGCAAGCAACCCTCCATCTCATGAAGGGCTACATGAAAAACAGTAGTATTTTTAGTTTTATTATGTAATTTTCTTGCTATTTTTTTAGAACTTTCAACAGCGCGCATTTAAAGTATTTGTTAGAGAGGAGAAACAACCACTTGAAACAGCAGCCTCAGCAAATTACACTATGTACTATCAGTAGCGAAGCACGTCTTGGTTCTACATTAACTTAACAAGGTTTTTTATCAACACTTAGTACTTTCGTACTTTATTATAGGAAACTTGATTTCCACACACAGTTTTGCAATTTTCCCTTTTATTTTTTATACTTGAGCTACTAATCGATATCCTATCATCTGTTTTATGATAGCACAGGGAAGAATTTTTTAGATATATTTTTTTGTGATTTTTCTTTGCACCCTACTTAAACCCATATTATATACCTTACAAAGTTAGACGCTTTTTCATGTATACAAATTCGCGTTTTATTTTCTTTTATTTTATATTTTCTCATTTCTACTCTTTTGTTTTGAACTCATGTTGCTGGCACAGGTTGCCGGCAACACGGTCTTCCATCCAGTCATGTACTAACGACCTGCGGCACCTTGGGGATCCGCTTGGCAACCATTACCGTGGGGAAGTTTCGCGGCGCAGTCAGCTGCAAGCATTCAAATGCTTTACGCAAACATTTCCACAATGAAAAATGATGCAAATGCGCACAAGAAATTGTTATTGGAAATCCGGGGATAAATGTTATTGTCTAGCGTTGGCAGATGACATGAAAAACTGTAGGGTTTTTATAATTTTAGAGAAATATAAAAAATCTTAACCCATTAAGGGCTATTGGATATAATAATACCCAGAAAATAGTAAATTTTGAAAAAATCAAATAAGTGGTCTCTTGAATATGTTTTTTATGTTGTTTTTTTTTTTAATTTATATATTTTTGGTACGTTATTACTTGTGTATCACTTGATGGCCGTTTTACTGTAGTGGAGGAGGTTAGGCAGGAGACTATGTGAGGCCAAATGAATGTGTACACTTTATGATTATACCAGAATTGCAATAATCTCTTTTCCAAGTATTCTTTGATGTAAATATAGCTTTTATTTTCTCCGTGATGCTGAAAGTCTTACTTCTTTTGTAACAACTGCAGATTGGTAGCACAATATGGAACTGTCCAAAAATTTTCGATTGCTTCTTGGTCTTAAGTTTTTGGTCCACATTTCCTTATTAATCTACAGTATAAACCTCCTGAACAAATTCAAGTCGCACTTTAATTTTTCAAAAAAATAATTTTTAATCTTTTGGTACGGTTTTTCCACCAGTTTACTTCACCACATTATTGTCTGGTATTTTTATATCTTTCACATCTTCAGTTCATCTTTTTTTGATCCTACGAATAAAGGACTCTGAACAATACAGTTCTTCGGTCAATTTTCTCTTTAATTGTTGGGATTTTTCTTGAACAACACCGAAAAAAGAATGTACATCGTATTGATGAATTCCGTTCTTAGACCATGATTCATTGTATTGTAGAACCATTCATAATATTAATGACTAACGACATACATGTTATGAATGAGATCATAAATATGATGAACGCTTGGTAACTGTCGAAAAACCGTTCTTCAATATGATGAATTGTATGTGAAGAATACGTTTTATCATATTCATCAATATGATGATTCAAATTCATTGGATTTAATATTTCGTTCTTCGCTATGCTGTTCGATAGTATGAATAATTTCTTATACATAATGTATTTATTCATCAATATGTCATTTAATGAACGGTTGTATTAATATGATGAATCTGGTAGTTGGTGAAAAAATTCATAATATTTATGAATAAATTCATCATATTGATGATTTTTTTTTTTCTGTGAAGGCACTAATTATCTTTGATTTTTTTCTTGTCACAGGCCCCCGTTTTCTCCCAGAACCTGCTTTCTGTATAATGACCAGGTCATATTTAAACTAATTTATTACTTTGAAATTGTGTTTGGTTCAACCTTTAATTCCCGATCATTTTTTAGTAAGTTCACTGAATGTGATACAGTGAAATATTTAAATTTCATTTTTGTATATCCACTTCGATTGCAATTTTTAAGATTATGGACGAGTCCACTTCTAAGAAGTTATAAATAAAATTTTTGACATTCTTTGACATTCTTTGAATCTTCCTCAGACAAAAAAGTGTGATTTTGTTTGACAAATCATAAAATAAAACAATTTTATTCGAAAAATATGGAAACCATTTATCAGAAAATATGGAAACCATTTTTCAGATAAAAGAAATCCCATGTCATTATAAATACCCAAAAGATTGTCTATCTCAATTTCTAACAAAAGAGTTGCAACAAATCCAACAAGTCGTTAATGGGTTAAATATCAAGGATGACATTGCCAAAGGTGACAACTGCTTGGTATCTATGAAAAAAAAACACAAAGTAGCAAATCTTAAAACTGTTTGCGTGGGAAAGGGTTTAAATATTTAATGGTTAGCAGTTTTTTACACTCGTTTCGCTGTTGAATGACTTGAAAAATTGACTTCATTTGGTGCGACTGTCTTTTTTTTCGTTTTTTGTCATTTTTTGGTGATTTTGCAAAAAGCAAATGATAGAACGTCGTCGTATTGATGAAATGGCATTTTTTATATTTTTGCAATAAATGTGTTTTGCATAAATCGCTTAAAAAACAAAGACTTATGCGCTGCCATAAAAGTGAAAATTACTATTTTTCGTTTTACTTTTGAGAGTTAACTATTATGATTGCTAAGGAACGGTTTTTTATGATTATCGTTTATTATATTTTTGTCAATTGGTTTTTCTTGGAATTCATAGAAATATAAATTTCCCTTACTACGTTTTATAGGGAACGAAAAAATGCGTTCAACAATCAAATATATAAAAAATCAAAATTTGATACTAAAGGGTTTTTCAACAGGGACGGTACAAAAGTAGAGCGACAGGGACAGCAAACGACGCCATATTTCTTGCCGCTTTTTTGACATTTCTCTTCAGTAAGGTTTGACATTTCATGATGGAAAGATATACGAATTAGAATTTCGGTAGTAAATTTTAATAATTTCGACTCGTTGTTGGCTCGTATATCTTTCCATCATGAAATGGCAAACCTTACTGAAGAGAAATGTCAAAGGTTCGGCAAGAAATATGGCGCCGCTTGCTATCCCTGTCGCGCTACTTTGGTAGCGTCCCTGTTGAAAAACCCTTGAAAAAACGTTTGTAGCGCTCTTATTGGAAAACCCGTTACTAAACAATAAAGTTTAGCTTATCAATAAAATTCCGTAAATATTAGCACCCTCGAATTATACGAAAATGATATATGTGATGTCCATAGAAAAAGATTTTTAATCCATTTGGTAGAGTAGTATTATTTATATCATATATATTTAATCTTTAGAAAATAACAATTTCCATTCTTTTGTATAAATTTTCCATCTGATAGTGTTTTTCCTATATATTGTATCAGTTTTAACTTCATCTTTAGACCATACCATTGAATAAAATTCCTGTCACGCCACAGTACCAGACCAATAAAAACCTTTGCAATAAAAGCTTTCAGCATTTCCTAACATCAACTGATTTTATTTTTATTAAATCATGTTTTTTTTTTATTTTTTAGTCAGCTCTTCATTTTTATTACATGTTATTTTTGCTTTAGAGTATAAAGAATTTTATGTTTTCTTTTGCAGGTGATAAAATCGTATTGAATTACAATTCATTACACTGACCAGCACGAAGCAAAGGTGTTCAGTGAAAATTCCCAATACAAACGAATCATTTTTTGCACGTTTTTCACTATTTTTCTGCAAACTCTTCCTCTCTTTCTAAACCCTGCACTTTATGCGTTTCTAGACCAACACAAATTATATTGCTCTCTTTTGCACTTACTTATTTCGTTTTAACTCTCTCTCTCTTTCGCTCTCCCGTGTCTTTCTATCTATTCTCAATGGCTGCTACGTGTAGCTGCAATATATCAATTTTTATTTATTAGAAAAAAGGACTTTCGAGTGCGATTTCAAGGTGTTTAGCTGTGTTTAGTGTGCTTCAGAGAGCTTCTTCAGTGCAGCGGCAGCAGCCAACATCAACACATCAACGCTACCTCACCTGAAGTGTTGCACTGCGCCAGAGTGCAATAGCAGCAGCTGCTTCTGTTGCTACTGCTACTGCTAGCAACTTCGGTGCATTTTGTGTGCAGTTGCAGCAAATGTGGCGCGTGATCTGAATGTTGCTGAGCTGAATATTTATGTTGCGTATAAGAAAAAGTTGCCGCCAACACGTTAGCAATGCATTTTATTAAATCTTTGATGTCATAGTGAAATAGAAAATTACACAAAAATATAATTAAACTCGAAATAAACAATAGTTTAGCATGTAGTACATAATAGGCATTGAAAGAAAAATTTCCCTTTTTTGGGATTTTTTTTTTTATATTTTACAGTAATAAGTATTTTTTGTGATACAATAATTATTTTGAATTTATTAAGCAAAATTTTCATGTTTGCATAAATTTCCCAAAAAGGGAAATTTTTTATTTCTTTGAAAAATTAAAATTATCTCTCTAATATCTAATAATAACGATAATGAAACTAATAATACGTAAAAATTAAAAATTTCCCAAGTGGGAAATTATTTTAATATTGCCAAAATACAAAAATTCTTACTCATTTGTGTCATTTTTTATCCAAAATTCTAACAAAATTGTCTTTTTATAAATGTCCCTAGAAGGAAAATTTTCTTTTTTTGATTATCAGCTAGTTCTTCGACATAATAGAAGATTTGAGTGAAACAAAGATTTGGGAAATTTTTATTTCTTGCAACAAAAATTAGTATTTTCGTATTGCACAGCAATTATTTTAAAGTAACTGAAGAAAACTAGCATTTTTGCATAAATTTCCCAAAAGGGAAATTTTTTTAATTCTTTGAAAAATTATAATTTTCTCTTAATATCTAATAATATCGATAATTAAACTAATAAAACATAAAAATTTAAAATTTAACTTTTGGGAAATTATTTTAAGACTGCCAAAATATAAAATTCTTACCCCTTATGCCATTTTGTATGCAACATTCAAACCTAAAACCATATTTGTGAATTTCCATAGACAACTTTTTTTTCTTTTTTTATTTATTAGCTTGATCTTTGTTAGAATAGTATATTTAAGTAAACAAAAATTAGTTTTACTGAAAAATAAAAATTTCCCACTTTCTAAACGAATCTTACAAATCAACATTTCAAATTTTAACTTAAACTGTAAAATTCTATTATCGCATTAAAGCATTTTTCAATTCAAAATTCTATTATCCCATTAAAGCATTTTTCAACTCAATTAAAATTTAATTAAAAAAACACAATTATTTTTTTATCTTTAGAGTGTTTTATAAAATGTTGTTGCACCTTAACTTCATCAGCTGTTTTATTTATATTTTATCACAAGAAAACAAGAAGATATGCTTCAAAACAAAAACAAAAAATCTGTTATATTGTTGTCTTAATGTAATTGAATTCTTGTGTTGATTTCTTTTGTTTCTTTGCTTTCGAAGTTTTTTTTATTATTTTTATAACATTCATTTTATTTGTCTTTTGTATTCATTGGCATTGTTTTTCATTTATTTTATTTCATTTTCTGTTGGGTTTCATACTACGATGTCAACCAATTTCTTGCGATTTTATCAAGATTGTCTCATGTAACAAACGACTACAATGATAACAAGCAAATTGTAAATAATACATGCTGATGTTTGCTTTCACCATGCTACCATTACTTTGCACTCTTCCTACCTCAACAGATCATACCACAACTATTTCTACCTTAGACAACCCCACCTCAACAACATCTCACCTTTTACTCCCTTTATATCGTTATTTATATAATGCTCTCAAACATCTCTTCAAACTCTTCGTCTGCTCACTCTTCGTCATGGCTAATATTATTTTACAACCTCACAATTGTTCCCAGTTTAAACCAAAGTCCCATCTAACCATTTCCGTCGTATATTCGCACAAATATTTATCTATCAGAATTTTGTACTCTGTACTACGACGTTTTTATCACAACACAATTCTGGTTAAAAAAAAAATTATTTAGTCGCAACGTGTATTTGCACTTTTTTGTCATTGGTTTCTTTATTTCTTTTTGTATTATTTTTATTTTCTTTTATTTTATTTCACTCTTTACAACCAAAGAAAGATATTAAACTAAAGTACTCAGTATTTTTTATTTGTTATTTTGTTATATATTTTTAATTTTTTTTTATTAAAAAATATGTTTTATATTTATTTGCTGTTAAAAGATATTATTTAGTTTAGTAGGAAATATATTTTTTTAAGAGTTTTGTTTTTTAATACTGTCTAATTTCTAATACTGTCTAATTTTACGACATTTCTCAAGTACTATATTTCTTACTCCATCGTTTACTTTATGCTTTTATATACTCCACCATTTTCTTACTTCTTTGATTATTATAGAGTTTATTTTATCGGTAACTCTATCCTTTACTTTTTTCAATATCGTTTACTTTATTTCCTATTCTATCGTTTATACTATCGTTTACTCTATCGTCTACAATATCGCCTACTCTTCTTTTACTCTATCGTTTACTTTATCGTGTATTCTATCGTTTACTCAATCGTTTACAACATCGCATACTCTTCTTATACTCCTATCGTTTAGTCTATAGTTTAGTCCTTCGTTTACTGTATCATTTACTCTATCGTTTAATCTATCGTTTACTATATCGTTTACTATATCGTTTACTATATCGTTTACTCTATCGTTAACTCTTTCTTTTACTCTATTGTTTAGTCTTTCGTTTAGTATATCGTTTACTCTATTTTTGACATTATCGCCTATTCCATTCATTACTCTATCGTTTAGACTATCGTTTACTCTATCGTTTACTTTAACGTTTACTCTATCGTTTACTTTAACGTTTGCTCTATCGTTTACTTTATCGTTTACTGTATCGTTTACTCTATTGCTAATTTTATGGTTTACTCTATCATTTAGTAGATAGTTTTTTCTATCGTTTACTCTATCGTTTACTCTATCGTTTACTCTATCGTTTACTCTATCGTTTACTCTATCGTATACTCTATCATTTACAGTATCGTTTTATTTATCGTTTACTCTATCGTTTACTATATCGTTTAATCTATAGTTTAATCTATCGTTTACTTTATCGATTACTCTATCGTTTACTCTATCGTTTACTCCGTCGTTTACTCTATCGTTTACTCTATCATTTACAGTATCGTTTTCTTTATCGTTTACTCTATCGTTTACTATATCGTTTACTCTATCGTTTACTTTATCGTTTAGTCTATCGTTTACTCTATCGTTTACTCTATCGTTAACTCTATCGTTAACGCTATCGTTTACTCTATCGTTTACTTTATCGTTTACTCTACCGTTTACTATATTGTTTACTCTATTGTTTACTCTATCGTTTACTCTTTCGTATACCCTATCGTTTACTCTATCGTTTACTCTATCGTTTACTCTATCGTTTACCCTATCATTTGCTCTATATTCTACTCTATCGTTTATTTTATAATTTACTAAGTCGTTTACTCTATCGTTTACTTTATCACTTACTTTATCGCCTATTTTATCGCCTACTCTATCGTTTATTTTATCGTTTAATATATCGTTTACTCTATCGTTTACTCTGTGCTTTACTCTATCGTTTATTTTATAGTTCACTAAGTCATTTACTCGATCGTTTACTTTATCGTTTACTCTACCGTTTACTATATTGTTTACTCTATCGTTTACTCTTTCGTATACCCTATCATTTGCTCTATATTTTACTCTATCGTTTATTTTATAGTTTACTAAGTCGTTTACTCTATCGTTTACTTTATCACTTAATTTACCGCCTATTTTGTCGCGTACTCCATCGTTTACTTTATCGCTTACTTTAACGTTTAATTCATCGTTTACTGTGTCGTTTACTGTGTCGTTTACTATATCGTTTACTCTATCGTATACTTTATCGTGTACTTTACTTTATCGTTTACTCTAACGTTTACTCTATCGTTTACTCTATCGTGTACTTTACTTTATCGTGTACTTTACATTATCGTGTACTCTATCGTTTACTTTATCGTTTAGTTCATCACTTACTTTTTCGATTACTCTGATGGGCACTTTAATGTTCTAGCGTTTATATTATAATGTTATTATTATTTAATTTTATTTTTTATTTCTTTATCTCAATTTCACAATATCCTCAAACACGCTGCACGTTTTGTTGTAAAATTTATACATCCTTTTATTAATGTAAACAACCAATATATAAATATTTTTGGGAAAAAATCAAAGAATACACTGTTTTTAATATTTATCAGCCTATAACACATGTATTAGAAACCTTTTCAGTCGTTGTTCTTTTACTTTATGCCCGTATAAATTTCATAAAATGCTTGTAAAATCTGTGGTTAAATTTACATTTTTTTTTTACATGCATTGTTTAGCATAAATTTCTCACATTTCTTTATACAAAAAATATATATGTATAATAAAAATAAAATTGTATATGATTTTTTTTATAGAATTTTGCACGCCTTCATTCTGAGAATTTTTTGCACCCCTGATTAGCATAGAATTTTCACAAACGAAATCATTGCAGAGTTCAGTGACTTCTCGACAATACTGATTACCATAATTTCAATTACCGTGTAAATTTGTGTGTATGTGTGTGTGTGTGTATGTGAATTTTTTTTTTTTTTTTTTGATGTGGCAACCCTACAGAATAATATTTCAAAGCATTGTTGGGTTTTGTTCCATTCTTTTGGAATATTTTAAGCTGCTTTCGAATGCAAATATGGATGAGGAAACAACGTTTTATGTTGACATTTAAATAAAAATAAAAATATAACACGTGGCGAATAAGAAATACATTTTTGTGTTCAAACGAAAATAGTTTTAATTCATGAAATTTTGATTTAGATACTATAATAATAATCAAATTTTGTATAGAAATAAACGCAAATTTTGCTATTGTTTTTTATAAACTAATAAGATCTACAGGTTTTTAGTATTTTGTAATTAAAATTGTATTATAAAAAATTTGATGATGCAAATCCAGCTCGAAGGACCATTTAGCTGAAGTATAAAACTAAATAAAATAGTAAATACTAAAATGTCCTTAAATAGAAAATAACCAAAATAAAAGACGTGATAATTTTCAAATAATTTAGTTACTAAGACTTTTTAAAGTTCTAAAATTATATTTTAAAAAATTATATAATGTAAACCATTTATCATATTTCATATCATATTTTGGTCCTTCGAGCCGAATGCGTGTTATGCTTTAATTTAGAACACGAATCCGGCTCGAAGGACCATTTAACTGATGTATAAAACTCTTTTTTTTTAATTCGTGATCAAAAAAGACAAAATTAGTTTTAATTTTTAAATTTCTTACAATTCCTAAATTTATAAACAACGAAATAAAGCATGAAATGAATTAGGCTCGAAGGACCATTTAGCAAAATTATGAAAATTACAAAAATACTAAATTCTTTAAATACAAAATACCTTAGTGTTTTCAGTGTATTTATTTTGTGAAGTTTTTTAAATTTCTATAATTACTATATATTCAAAAATTTTATTTAGTAAACCACACGTTATGATATATAAAACGAATCCGGCTCGAAGGACCATGTAGCTGAGGTATGAAATTTAATAAAATAATAACTAAAAAAAATAAAACAAAAAACAATATTAGTTTCAATAAATTTAGAGTTCTTAGAAAATACAAAATTGTATAAATAAAATGACACGAAATAAAACATAAAACGTATCCGATTCGAAGGACCATTGGGTTGAAGTATGAAACCTCATATAATATTAAAATACTTTAAACACCAAAGTACGTTATTGCATTCAATGTATTTACATTGTTGAATTCTATGAATTCCTATAATTATATTATAAACAATTGTATAGTGTAAACCAGATAAAATAAAACATAAAACGAACTCGGTTCGAAGGACCATAAGGCTGATGTATAAAACTTAATAAATTTTGTCATAAAGCTTCGAATTAGCTAAATATTGGACGTACGTAAATTTGTCAAAGTATTTGGGGTTTGGCTTTAAAACTTGTGCGGTTGTGACTTTTGTACAAAAACTCAAATGAAAATAGAGCAACCCAAAAAATAAAAATAAAAGTATGTAATATATAGAAAAAAAAATAACCACCAGCCATAGTAAAAGCAAAAAGTCATTGTCATTGTTGACCACAAAAGTGTGGTTAAAAGTGTCGCAACTCGCACTTGAGTGGCTGCAACAAAAACTAAATATTTGTCTGTTTTTGTTTCTATGCTAAATACATGAAATTCTACAAAATCTACTAATGCTACACTGAAAAAAATTATTGAAATTAGTACAACATTTGTGTAATTAATAAAATTATTTAGAAAATGAGTTTTTAGCAGATTGAGATGGGAATATATGAAGCAAAAAACTAAATTAAATTTTATTTTGAAGCATTAAAAAATATAACTAAAATTTTCGTAACAAATTTGCTGTATCAATTAATTTTCTGTTTTAGTATGTAATAGGAAAATGAATGGACAAATACAACTTTTGTAAATACAGCAAACATGATTGTAGTATAAACTACAAGTCTGCGTTCCTTTATTAATATTTATTAAATTTTTTGCTAAAAATACAAATTTCTAGTTAGCTTAATTAATAAATATAATTGAATTTGCAATTATACTCGAATTTATAGAAATTTATATAAACTAGCAAATGATTAAATATTATGTAATACTAGCAAGACATTTTCTGCTATAATTGAAAACAAACAATACTTAATTGTTGACCAGCTACTTTTAATGTTTTTTTGAACTATAAATAAACATAGTAATTGTTTTTGTTATTTTAATTAATGTAAAATAAAACATTCGAAGAAATGTATATTATTTTTTGTATATCTGCAAATTATGTTTTCAATTAAAATTCAAATTTTTACTATAAATTCAATTTTCACTAAAAAAAAAAAAACATGAATTTTTCACATAGAAATAAAATTTTCTTTAAGAATTAAAGTTTTGTAATAAAATTCAATTTGTTACTAAAAATTTATTTTTACACTAAAAATTCAATTTTACACTAAACATTAAAAGGGCATAAAAGGGCAGTTTTTCTCTAAAAATTCAATTTTCACTCAAAATTAAGTTTTTCTCTAAAAATTCAGTTTTCACTCAAAATTCAATTTTCACTCAAAATTCAATTTTGAATGAAAACACATATATATATTTACACTTAAAATTATAAATTTCAGTTCAAATTCTTTACTAAAATTTCTAAATTTTTTCTATATAAAAAATGCGAGCTTAACCTAATTATATATTTAGCAAAAAAAATTGTTGCATATATAATTTATTTTTGGTATTGATAAAATGTGTTCAAACTCATAGCATTTTGTCTGTAATATAAAAGATTTCGTGTCATTCATTGAAAACAAAATATTATTGAATATTCGATATTAAAATGCATTTTTGTAAAAGTAACAAATGTTTTTGCTGTAGACATTAATGATGAAAGAAAGGACTATAATATAGAAGTAAAAATATATAATTATAAAAGAATTCGTGTCATTCATTGAAAACAAAATGTTATTGAATATTCTACATTAAAATGCATTTTTGTAAAAGTAACAAATGTTTTTGCTGTAGGCATTAATGATGAATAAAACGACAAACGCAGTACACTTGAACATTTTATCGATGAAATAAATTTTTGCTATATCAGATAAATAATTTGTAATATATGCCAAGGTATTTTCACTAATTTCATTAGCTTAAAAGCTGAAATACTAAGCTAACAAAATTAATAATATATTTTTATATATTTAGCAACCAATTTGTAATATTTAATAATTTATATGCAATATTAACGAATTTTGATTAATACTATTAAAATTTGTTTGTTATTTAATTACAAAAAATTAATATATTTGGCAAATAGGATTGTTATATTTAATATATTTTTTATTTTTTTTTTTTATTTATTTCCATTATATTTTAGTTTTTTATTATTTTTTTTTTTTTTGATGGCGTTTAATTAAAGTAATTTTCTATTATTTTATCAGAGTTAACAAAATTGTTTGGCCTATTATCAAAAGAATCTATCAAAAAGACTAAGACAATTTGCTTGCTAATCCAGCATATTTAATACACTTAGCAAAATTAGTTTGTTATATAAATCAATGTGTTTGCTGTATTAACAAATCTTATGTTTTCAAAGTTATTTACTATTATTTGCATATTTTTTTCACTGTATTGTTGCCTTCCTTTCTAATTATTGTGTTTTTCGTTATTATACAACAACATTTTGTGCTCTATGCGAAACAAATATCTACCAGACTAAGCATGCTACTCGTTTCGAGTAGAATAAAACCTTGCTATTTATCCGGAAATACATACCGTTGCTAACCTTACAAAGGACGTTGGGAAATACATTTAATACAGACTCCTAAAGATATGCTAAAGTTTTCGCATACGTTATACAAGTGTCGGCCAAACAGACGGACAGACAACAAGCAACAAATACTGCAGAAAAGTGTCTAGTTGAACAGCCAACCTAACCCTATAAAAAGCAAAAAAGCAAAAAAACCCAAAAAAAGGATAAAAGTTTTTGCCTTTAAGCCAAATAAATACAAATAAAAACAGCATAACAGCCACATTTGGCCAGACGTTAACTTGACAATAAGTACGTCTAAAAGTGCGGCTAAGTTGGTCTAGTTGGTCAGTTGACCAAAAGGACGAAAATAAAAATGGTTTACTTTGATTTGAGCTGATATATATAAATTTTGTGGGAATTATTTAAGTCTATTTGTTGGCTTGGCTACGCATGACAAACTTAAACAGATTTGAGATTTTTGTTTTCGGTCTTAGTCTTCTTCTTATTTTCATTATCCACATAGTTCTGGAACTTTTATTAGTCAATAACTAAATATTGTTTGCTTTGTGGTTGTAATAAAGTTTTTTCCAACACTCCTCGAAGTATGTTACATGATACCTTAGGTAAATATTTATACAAAAGTAAGCAAAGTTTTGGCTTTGTTTATTTTATGGTAATACATGAAAGGGTTACCAACAATTTGGATGATATCAGTTTGAAATGCTGTCAGTTGTCAGTTTACGTATTTTTCTTGTTCACTTCGCTTGACGAAGTTTATGGAAAATGACAAAAATTAACAGATAAATTGCTAAAATTTAAAATGTTCACTACAAATTAAAATTTTCACTAAAAATCAAAATTTTCACTAAAAATTCAATTTTACACAAAAAATTTAATATGTCATTTAAAATTCAATTTTTCACTAAAAATTCAATTTTTCATTGAAAATTCAATTTTTCATTAAAAATTCAATTTTTCACTCAAAATTCAATTTTTCACAATAAATTCTATTTTTCATTATATATTCAATTTTGCACTAAAAATTCAATTTTTCACTAAAAATTCAATTTTTCACTAAAAATTCAATTTTTCACGAAAAATTTAATTTTTTACTAAAAATTCAATTTTTCACTGAAAATTCAATTTTGCATTAAAAATTCCATTTTACACTAAAAATTCAATTTTTCACTAAAAATTCAATTTTTCACTAAAAATTCAATTTTTCACTAAAAATTCAATTTTTCACTAAAAATTCAATTTTTTACTAAAAATTCAAATTTTCACTAAAAATTCAATTTTTCACAATAAATTCTATTTTTCATTAAATATTCAATTTTGCACTAAAAATTTAAATTTTTACTAAAAATTCAATTTTTCACTCAAAATTCAATTTTTCACTAAAAATTCAATTTTTCACTCAAAATTCAATTTTTCACTAAAAATTCAAATTTTCACTAAAAATTCAATTTTACATTAAAAATTCAATTTTTCACTAAAAATTCAATTTTCATTAAAAACTTATTTTTTCACTAAAAATTCAATTTTTTACTAAAAATTCAATTTTTCACTAAAAATTCAATTTTTCATTAAAAATTCAATTTTTCACTAAAAATTCATTTTTTCACTAAATATTCAATTTTTCACTTAAAATTCAATTTTTCACTAAAAATTCATTTTTTCACTAAAAATTCAATTTTTCACTAAAAATTCAATTTTTCACTAAAAATTCAATTTTTCACTAAAAATTCAATTTTTTACTAAAAATTCAAATTTTCACTAAAAATTCAATTTTTCACAATAAATTCTATTTTTCATTAAATATTCAATTTTGCACTAAAAATTTAAATTTTTACTAAAAATTCAATTTTTCACTCAAAATTCAATTTTTCACTAAAAATTCAATTTTTCACTCAAAATTCATTTTTTCACTAAATATTCAATTTTTCACTTAAAATTCAATTTTTCACTAAAAATTCAATTTTTCACTAAAAATTCAATTTTTCACTAAAAATTATATTTTTCATTAAATATTCAATTTTGCACTAAAAATTTAATTTTTTACTAAAAATTCAATTTTTCACTAAAAATTCAATTTTTCACTAAAAATTTAATTTTTCACTAAAAATTCAATTTTACACTAAAAATTCAATTTTTCACTAAAAATTCATTTTTTCACTAAAAATTCAATTTTTTTTACTAAAAATTCAATTTTTTTACTAAAAATTCATTTTTTCACTAAAAATTCAATATTTCACTAAAAATTCAATTTTTCACTAAAAATTCAATTTTTCACTAAAAATTCAATTTTTCACTAAAAATTCAATTTTTCACTAAAAATTCAATTTTTCACTAAAAATTCAATTTTTCACTAAAAATTCAATTTTTCACTAAAAATTCAAATTTTCACTAAAAATTCAAATTTTCACTAAAAATTCAAATTTTCACTAAAAATTCAATTTTTCACTAAAAATTCAATTTTTCACTAAAAATTCAATTTTTCACTAAAAATTCAATTTTTCACTAAAAATTCAATTTTTCACTAAAAATTCAATTTTCACTAAAAAATTATTTTTTCACTAAAAATTCAATTTTTCACTAAAAATTCAATTTTTCACTAAAAATAAAATTTTTCACTAAAAATCAATTTTTCACAAAGAACTCAATTTTTAAAAAATGCAAATTTTCACTAAAAATTCAATATTTCACTAAAAATTCAATTTTTTTCTAAAAAAATAAATTTTTCACTAAAAATTATATATTGCACTAAAAATTTAATTTTTCACTAAAAATTCAATTTTTCACTAAAAATTCAATTTTTCACTAAAAATTCAATTTTTCACTAAAAATTCAATTTTTCACTAAAAATTCAATTTTTCACTAAAAATTCAATTTTTCACTAAAAATTCAATTTTTCACTAAAAATTCAATTTTTCACTAAAAATTCAATTTTTCACTAAAAATTCAATTTTTCACTAAAAATTCAATTTTTCACTAAAAATTCAATTTTTCACTAAAAATTCAATTTTTCACTAAAAATTCAATTTTTCACTAAAAATAAAATTTTTCACTAAAAATCAATTTTTCACAAAGAACTCAATTTTTAAAAAATGCAAATTTTCACTAAAAATTCAATATTTCACTAAAAATTCAATTTTTTTCTAAAAAATTAAATTTTTCACTAAAAATTATATATTGCACTAAAAATTTAATTTTGCACTTAAAACCAATTTTACACTAAAAATTCAATTTTTCACTAAAAATTCAATTTTTCACTAAAAATTCAATTTTTCACTAAAAATTCAATTTTTCACTAAAAATTCAATTTTTCACTAAAAATTCAATTTTTCACTAAAAATTCAATTTTTCATTAAAAATTCAATTTTTCACTAAAAATTCAATTTTTCACTAAAAATTCAATTTTTCACTAAAAATTCAATTTTTCACTAAAAATTCAATTTTTCACTAAAAATTCAATTTTTCACTAAAAATTCAATTTTTCACTAAAAATTCAATTTTTCACTAAAAATTCAATTTTTCACTAAAAATTCAATTTTTCACTAAAAATTCAATTTTTCACTAAAAATTCAATTTTTCACTAAAAATTCAATTTTTCACTAAAAATTCAATTTTTCACTAAAAATTCAATTTTTCACTAAAAATTCAATTTTTCACTAAAAATTCAATTTTTCACTAAAAATTCAATTTTTCACTAAAAATTTAATTTTCACTTAATTTTCAATTTTTGAAAAAAAAAAAATCAAATGTTTCACTAAAAATTCAATTTTTCACTATAAATTTAATTTTTGACTATAAATTCGATTTTTCACTAAAAATTCAATTTTCCCTAATAATTAAATTTTTCACTATAAATTAAAATTTTCACTACAAATTAAATTTTTCACTAAACATTAAATTTTTCACTAAAAATTCAATTTTTCACTAAAAATTAAATTTTTAACTAAAATTTAAATTTTTACTAAAAATTAAATTTTTACTAAAAATTCAATTTTTAACTAAAATTTAAATTTTCACTTAATTTTCAATTTTTGAAAAAAAACCAAATGTTTCACCAAAAATTCAATTTTTCACTAAAAATTCAAATTTTCACTATAAATTCAATTTTTCACTGAAAATTCGATTTCTCACTGAAAATACAATTTCTCACTAAAAACTTAAAATCTTATTAAAAATTAAATTTTTCATCAAAATTCAATTTTTTACTATAAATTCAATTATTCACTAAAAACTCAATTTCTCATTAAAAATTAAATTTTACATTAAAAAAATTCAATTTTCACTTAAAATTAAATTTTTCATTTAATATTGACTTTTTGAAAAAAAAATTCAAATTTTCATTAAAATTTGATTTTTCACTAAAAATTCAAATTTTTCACTAAGAATTAAATTTTTTAAAACTCAATTTACATATTTTATGATTTTTACACACGTAAAACACATATGAAACGCATTTGTATTAACAGTGCAAATATATTATAGGCCAAGGCCACTAAGTAGTTTATTTAATCCAGTTTATTAAATCCAGCTAGAAGCATTGTATAAATTGTAAAATAATTTGCTACATAATCGCTCAGAGGCTTCAAATAAAATTCCAAACGCAACATTAATTCTTGGCTCACGGCAAAATTCATTCACCACAAATAAACTATTTTCCGGTACAGCATATTTGAGCAAAATGTTTAGGTGTGGTTGGAGTTGGTGATGGGGGGAAAATATGAAAATGTTGCTGTCAAAGTCTGTCAGAAAAACATTTATTTAATTTATATAAATGTGTATTTTGCGCATAATTAATCAAATGAATTCAGTTACGACGTTTCCAGTTGAATGACAAATCTGTGCGTGTGACCCCGGTGACTGAACAATGAATTAGACAGACAGACCAGATCCAACTATGCAACCAAACAGAATACAAAAAAAAATATTGTAACATTTCAAAAATTAATTCGTAAATAAATTGAGTTATGTAAAGCAACTGAAGGTTAAGACATTTAAAGGTAGAAAAAGACACAGCAATGGTGTGAAGTACCAAACTGAGGTTTTCTTTGTATCCTTGAATTTACCTTTAAATAATTTATCAAACCGATGACATGCTCTTGAACATCTGAAGGTTTTTTCTTAACCTATTAATGCCAATTTGCTGCAATTAGAATATGTTGTAAGTAAATTCAACCTCAATTAGTTTGTGTCGATCATATTTATATCCAAAGGAATTCTGCGTAGTTTCGATAAAATGTTTTTGGGTACATTATTTAAAAAAATAAAAACGTGTTTATTCGTTTTTAAATTAAGTAAAATTTTCATATTATAAATATATTTTCAATGGAGAATTAATACTTAAATACTAGTTGGTCATTAAAGATGAATAAAAAAGGATAAAAATTATAAAAAAAAATTATAAAAAAAAAATTATAAAAAAAATATTATAAAAAAAAAATTATAAAAAAAAAATTATAGAAAAAATTATAAAAAGAAAAAGATTAATTGCAAAATTAATAAATAAGAAATATAGAACCAATAACGAAATTTTTAAAGAATCTAAAACAAGTCAATAATGAATCAAAAGACAAACAAAGAATTAATAAAAAATTAAGAATAAATCAACAAATATTCAATGAAGACTACATGAAGAATGTAAGAACTGCGTCGAATAAAATTGTCCGTTACATATCTTCCCATAATGTGCTATTGCAAGATTCAAATTAAAAAATTTGATCAGAGTAGCTCTGAATTAAATGGCAGAAAATAATTTGTGTCAGTTATAGTCAATACAAAATTTATTTAACGCGAAAATGGCAAACGAAGTCGAAGTGCGAGAAAATATAATTAAAATTTTTCAAAAACAACCTAGTTGGTCTTTTAAAAAAATTGCCAAGGAGGTAGGGGCTAACCCTAAGACCATTTCTCGCGTTATCAACCGCTTTAAGGAAGAACTGAGTATAGATCGGAAGAAAGGTTCTGGTAAAAAAAAAGGCCCACATGATCGTGAAAAGTCGAAGAAGGTTGTGAATATTTTAAAGAAAGATCCAAGCATATCCGGAAGGAAATTGGCGAGAAAGGCGGATTGCTCAGAATCTTTTGTGCGCAGGACTAAGAAAGAAGCTGGGCTGAAGACGTACAAGGTCCAAAAAGTTCCGGATAGAAATGCCGTCAAGAATGAAACCGCAAAACTACGAGCTAAAAAGCTGAACCAAGATTTTTTTAAAAAATTCGATTGCTGCATAATGGACGACGAACCTTATGTTTTAGCGACTTTTCTCAGCTACCTGGGCAGGAATTTTATACAGCCCATTCTCGAGGAACTGTCGCTGAAAAATTCAAATCAAAAAAAATGAAAAAATTCCCAAAGAAATTCCTTGTTTGGCAGGCAATTTGCAGTTGTGGAAAAAGGAGCAGCTCATTCGTGACATCGGGTACAATTAATAGCGAAATATATGTGAAGGAATGCTTGCAAAAGAGATTGCTTCCATTTTTACGCCAACATGTAGTGTCCACATTTTTTTGGCCTGACCTCTATTCATGTCACTATAGCAAAACGGCCTTAGAGTGGATCCAACAAAATGCAGTGATTTTGGTGCCTAGAGAAGCCAATCCACCAAACTGTCTAGAACTCAGGTCGATTGAGAGATACTGGACTTTAGTAAAAAGGGAGATGAAGACAACAAAAAAAGTGGCCAAAGACCTTCAGGACTTTAAAAGAAAGTGGTCTTCAGCAGCTGTGAGGGTGTCGGACACTACCATTACAACATTAATGGAAGGGGTTCCGGAAAAATTAAAACTTTTTATTAAAAAATATTAATTTCTGGTTTTTTATATTTTTTTTAAATCTAAAAATAATTTGCAAAATAAAATATTTTATTCTATAAAAATTCGATTACTAGATTTTTTCATTTTTGTAGCGGACAATTTTATTCGACGCAGTCCTTATAAGGAATAAATAAAGACTCTACAAAAATCAATGAAGAATTATTAAAAATACAATAAGGAATTAAAAAAAAAATCAGTGAAAAATGTATAAAGGCTCAACAAAGAATCATTGTTGAAACAACAAATAATATTTAATAGAATAGTAATAAAATATTAAAACTCATTAAAAAATCAGTGATGAATCAATAAAGAATGAATATAAAAAATAAATTATAATAAATAAAGATTTAATAAAGAACCTACAAATAATCTATAAAAACTTAAAAAATCAATAAAGAATCAAGAAATAATCATTAATGAATCAACAGAGAATTGACAAAGATCCAATATATAATAATTAAACAATCTTTAAAGTATCTTTAAAGAATCAATAAAGGAAATATATAGAACATATAAACTATCGATGAAAAATCAATCGTAAAATTAATTAAGTATTAAAAAAATATATCAATCATAAACTAATGCAGATGAAGACAATGAAGAAAGAATGAAAAAATCATAAGGAATCAAAAAACAATCATACCAAAAATAAATGACAGACTAATATAGAATCAATAAAGAGTCTAAAAAAAATCAATAACAAATCCATAAAGCATCAATTTATATTAAAAAGAATAAAATTTATAAAAAAAAGAAAAAAATAGAATAAAAAGAGAATAAATATCATAAACTATTCTATTAAGGATTAATAATGAATAACAGATCAAAAATCGAATCAATATAAAAGGTCTTTAGAAAATAAATATATAATGAACTAGCTGGACCCGTGCACATATCGTGCAAAGATTTTGTGAATGCAAGGATATGGAGTGATTTTAGTAATATAATGAACATTTTTATTATTTATCTCAGGGACCCATGTTTCCCTGTGGACCTTTTTTATTGGTTTTATTTATTTAGTAACCAAAACAAAAATAATTCCCCGTAAAATTCTTGCCCGTAGAACTCTTTACCGTAGAATTCTTCCCCGTAGAGTTTTTTCTAGTATGATTATTTTAGTGTGGTGATTTTAGTTTGTTGAGTTTCGGTGTGGAGACTTTAGGAGTGGTGAATTTTGTTGTGATGAGTTTCGTTGTGGTAGTATATGGGAGGTGCCACGCCCAGTACATCAATCTCACCGAGATATAGCCTATACTCTGCTCAGACCCAACATACATATTGTGTCAAAATTTTATTCAATTCTGTTTTGACGTCTATTCGGCACATACATACAAACATTCACAAATATATAGTGGATGTTGTGGTGAATTTGGAATTCTATAGGTGGTGCCACTCCTCTTTGTCCAATCTTATTTATTTCTGACTTAGGATACTCCATGGTATTATATCAATGTATTGCAAATTTTCACAAAAATTGTTTCAGCGGTTTGGTAGGAATCTGAAACATACACAATAAATAAAAATAGGCGTAAAAGTAGACGTGGTCAACGAAAACTATATAGTGACCTTATCCTAAGTTTGTAGGATATATATTTCAAATCTTAACGAAACCTGTGCAGAAGATTCATATTTAGTTTTGGTGTGGTTAATTTTGATTTGGTGAGTTTTGGTGTGGTGAGTTTGGTGTGGGGAGTTTGGTGTGGTGAGATTAAGTATAACATCCAAATTTAAAGTATGGTAGAAATCGATGACATCAGGGTTGAGATAAATCGTACTGAATTTTTGGGTTTTATGGGAGGTGCCACTCCCCTTTGCCCAATCTGGTTTATTTATGATTTAGAATACTCCATGGGCTTTATATAGTAATAGTAATGTAAATTTTCAGAAAAATACGTTCAGTAGTTTTGCTATGAATCTGAACTATACACCAAAAATAAAAATAGGCATAAAAATGCGCATGGTCAACGAAAAGTTCATAGTAACCTTCTCCTGGGTATGAAGGATATATTCCAAATTTTAAGGAAATCCGTGCACAAACAAACGGAAAATGATTAATAAAAACAAAAAATCATTATTATAAACATACAACGAGTCAATAAGAAATGAATGAAGAATCAATAAAGAATTAAAAATCAATTTAGAATTTATTAATAAAGAAGAATTCAATAACATATTAAGAATTAATAATCTTTAAAGATTTACTTGGTTTTTATCTATGCAAGTGTTTAAGAATATTTCAATAAAATCAACGAATGTTTAAATTCACATAAAATGAAAATTCAATGTCTACAAAATAAATTGTCCAACCAAGAGTAAAATATTTATTCATCTACTTATTCGTCTACATCAATCATTGAGTTAGTCCGTGCGCCAAGCAAGTTGCGTAAATTGTATTTAATGTATACGTGAGAGCTTTTCATTGTTGAGTAAAATACTTATTAATTAAGAATTTGCATAAATTGTGTTTTTCTTCTACGCGAATGGTTGGTTGGTTGGCTGCAGTGAGCGAAGAAGAAAAAGTGAACTCAACGTTTGAACTTTGGCAGCACTTGGCTGCTGACTTGGCAGCACTCCACTGCTTAATGTGTATTAAATATATTCTGTTCAAACGGAAATGGCTGCCATTTGCAAAAACAATGAGTTGCAGTTGGACTGCAGCAGCGCTGTGCGTTTTTATATAAACATTATGTGAAAACGAAGGAGTACAAAAGCAAATGGTTAAAAATCATGAGAACTAGTTATGAGTAATTGGCAACACTGGCGGCATAATGAGCATGAACTGTACGTCGGCAAAGTGCAACACTATATTATAAAAAATATATTTATTATTTTTAATTTAATTTCACCTAAAAATTTAAATGCTAATGTCTACTTATTGAACAGACAATATAGAATCTATTAAAAAAAAAAATAATAAAACAACAAATTTTCAATAAAGAATCAACAAAAAATTAATGAAGAATTTATGAAGAATTTATAAAGAGTTTATGAAGAATCAATGAAGAAAAAGAAAAATCAAAAATTCAATAAGAAATTTATAAAGAATTAATTGTTGTTAAATCTATTTATAAAATAATGTATAAGAATCAATTATAAATGCAAAATCAATAAAAAAAATATGTATTTTAAAATAACTAAGTTTGAACAACAAACGAAATCTAACATATGAATTGTAAGAATTTTGAAATTCTAAAGAAAAGAAAAAACATAAATGTATATTACAAAAAACTCAACACTCACCCTATGCACAACAATGACCATCACAAAAGCCACATCGGCACCCATTGCACTTCCGTCCGGAAGCAATAACAAACGGTTGAAGTAGCAAAAATACTCTTTTAGCAATGCACTATGCAAAAGTAAAAGCAATAGGCAACAGAAGAAGAAAAAAAAACAACAAACCATTGTCGTCGGCAGTCAAATGAATGAATGCTTGAATGGCAGCTATTTTTTAATTTATTTCAGTTTCTTTGTCCAAATGAATAGTAGAGAGAGAGTAGTTCAAGAAAATCGTTAGGTCAGACAAAATGTTAAAATAATAATAAATTTATTAACTACTATCTTTAGATTTACTTTTTTCGAGATCTGTCTTTTTCTGCTTTGTCATTCCATGTTTTTCTGTGCTGTTTATATTTTTCCTACATTTATCTGCCTTTTTATCTGCCTATATTAGTTCATTTTTTACCTTTTTCTCTCATATTTTGTCTTAAATACGAGTTCTGCTTCTTTGCTTTATTTCTGCAATCATTGCTGTATTCTTTGTTTCTTCTTTTCCTTCTACCATTGCTTTGCTTACCTTTGCTTTCTGTCCTTCTTTCTGTTTATTTTTTTTTATTTTATAGCTGTTTTACTTTTTACTGCTATTTTTTTTTATCATAATTTATTTTTAATAGGAGTCCTGCTTCTTTACTACATCCTTTGCTACATTTTTTGCTTCTGCTTTTTCTTCTACTTTTAGTGTACCTTTATCTGCGTTTTGTACAGCCTCTTTCACTGCGTTTTTCTGTCATATTGTGGCATTAATACGAGCTTTGATTCTTTGCTTTATTTCTGCAATCATTGCTTAATTCTGTATATCTGCTTTTTTTCTAGCATTGCTTTGCTTACCTTAGCATTCTGTCCTTCTTTTTGTTTATATTTTTTCACTGCGTTTTTCTGACATATTGTGGCATTAATACGAGCTCAGATTCTTTGCTTTATTTCTGCAATCATTGCTTAATTCTGTATATCTGCTTTTTTTCTACCATTGCTATGCTTACCTTTGCTTTCTGTCCTTCTTTTTGTTTATTTTTTTTTATTTTATATTTGTTTTACCTTTTTACTGCAATTTTGTGGATCATGTTTTGTTTTTGATATGAGTCCTGATTGCTATAGTTTTGCTTCTGCTTTTTCTTCTACCTTTAGTTTATCATTTTCCTACCTTTATGTGTCTTTTGTACTGCCTCTTTTACTGTATGTTTTACGTATTTCTATCATATTGTGGCAATAATACGAGTCCTGCTTATTTACTTTATTTCTGCAATCATTGCTTCATTCTTTGCTTCTGCTTTTCATTCTACATTTGCTTTGTTTATCGTTGCTTTCTGTTCTTCTTTTTGTTTATTTATTTTGTTATTTTTGGATCATACTTGTTTTACGAGTCCTGCTTCTTTACTGCAGTCTTTGCTACATTTTTCGCTTCTGCTTTTCCTTCTACCTTTTGTTTATCTGTTCCTACCTTTATCTGCCTTTGTTCGACCTCTTTTACCGCATTTTTTTTTTACATTTTCTGACATATTTTTTCATGCCATTTTATGGCTCATACTTTGTCTTTAATACGGTCCTACTTCTTTACTGTATGCCTGCAGCCTTCATCATTTGTTTCTGCTTTTCTTCTACTTTTGATTTCTGTCATTCTTTTAGTATTTTTTTATTTTATTTTATCGACTTCTCTTCCATTTTTGTCTTACAGTATTATTTTTTCTTTATCTTTTCTTGCCTTTGTCTGATGTTTGTATTTCCTGCTTAATTTTTTGCCTTTTTCTGTCCTTGATGACTTACTTTTCTACTGCATTTTTTATCATTTCAACTTTTGTTAGCATTTCTTCACAATTTTGAGTGCCTTTTCTTCTACCTCAGTTCTGCTCTTTCGTATCTTTTTTTGCCACTAATACCGCTCCTGCTTTTTTATACTATTTTCCAGCTTTTTTTACTATTTCATATGTCCTTTATTCGGTATTCTTTTCATTTAATGATCTCTCTTACTGTATTTTCTAATGTAATTTCTTTTTAAATTTTTATATTTCCTTTCCGACTGTATTCATATTATCGTTTGATTTTGTTGCCTTCGTTTCTTCTTTTATTTCTGCCTTTTTTCAACGTTTTTTTCATTTTTCGCATTTTTAATGAAATTCCCAATGTATTTCCTAATGACTTTTTTCAGTCATTTATCTACCTATTATACAACACATTTTTAGTCTATATATTGCTTTTTCTACTACTTTATGTCTGCCGTTGCTTTTGCTTTCTTTTCTACTTATTGTCCTAAAGATATAAGCTGCAAAACTTTTATTCTGCATCTTCTGCCTATTTTTCTAATTTCTGTCTGCCGTTTCAGTTACATTTCTTCTGTTTATTTTCTGCATATTTCTTTTAAATATTCTACCTTTATTCTTCCTTGCTACTGTCATATCATCTGTCTCTTATTCTACATGTGCTTCTACCAATTCTACTGCATGTCGTTCTCGCTTTACTTTCGCATATTCTTCGGTCTTATTTCAACTTTTTCACTGCTTCTTTCCACTTTTTCTATTTCTGACTTTCCCCTTATCATATTATCTGTCATTTATAATTTCTTTTTCCTTATATATTTCCTACTTTTTCTACTGCCTTTCTGCTGTTTTTCGTTTTTCTTTGTCTGTTCTTCTATTTATTTTTCCTCTATTTGATAAATAAGGGCAGAAGAGTCAGCCTTCATTCTACCTCTTTCTGTCTTTTCCTCTGTATTTCATTAGTAATTCCTTTTCACCTCTTATACTGCATATTGTGTTGTCTTAACTTATGTCTTTTGTTCTGCCTTTTCTCGTTTTTTGTTACTAATTTCTTTACAGTTTATTTCAATAAATTTCTACATTATCGATTGCATTATGTTCCGCATTGATCTGCCTTTATACGATCTGCCTTTATACGATCTGCCTTTTTACAACACTTTTATAACTTTTTTAACTGCTTCTTCTAGTGTCACGTCTCTGCTATTAAACTGCCTTTTACTCTGCCCCTTTTGCCTTATCTATTATCCTTTTTGTTCCCATTTCGTTTTCCTTTCTTATTTTGTATTTCCCGTCGCTTTTTCGTTTGCCTCTTCTACTGCTTTTTGTTCCTTTTCGGTCTTTTGCTGATTTTTTTCAATTGCTTTTCTGCTTTTTATCTGCTCTAGTTAAACAAACTTTTTAAACAGTAAAAAGTTGCTGCAAAAGTTTAAAGTTTTAATTGCAATCTAATTTCAGGCGCAACAAATTGTGCGAAGGGACTTTTAATTGAACATATTTTTACAACATTTTTTGTATGTGGGTCTACAATGTGTCACAACTTTTATAACAATAAAAATATTTTTCAATTTTTATTTTTATTTTATACTTTTAATTAAAACACATTGATGATTTCCAACATGCCTTTTATTTTATCCTCTACCACACCTTGAAGTACCGCTCTCGGTCTACCTTTTGAACTGCCTTAACTATCAGCTCTTGAACCGCCCTACAATTACAGTTTATTTAAAATGCAATTGTTGCATTTACAAAAAGTTTTGGTTGGCAATCCTTTCAACCGTCACGAATCCCCACGGTACACAATCCCTACAAACCAGAAGTCAACAGCAGCATGTTGTCGTTTTGCATGTCGTTCATCCTTCTCGAAGTCGTGTTTCGTTTGTATTTCCGTTTCCGCTGAGGGACGTTGTTCTTTTTGCTCTTTAGTACATTGCCGGATTTACACGTTGATTTCAGTGTCTCCCCCGTTACGTGTCAACGCATTTTAATCATTCTGAAAATATTTGTTGGTCTCGTGTCTCCGACAATGGTGCCTGCGTGTTGCACCCGTGGGAATGACAGCATAAAATGGCAACAACTTCCGGCACTTTCGTGCATTGCAGTTGGTTTTTCTACTATTTTTTTATATTTTTTATTATTATTTTCTGGTAGTCACAATAACAAATAGTTTACATTTCATAATTATTTTAAATTATTCACGCAGCTCTTCGCAAATGGCATAATTAAATTAATTTGTTATTTTTCAACTGCATTAATTTTTATATTTTTATATTTTTATATTTTTATATTTTTATATTTTTTATATTTTTATATTTTTATATTTTTATATTTTTATATTTTTATATTTTTATATTTTTATATTTTTATATTTTTATATTTTTATATTTTTATATTTTTATATTTTTATATTTTTATATTTTTATATTTTTATATTTTTATATTTTTATATTTTTATATTTTTATATTTTTATATTTTTATATTTTTATATTTTTATATTTTTATATTTTTATATTTTTATATTTTTATATTTTTATATTTTTATATTTTTATATTTTTATATTTTTATATTTTTATATTTTTATATTTTTATATTTTTATATTTTTATATTTTTATATTTTTATATTTTTATATTTTTATATTTTTATATTTTTATATTTTTATATTTTTATATTTTTATATTTTTATATTTTTATATTTTTATATTTTTATATTTTTATATTTTTATATTTTTATATTTTTATATTTTTATATTTTTATATTTTCATATTTTTACCAAACGGCGATGATATTTCAACGAGAAAATCTGTTATTAAATCTATTATTTAATGAAATCTTTTAATTTTACAGTAAATTAAACAAAGAGCCACAAAATCACAGACGATTGGCTACACTGAATTTCAAGCAAACCGAGTTCCCAGAAAACCACATTAAGTCCAAACATAATTGACAATGAGTAAGTGAAACAATTTACCAAGGGAATATAGAAAAACCATGCCAATAATTAAGTGAACTTTTGTTTTGTGTTGGTGTTTAATTTTGTACTGGGAATATGGTATTTTTCTATTATTTTTTTGTGTGCTATAATTTGGTCAAATGGCAAAAATTATTAGCAACGATAATTGTTATTTATTAGCGGCACATTTTTGTCCGTGGTGAAAGATTTTTGTCTTTATAATAAATTTTACTTTTCTTTGTCGTTTTCATTTTCAAAGATATTTTTGTCGTTTTAAAGGATTCCTTTTATTTCCCTTTTATAATTCGACGTTTTTTAAAATATTTTTCACATACAATTTTGACTTCAAATACAATATTTAAACTAAGCTTTCTAACCCCAAATATAAAAATGTTTCGATTTCGGTTTTCTTTTTCGTTTCGGTTAGTAAGGGTTACTGTTTCTATTTTTTTATGGTTTTAATTGAAAAAAAAATTTTTGGTTCCAATTTCGAGTTTTGTATTAATTTCATTTTTATTGTGACGATTTTAATAATGAAACGGTATTAAATAGATATATGCTTCGTTTATTGTTTCATTCCCTGATTTTGTTATTGGTTCTAGAAATTTTGCAGATGAAGTTTTTCGGTCGGTCGAAATTTGGCTTATTCCGCAATTACACAAAGCATCATCATACTCGGAAAAAAGAAATAATATCAATTTAATGTTATTTTTATTATAGTTCTTACTCCGTAGCAAGCAGGCAACATAATAAGAAAAAAATATTGGCAACGCCGTTCTCCGTTTCGTCGGTTTTTGTTGCCGCATGTGTTGCCAATAAGTGTGATTTATGTCCGACATTAAGTGTGGACTTTTTTTACACAAAAAGTGTTGATATTATTTATTAACCTGTAGACACATTTGAGCTTGAATTAACCTCAGACGTAGTAAAGTTAATACAGGGCAACAGTTTGAAAGAAATACAGAGTAAAATAAAAAAATAAAAAAAAACTGTAATTGTTATTTATAGTGTATGTGTAGTTAATAATGTACGAAAACACATAATAGTGATTTATGTGTTGGTAAAGACTTTGATTTAGGTAGTAACGATTTTAATATGTTTATAATAATAGTTTTTATTTTTATATTACTATATATATATTACATTTAATAATTTTTGTAATTTATTTTTTTATAATTTTTTACAATATTTTATAAATATTTTATAAATTTTTATAATTTTTTATAATTATAAATTTTTTTATAATTTTTTTATAATATTTTATAATTTTTTATAATTTTTTATAATTTTTTATAATTTTTTATAATTTTTTATAATTTTTTTTAATTTTTTATAATTTTTTATAATTTTTTATAATTTTTTATAATTTTTTATAATTTTTATAATTTTATATAATTTTTTATATTTTTTTATAATTTTTAATAATTTTTTATAATATTTTATAATCTTTATAACTTTTTATAATATTTAAATTTTTATAATTTTTTATAATTTTATAGTTTTTTTGATAACTTTTTATAATTTTTTATAAGTTTTTATAATTTTTTATAATTTTTTATAATTTTTTATAATTTTTTATAATTTTTTATAATTTTTTATAATTTTTTATAATTTTTTTAAAATTTTTATAATTTTTTATAATTTTTTATAATTTTTTATAATTTTTTATAATATTTTATATTTTTTTATAATTTTTTATAATTTTTTATAATTTTTTATAATTTTTTATAATTTTTTATAATTTTTTATAATTTTTTATAATATTTATAATTTTTTTATAATTTTTTATAATTTTTTATACTTTTTTATACTTTTTTATAACTTTTTATAACTTTTTATAATTTTTTATAATTTTTTATAATTTTTTATAATTTTTTATAATTTTTTATAATTTTTAATAATTTTTTATAATTTTTTAAAATTTTTTATAATTTTTTATAATTTTTTATATTTTTTTTATAATTTAAAAAAAAAAATTTACAATTTTTTAAATTTTTTATAAATTTTTATAATTTTTTATAATTTTTTATAATTTTTTATAATTTTTCATAAGTTTTTATATTTTTTATATAAATTATTAATAATTTAAAATGAACTTTGTAGAGCTTTCTCTAATTAAAACCGATAAAAAATGATCAAATATTTTAAAAAATAATAAAAACAAAATGATATTTATATCCACTAATGTCAGGAAGCTCATTAATGGCGGATGAGCATACAACGAAAGCTATTTTTTTTCAACTTTTTCTATGCTTCGCAAATTTGGTTGTAACCCACTCACTAAGGCCCCCGAGCTACAATTTAATAATGTGCTTCACTCTTATCAAAATGTCAACATTTTCAGCTGGCTTTTGTAAAAGCATTCAATTTAATAAAAATTACTTTTTGTTGCACAGACTGCCAACAAAATGCAGCAGCATCATTATTGCGTCGAAATATGTATCACTTTTTGGCCTGTGGCAAACAGCTGCTGCAACGCGCAGTGGCGCTGATTAGATTTCTGTATTAAGTTTTAAGCCAAAATTTATAACGATGTCGAATTTAATTCATGGCGCGTATAGCACACATATGTGCGCCTAAAATTATGGCTCAAAACTTTAAATTGCATTTGAGGCACACAGGGCAATAGACACAGTGGATGGAAGAAGCACGAGCTTTTGCATTAAGCTTATGCATAATTAATTTTTTGAAACTTTATTGACGTCGAGAATATTATATTTTCTTAGCAAAAATATTGAATTTTTAATGAAAAATTGAATTGTAGTGAAAATTTGAATTTTTAATGAAACAGAATTTTTAGGAAAAAAATTAAATTTTTATTGAAATATTTAATTTTGAGTGAAATGTTGAATTTTTAGTGAAAATTTGAATTTTTTATAGAAAAATTGAATTTTTAATAGAATGATAAAATGATTTAATAAAATGATTTTTAATAAAATTAAAATAATGTAAATTGAATTTTAGTGAAAATTGTAATTTTTAGTGAAAATAGTAATTTTTAGTGAAAAATTGAATTTTTACTTTAAAATTGATTTTTATTGAAAAATTTATTTTTTTAATGAAAAATTGCATTTTTAGTGAAAATTTTAATTTTTAGTAAAAATATAGAAAAATTGAATTTTTAGTGAGAAATGGAATTTTTAGTGAAAAATTGAATTTTAGTGAAAAATTTAATTTTTAGTGAACAATTGAATTTTAGTGAAAAATTTAATTTTTAGTGAAAAATTGAATTTTTAGTGAAGAATTGAATTTTTAGTGAAGAATTTAATTTTTTAGTGAAAAATTAATTTTTAGTGGAAAAAATTTAATTTTTAGTGAAAAATTGAATTTTTAGTGAAAAGTTGAATTTTTGGTGAAAAATTGAATTTTTAGTGAAAAATTGAATTTTTAGTGAAAAATTGAATTTTTAGTGAAAAATTGAATTTTTAGTGAAAAATTGAATTTTTAGTGAAAAATTGAATTTTTAGTGAAAAATTGAATTTTTAGTGAAAATTTGAATTTTTAGTGAAAAATTGAATTTTTAGTGAAAAATTGAATTTTTAGTGAAAAATTGAATTTTTAGTGAAAAATTGAATTTTTAGTAAAAAATTGAATTTTTAGTGAAAAATTGAATTTTTAGTGAAAAATTGAATTTTTAGTGAAAAATTGAATTTATAGTGATAAATAAAATTTTTAGTGACAAATAAAATTTTTAGTGAAAAATTGAATTTTTAGTGAAAAATTGAATTTTTAGTGAAAAATTGAATTTATAGTGATAAATAAAATTTTTAGTGACAAATAAAATTTTTAGTGAAAAATTGAATTTTTAGTGAAAAATTGAATTTTTAGTGAAAAATTGAATTTTTAGTGAAAAATTGAATTTTTAGTGAAAAATTGAATTTTTAGTGAAAAATTGAATTTTTAGTGAAAAATTGAATTTTTAGTGAAAAATTGAATTTTTAGTGAAAATTTGAATTTTTAGTGAAAATTTGAATTTTTAGTGAAAAATTGAATTTTTAGTGAAAAATTGAATTTTTAGTGAAAAATTGAATTTTTAGTAAAAAATTGAATTTTTAGTGAAAAATTGAATTTTTAGTGAAAAATTGAATTTTTAGTGATAAATAAAATTTTTAGTGACAAATAAAATTTTTAGTGAAAAATTGAATTTTTAGTGAAAAATTGAATTTTTAGTGAAAAATTGAATTTATAGTGATAAATAAAATTTTTAGTGACAAATAAAATTTTTAGTGAAAAATTGAATTTTTAGTGAAAATTTGAATCTTTAGTGAAAAATTGAATTTTTAGTGAAAAACTTAATTTTTAGTGAAAAATTTAATTTTTAGTGAAAAATTGAATTTTGAGTGAAAAATTGAATTTTTAGTGAAAATTTGAATTTTTAGTGAAAATTTGAATTTTTAGTGAAAAATTGAATTTTTAGTGAAAAATTGAATTTTTAGTGAAAAATTGAATTTTTAGTAAAAAATTGAATTTTTAGTGAAAAATTGAATTTTTAGTGAAAAATTGAATTTTTAGTGATAAATAAAATTTTTAGTGACAAATAAAATTTTTAGTGAAAAATTGAATTTTTAGTGAAAAATTGAATTTTTAGTGAAAAATTGAATTTATAGTGATAAATAAAATTTTTAGTGACAAATAAAATTTTTAGTGAAAAATTGAATTTTTAGTGAAAATTTGAATCTTTAGTGAAAAATTGAATTTTTAGTGAAAAACTTAATTTTTAGTGAAAAATTTAATTTTTAGTGAAAAATTGAATTTTGAGTGAAAAATTGAATTTTTAGTGAAAATTTGAATTTTTAGTGAAAATTTGAATTTTTAGTGAAAAATTGAATTTTTAGTGAAAAATTGAATTTTTAGTGAAAAATTGAATTTTTAGTAAAAAATTGAATTTTTAGTGAAAAATTGAATTTTTAGTGAAAAATTGAATTTTTAGTGATAAATAAAATTTTTAGTGACAAATAAAATTTTTAGTGAAAAATTGAATTTTTAGTGAAAAATTGAATTTTTAGTGAAAAATTGAATTTATAGTGATAAATAAAATTTTTAGTGACAAATAAAATTTTTAGTGAAAAATTGAATTTTTAGTGAAAATTTGAATCTTTAGTGAAAAATTGAATTTTTAGTGAAAAACTTAATTTTTAGTGAAAAATTTAAATTTAAAAAAATGAAATACAGAGTTCGGATTTGCACGCACGCCCGCGCCTGCGCCCTTAAGTAAATGAGAAGCAAATTTGTTTACGCATACTCTGCACTCGGGCATCACATTTTTTTTACAACACATCCCGTCGCAACGAGTGATGCTTTGCACTATTCTCGGTACCTGCCCTCGTGCGGGCTACGAAACTAAAAACTGCAGCCCGCGCAGACGTGGAATGAGAAAATAGAGAAACATATCGCGCAAGTGCTATGGTATTTATTTCGCGGGGCAACTCCGTGCAACAGCGAAAACCGACTGCCCCGGGCAGCACGCGGGGCAGTTTTTCACAGCCAGTTAATTGTTTCTTGTATGACATTCTTATGTGGCGCATGAGTACGGCACTGTTATAATATACTGCGCAATGTTTTAATAATTTTTAAATAAAACTATCGTTAATACAGAAAAGTTTGGCAATACTCAAATACACTTTTAATCGAAGTTTTAATTTGGTTTATAAAAATTGTATAATTTAGTACAAGTTTTTCAGTGCAAGTTTAAACTTAGTGTACATTTTTTCAAATGAAGATATACATTATTTTTCGAAGCCTATCATGTAGCTTTTTTATTAAAATAGATTTTTGCACATAATAATTTTTGTATTTGAATAAAAATGTTGATTAAGATTTCATGTTAAATTTATTTTTCTGTTCAACGAACAATTAAAAGATACAATTTTTATAAACCAAAATAAAACTGCGATTAAAAGTGTATTTGAGTATTGCCAAACTTGTCTGTATTATCAATAGTTTATATAAAAATTATTAAAACATTGCGCAGTCTAGTAAAACAGTGCCAATAAAATTTACTGGCTGTGAAAAATGCGCGTGCTGCCAGGGGCAGTCTGTTTTCGCTGTTGCACGGAGTTGCCCCGCGAAATAAATACCATAGCACTTGCGCGATATGCTTCTCTATTTTCTCATTCCACGTCTGCGCGGGCTGCAGTTTTTAGTTTCGTAGCACGCACGAGTGCAGGTACCGAGAATAATGCAAAGCATCACTCGTTGCGACGGGATGTGTTGTAAAAAAAATGTGATGCCCGAGTGCAGTGTCTGCGTAAAACAAATTTGCTCGTCACTGTATGAAGAAAAGGGCATGTGCGGGCGCACGCACACGGGCATTTCCGATCTCTGGTGAAATATTTAATTTTTAGTGAAAATTTGAATTTTTAGTGAAAAATTTAATTATTAGTGAAAAATTGAATTTTTAGTGAAAAATTGAATTTTGAGTGAAAATTTGAATCTTTAGTGAAGAATTGAAATTTTTAGTGGAAAACTTAATTTTTAGTTAAAAATTTAATTTTGAGTACAAAATTTAGTAAATTTCTTTTTTTTTTGTTTTACAATGTATATTAGGACGTTATTCCCTTGTGAAAATCCCTAGCCTACAGTTTGCATAATTGAAGTTTTCAACTATATAACATCGTTACTTAGTCTGTAGATTTACCGTCCTTTGGACGACACACACACACATCACATCTTCGCTGGCCTAAAACATGTCATTAGCCGTTGGTAATTAAACGGACCAACTTTCGACGAACGTTTGTTTAACTGGCCGAAGGCATGTTCCAGTCAACACCAAGCGATGGCAATACAAACACTAATGCGCTAATGCACAAACACAAGGCTACTTTCGGTCCTAGCACACATTGACCCCCATACACATATTGAACTCCTACTTAGAGATGGCCTAATGAAGACACTGACGTGACGCACTTAGGGGCGGCTTCACAAACGCGACCTGTGAAACTGTGCTGCGTGAAAATTCATTTGAACGAGGTTAACCTCAAAATTTAATAGGTATATTTGAAGCAACAACAACAACAAAAACAATTGTAATACAACAACAACACGAGGAAGAAGATTGTTGTACCCTATATTCTGGTTTCTATTGTGAGTCTCGCAAATACCAAACTTTCGTGGTCAACATTGAACATTTTCGAAACACAGTCAGGCGGTACATTGGATGCAGCACAAGGTTCTCGAGAAGTACGGAAGGAAGTTATGTGTGTGTGGCAGCTCGAAGCCAAATTTTGCGGTTGCCGGCAGCCTGGACAAATGGCCATGTGTAACGACCGAAATACCGAGGGAAAATTGGTCAAACTACCCAGCAGACGTAAAATTAAAAAAATAAATTTAAAAAAAAAATTGAATTTTTAGTGAAAATTTGAATTTTTAGTGAAAAATTGAATTTTTAGTGAAAAATTTAATTTTTAGTGAAAAATTGAATTTTAAGTGAAAATTCAATTTTTAGTAAAAATATTGAAAAAAAATGGTGAAAAATTGAATTTTTAGTGAAAATTTTAATTTTTAGTGAAAAATTGAATTTTTAGTGAAAAATTGAATTTTTAGTGAAAAATTGAATTTTTAGTGAAAAATTGAATTTTTAGTGAAAAATTGAATTTTTAGTGAAAAATTGAATTTTTAGTGAAAAATTGAATTTTTAGTGAAAAATTGAAATTTTAGTGAAAATTTGAATTTTAAGTGAAAAATTGAATTTTGAGTGAAAACCTGAGTTTTTAGTGAAAAATTGATTTTTTAGTGAAAATTTAATTTTTTTAGTGAAAAATTGATTTTTTTAGTAAAAAATTGAATTTATAGTGAAAAATTGAATTTTTAGTGAAAAATTGAATTTTTAGTGAAAAAATAAAAATGTTGAGTGAAAAAATATTTTTTTTTGAAAAAATTGATTTTTTAGAAAATATCCAATGATTTGTAAATTTAATTGAATATTTTGGTTTACTGGGAAATTCACTCGCAATGTGTTCAAGTAGCTGCAACTGCAAATTGCCAACACATTCGGGTTAAAACCCTAAAGTATGACTATGCCAATTGTTGGCGAAATTCTGAGAGCTTAAGTGTATTTATGGATATAGACGAGATGTTGGAACATGGTACATATGTAATGTGTACCAAATAGAACTGCATATTGTGTGTGTTTGTATTTTGAATTTTTTAGTTTTTATTTTTTGTTTGGTTTACAGTTCGCTTTTTAGTCCGTAGTTGTTTTTGGCATTGAAAATTTAAGGTTTACAATGCATTTAAAAGTTTTTTGAAAGAATTTTATATAAAACTTGTAAAATTTAAAATAAAAAAATTAAATTGATGTGGTTATACGCAAAATTAATAATTTCAAATCATCCCGTCAAATTTAAATATCTCCTCTTAATGCGAGTAACAGTTACCTACCAAACCTGCACCAAAAAGATCGCATAAATTAATTGCCGCGCAAACTTTGTTTGCCTTTCAGCAAGCGTATTTCTTACAAATAATTATACCATACTAAAAATGAAAAAAAAAAAGGAAAAAAAAATAAATCCCCCGCAAAAACTCACGTAATCAAAGTTAAAAGCGCCTGACTAAAAGCGCAGCTAATTTTCAAGCAACACACACTACAAACAGACTAAAAGCTCAAAACTTGGGCGAGTCGAATCGCACACTCGACAGACTTTGACTTCGACTTCAACTCTGACTACAATTCAAACAATTAAAACTTTACAAAACGTACGAAAACATGTTTGCCAGCATTAATAACTCGACAGACAAATAATTCGTTTGGAAGGAGCGCACACACACAGCAAAAATAAAACAAAAATTCAATAGTGTAACACTCAGAAGAAATATACTATACAATTAATAGTTTTTTTTTAGTATTAGATTTTAGTTAATAGTTTAGATACCATTAAATAATACAAAAAGAGTAAGTTTTTTGTATACTATTAAATCAATATTTATTGAACAATTTGTACTATTAATTTGTTAGAATACATATAAAATCAATAGTATAAAATGCTAATTTTACTACTCTTCCAAATTAACTAAAAATTAAAAATGTACACCCATATATAGCCTTTAGTATTATAATATATTGAAAGCAATACTGTAAATTCAATAGTATTCTAAACTATTAAAAGAAATATTTTAAATTCAATAGTGTTCTAAACTATCTGAAGAAATACTATAAATTATATAGTAATCTAAAGCATTAAAAGAACTATTATAAATTGTATGGTATTATAAAACATTGCAATCAATACTATAACAACATAGGTATTATAAATTATAGTGAATCATTGTAAGCAATACTAACACATCAATAGTATTCTAAACCATTGTTTGTTATACTATAAACTGAATAGTAGGTATAATAATCAATTGGAAGCAATAGTATAAATTCAAAAGTATATTGAAAGAAGTAATATTATAAATTCAATATTATTCTGAACCATTTAAAGATATACTATAAATTCAAAACTGTTATAAACTTAACGAAGAAGTATTTATATAGTATTATAAAACTATTATAGTATTAAATTGTTAAACATGCACTGTTAAAATAAAATACAATAAAATTAAAAGCATTTTTGGTATTAAGATTAGTCAATTTGATAACTTATTATTTTAATAGGTAAATACCATTAAAGACTACAAAATACGATTAAGTATTATCAAATTATTTTTAAATTTTTATGGGAATATTTGTTTTTGTATACTATTAAATCAATAACTGTCCTATTGAGCAATTTTTATAGCATTTTTATCGAGTGTAGTAAGTTATGCTATTTATTAACTCATTTGCAATACTATAAATTCAATAGTATTCTAAATCATTGTAAGTTTTACTATAAATTTAATAGTAGACATTATAAACCATGGGAAGCAATACTACAAATTCCACAGTAATCTAAAGAATTCAAAAAAATACTACAAATTCAATAGTATTCTAATTTATTTAAAGAAATATTATAATTTCTATAGTATGTATAACACTACAATTAAAACTATAATTGCAATAGTATTATAAATCAAAGTTAGTTTTATATATCAAAGTTAGTTATACTATAAATTTAATAGTATTTAAAACCATTAGAATATATACCAATAATTCAATTGTATTATCAACAAATGTAAGCAAAAATATAAATTCAATAGTATTATAAATCAAAGTAAGTTATACTATATATTTAATAGTATGATAAACCTAAATCACTATAAGTAAAATTATAAATTTAGTTTTATATACATTTTATCGCATCAAATGTCGATCTTTCTCCATAAGCTACTAAGTCAAAAAATAAATGGAATACATTTAAAATTAAGTTTACTAAATGATTTTGTGGGTGTATAATATCAATAGTATTAATACTATAATATTAATAGTACTAATTAGATTGTCTTAAATACATAGTTTAAATTCGATACTTTTATTTTTTGAGTGTACACACTCAAAAACACGTAAGTCACACGCACGTTTAACACCCACAGACACTCATACATTCACCCACACACACAATAATGCATACATCCGGCGACTAACCGCGCAGCAAAACTCTGATAAACTCAGACAAAACTCTGACTTAGTTAATGTGAGTTTCACTTAAAAATTTTTAGCACACATAAAATTGCCATAAAACACAGATAAGGAAAATGTTTTAGAAGTAGCAGCAGAAGGAATTGGAAGAAACAAAAGAATTAAAGAAGGAGAAGCGGAAGAAAGTAGGAGAAGCGGAAGAAAGTAGGAGAATCGGAATAAAGTATGAGAAGCAGAAGAAAGTAGGAGAAATGTAGAAGAAGTGTAGGAGAAATAGTATGAGAAGTGTAGGAAAAGTAGTAGTAGTAGAAGAAGTAGTACTAGAAGAAGTAGAAGAAGCAGTAGAAAAATTAATAGCAAATTTAGATAAAAAGTAACAGAAGTCTAAACCAAAGACAAAGTTTGCAAAGACGAGAAAAATATCGTATAGGTCAAACGAAATTAACGCCAAACTATTCGCAAAAGTCGTGTGAAACGTGCGTTTAATTGCCGACAGCGTTGCCAGAATTTTGTAATTTTAGAAAAACAGTAGGACGTGAGTATTTTAGTTGAGGCAGCGAGTGAAGAAGACGGCACCATGCTGTAAATAAATTGAATTCAAAGTTTTTTGAGGTTTGCCTTAAAGTAGACAATGATTTTTGAGACATGCCAAAAAGTAGGCAACACTTTTGAGATATGCCGATATGTAGACAATCTTTATTGAATTTTTTTATCTATCGGCATGCGTACATAGAATCATAGAATGAATCATAGAATCACCTCCCGAGTTATGGACATCGATGAACAAAACACCCTGAGTGTTGGGTAGTGTTATTTGTACATTTTTGTTCAATTCGACATTCTTATGTTTCAACACTGTTTTTCAACAATCGTATATTGAACATTTTGCGACATTTTTGTTTTATTCATTTTATTTTTTTTTTAGTTTTTTTCTTTCTATATTTTATTAAGTTTTTTTTTTTTAGTTTCTATATTTTAAATATCAATCAATCGTACCAATTTATGAAAATGTCAATACAAGTATTATTTAAAATTACAATAATTTGTTACAGTGCATATTTAAAAATATTCCAAATATTACTAGAATACATTTGGCTTTGTAATATTTCAATTTTGCTATTATTATCTGCAGCTGACTATTATGATTTTTAAGTACACCTAAATGTATGCAACATTTTAATTAGCATATCGTTAAAAGTCTAAAAGTAGACAACATTTTATTGTTTTCATCATGCGTATGTACTCGGAAAAGTTGGCATGATGTAATTAAATGAATTTTAATCTGCAAAGGATTACTTTTGTTTTAAGAACTCGAAATGATGCGCTTAAATGCTGGTAAATTTTTTCTTTATTCTAATTTATATTGCAAAATTATATTGCAAAATTGATATTTTTACGAATAAACAATTTAAAAAAATGTATAACTGGTTTTGTCAATGTTTTAGGACTATTCAAAGACTCATAAGTATGAGGATTTTTGAGTTTAAAAACCGTGCCTTATATCCACGTTTCAATAGCCTTTTTGCGAACATTTAAGCGCGCATTTGTGAGAGTAACATTAAAAATTAGGACTCATGGAGTAATATTTAAATGCTTAAAATGTTAATAGAGTTTTAAATATTCAAGCAGTAGGTACCGAAAATATGTTATTATATTACTTTAATTATTATGCATGCTGCTACTGTTCAAACTGTTCTAAGTTTTAATTTTTCAACCTGCTACAATTTACAATAAATGTACCTATGAACTACAAGCAACTACATTTAATATGAATGCCTATAACTATGCAATCATTTTTTTCGTTTGTTTTCTCGTTAGTTGCCATCGGTACATAGGACCTACTTCATCATACCCGCTGTGTGTGTGCTAAGTGGCAACTCTATCCGAGTTAATAAATGTGCTTTCAAATGCATGCCTTCACATTCTCAGCATGTGCGTCGTAGTATCTCATTAACTATACGAGCACGTGCAGAACATGTGCTGTTGCTCTTGCTTTTGCTGTTGCTGCTGTGTGCTACTGACTGATGTTGCTGAGCACTCGCTCGTTCGCTCACGTTGCAGCGCTCAAATTCCACGAAGTTAAGTTAAATTAATGACGTTGCATGTTGCACAAACATGTTGCAGGCAAATGTGAATCGATGTGGATGCGGTTGCAGCACATAATACGCACGCACGTCGATCGGGAGACACATTCCGATGTAAAGTTTTAATATTTCCGCAACGCGGAAGAATACTACAAATTTTCTAAAATTAATTTAAAATTAAAATTTTCACTAAAAAAAAAAGTTTTTCACTAAAAAATCAATTTTTCACCAAAATATCAATTTTTCACAAAAAATTCAATTTTTCACTAAAAACTCAAATTTTCACTCAAAATTGAAATTTTCACTAAAAATTGAAATTTTCACTAAAAAAAAATTCAATTTTCACTAAAAATTAAATTTTCACTAAAAATTCAAATTTTTACTCAAAATAAAATTTTTCACTACAAATAAAAATGTTCACTAAAAAAATCAAATTTTCACTAAAAAGTCAAATTTTCACTCAAAATTCAATTTTCATTAAAAATATAAATTTTCACTCAAAATTCAATTTTTTACTAAAAAAAATAAAAATTTTGACTAACAAAAAAAAATTTGACTAAAACTTAAAATTCAAATTTTCACTAAAAATTCAAATTTTCACTAAAAATTAAAATGTTCACTAAAAAAATTAAATTTTCACTAAATATTCAATTTTCACTAAAAATTCAAATTTTCACTCAAAATTCAATTTTATAAAAATAAAATTTTTCAGTTAAAATTCAATTTTGCACTAAAATTAAAATTTTCACTAAAAATTCAATTTTTCACTAAAAAGTCAAATTTTCACACAAAATTCACTTTTCATTAAAAATATAAATTTTCACTCAAAATTCAATTTTTTACTAAAAAATAAAATTATTGACTAAAAAATAAAATTATTTACTTAAAATTCAAATTTTCACTAAAAATTCAAATTTTCACTAAAAATTCAAATTTTCACTAAAAATTAAAATTTTCACTAAAAAAAATTCAATTTTCACTAAAAATTCAATTTTCACTAAAAATTCAATTTTCACTAAAAATTCAAATTTTGACTTAAAATAAAATTTTTCACTACAAATAAAAATTTTCACTTACAATTAAATTTTGCACTAAAAAAAATCAAATTTTCACTAAAAAGTAAAATTTTCACTCAAAATTCAATTTTCACTAAAAATTCAAATTTTCATTCGAAATTAAAATATTTACTAAAAATTCAATGTTTCACAAAAAAAAAATCAACTTTTCCCTAAAAATTTATTTTTTCACTAAAACTTACATTTTTCACTAAAACTTAAATTTTTCACTAAAAATTCGAATTTTCACTAAATTTAAATTTTCCTTTAAATAATAAAAAATGTTTTTGTCGGTTTAACTAATTTGTAAAATGAAAAAATGAAAGCAGTGTTGCAGACATAGCAAAATAACGATGACAACAACAGCAGCTTAAACAAAACGCAGCAATTAAATGCAGTACTGCTTGCAGCAGGTTTATTCGTCTGGCAAGACGAAAACTAAATAAATAACAACACTCGACTCCAGGACTCCTGACCAATTAAGGTGAAACCCATTGACCCAGTGCCCAGAGTGGTAGTAACAGCAGCAGCAATAGGAGCAACAACAATAGCAGCAACAAGCATCAGCAACATGCAGCGCAAGAAGAAAGCGCAACGAAAGCCATTAATTATAGCGGAGCTTTTTGCAACAAAAACCATAGAAAATAATATTACATATATAAAAAAAAATAACGAGTGCTGAAAATGAGAACAACAAAAATAATAGCAAAATTAATTTATGTAAAAAAAAAATTGAATTTTATGCGAAAAATTGCTTTTTTAGTGAAAATTTGATTTTTTAGTGAAAAATATATTTATTTGCGAAAAAATTAGTTTTTAGTGAACAATTTAATTTTTAGTGAAAAATTGAATTTTTAGTGAAAAATTGAATTTTTAGTGAAAAATTGAATTTTTAGTGAAAAATTAATTTTTTAGTGAAAAATTTTATTTGTAGTGAAAAATTTAATTTTTAGTGAAAAATTGAATTTTTAGTGAAAAATTGAATTTTTAGTGAAAAATTAAATTTTTAGTGAAAAATTTAATTTTTAGTGTAAAATTTAATTTGTAGTGAAAAATTTAATTTTTAGTGAAAAATTCTATTTTTAGTGAAAAATTTAATTTTTAGTGAAAAATTGAATTTTTAGTGAAAAATTAATTTTTTAGTGAAAAATTTAATTTGTAGTGAAAAATTTAATTTTTAGTGAAAAATTTAATTTTTAGTGAAAAATTTAATTTTTAGTGAAAAATTTAATTTTTAGTGAAAAATTTAATTTTTAGTGAAAAATTTAATTTTTAGTGAAAAATTTAATTTTTAGTGAAAAATTTAATTTTTAGTGAAAAATTTAATTTTAAGTGAAAAATTTAATTTTTAGTGAAAAATTTAATTTTTAGTGAAAAATTTAATTATTAGTGAAAAAATTTAATTTTTAGTTAAAACTTTAATTTATAGTTAAAAGTTAATTTTTAGTTAAAAATTTAATTTTCAGTTAAAAATTTAATTTTTAGTAAAAATCTAATTTTTAGTTAAAAATTGAATTTTTAGTTAAAATATAATTTTTAGTTAAAAATTTAATTTTTAGTGCAAAATTGAATTTTTTAGTGAAAAATTTTAGTTCACATACAAAATTGAATTTTTAGTGATTTAAAAAATGCCTACCAGACATGGGTAGTCCAACATGTTGGCCACATGTTGCTGACTCAGGCCAGCAACTAATAAGCACAACAACATCCGAAGCAACAGCAACACCACCAACGGAAACGGAAGTTCATGAGTTAAACGAGCGGAAGTACTGGGCACGCGACACAAACGACATAAACACGAGCAACCAAAACGAGCACAAAAACACCAAGAGACATCAGAAAAAAAAATATTTTGCATCGTATAAGATTTTCAGATAAGTCTATTTAGAAAAAATTAAAATTTATTTAAAACAAAAAATTAATTAAAAAATATTTCAACTAGACATTTTTTATTTTTACATTTATCAATTTGTTACAGAGTACACATGAATAAAAAAAATCCCTCCCTCCGAAAACTACAGCATGCCACAACTGGTCACAATAATGTCCGCCACCGGTTTGCCATTCTTCGTGCCATACTCACGCAGACAGTCCAACAGTTTCTGACCCTCGCGCACACAGCCAAAACCCACCCGCTTGCCGTTCAGCACGACGAGCGGCCGAAAACTAATCGCAAAATTGATGCAACCATTGCGAAAACCACGCAAATAGCGACGAGAAAACGAGAGAATACCCGCCGAGCTGCCATGATCCAATGCGCGCATGTCATACTCAATGCGTTGCCCGCCAGCGCCCAGGCGCTGATCATGGAACTCCAACTCGCCCTCAAGCCATAGTGCGGGAAAAAGCCGCATCATATGCAGCCGATCCAAGTTTTGTTTCTTACAGAAACGCACAAACTCAAGCACCACCTGCGGGCACGCCTCGGTGTATAGCTCAATTACAATGCGTCCTATGGGTCGTACGGAGAGCCGACTACGTACGGCGATCACAAAATAGATGCGCGGACGCATAAACTTTCGCAGCAACCGTAAATCGTCAGGCAGTTGCAGCGTAGTGCCTTCATATTTATTGAGTATTTCATAGGGCGGTTCAAATATGAGCCGCTGTTGTGTACGGCGCTCTTTCTCTTCGGCGCTGAGCGGACGACGTGTTTTAAGCTCAGCCTTGCAGCAGAGTATGCGGCGGCCATACTTCATGTTTGCCTGTTCGATGGCGAGCAATTGTTTGGATTTATAGCCGAGCGTCGAATGTTGCATCATGCATATTGGCTTCGGAAAAGAGTCAATGTTGCCCTTGGTGCGTGCCACACTATTCATTTGGATGAGTAGATCAAAGTTTTGTTTGAGTATTCGATTGTAGTAGTCGGCGTCCTCCTTGAGCTTGCGCAGGCGCAGATAGTTACCCGCGTGCAGAATGGGCGAAGCGCTGTCGATGTAGGCGCTCATCTTATGGACGCGCTCACGATGACGCATGTACATGACTTCGCGCGGGTTCGAGTACATGCTGATTTTTTTGATTTTTTGAGTCATCTTGTGCAAAATTATGTTCAAAACAGAGCAGTATGTAGTTAAAAAGAAGAAAATAATTTTACCGAAATAACAAAAAAAAAACGAAAATATTTGGCAAACAAAAATAAGAATTAAAAAAAAATTACAAAATTCACTGAAAATTGGAATTGATTACGAATTGAAACAATATTGAAATAAGAAACAAAGACGGATTCAAAATTGATTTTTTTTTGGTTAAAAAGGCCTTCCCATTAAGAAATTTAGGAGCACTCAGATATTGGAGCCAATTTTTGATAGTTTTATGAGCTCTCAGCAAAAAAGACTCGTAAAAGTATCACATTTAAAAGTGTTTTTGGAGCTCTTCAAAGTATACTCATAAAAGAGTCATATTTTTTTAAGTAATTTAGGAGCCCTCATTAATCAGACTCAGCTAATTTTAAACTGTTTCTGAGCGCTCAGCAATTGGACTCATAAAAGATTTATGTATTAGAAGGTTTTAGGAGCCCTTCAAAATATAACTCATAAAAGTCATATTTTGTCATGAGCGCTTTATGTGGCCTCTCAAATGAAACTCATCAAATTTAAGAGTACTTTAGGAGTACTGAAAAGGAAGTCATAAAAGTATCTTATTGATGCTTGTTTTAGGAGCCTACTGTTTAAATAAAAATGAGATACTATATTCGTTATGAATTTTAAATTAAAATTGGTACAGTTGATCTTTTTCTATCTGGGTACATATTTTATGGATTAACTTTAAATTTTATCTCGGATAACTGGACTAAGAAAAACATGTACGATGTTAGATTGATTAAAGTCACTTTATATATTTTTGAAGAGGGGGAAAACCTACGAAAATTAAGTAGTTGTGATGTCTAAAACGTCTCTAAAATAGATATGTTTTAAGAATATTTAATATTTTCATATATATGAGGATTTTAGGGCTCTTTAAAATGTTTCCTTTATCAACGTTTTTAATTACTCACATATGAGTGTTTTAGGAGTAATACAAGTTACACATATATGAGCGTTTTTGTGTTCATAAAATTAAGATCTTTTAAGAGCTCATATATGAGAGTAACACTCAATAATATCGCGCATTTAGGAGTCTTAAAAACTCAAAATGCTTTCAGGTTGATTTCCTTCAAATTTTAAAATTATCCAAATATTCATTGTTTTTTATTAAACTAAAAAAAATTTCAGCAAAGTTAATTTTTTTACTAAAATTCAATTTTTCTCTAAAAATGCAATTTTTGATTAAAAATTCAATTTTTCACTAAAAATCCAATTTTTCGCTAAAAATTCAATTTTTCACAAAAAATTCATTTTTTCACTAAAAATTAAATTTTTCACTAAAAATTCAATGTTTCACTAAAAATTAAATTTTCACTAAAAATTCAATTTTTCACTAAAAATTCAATATTTCACTAAAAATTAAAATGTTCACTAAAAATTCAAATTTTCACTAAAAATTCAATTGTACACTAAAAATTAAATTGTTCACTAAAAAATTCAATTTTTCACTAAAATCAATTTTTCAAAAAATGAATCAATTCTTCACTAAAAATTCAATAAATATTAAATTTTCACTAATCTTTCAAATCTCCATTTAAAATGCACTTAAAATAAAATAAAAAATCACTAAAATATTCATTAATTTACTAAAAACTGAAAATTACAATTTATGCTTGTTATCCCATTTTAAGTCTGCATTTTTAATAAATTTTATCTTTTTTGTTTGTATAGTTGGATTATTATTTCACTTATTTAAATCCCAAACCAATTGTGCCACAGATAAATATCACAAAATAATAATAAATTCATGTATATTCTTCACGTGCTATTCATAAAAATACAAAAAACGGCATAAAAATTGCAAATAAATGCGTCGAAAAATGGATTTGTTCAGGCAACTAATAATGAAACTCATGCGAATAAATTGAAATTAATGCCTTGTTGTGGTAGGAAAAACAAGTGAAAAGTAGAAAATAAAACTGGCAACTGTTGGCAGCTGTGAGGACCAGCAATAACAGCACCAACAAAAAAAGTACAAACACTAGAGAGACATGCAACATACGCAGGATAAATACCCAACGCAAAAAAGTTTAAAACCAACTGCAACATGGCAAGAACTTCAAACAACAAACATATGTAGTTATTGTATTAAAAGAAAATACAAAAAATTAAAATAAAAAAAAAAAAGAAATAAAACAAAAGAAACCCAATAACAACAACGAGGCATTTCCGAGTCCAGCCACAGTTCAACCGGAAAACTACAGTTGAAACGTACGTCAATTCTACAAAATGCAGTCAGACAAAAAAAAAAATAAAACTTTAAAAATACCCAAAAAAAACAAAACGTTGCCAACAAGTTATCGATTGGTTTAAGCCACTCAATGTGACTCAATAAATAACTGGATTTTGGGAACAACCAGCACAAAATCAACAGCAAACATGTTGCAAGCGACCTAATGCGCATCAATTGCATTGCACTAAATAAAAAAAGAAATTAAAAATAAAATAAAAACAAATAAAGAAATAAAAAATTAATAAAATAAACTGCGATTTGTTCAGTGCGGATTTAATTGATGGTAACATTTGTTTGACAAACACTTTAAATGCCGCCACTTAAAACTTGTGGTAGTAGCAGAAAAAATTCAAATTTATTAAATTCTGAAAGTTGAGAATATTTTTGTTACAGTTTTGTTGAATTTCAAATTATTTCAATTTAGAAATTTTATATTATCGTTAGTGATAACAAATAAATTAATTAATATAACAAATAACATAGCTAATGTAATAAACAAATCGTTAATGTAACAAAACAATTCGTTAATGTAACAAAACAATTCGTTAATGTAACAAAACAATTCGTTAATGTCATAAATTAATTAATTATGTTACAAATAGTTAATATAACAAACACTTTTGATAATTTTAAAATTTAAGATTTATTAAAATTGTTGAGTTTTTAAATAATATTTATATATGAAGCAGATAATTTATACTGCAAATATATTTGTTAATTCAACAAACAATTTTACTAACTATTAAATTTTAAATTATTATAAAATTTAAATTGATATTTTAAGAGATTTAGTAAAGATAAATAATAGATCCGCAAATAAAAAATAATGTAACAAATATATTTGTAAATGTAACAAATATATTAGTAAATGTAAGAAATATATTAGGAAATGTAACAAATATATTAGTAAATGTTAAAAACAATTTAGTTATAATTGAAATTTACAATTAATATTAGTTAGAATTTTTATATTGTATTTAGGGATGAAGCAGAGTTAAATAATTGCTACTGCAAATATATATGTTAAAGTAACAAATATATAAGTAAATATGACAAACAATTTTGTTAAATATAAAATTATTATAAATTGTAAATAGTGTACGTACTTTTGATTTTTTTTAATTTATCTTAAGTGATGAAGTAATTTATCTACTTTAAATTGAGACAACTAATAAATTAGTTAATGTAGCAAATATAATATTTAATGTAACAAATAAATTATTAATAGTATCAAATAAATTCGTTATTGTAACAGATATTAATTAATGTAACAAATATTATTTAGGGTGTGTGCGAATTCGACTAAATTGATGACTAAACTAAATTTTGTCGGTAATGCAGTGTTTAACTTTCAATTTAGCAAATTTTCGAGCAGACTAAATTGGAAGACAGCAAACAGACATATGATAATCGATTACGGACTTTAACCATTATCGGTTACCGAATGGAGATCAAATTAAAAGTCGTCCAATTTAGTTTAGTCAGCAATTTAGTCTAATTCGCACACACCCTTAATGTGACAAATAATTAGGTAAATTATAAATTTTAAATGATTGTCAATTGCAATATCATTAGAGTTAAAGAAATGTGACAAATATATAAAATTTTAAAATCATTAGATATAAATGAATCAGAAAAATATATAAAGTTATGTAAACGAACTGTTTATGGGCAACTGAATGGGCAAATTACATTGAAGATCTTATCTTATTTACCAAACTATAGTTTGTTATATTTTTAAAACAATTAATTAATGTAAAATGTAGCACTTTTATTTGGATCATAGACAAAACTACGTATAGTTTTGATTTGGAACTTGGAAAATTTAATAAATAAATTTCGAATGACACAAAAGAGAACAAATTTACTACACATTAATTAATATAACAAACAGTTTTGTTAAATTTATTAAAAAAAGTTGAATTTGAATAATTGATTTCACAAGTAATTAAGTTTTATTATGCGAAATTTGTTAAATTAGCTTTAATGTTGGCCATACCTATCACGTATAGTTCGTACTTGGTACTTGATAAATATATCGTCACTATCATGCCAAAGGGGCGAATATGTAACTTTGCGTTTTTTAACATATTTGAGTGTAGGTTTTCCTCATGTATACTGTGTCATTATCATGTGTGATTTTGTTGGATATTTCTAGCCACAAAAGACAAAACCAAAAGGGTGAATTTGAAAATCTTGTCATGCCAAAGAGGCGAATCTTTTCGTTTTTTTGCCATAACTTTTTACTGGTACAAAATAAAATAATGATGTAAAGACATAAATTGTTTGTTTAAAAAGCATCTATCGATTTGCATCATTATTTTAAGTTAATATTTCGAATTTTTGTTATTGGAAAGAAAAATGTTTGGCAAATTATTTTTAAATAATGATGCCAATCGATAGGTGCGTTAAAAACAAACAATTAATGCCTTTGCAACACTATTTGATCTTGTACACCTGAATAGTTATGGAAAAAAAACAAAAATATTTGCGTTTTGATCAGGATATAACCACACAAAATCCATATTTATAATTCAGTAAGTTGTCCAAATCAAAAGTTATTTTTTATACGTTATGCTAATTGATGAATAAACCAAAATAACACACAAAAAATTGAAAAACTAATAACTTTATAATTTTAAAAATTCACATTCGCCCCTTTGGTTTGTCAGTGACGATATGGTATATAGAAAAAATTAATTCTTCAATACGATAGTTAATTCATTAATATTAATATTTTTTTCCACCATCTAAAGGAAATATCGAAAAAAAAAATTGTCCAATATGTTTTATTTTTCAATTTTTTCAAAAAAAAAAAAACATCTATGAATTTTTTGTTTTATGGCACTGAACCAAACGGCAATGATCAAGCCAAAGACATACCGTACAGTTTATTAAACTCTCCTTAAAACTTTGCAAACTTGACCGAAGCACCCGTCATATGTTGAACTAACAAACTTCAAAGTTCAAAATATCAACGACTTTTTGCTGAATCAATTGCGAGCTCAATGCAGTCGATTCAATAAATGTACTAAGTAGGTTTATTTTTAAAAACAGAACTTTTTTCTTAAGTGGTTGCAGAATTCTTTGCATGTGTATAAAAGGATCAACCCAATAAACACAGATACGGACTGAAACGTAAAAACGGTTGTGAGAACGGGTATGCCCGTTATTGCGGTGACATTACGGCACAATATTACGTGTTAAATACAGGCCTAGCCGTAAATACGGTAGTAGATACGGATATCAATTTTAACGTACAAAAACCGGCACCGTTCCGGCCACGTAATTACGGTACAAAAACGCCTGTTACCATAAATTCGATTGAAAATACAAAAAATCATTTTTACGTGCAAAGTACGGCAACGTTACGTGCACGTAATTACGGCTCAGAAACGGCAGCTACCGGAAATACGACTAAAAATACGGACAAACATTTGTACGTGTAAAAAACGGTAACTTTACGGCTTTACTTAATTTAAAGAAATATTTGTATGACTATAATGCCTGGACTTTTTATTCTTCATGATTGAAAAATATTTTTCATTTGAAATAATAAAAATATAAATAATAATTGATATATAAAATTTTCTAGTTGCAACATGTTAATCAATGGCAAAAGGTGGAATCTAAAGAATGCTGAAAACATACTTTCAGTTATGCAAAGATAATGTATTTTTCTTCAATTATAAAATTTTGATTTAACATAAAGCCTTACATATGGCACGCATACGGGGCACTGTATTTACGTCCCGTTTTCGTGCCGTATTTACGTTCCTTTTACGTGCCTTTTATACGGACCGTTTACGTGCCGTATTTACGTTCCCTTTACTTTCCGTTTACGGGCCGTATTTACGTGCCTTTTACGTCCATTCATTGCTTTAAAGTACCGTAAAGAAGTTCCGTTTACGGCCCGTAAATACGTTCACGCATTCACGTTTTATTGCCGTACTTACGGACCATTTCCGGAATGGGCCGTATTTTAAATTTGATTTCATATGTAAAACGTGTTGCTTTACGTTCCGTAAACGGCTGCCGTAAACGGTATTTATGCCCGTAAATACGGAACGTATACGGCACATTTACGTGCCTTTTGGTTTATTGGGAATGTATCATTTTGAATAGATTTATATTTTTTTGAGAAAAAAAAACACGCGAAAAACCTAGGCATATGCTACACAACGACACTTGAAACGTCTACTGAATGCATTTTTCTGCTTCTTTTCGTATTTCTTTTCAACTTCCTTTCAACTTTTTACTACCTTAGTAAAGCCAGTCAGCCATTTTCAATACACACTACCTACCACTTTTGAATACAGCTATTTTTCGCTTTATACCATGCAGCTTTTATACCTAATTCAATCAAAGTCAAACAACGCCAAAAGATTCTTTTGCTTTTGAGAGCGAAGTGCAAGCAAAAAAAAATTAAAAAAATAAAAATATAAAACCGGCTGCTTGCAAAGTTGTGAAACTGTTGCTTTTATGTGAATAAATTGACCTTTTGGGTCAAAAGTGGAATTCTGTTTTTTGCATTATTTGCCTTTTTTCTTGCGCCACAAACTCTTTTATATGCATCAATTTATTTGCTTTTGAGCGTCTGCTCTGTGCGCCGCCTTAAAATATGCAGCAAAAGTTTTTTGCATTTTTTCCAGTGATTTTTTATACCAACTATTTGTGCTTTTTTGTTGGCTTGTCGACGACAGGGGGTCAACATATTTTCGTGCCACATTGAGCAAGCGTCCAATTTTTTGTTTGTTTTTGCTTCGTTTATTTGACCCAAAGTTGTTTTTAAAATGTTGCAAAGTTTGGCATGCTTTTGCATCAAAAAAAACTTTTATTATATTTCACAAAGTTATTTATAAATATATATGTATTTATGCTATAAATTGCTGAAAACTGTACAGATTTGCAAAATAATGATGCAATCAGAGTGCTATAAAAAGTAGTCTTTGAAGAAAAATATTTCTGTACTTCAAAAATAAATGTTTAAGCTTAAGTGGTTTAAGTTTTATGCTATTTTATAATAAAGCTAATTTAAGTATTTCTCAAATTGAAATATTTAATTTGTTAAAACGTAAATGTATCAGTGTCGGCCATTTGGTGCATGAAAATTCACACTGAATGTAATTCCGACATATGTTGGATTTAATTGTAAATGAAAATTGTATTTGAAAATGTTTTTCAAATGGAAATTAATTAAAATTGAATAAAATAAAATATAATATAATATCGTCACTATCATGTCAAAAGGAAGATTGTGTAATTTTTACATTTTTGAATGTAGTTTTAAATCAAGCCATGGCCATGTATTATGTAGTACACGTATTTCAAAAATAAAAACTACAGAAAACAAATACATACTACATATTCTTCAATATGTAGAAAACGAATTTCTAATACATTGTGTAGTAAAATCCAGACAAATTAATACAAATGTATTAAAAAACGATCAAAATGTAGTAGCATTTTTTTCGAAACGAACCCATAAATGTAGTATAATTTACTACAGTAATTTTTTCGGTGCACAAAAGACAAAACCAAAAGGACGAAATCGAGAAATTGAAAATGTTGTCATGCCAAAAGGGCGAATCTTCTCGTTTTTTTGCTATAACTTTTTATTGATATAATACAAAAAAGTGGTGTAAAGGCATTAATTGTATGTTTTCAAAGCACCTATCGATCATCATCATTGTTATTTAGAAATATTTTTTTAAATTTTTAACATTTGCAAGAAAAATGTTTGGCATGAGGATATAGCCTCACAAAATCCGTATTTATTATTCAGTAAATTGTTCAAATCCAAATATATTTTATATACGTTATAATAATTGATAGATAAATAAAAATAACAGAAATAAATTTAAATTCAAACTAAATTTTACTCATTTTTTAAGCACTTCAAACTTTAAAATTTGATTTCCCAACATTTTTAAAAATGCAAATTCGCACCTTTGGTAAGACAGTGACGATATATAAAATTTTTAAATTAAAAATTGAACTATAACTCGTTTTCATTTAACAAAAATTATAATAAACTTTCACTTTTCTAATATATATTGATTTCAGAATACAATTTAACTGTGGGTGTCAGAATTGGGTACATTTACATTAAAGCCAACTTCGCAATAATTGTAGTTTTTCTCAACATTTACAAATGGTATTCGAAAAGTCAACCAATTGCAAAATATCAGTTTAAAAAAAAACACTTTATTGTATACTGCACAAATGCTCAAAGTAAAGTAGACAATAAAAGTCCAACGACTATAATTGTTATAAAATCTAAATTTAAAAAATTTGTTTGTTCGTTTTGCAATGAAAACCTAATAAAGAATTGAAATGTTTTTTGATTTTATTTTTTATTATATTTTATTTCTATTGTCAAAGTAATAGCGCAGTTGCAAAGCGGAAAAAAGCAGCAGCGGAAAACGCACCGCCGAAAAAAATATTGCCGGAAAAAGTATCGCCGGAAGTGGTGACATCAAAATAGCATAAAATAAAAATTGAAATAACTGTAATAAAGAAAATAAATTGAGAATACAATAAACTTGAAGAAATGCAAGATAAAAAAAAGCAAGAAAATCAAAAGTGGTTGAAAAGAAAATAACTGCATTTTATTAGCAAAATAGGCTATCAAAATGACGCGCTTTTATTTGCGTTTATTTGCACAAATACTGAAATTGTTATGGCCAAATACATTTATATTGATTTTAGAAAAATTAGGCAAATAATATATAAAAGCAATTGGTAAATTTAATCAAAATATCTGACGAATGAATGGCAGCTAAAACTGATATTTTGCAGACATTTAAATAATCAAATTAAATACAAATTTAATAATACATAAAGAGATTTACCCAATAAAATTCCAATAACGCATCGAGACGAGAACGAGAAACGAATTAATCTTCGGAACGATTCAAATGTATGGATTCAAATGTATGGAACGATAAAGGTATGGATTGCTCTAGGAATTTTTACTTCTCGTTCATAAAAAAAAAATCTTCTTCATATTCATGAAATTCATTGTTTAAAACATAATTCTTTGTATTGAAAAACAATACAAATCATCAGTATTATGAATTCATTATCAATTTGATGAATGAGTGAAAAGGTGTTCTTCAATTTCGTATACTACTCAATGCGTATACTACGTTTCATCATATTAATGATCAAATACATAAAACAAAAAATACATGTACATCATATTGATGAATATTGTTCACGAAATCAAATTTCAGGTATTTTTCGTTCAAATTTTTTGCCATATTTAGAGTTTTCAAGTAGTTCATGATAATAACTTCTTATATAACTCATATTTCCGGACAAATGATTTTTTTAGTTTCGAGAAAAAATGTATTTTTTTTGAAAAAAAAAAAAATAATATGTCTGATAATATTTTTTTTTATAAATATGTCAATATTTATAAAAAAAAATAATATCAGACATATTATTTTTTTTTTTTTTTTTCAAAAAAAAATTGATAAATTATTTTTTCGTAATATTTTTTTTTTTCGAAAAAAAAATGGATAAGAAATTTTGAAGAAAAAAAAATTTTTATTCGAATAATTTTTTTTTTTTTTTAATAAATATTTTTTCCAATTTCTCCGATTTCTAAAAGAAAAAGTTTTTTTTAGAACAAGAAATTATGTCATAATTTTTTTTAAGAAATTTTTTTGTAAAAGATTTTTTTTATTTTCAAAACAAAAATTTTTTTTTTCAAACAATTTTTTTAATTTTTTTCTTTTTTGAAATTTTTTGTTAAAGAATATTTTTTTTCAAAATAAATTATATATGTATTTTTTTTCCAATTTTATTTGTGAAAAGTTACATTTTTAGTGAAATATTGAATTTTCGTGAAAAATTTAATTTTTAGTGAAATGAAAATATAATTTTGAATGAAAAAGTGATAAGTTTTAAGTGAAAATTGAATTTTTGGGATGAAGTGTCTTGGTATGAGTTGTCTTGGTATTAGATGGCTTGGTATGAAGTGTCTTGATATAAAGTGTCTTGTTATAAAGTGTCTTGGTATGAGGTATGAGTTGTCCATTGGTATGAGATGTTCATTGGAATGAGATGTTTTGGTATGAGTTGTCTTGGTATGAGATGTTTTGGTATGAGTTGTCTTGGTATGAGGTGTCTTGGTATGAGTTGTCTTGGTATGAGGTGACTTGGAATGAGGTGTCTTGGTATGAGGTGTACATTGGTATGAGATGTCCATTGGTATGAGTTGTCTTGGTATGAGGTGTCTTGGTATGAGATGTCTTAGTATGAGTTGTCTTAGTATGAAGGTGTACATTAGTATAAGATGTTCATTGGTATGAGATGTCTTTGTATGAGGTGTCTTGGATGGGGTGTCTATTGGTATGAGTTGTCTTGGTATGAGTTGTCTTGGTATGAGATGTCTTAGTATGAGTTATCTTGCTATGAAGTGTTTTGATATAAAGTGTCTTGGTATGAGTTGTCCATTGGTATGAGATGTTCATTGGTATGAGATGTCTTGGTATGAGCTGTTTTGGTATGAGTTGTCCTCTGGTATGACATATCTATTGGTATGACATGTCTATTTGTATGAAGAGTCTTGGTATAAAATGTCTTTTTATGAGATGTCCAGCGGTATGAATTGTCTTGGTATGAGTTGTCTTGGTATGAGTTGTCTTGGTATGAGTTGTCTTGGTCTGACTTGTCTTGGTATGAGATGTACCCGACTCGTTTTGAACGACATTTTTTATATTTTTATATAATAGTTTTATGAATTAAGTAGGACGTAATATATTTCGTAAGGCGTACTACTTAAACAAAAACTGTTCATGCAATTATGTGCTTTGTCCGTTTTAATTTCTGCTCCTCCTAATACAAATGTCAAAAAAGTAAAAAAAAAGGTCCAACCCCGAAACGAATTAAATTATTTTATTTATTCACTCACTTAAACATTTGTTCTATGTTTTACGAAGTCTTTCACCGTGCCACACTTTCAGCGCTCACATTTGTTGACAACCACAAATATGACAAACTCTGTCTTTCTCACTCGCACTCTGCAAAATTAATTTAGTATTTTATTTAAAAATGTTCATCAACATAATAAGCCTTTTTCTTGCGTACTGCTGGCAACCCTCCAAATGAATACTTAAAACTGTTCGCATTGTAAGTAATCTTTATGAATTAAATGACAGGAAATATCATTTACTTGCACACAAACACACACAATCAGCTCGCAGTCTATCTGGCGCTCTCTTTCTAACAATTCGCGCGCGCTTTGCAATGTCAACGTAAATTCAAAATGTTGAAAATGTGGCAAACTTCAGTTCGCAACATATTGTGCGATGCTAGTTCATTTTAGTTGTTTTTGTTTTTTGTTGGCATATCCTGCTGATGCTGGAGAATCCTGTGTAATACCGTTATAAGCCAGCGGTCATTAAGATTTGTTTTTTCTGCTATTCCCTTTGTTCAGTTTATTATCATTCTCATTTTGTTTGTGCAATTTTTTTGCTTTCTATTTTTTAGTTTTTGTTCTACTTTTTATTTGGTTTGCTTTTTCTACTTCTATTTTACGTTTTTATTATTCGGTTTTTTACTTTTTATAATTTTATTTTTAAGCTTTATTGTTGCTTTTTATGTGCTGCTGACCTTGCATCCTGTGAAAATTTCAATTATTATTTGCAGCACCTTTTTTTTCGCTGAGGTTGGCAACACTGCAATTGTGCTCGTGCAAAACTGATAAAACAGGCACTTGAGCTCAAACAAAGGTTTCCATTTAACAGCCAGCTGCTGTCCTGCCCCAACATATTTTTTTTTTATGTGACATTTTATTTGGAACAGTTACTTGCTGTCTCTAGGAGGTCAGGTGACATTAATGTGCTTTACCTCGGAACGATTATTAGCTACCTGGTTAATGAGTGTTGATTTAGATACTAGCATTTTATATACAGTCTTTGCAAATTATAATTATTATATTTTTTATTAGTGAAATTTAGAGAAAAAATTACAAGTAATTAAATTTTAATGGTGCTGACAAATAATATCTTCAGCAAGGATCAAGATTTAGGTTCGACCGTCGATGTCCGTGCTCTGTAACTTTCCCTACTAAATTCTCTTTCACATAATTATTATAAAATTTATTTGTCATATTTTTAGCCTTATTTTGAATTTAACTAAAGTATAATTAAATTTCAACTATCGCCTGTCACAAGCAAATATTTGTTTTCCAACGAAATATTTGTCGTCCCACCTACTCGGGACGTCGTATGCGTTACATTTAATACTACTTGAACTCGTGTTGCGCAAACTACCGATTACCCGTTGTTGAACTCGTTACAAAATTGTTACCTTGCAACGCATAATTAACCTGTTTGCCATCAACATTTACAACAAAAACAACAACGATTACGACAACGGCAGCACACAATGTGTGACCTCAGCTAATAGTGTTGTACTTGTTGTAATTATTGTTGTTGTTGTAAAGGTGTTGAACCATTGCGTTGGTTGTTGGTTCTGGCAACAATCAAAACGACCGCAGCGCAGCACAACGCAGCTCAGAATTCATTTAAGCTGCTGCTACTGCCGCTGCTTTTGCTACTTTTGCTTGCGGCGCACTTTTGTGTAAAAATGTATGCTTTCGAAACGGAAATGCACAGTGTGGCGTTGTATGTGCAAAAAAAAGAATTTAATATGTGCTATGAATGTGTGCACCTGTCTGCTAGTGTGCACAATTGAAGATAATCCGCGTATCATTTTTTGAATCTTTTTTTTTTTTGAGTCGGAAACTCTTTTTATAGAGGACACAGTGAAGCAAAATGCTTTTTAAATTGGTGAGTTTTTGGTATGGCATGTATTTAATGTGATGGTTTTTATTATATAGTTTGGTAAGTTTTTGTTGTGAGGTTTTAGTATGGTGAGGTTTTAGTGTGGTGAGTTTTTAGTGTGGTGAGTTTTAGTGTGGCGAGTTTTTAGTGTGGTGATTTTTTAGAGTGGTGAGTTTTTAGTGTGGTGAATTTTAAGCGTGGTGAGTTAAGTGTGGTGAATTTTTAGTGTGGTGAATTTTAAGTGTGGTGAATTATAAGTATTGTGAGTTTTTAGTTTGGTGAATTAAAAGTTTGGTGAATTATAAGTGTGGTGAATTTTAGTTTGGTGAGTTTTTAGTGTGGTAAAAATTATAAGTGTGGTGAATTATAAGTGTAGTGAATTATAAGTGTGGTGAAAGTGTAATGAATTTTTCATGTGATAAGTTTTTGTGGTATTCGTTTTTTAGTGTGGTGAAAGTTAATCGTGTTGATTTTATTGTGATTTGTTTCTAGTATGGTGAGTTTTTAGTATGGTAATTTTTTGTGAAATGAAAAATTAATAACAATAAAGGACTAAAGCCCTTTGGAATATCGGTTCCGGTTCCAACAAAAAAAAATATATGGGTTCCGATTCTGGTTCCTAAAATAGAAACGATCTCTTTTCGGTTCTTTTCATGGTGGTTTTTAGTGTGGTGAGTCTATTGTAGTAAGTTTTTGATGTGGTGAATTTTTGTGTAAAAAAAAAATTAAAAAAAAAAAAAAAATATATTTGTGTCTGGAGATCAAACGGATAGCAACTCTTGCCAACAGGTGCTACTTTGGGCTCAGTAGGCAATTGAGAAGCAGAGCCCTCTCTCGCCGGACGAAAATAACGCTCTACAAGTCACTCATCATGCCCGTCCTACTTTATGGTGCAGAAACATGCACGCTGGCCTCCACCGATGAGAGAGTACTGGGAGCGTTCGAGAGAAAGATTCACCGTAAAATCTTTGGCCCTATCTGCTTTGCTAACGAGTATCGAATCAGGATGAACCACGAGCTGTATGAGTTATTCGACGACATTGACATAGTCAAGCGCATCAAGATCCAGCGGCTTCGCTGGCTAGGTCATGTAGAACGAATGGATGAAAACACTCCAGCCAAGAAGGTGCTTGAATCGTAACTCGAAGGTGGACAGCGTAGAAGAGGGCGTCCAAATCTGCGTTGGAAAGACCAAGTTGAGGACAACCTGGCAACGCTTGGTATTTCTAACTGGTGCCAGCGCGCGCAGATCCGACTGGCGCGGCTTCATCTCAGCGGCCAAAACCGACCCACGGTTGTAAGGGCCATTTAAGTAAGAATTTTTGTGTGGTGAATTTTTAGTCTGGTGGGTTTTTAGTTTTGTGAGTTTTTAGTCTGGTGAGTTTTAGTATGGTATGTTTTTGATGTGGTAAATTTTATGTCTGGTAATTTTTAGTGAAATGAATCAAAAATCAATAATTTGAGAATTTTTGAAATTTTCACTACGGGTAATTATCATGTAGAGTTTTATTGTGGTACGTGGTAATTGCTTTTGGTATAGGCAGTTTTTCTGATTGCTTTTATTGTGAAGAGATTCTTTTTGTGTATGTTGTATGTTTCAGTATATTGAATTTTTTTTAGATAAGGTTTTTAGATGAGTGTGATGAATTTTAAATGTGGATATCTCTTTGGAGTATTAAATTATAGAATGGAGAGTTTAAGGGACAGATTTTCAGTAGTTTAAACTCAGTTTAAACTTTTCCACATATTTCAAAAGTCTATAGTTAATAATCAAAATGGAATAATATCTTTAAATTTAAAGGAAAGATAGACAATTTGTAATCAAATAAAAATATATTTTAATTATGTCTAAAATGTTGATTATAAACGAAATTAAACCTAGTTTAAACTACGTTTAATTTGAAAATGTGTTTGAAAAACTGGACCTTAGAATGAGGAATTTTTACAATTGTATTTTTAGGAAATACTAAGATGATAAGGTGGTTTTTACATTTGGTTGGAAAAATACAATTGAAAACATTTTTAATTTAATTTTTCTCTAGATAATTATTAAGGTTGAGTTTATCAGTAAGATTTTCAAATTAAACTTAGTTTAAAGTAGATGTCATTTTGTCTATTGTTAGCATATCACAGATATTTAAAATGTCATATTTACTGATAATTAATTGTCTTTCTATCTGTAAAATAAAACGACATAAAGAACTATAGCCGTCTTAGAAATGTGAAAAGTTTAAACTAATTTTAAATATGCAGTAAAAAAAATGAAGATGAACTAACATTGCATAAGAATAAAAAGAAAACATTAAAGACTTACCATAAATTATCATGATATATTTTTCACGAATTTGAGGCATGTTTTTCACAAATATCAGCACTTTTACCGAACGAAACGACACTTTTTCTACCGACACTTTTGACACGAACCGTTTTTCACGAATATCAGACACGTTTGTCATCATGAATATAAGAACGAATCGACACGTTTCACCGACATTTTTAATAACGACACGAAACGACACTTTTAATACCGACACGAACCGAAACACTTATTGGCTTTATTTCTGTACAAATTGAGCACATATTTGCATATTTAACAAATGGCCATATTTTCTACACAAAACGACACTTTTAATATCGACGCAAACACTTTTAACGTTTTTTACGAATATGAAATAGGTTATTCATCATGAATATAAGTACGAATCGACACTTTTCACCGATATGTTTAAAACCGAAACACTTTCAACGTTTTTCACGAATATGAGACAGGTTTTTTATCACGAACTTTTCATCGACATTTTCAATAACGACACGAAACGACACTTTTGTGACACGAACCGAACCGAAACGAAACACTTTCTAATTGGCTTTATTTCTGTATAAATTGACATATATTTGCAAATGGCCATATTTTTTTTGTTTTGCTGATATTTAGGTAATTTAAAAGTTATAGATGAGAAAAAATCAGCCTTTTTCTACATCTGTAAATAATAAAAATGAAAAAATGAATATGAATTCTGATGTAAACGCACTATAATAAATGAATCATTAAAATGAGACCTAATGAGAATAATATAAGCTTGAAATAACAAACAAAAATGATGTATAAAAATGTGTTTGATGTGCTGTATCTAATATGAGTAAAATAATAAAATAATAATCGTTGCAGAAATTGTCGAATGTAATTTTTTTAAATATTATGAAGCGATTTAAAACGTGCTATAATTTGTGCTTTAAATTGTATGAATTGTACTTACCATAAATAAAAACAATTTTATTTTTGGTTGGTTTTTTATTTCAAATATAATAATGCTAATATTACTAAATAAACCACATTGTCGTAGTTAGTACCTATTATAAAAACTGGACAGTCATAATATATGGCTGGTTATTGGCAGTATACTGACAGATTTCTGTTAAAAGCGCAGCAATCAGTCAAATTTGACGCAGTGTACACCATTTAGTTTGATTTTGATCAAAAACACCTACTTTCCTAAAGCAGTTGTTACGCAGGCAATACGCGTTTATAAAAATTAATACATGCCACGGCAGATTTTTGGAATATTCAATTTAGATTTTAGGTGTAAAAGGCAGTCATTCGTACACAGTCCAAGGCATATTGAAAATTATTATTGACAGACTTCGGCTGACACCTTATATTTCCGAATGTTAAATGTTCGTGGCAAATATCTGACAGCCAAAGACAACCCTTTTGGCAACATTTTTTTAGCAGACATATGTGGAATTTGTATATAAAGCTGTTTTGTTTTCCCAAAATATGCCGGGAATCTACGTTTAAAATTCTATAAAATTTGATAATCTCCAATAAACTTCCAACCAACTTCCATTTATCTGTGTGTTTGCCAGAAATATGCCTGAAATTATGTCCAATTACCAAATATTGTGGAATTTTTGGGACATATAAAGTCAAAATAAAGTTTTTGATACAAATTTCGCATATGTTTGGTCTTTCGAAAAATCTTTCAAAAAAAATGATTTTAGTCTTCCGTGCGCCTGCCAAAAATTGTGCCCAGGAATAACATTTGACTGGATGATATTTGTTCTACGGCAGACAACAGGCAGGTTGCCTTTCTCTGCCAACAATCTGTCGATATACTACTTAAAAACTCCAGTGGTTGCCAGCCTGCTGTACATTTTGTGTGGGATGTTTATATCTACGGCAGACAACAGGCAGGTTGCCTTTGTCTGCCAACAATCTGTCGATATACTATTTAAAAACTCCAGTGGTTGCCAGCCTGCTGTACATTTTGTGTGGGAAGTTTATATCCCGAGGCAAAATGTCTGTCATTTTCAGGAACATTTCCGACAAACACACAGATAAGTGGAAGTTGGTTTGAAGCGTATGGCAGATTACCAAAAATTGTGAAATTTAATAGCAGTATTCTGACATTTTTTCGGATATAAAAGCTGCATTTATCTGCTTAAAATATTTCCAAAATTTGTTTCTAAACTGCATGCCAAAGATTTTGTCTTGATATAGAATTTTTACCCGAGACAAAATATTTGGCATTTTCAGGAATATTTCGGACATATTTCCAGTAAACACACATATCCATGGATGTGTATTGCAGGTTGTAAAAGTTGGTGGAATTTTAATGGAAAATTCACGTCATATTTTAGGAATGGGCAGAAAATAGGCAGCTTTTGATACAAACTCCGTCATGTCTGCTTGAAATACAGAGACAAAATTTCTGGAATTTTTCAGGAATATTTCGGTCATATTTCAGGCAATCACAGAGATAGGTGACATATATTGGGAGTGTATAGCAGGTTGTAAAAGGTTTTGGAATTTTAGTGGCACTTTCATATTTTGGGATCGGGCCAAAATAGACATCTTTTGATTCAAACTTCGCCATTCTCTACTTGAAATCTTTCGAAAATATGTTTCTTAATGGCCCTGATCATGCCAAAAATTTTGTCTTAGGAAATGTTTGTTCTATGGCAGACAACAGACAGATTTTGGTACAAACGCTGTCATTGTCTGACGTAAATCTGTTGATTTACTGCTGTTGTCTTGAGAAATGTTTGTTCTATGACAGACAACAGACAGATTTTGGTACAAACTCTGCCGAAAATCTGTTGATTTATTGGTTGAAAGCTGCTTTTTCTTTTCTACCCGAGACAAAATTTCTGGCAATTTCAGGATTAATTCGGGCATATTTCCGACAAACACTTAGAGATATGGCAGGTTATTATTTTTTTTGTTATTTTAATGGCAGATTAATGGTATATTTTGGGAACTGACAGATAGCAGGCTTGTGATACAAACCTTTGTCTCCTTAAAATTTTTCGAAAAAAAAAAAAAATTCTGTCCTGCCAAAAATGTTGTCTTTGGTATTACCGTTCATTTATTTTGTCTGGGGAGTTTATATAATTTAAAACTTTGAATGCCATACGATAGTTTAATATTTTTCTCATTATATTGTAAAATATTTTAAAAATACAAAGTAAAAAAATAAATTAAATAATTTTAAACCATTAAAGCCTTGCACAAAATATTTCTAAACTGTCTTTCGAAAAAATATTTCTAAACTGTCCTGCTAAAAATTTTGTCTGGGGAGTTTATATATTTTAAGACTTGGAATGCCATATGATAGTTTAATATTTTTTCTCATTATATTGTAAAATATTTTAAAAATATAAAGTTAAAAATAAATGAAATAATATTAATCCATTAACGCCTTGCATAAACAAGTATTTGACAATAATAATAATAAAAATACTCAACATTCTACATAATTCACTAATGTTGATTTTAACTATATACTCAGTTTTTTAATATAACATAGCGTTTTTAAGAAAATTGCTATGGAAATGTTAAGCCTTTCTCAGCCACTTTTTAGAGTAAAACAAATATAGTGTCTTACACAACTAGTTTTCGAAAAAAAATTAAAAGCAATTTTTATACTAAATGTCTAGTCTAATTTTTACTAACTAACTAATGCTAATACTCCAATAGGTTTTGAAGATATTTGAATTTAAACGTTGATTTTTTGGAATATTTTTGAATTATTTTTTTTAGCATTTTGAAAACAAGAAGCACATGAAAACAAGAAAATGATACATGGCTATCGAGAGCATACTCCAAAGTAATGATTACAGTTTTAAAAATTTGTCCATCCATGTTCAATTTTCTAAAATAGAATCAAAATCAGCAATTAAATGTTGAAACAGAATTTATGTATTGCATATCTTTAGAAAACATTTGTCACGTTTTGGAGAGTATTTTAATTGTACTTTATATGCAATTTTAAAATTATATATGCCAGTGTGCTGAAAAATACATCCTCAGTTTAGATATTAAAATTTAAACTTAAAGCAGCAAGATCATTAAATAGAGTTGGTCATGTTTGAAGATAATGGGCGTTAAAAGGTTAAATAAAGTAGGTATTAAATATAAATATAACTTATACATTATACATTATAAATATACAAATACTTGTAGAGCATCGTAATTGAAGATAATGGGCGTTAAAGGGTTACATAAAGTAGGTATTAAATATAAATATAACTTATACATTATAAATATAAAACTATTTGTAGAGCATCGTAATAAGGGTACAATTCAGATGCAAATTTATTATTTCCAGTCCAATTATAGATGACGCTTTCTTTCTCCATTTAGTTTATCTATTATTAATTTAGTTTTTATAACAAGCATTATATATTTATATTATTCTTTATTATGATTTACATTAATTTAAATATAAAACAATTTATTTATCCTAACAAAAGGAAAAAAGCAATAAGCATTTGAATATTAAATGACTATGAGAATTGCACAAATGCCATAATGCATGAATGTGCTGCATAGCTTTTGGCGCATATGCGAGTTAATTTAATTAAAAAGCGCACCAACAGCGAGTGAAGTCAAAGCAAAATTTTATATAAAAAAAAATAAAAAAAAAAATAAAAAACTTAAAACGGAAATAATTATTTCCAATCCAGCAGTCAATTATAAAATTGCGTAATAAATATAAAAATTAAATTAATACAATTGCATGTATAAAATTAACTTGACAACGTTTATCAACCGCTTTTTAAGTTTTTTTTTTTTCAACTTATAAAATAAAAGTTCATATTATTTAACAGCTTAATTTGGTTTTAATGTGGCGATTTTCTTTAGTACACAAGCACTGTGTGCAGCTGTGGTGTATATTGCCAGTTTTCGCATTAATTACAACAACTCGCAGCAGCAACAAAACATGAATAATGACGCGATCGTAATGTCGCGATAATAATTGGATGCTTTAATTTTATTTTATTGTTATATTCAGTTTTATTTTTGCTGCTACTGCTATACATTTTGCTGTTCTTACCATTGTAGCCAATGCAAACAATGTAATGAGCAAAAAAAAAACAACTTTAAAAAAATAAGTTTAATGTATTTAACATACAAATTAGGTCACGAAAACATTTTAAGCTTTGGCAGCATGTTCAAAAAAAAAGCTCATCGTAAGCATTTTTATTGTATTCATAAAAATGGCGGCAAATACATTATAGCTAGTTGTTAATAAGCTTTTGCAGACAAAAACAAAAACAAATTTGCAATAAAGCACTTTTAATGTTTTTAAATCAAGTTGTAAATTTTGTTTTCTATTGTTTTTGCAAAATATATAAAATCAAAATTGACTTTTTAATTGTAGCACATCATATCAAAATTTAGTACAGCTTTAAAGCTCGTTTTATGCACCATTTAAAAAATGTAACATAGTTCTAAAGTACTTTAAACGTATTTGAGGCTTAAAAGCTCGTGTTGTGAATTAGTTTCACATAATTTTCATTTTCTTATGAATATTCACTATTTACGCAATTTAGGATGTTGCTGTACATCTGTTGAACGCATTATGTTTATATCATGTTGTACTCACGTTGTACAGCAACATGTTTGTAGCAACAAAGATAATAATTTGGCAAAGCCCTAAAGCTTTGCTTAGAAGTTATTTACAAGAAGACTACTGACCACACAGACGTGTTTTCAAGAAGAAAACAGAAAAAAAATGTACATCATATTGATGAATTTCTTTCTTCAAACCATGATTCATTGTATTGAAGAACCATTCATAATATTAATTACTACTGCCATCAATGTTATGAATGTTATCATAAATATGAAGAACGTTTGGTAACTGTCGAAAAAGTGTTCTTCAATGTGATGAACTGTATGTCAAGAATACATTTCATCAGATTAATGAACAAAAATATAAAATACAACATATATGTACTTCATATTGAAGAACGCTGTTCATTAAACCAAATTTCTATCAACATTTTTTTTTCTTTCGTTCATTTTTTGCCTTACTTTTCAGTTCTCAAATAGTTCTTGAGTGTTATTTCTTATATAATGCTTGCTCGACATGCATAAATTAGTAAAGTGTTTTATAATATATTTATAATTACAACTTTTTATTAATAAAAAGTTATATTTATAAAAAAATATATTTTGAAAAAAAAAATTTTTTTTGAAGAACAATTTTTTATTTTAAAGAAACATTTTTTTTTGGAAAAATTTTTATTTCGACAAAAATTTTTTTTTTTTATTTTTTTTTACATTTTTTTTTTACATTTTTTTTCGAAGTTTTTTTTATATTTTTTTTTTTTTTGGAAATTTTTTTTTGATCGAAATTTTTTTTTCGCTAATTTTTTTTTTAAAACACATTTTCAAATTATTTTATAATTTTTAAATATTATGAACAAATTCATCAATATGACAATTCAAATTCATTGTATTGAAGATTTTGTTCATATATATAATGAATGCATTCATTAATATGTCATTTAGTGAACGGTGTTATCAATATGATGAATCTGGTAGTTGGTGAAAAAATGCATAATATTTATGAATAAATTCATCATATTGACGAATTTTTTTTCGGTGTAGATATGTTGAGTGCATGAGCCCAAAAGCTTTTTTTCAAAGTTATATACAAGAAGACTACTGACCAAACAGACTTGGACAATCGTCAAGAAGAGGACAGTAAGCAATTCTTTTGAAATTAATGATTTGAAATCATTAATTGCATTTGTGCATATTAAGGATGTTTATATTGAGACCACACAGAGTATCAATATAAACAAATATATTTAATAGTTTTACTGGCAGCGCTCCCACGACGTTGTCATATAATAAACAAATGGAATAAAGCCAAACGGCTAACAACTAAAACGCGTGTTCGTTTTTCCTTTTTAGTAAGGCTTTATCGTTTTCGATAAAGTTCACTGGCGCAGTCGGTAGGACTCTACGTTAGAGTTCTTATATATTAATATTTAATGTAGCAATTTTAAGAAAATTAATATAAAAAGAACGAACAAACGCGACAAAATTTTTAATACACCAGAAATCGTAAACAATGAAAGATGTAACCACGTGCAGGTCTACTAATCCACCAAAACGGAAAAAAAGTTCTAAAATCCAGAAGGAGTCAAATAATACGACGATCCAGAAAAAGAGTCGCTACACTCAGAAGAAAATGTACCATTAAGTACTCAATGGTACGACGATGAATTAATAGTTTTTTCTTTTTGAATCAAAAGTTTTCTAATTAATTTGATAGTATTCGAAAAATTCATTACCATTAATCTAAATATTTCAGTATTATTATTTTTAATAGAATAAATACTATTGTTTTAATGGTTTCCTCCTATAATAATAAACGTGGCATAAAAAACATAAACACGAATATAAACTTGTTCGTTTTGTACGTCATTCGACGTGTTTGCGTTTGCTCAAAATGGTCGCATGCATTTTTTGTAATAATTCACATAATTAAACGCAACATTGGTAAGGACTTAATGTATTTAATGTAAATTCATTATATTTAACCATTTTCTATTTATTACAGATAATAAATAATAAATGGAATGGCGACGGACTCTCTAAATGCAGACTCAAGTATTGTAAACTGAAGCGAACATTGAATGTGCTATAACCTTTTGCAACGAGAAGTGCCCATTTATGTGTGTGTGATTTTTTAAAAGTTAATTTCAGTTTCGACATTTAATTAAAATATATTATACATTAAATTAACTAAAATCCATTTTTGTTTTAATAAATTATTAGGAAAATGTAATTCGACTTACTATAAAATTAATAATTCGTATCATTAAACATTTATAGGTTATGCTTATTGTAAATAAAGGAGCACATTATAAAATTTATGGTGCAACAAAATATTGTATTAACAGTTCCAATATTACTGAATTATTGAGACGCATCCTATTGACCAATTTTAATAGTATAAATTATTGTTTTTCTATTGAAATACTTTTAATTTACCATGATTTTTTTCTGGGTGTAGATTGTACTAATTCTTTCACACTGGAAGAAGACAGAATTGCTGAGCCAGAATTGCTGAACAAACGAATTAATTCAAGGATTGCAAAATTAACATTTAAATCTACTAAAATCCAGAAGGAATCAAATTAAACTACGATCCAGAAAAAAGATTCCCTAGATTGCACTAATTCTTTTACGCTGGAAGAAGACAGAATTGCTGAGCCATAATTGCTGAACAAACGAATTAATTCATGGATTGCAAAATTAACATTTAAATCTACTAAAATCCAGAAGGAATCAAATAAAACTACGATCCAGAAAAAAGATTCCCTAGATTGCACTAATTCTTTTACGCTGAGAATTTCTGAGAATTGCTGAACAAACGAATTAATTCATGGATTGCAGAATGAACATTTAAATCTACTAAGAAAAACTCACCAAAAATTACCAAGACGATAAAAGGAACATAAGCAGTAAATATTTAATAAAAATAATAATTATAATTGTAATTGTAAGGATATTGTAATTAGTTTATGGAAGAAATTGTTATATTATTAGAAAATGTGCCTTTAAGAAATATGGCTTTTACTCTTAATATCGATCCTTTGAAATACCTTGAACAATTACCAGAGTTCTTCGGAGACTTCAGGGATCTCTTTATGTTTTTCGGTAAAGTCTATATTTCAGCCCAGAACGGCCATGGTTATATCAGTGCCGCTAAAAACAAGAATTCCTATCGTTTTGTTACAAAAACAGGATTCATTCAGCCGGGAGTATATTTGGGAGAGAGTTTGACAAATGTTAGCAGGAATAGAGTATATGCATCAATATTAAATGCCACCGATAAAGAGGTAACCATTGATAGCAATTACAAGCCAGAATTTTCAAAATTTAACAAATATAAAGAAGCAACAAAAGAGAGTTCCACAATAAATACTATAAACTCGTTTAATATAAAAAATAGAATTGATAGATTATTAGGGAATGTAAAGATCGACGAATCATTGAATAAAGAGGAAGTTGCATTTTTGCCAAATATTTGCTTGTCATATCATGACGTTTTTCATTTGGAAGGCGATGAATTAACATTCATTCTGGTATTAAAACATGAAAAACCCACACAGTGGAATCAGCCACCGATAAATCAGAAACAGTATAAACTTCCTCACACACAGAAAAAAAAATTTACATCATATTGATGAATTCCGTTCTTCAAACCATGATTCATTGTATTGAAGAGCCATTCATAATATTAATGACTAACGCCATCAATGTTATGAATGCTATCATAAATATGAAGAACTCTTGGTAACTGCCGAAAAAGTGTTCTTCAATATGATGAACTGTATGAGAAGAATACGTTTCATCATATTAATGAACAAACATATAAAATACAACATATATGTTCTTCATATTGAAGAATGCAGTTCATTAAATCAAATTTTTATCAACATATTTTTTTTTCGTTCATTTTTTGCCGTACTTCTCAATTCTCAAGTAGTTCTTGTGTGTTATTTCTTATATAATGCTTGCTCTCGACATGCATAAATTAGTAAAATGTTTTATAATATATTTATTATAATTACAACTTTTTGTTAATAAAAAGTTATATTTATAAAAAATATATTTAAAAAAAAAAAAAATTTTTTTTCGAATTTTTTTTTTTTCGAAATTTTTTTTTTACATTTTTTTTTTTTGGAACAATTTTTTTTGTCCAATTTTTTTTTTTGGAATAATTTTTTTGTAAATTTTTTTACTGTTATATTTTAAATAAAATTTTTACACTTTTTTTCAAATTATTTTATAATTTTTTTTTTTTTTTTTTTGAAAAAATATTGTAAACAAATTCATCAATATGAAAATTCAAATTCATTATATTGAATATTTTGTTCATATATCTAATGAATGCATTCATTAATATGTCATTTAATGAACGGTGGTATCAGTATGATGAATCGGATAGTTGGTGAAAAAATTCATAAAATTTATGAATAAATTCATCATATTGAAGAATTTTTTCTGTGCACCATAATAGGACAAATAAACAATAATTTAAACACTAAGACTAAATTTAATGAATATTCTAGAGGACATAAAATAGGATACAATAACAATAATTTAAGATATCCTCAATACTAATAATAGAACGGAACAAATGTCCCGCAACAATCACAGTGGAGCATTTTTCCACAAAATAATAATAATCAATCAAATAATTATAGGCAACAAACGCCACAATATGACAATACGAATTACCAACAAAAGCCGATTCAACATCAGGGAGGCCTTAACTATCAACGATTCAAGAGACAACCCGGAGTTGTATAACCAAGTATGCAACCACAAATTAAGGCCCAAAGAATAAACAACATCGATGAGGATCATTTTTTAGAAGAAGGACAAACCTTCCTTATATTACAAGAATAGATAATAAAACTGGATATAAATTCACAATACTTATAGTTACTGAAGCAACCAGTAGTTATATAAAAGAAGGAATTTATAATAATAAAAAAGATTTAGCAATAATGAAAAAAGTTAAAACCATTAATGGTTTTACTATTATTAATTCATATCATGAAATTTATTAATATATTTTATGAAATCAAAAATCTTGAAGGAGATATTCTGCTTGGTTATAATTTTCTTAAAAGGATCAATGCAATCATTGATCTAAAAAATAATAAGTTAATTTATAATAATAAAATTGAGCAAATGAATTATATAAATGAAAATTACGTTGAAGACATTTCTATCATGGGACGAAAATGTCCTATGACGCCCGTCGAAGAATCAAACCGACATGTTGAAGATAAAAATATTATTGTAGGATACAAAAATCGTACAACGCCAACCGAACACAGATTCATAAATGAAATGAACGCCATTAATTGAGACACCGTTCATAATATATATGGAAAAAATCATTCTATTTATGAACTATTCTTCGTATATACGAATCGCACAATTTGAGCAAAATTGATATAATAAACGCTTTCATAATTGTTATGAATTGCGTTGATTAAGGTATTCAAATTAATTTTTTGACGCAAAACAGCGCTGCCTCTACGTCACGTGCAATTCAGTCGAGCATAAAGGCGATACTGAAAAATAAAAGACCAGTCCACAAAACGGAGCATAGAAAATACAACACAAAGTAGGTAGGTAGGCATTTGAGTATTTTTGTATGTGTGCAACTGCAGCCATGTTGAGAATTCTATAAATAGATATATTTATTTTGCTGACGCGTCATGCCGCATAATGGGCAGTGATTATTTGCACTACTCGTTGTTACGCGTCGATAGTCGATGATAGCATATACAATTCTTAGTTTTTATTATTCCTATGTCATTTCGTACAAATAGACCGAATCGTTTCATTCGTTGTTTACAACTCCAAAGAAACGTGTCGCTCAACAACAAACAGCAGCAATATGCAGCAACAGCAAGAGTAGATTAGATATTAAATAAAATATAAGTAGTTAAAAAAAAAAAAAAATTAAAATAATAAAATGAAATAAAAAAAATAAATATAATAAAATCAACAAAAAAAATATTAAAGAAAAAAATAGTTTTATTCTTATTTTTAAATAGTTTAATAGTTCATAAATATCATGCATTTTTTTCATAAATATTATGAATGCGTTCATCAATATTATGAATTTTTTCATTACGGTTTTATGAACGATGCATAAATTCGATGAATTTGGTCATTGATTGAGTAACAATGAAAACAATCATAACATTGATGAACAAATTCATAAATAGTATGAACTTTTTTTTTTCTGTGAAGGTAATACAAATAATACAAATACCTTTTTGGAAGAACGATCTTTTGAAATACCCGCCGAAGAATTTACCGGCAATATAAATGAAACTGAATTACTTGAAAATCAAAGAAATAAAATTAAGAATGAAATTCGAATAACTCATTCTAATATAAACATGAATCTGATATAAAAGCTGAAATTAGAACAACTGTTGAAACTGCTATATGGAGTAAACAGTATTCATATCCGCTATCTTTAAAAAATGAAATATTAATGTATTTTCATTCATACGCAGACACCATTGATATTTTGCGCTAACCTGACAATGTTATACATCGCAGGGGCACAATTGGATTCACTGGTTTGATATTCGTGGAATGTCGTGGATTTTACAAGAAGTTCCTGTACACTGCCACCGACGCAGGTGCTGTTGCAGCTGTCTGTTATCTCACAGAAGCGAGAATCTAATGTAGGACATACTTTAATACCTTTTAATAAATACTATTATAACTTATATGCGTTATCTTTTATTTTATATTTAAACCTTTAATTAAGGAAATATTTAATATTTAGGGAACGATTTAAAAGTGTTCAAAACTTTTTCTTAAATCACTTTTTTTATTTTTTAAACATATTAATTATTTATATTTTTTATAAAAATAAAGTCAAAATGGAGCTTAACATCTTGAAAAGGATAGTGACATTGTTGGTGGTGGCGCTGCAACGCTACCTCTTCGCGTTGCGCCAACGGACCAACTCACCACAGCGATGGACACCCCAACTACCGCGGACGATGACTATAGCTCCGTAAGTACACAGGTGCGGAGCTATAGTCCATGGCGCGAGACGTCACCAAGGTGGTGTAAAACATTTTTAAGAATTCGGCAACAGTACCGATGGAAGGGAATGCAGAATCAAATAAAAGAGCAAAGAAAAGAAGAAGTTGTCAAAAAAAAAACAATACAAGAACCTCAATCCTCCTATACAGTTTAAACCACACGACATGGTTTTAATGAAAAATCAAACTAGACAGAATAAATTCTCCCCAATTTTGAAGGGATCTTACGTAGCAGTAGAGAGAAGTGGGCCAGTGACCACGACGAAATTGGTCAAAGATAGAAACCATAAGAGTATCAATATAAATTAACTAAACTTTGGCAATTATATTTGAAAATTGCAATATTATAATAGAATGTCGAAAAATAAATAACAATTGGCAATTAATATTTGGAAAATTATTTTTTAACAATGATTCCAATCGATAGGTGCTTTAAAATCAAACAATTAATGCCTTTACATTACTATTTTATCTTGCGCAAATTAAGAGTTATAGCATAAAAAACAAAAATATTTGCGTTTTGGTCAGGATATTGCCTCACAAAATACGTATTTATAATTCAGTAAGTTGTCCAAATCCAAAGATATTTAATAAACGTTATAATAATTGATGTATAAACCAAAATAACAAAATAAATTAAGAAAAAAATAAATTTTACAAATTTTTAAAGCATTTCAAACTTTAAAATTTGATTTCCCAAGATTTTTAAAAATGCACATTCGCCCTTTTGGCATGACAGTGACGATATGTTGTTTAGTTGAAGACTTTAATTAGTTAATAAAATATGAAAATTCTGAAAAAGCTTTTTGTGAAAGCTTTAAAAACGTTTCTTAAAAGCTGAAAAAGAAAACTAGATTCACATTTTAAATATTTTATTTTGTCGAAGATGTAAGGGATTTAAAGAAAATCATATATATTATGAAAAAGCTTTTGATTTAAAGCTTTAAAAATGTTTCTTCAAAGTTGCAGAAAATCACTTCTTTACATCTTATATATATTTGAGATTTTATGTAATAGACATTTTTTTAAAAGCTTTGTGAAATATCTTTTTTTTACTAAATTGGCCTATAAAATATTTTGTTTAGTTGAAGATTTTAAATATTTAAACAAATATGAATATTCAGAAAAAGCTTTTTGTGAAAGCTTTAAAAATATTTCATCAAAGATGCAGAACACTTTTTTTGCACATACGCAATATTTGACTTTTCAGCTTAGAGAGTTAAATTTCAAAGCTTTACAAAAGCTTTTTTTACAAAATTAACCTTTAAAATATTTTCTTTAGTTGGAGAAATTTTAAAAACTAAAAAAAAGCTTTTTGTGAAAGCTTTAAAAAAAATGTTCAAAGCTGTACAAAACACTTTTTACACATACGAAATATTTTAGTTTTTAGTTAAGAGCAGATTTATAGGAAAAGGCAACTTGAAAGCTTTGTAAAAGTTTATTAAGATTTTATATATTTTATTTAATATAAGATATGGTGGGTTTAAAAAATATATATATATAAAAATATGAAAATGTTTTTGAGTGAAAGCTTTAAAAATGTTTTTTCAAAGATGTAGATAATTATTTCATTACACCTTATAAATATTTGAGGTTTTATGTAATAGAACTTTTATTAAAAGCTTTGCAAAACCTTTTTTTCTAAATTGACCTATAACATATTTTGTTTAGTTGAAGATTTTAAATATTTAAATAAATATGAAAATTCAGAAAAAGCTTTTGGTGAAAGCTTTAAAATTATTTCATACAAGATGCAGAACACTTTTTTTGCACATACGCAATATTTGAGATTTTTGTTTAGAGATTTAAATTTGAAACCTTTACAAAAGCTTTATTTACAAAATTTACTTTTAAAATGTTTTCTTTGGTTGGATAATTAAGATATTTTAAAATCTAAAAAAGCTTTTTGCGAAAACTTTAAAAATGTTTATTCAAAGCAGCACAAAACCTTTTTTGCACTTACGAAATATTTGCGATTTTAGGTAGGAGCAGATTTATAGAGAAAGACAACTTGAAAGCTTTGTAAAAGTTTTTTTTTTGTAAAAGTTTTTTTTTACAAAAATAAGATTTTAAATATTTTATTTAGTATAAAATATGGGGGATATAAAAATTATGAAAAAGCTTTTGAGTGCAAGCTTTAAAAATGTTTCTTTAAAGTTGCAGAAAATTACTTCTTTACACCTTATAAATATTTGAGCTTTTATGTAATGAAAAAATGAAAAGAGAAAAGCAATATGAAAGCTTTGTAAAAGCTTTTTAATTTAAATTAACAACAAAAATATTTTATTTGATTTTATTTGGTTGGAGATTCAAGAAATTTTAAATTCTGAAAAAAGCGTTTTGTGAAAACTTTAAAAATCTTTAATCAAAGTGACAGAAAACTTTTTTGCACCCACTAAATATTTTAAATTTTGAGTAAGAGTAGATTTATAGAGAAGCGCAATATTTTGATAGAATTGGCCTGATTAAAAATATTTTATTTGGCGCGAGATTCAATAAATTTTAAAATTAGAAAAAGCTTTTAAGTGAAAGCTTTAAATATGTTGCTTCAAAGCTACGCAAAACTTTTATTTTTTTATTTGAGATTTGTAATTTAAAATCTTTGGAGAAGTAAAAGCCTTTTAAAAAAGCTTTTTGATGAGATTTAAAAAATATAAATAAATTTTGAAAAAGTTTTTTGTGAAAGCTTTCAAAATATTTCTGCAAAATGTAATTCAAATTCAATACTTTCTGTAATAAAGTATTTAAAAAGAAAAGCAAATTTAATGCTTTTTTAGTAAATTAAATTTATATTTAAAATATGTTGTATATATTTTTTTATTTCAAAAAATATAAATTTTGAAAATATATCTTTAGAGAGTTTTAAAAATGTTTCTGCGACGTTTTACAAAAGACATGTTCTTAAAGAATATTTGAGATTTCATGTAATTAAAGATTAACATTGTCGGACGGACACAATTGAAATTTTGATTTGATTGTTGGATGTATTTATGGCACTGTTTTACTTAAGTGTCATGTGATCCATTTGGGACAACAAATTTCTTTTAGTAAAACGAAAATTTCGGCGTTTATATATTTTGCAAAATGTTTAATGTCATTTTTAGCAAATGACGCTGTTACACAAAAACCAAAGTTCGCTTTGCAGAAATGCAAAATTTAATCATGTCAAGTTTTCAACAATTTCGCTTAAACATGCATGGCATACAATTAACTATTTTTTTATATAATCGAAAAAAATAAATATTTAGTTTTTTCTATTTATTCTTTTTGTAGCAACCAAGCTGTGGTCAGCGAAACCGCATGCGGTGGTGATGGTGCTGCGCATCGTTAAAAACTCAGCAGTTGGCCGCATGGCGCTGCATTTGCCAATGGCATAAAGTTTATGTCATTTAATTATTTGCGCTCTTGTGCTGTGCAAAACTCGCTGGCACTTAAGCAACTTCCAGCGTGTATCATTAGAAGGCGGAGTATAAGCAGCAACAGCACAAGGAGGAGGAGGAGAAGACTATCGAGGTCAAAAGTTGCCAACCAAATAATTTGTGTGTGAAGGCGGACGTAAATTGTTGGTCAGCATATATGCGACATAACGTTGCATTTGTTAATTAACTATGCGATTTTATGAAGAAAAAAAAAAACAGAAATGAAAAAAAAATTGGTTTTAATTAATTTTTTTTTACTTTGCTAATATTCGCCGCTGTTGGCCATAAAGGCCGCTTCGAGCCAACTTAAAACTATTTTATTAATAAACTATGTTAAAGGCGCACGCCGCCGTCTAAATGCCACGATTTGTGGCTTTAATGGCGCTGCCGCCAGGTGGCAGCGTTCGTTTAAAAGCAATTTGAAAGTTTTCCGTGACCACATAGTCGTCCTTGAAGATTACCATCAGGTTCATTTCGAATTCTAGAGAGGATTTTAGTTATGGCTCAATTAGTTAGTTAAAACATAATTTAATTAAAACTTTTAAATAAAAAAAAAATAAAAAATTAAAAAAAAAAAAAAAAAATATTGAATATTTTTGAAAAAATTAATAAAAATTAATTAAAATTAACTAAAATTAATTAAAATTAACTAAAATTAATTAAAATTAAACAAAATTAATTAAAATTAATTAAAATGAATTAACATTAATTAACATTAATTAAAATGAATTAAAATGAATTAAAATTAATTAAAATTAATTAAAATTAATTAAAATTAATTAAAATTAATTTTAATTTTAATTAAAATTAATTAAAATTATTAAAATTAATAAAAATTACTTAAAATTAAGTAAAATTAATTAAAATTAATTAAAATTAATTAAAATTAATCAAAATTAATTAAAATTAATTAAAATTAATTAAAATTAATTAAAATTAATTAAAATTAATTAAAATTAATTAAAATTAATTAAAATAAATTAAAATTAATTAAAATTAATTAAAATTATTAAAATTAATTAAAATTAATTAAAATTAATTAAAATTAATTAAAATTAATTAAAATTAATTAAAATTAATTAAAATTAATTAAAATTAATTAAAATTAATTAAAATTAATTAAAATTAATTAAAATTAATTAAAATTAATTAAAATTAATTAAAATTAATTAAAATTAATTATAATTAATGAAAATTAATTAAAATTAATTAAAATTAATTAAAATTAATTAAAATTAATTAAAATTAATTAAAATTAATTAAAATTAATTAAACTTAATTAAAATTAATTAAAATTAATTAAAATTAATTAAAATTAATTAAAATTAATTAAAATTAATTAAAATTAATTAAAATTAATTAAAATTAATTAAAATTAATTAAAATTAATTAAAATTAATTAAAATTAATTAAAATTAATTAAAATTAATTAAAATTAATTAAAATTAATTAAAATTAATTAACATTAATTAACATTAATTAAAATTAATTAAAATTAATTAAAATTAATTAAAATTAATTAAAATTAATTAAAATTAATTAAAATTAATTAAAATTAATTAAAATTAATTAAAATTAATTAAAATTAATTAAAATTAATTAAAATTAATTAAAATTAATTAAAATTAATTAAAATTAATTAAAATTAATTAAAATTAATTAAAATTAATTAAAATTAATTAAAATTAATTAAAATTAATTAAAATTAATTAAAATTAATTAAAATTAATTAAAATTAATTAAAATTAATTAAAATTAATTAAAATTAATTAAAATTAATTAAAATTAATTAAAATTAATTAAAATTAATTAAAATTAATTAAAATTAATTAAAATTTATTAAAATTAATTAAAATAAAAACTTTTCAAAAAAAATTAAATTAAACCAAAAAAAATAAAAATCACAAAGGAAATGGTAAAAAACAAGTTAATTAAAATAATTAAAATTAATTCAAATTAATTAAAATTAAAAAAAAAAAAAACTTTTCCAAAAAAAAAAAAATTTTAAATTAAACAAAAAGAATGAAAACAGTAAATATAAAAAAAAATAAAAAGAAATGCCAAAAAAACAACAGCAATAAAAAATGTCAAAATATATAAAACTCAAAATATTCAAAATAAACCTGAAACGTACCTATTTTAAAGTTCTTCGTTATCAGCGTTGGACACGTAAACAAGCGCGGCAGCACAATATAGATCGGTATCTCCTGTTTGGCGCACACATTGCCATCGGCAATCTGTATAGTTTGTATTTCTGTGGCATCTTTCGAGTAACCCTCCGCACAGCCGCACGTCTCAACGCGCACCAGCTGCATGTCAATCGACTTGATGGCCGCCTCCGTGTGCTGCACCATCAGATGCCCCGTGAACGGCTGTGTTACGCAACATTCAGTCTGCGACAGTTGACCGGTGATCAAGAAGCGTGGCATAGTAATGCGTTCCTTGGCAGACTTTTGCAATGTCTCCGGACTAATGCTAAAATTCACCTCTGTGCTAGCATTGTGTAACGTTGGTCCCGCCACCGCCTGCGACTTTGCTGTGGTCGATCTGTATTGTATACAAAACTGTTGCGTCTTCTGTAGACTCTTGGCGAGAAAACTACGCTTCACATCGCAACGCAGCTGATAGTTAATATTAATAAAGACACCGTGATAGGTTTCGTACAAGGTGCGCGGTTCCTTGTTGCAAACGAGCGGCATCTCAAAGTGAAATTCATTTAAGCCTGGCGATAACTTGCCGGCGGCGCTCAACTCAAGCGTTGCATTGAGTAGTGTTATTGGTTTCACTGAATTGTAGAATGCATCGAAGAGTCCAACATTCTTTGTGCTTAACTGTAGGTTGACGATACCCTCCAGCGTCAATATAATGCCTTCATGTTTGCATTCAGTTGGACAATTAAATTGGACGCTGCCGCTGAGGAGCTCCTGTATTTCAATGCAATTAGATTGTTACATATTTTTCTTCATTTTCTTGCAATACTTACACCTTCATAGTATATTTTGTTTTCGCGTTTTAGTTTTATTTCAAATGGAATTGTACTCATTTTCTTATAGTATTTTTTCTTTAATTATAAATTATATTTTATTGCAATTATTTCTTTTGTGCAAAAATGCACGATGCACAAAAAACAGCTGTTTTCTTATAATCAACCAATGTGAATTGTTAACCGCTGCAAATACAGACTGTCCACATCTTCGAAAAATCGAACGGGACCTTCATAAAAGCGAACTGGTCCACAAACAACCACACTTATTAATTAATATAAATTATTTAATAAATTTTGCTATTTTGCATTTGATTAATATATGTAAATGCAAACTTTTTATTTTTTGTGCGAACTATCATTGGATTATATTTCTTTTTTTTTAACTAGATTTTTCAACATGAAATAGTAAAAAAATGCCATGAATATTATACCATTTGCACAAAAAGATTAGTTTCTTGAATAATAGATGCACTACACTTTAAATATCATGAAAAGTATACAGAATTATTAATTTAAAGTAAATTAACCGAAAATCAACAGGTTTTCTAAAGTTTTATTTCCTACTGAAAATTTGTTGCAACCACCACTGAACTGTAATCGTACTCAGAGAAGCCACCTTCAATTCCCAAGAAATCCCATTTTCCCATGGCTGAAGTACAAAAATACTTCCATAAATCCCATGGGAAAACAACCCGAGTTGGAGTTGAAAATACCAATTAAATCACAAAATCGCAAATTAAAATGATGATAAGAACATAGTCAGCTAAGTTAACTTGTTAAATTAATACTCAATTAATTAAAATCGAAACTTTACAAAAAAATGTATAAAAATATATAAGAGTTTTCGCTTTTGTTGATTTAGACAATTTTTCAATATATAAGTCGTAACTTGAAATGAATTATAACGCAGAACACATTTATACGTTCGTATTATAAGTATTCGCTTCGTATATAAACTGTGGTAGTTAACAGCTATAAGTATATATATATATATATATATATATATATATATATATATATATATATATATATATATATATATAAAATATTCTCAATAAAATCCAGAAATGTATATGAAAATTCACTTAAGTGGAAAAAAATTAAAAAATCACAAAATAAAAACAGTAAATATAACAAAAAAAAAAGAAATGTCAAAAAACAACAGCAATAAAAAATTTCAAAATATATAAAACTCAAAATAAACCTGAAACGTACCTATTTTAAAGTTCTTCGTCATCAGCGTTGGACACGTAAACAAGTGGGGCAGCACAATATAGATCGGTATCTCCTGTTTGGCGCACACATTGCCATCGGCAATCTGTATAGTTTGTATTTCTGTGGCATCTTTCGAGTAGCCCTCGGCACAGCCGCACGTCTCGACGCGCACCAGCTGCATGTCAATCGACTTGATGGCCGCCTCCGTGTGCTGCACCATCAGATGCCCCGTGTACGGCTGCGTGACGCAACATTCAGTCTGCGACAGTTGACCGATGATCAAGAAGCGTGACATAGTAATGCGTTCCTTGGCAGACTTTTGCTATGTCTCCGGACTAATGCTAAAATTCACCTCTGTGCTAGCATTGTTTAACGTTGGTCCCGCCACCGCCTGCGACTTTGCTGTGTTCGATCTGTATTGTATACAAAACTGTTGCGTCTTCTGTAGACTCTTAGCCAGAAAACTACGCTTCACATCGCAATGCAGCTGATAATTAATATTGATAAAGACACCGTGATAGGTTTCGTACAAGGTGCGCGGTTCCTTGTTGCAAACGAGCGGCATCTCAAAGTGAAATTCATTTAAGCCTGGCGATAACTTGCCGGCGGCGCTCAACTCAAGCGTTGCATTGAGTAGTGTTATTGGTTTCACTGAATTGTAGAATGCATCGAAGAGTCCAACATTCTTTGCGCTTAGCTGTAGGTTGACGATACCCTCCAGCGTCAATATAATGCCTTCATGTTTGCATTCAGTTGGACAATTGAATTGAACGCTGCCGCTGAGGAGCTCCTTTATTTTAAGGCAATTAAATGGTTCTTACATATTTTTCCTAATTTTCTTTCAATACTTACACCGTCATAGTATATTTTGTTTTCGCTTTTTAGTTTTATTTCAAATGGAATTGTACTCATTTTCTTATAGTATTTTTCTTTAATTATAAATTATATTTTATTGCAATTATTTTTTTTGTTGCAAGCTGAAAAAAAAATTCGATGCACGAAAAACAGCTGTTTTCTAATAATCAACCAATGTGCATTGTTAACCGCTGCATAGACAGACTATCCCCATTTTCGAAAAATTGAACGGGACCTTCGTAAAAGCTAACTGGTGCACACACAACCGCACTTATTAATTAATATTAATTAATTAATAAATTTTGCTATTTTGCATTTGGATAATACAAGTAAATGCAAACTTTTTAATTTTTGTGGGGGATTACACACATTTATACGCGAACTATCATTAGATTATATATCTTGTTTTTAAACAAGAGATATTTCAACATGAAATAGTAAAAAAATGCCATGAATATTATACCTTTTGCACAAAAAGAATAGTTTCTTGAATAAGAGACGCACTACATTTTAAATATTGTGAAAAGTATATAGAATTATTAATTTAAAGTAAATTATCAAGAGGTTTTCAAAAGTTTTATTTCCTACTGCAAATTTGTTGCAACCACCACTGAACTGTAATCGTACTCAATACAGAACAGGGATGCCAAGAGTACCTAAATTTAAATACATTTGCAGTTGAGCATAAACAACAATGATATATTTATAAAACTGTCAACAAAAAAATTTAATATTAATTGATAATAAAAATCCAATTAATTATTATCGCATTAATCGTATTAACTATCTATAGAATTGGTTTTTTATATATCGTGTATTTAAAAAATGTATCGGCGATCGATGCAACTTGATTTGATTCGCAAACACTTTTCGATTTACAAAAATTAAAATTTACAAACATTTTTAAAGACGCTGTGGTACACACTAAGAAATCTGATTTAGAAGTAGTGAATTTGCTACATTTATCGCAGTTAATGTACTCATTTTTTAAAATAAAAACTCTAATACGTCCGTAAAAATAAACATCTGCCGTTTTTTTCATGTAAAAAAATGGTATTTACACAAATAAACTGTTTTGAGATGAATCGTACTTTTAAAATGGTAAATTTACAGATTCTGCAATGTTTGGTACACTAAAACAACAATATGTTTATAAAAGTCTTGCTGCAGCTATCCTATTAAATTTACGCCTTGTAGCAAATATTTAAACATCGCATTAGTTTCAATAAAGTTGCAGCAAAACTATTATTGTTTAAATATGACGTATATGCTGATAGTTACGAAATGTTTGCCACAACAGCAATGAAAATTAAGATATTTACAGTTGACTGATAGAAAACATCCAGAGCTCTTGGACATTTGCAGCAAAACTTTTAAGGTATTTTGACATTTGACTAACATAAATCGGAAAATGGCGTACTTTTTCCTTACGCTCTATTTATCCACAACAATGAAGTAAATCAAATGGTGAAAAAAAAGTGCCAACTCAAATATTACATTTAAATGGTAAAAGTGAAAATAAAATATATTGTGATTTAAATTATCAACAAGTGATGGAAAATATTTCTTTTCAGAGTTTTCTTTGATGACAGTATCGCCGGTCGAACTTAGTTCGTCGGCGAAGAAGTCTCAAGTCGTTGTGCAATTTTACCTTCGAAGGATTTATAAAGACGATGGCGATGTATAACCAGGATACTGTTTTAGAATTAATATAAATATATTTGATTCATTTTCTTTCAATTCAATAAAAATTATTCCGCGAATTCTAATGGAGTACCTTTTCCAAATATTCATCAACTATCTTCCTATTTGTAAGATCTTTACTTGATGGTTGGCTATAAATAATCTTAAATTTGAAAGATGGTTGCTAGCAATATTTATCGTATTTGACGGATGTTTGAGAGATGGTTGTCTTAAAGACAATATAATTAACAATATAATTCTGCATAATTTTAAATTTTTATATTAACATTTAATTATTTTATCAACAATATTTTTTCCGAACATTTTTGTTCGATAATTAATTTATTTTTAATTTTTTTCTTCAAAAAATATTTTTTTATCGGACAATTTTTTTTTACTAATTTTCAAAAAAATATTTTTTCCGAAATTTTTTTTTCGATTTTTTTTTTATTTGAATATTTCGAAAAAAAGAATTGTTCGAAAATTAAACTATTTTGAAATTATTTCTTTAATAACCTTATTTTTTATTAGTTAGATTTAGAATATTAAAAAAATAAGCATATTTTATAAATAAATCAAGTAGTATTTAACAATTAAATAACATAAACCTTATAAGAATTATAAATGTGTAAACGAAGACACATTTTTGTTTGTAAATTTGATTTTTATGAACAACATATAGAACATGAAAAACATTTAATTTCAATTTAATGAACCACATCTATTATATGATGAATCGGGTAGATGGTGATGAAAAAAAACATAATATTTATGAATAAAATCATCATATTGAAGATTTTGTTCCAAATAATTGGCAAAATACATTGAGCGCTTCAGAGGCAGGCAAGCACATCTACATTTTCAAACTTTTATAATTTTATTTTGTATAGGGTATAAAAAAACAGGTTTCATTATTTTATCCAAAATTATAATATATTTATATATTTTCTTTTGCAATATTTTGCATTTTCACATTGCATAGTTTGAATTTTTTTATTTCCAATACTATGCAATAATTTAAGTTCATTAGTTTGTCAAGTTTTGCTGTTTTGTGTATTATAAATATTTGTATTATTGCAACTATTATTATTATTTTATAAAAAACAATATGTAATAGTGACATAGCCAACCTAATTTGTTGTGTGGCATTAGTTAGACATAAACTTAAACTGCTTAAAAAGTGTGATTTTTTTTAGATTTATTTTTATTTTACATATTTCTAAATAGATTGATGTTTAAGCTCTTGCATTAGTTATTTAATTTTTTGGTTTATTGTGTTGTCGTTGAAATGCTAGTTGTTTATTTTAGCAAAGAAAAACAAAAAAAAAAAACTAAATGCTTAATAATTAAACAAATCATTTATTAACTTGTGTGGTTGGTTGTTTTGGTGTTTAAGTATGTTTCAAAATATTTATACAACATAAAATAGTATAATTATTATAGCACAATGAATTTGCAACCATATAACGTATATAATATTTGTTTAAAAATGAAAAAGAAAAAAAAGTATAATTGCAGAGTTAAAATAAATGTTAAAGACGTGTTGTGTGTAGCCCTGCTTACGTACTAAATTAACAAAATAATTTTTCATTCAGAAAATATTGTGCCAAAAACGTTTCTTCTTTTTTTATCTATTTTTTGCTGTTTTTTTTTTTAAAATTATTGTAACGCTTTTAGCAACCTATATTAAATGTGTATTTTTTAAAATTTCAAATTAAATCCTGGACCCATGGCCACCTGACGCTGTTCAATGCCAGCATTTAGCACAAAACCCGTGTTGGCAGCCGTCTTCTTGTTACCCGTTATAATGCCCGAAAACCCAGCAGCTGCCGCAGCCGCCGCTGCTGCACTACCTTGTTTTGCACCGCCGCCGCCACCAGCCGCAGCCGCGTTTGTTGCATTCGCAATAATTTCATCACGTCCGAGTTGTTTGAATTGTGAACCACCCGAGGGTGGTTTTGGCGATGAGGCTAATGCTTTGCGTGCGCCCAGTTCACTTTTTGCCGGCCATGTCGGGAACATGGACGGATCAATAGGCAGCGGCAACTCTCTAAAGTAGGCGTGCTTCAGTGCGGCATCTGCGTTCAGTCTTTGCTTGGGATCGTAGGTGAGCAGACCCTGCAGCAGTGAAATGCCTGTGTCGGTGGTTTTGTCGTGAAAACGTTTGCGTAAATTCGATACAGGGTACTCGGCAAATTGTGAGTTTTGACTGAGCAGATTCTTGACGGCGGGCAGGTCCTTGTAGCCGGGCCAGATTTTCTCGTTGGGGGTGCCGAGCTCCTGAAAAATTGAAAAAAACGAGATATATGTTATAGAGATATAAATAATAGAAGAAATTAATTATAATAAAATTTAATAAATTGATTATGAAATAAATGTAATCTATATATATAAAACTTTTGGTCCGTCTGGTCAGTTTGTTTGTTCCAGCATCACGCCTAAACCGCTGAACCGATGTGACTTAAATTTTGCACGAAGTTACTAGGGAGGGTGACATAGGCTATATATGGAGGGGAGTGGACAAGGGGCGTGTCACCTCTCATACAACAGAAACTTTTAAAACGAGATAACTCGGCACGAACATGAAACAAAAATCTGAAAACAAAAATAAAACATAATACAAAAGCAAAAATAGAAATACAAAAGCACAAAACAAAATCAAACACAATATGAAAAACACAAAAGTAAAAGTAAACACAAAAAAATACAAAAGCAAAACAAGAACAAAACCGAAAAACTGCAAATAAACAAACTCAAAATTCCAAAATCAAAAAAAAAAAAACAAAATTTAAAAATCGAAATAAAAAAACAAAAGTAAAAGCACAAAAGCAAATAAACAAAAAAGCCAAAAAACAGAAGTGAAAACACTAAAAACTAAAACAAAAGAACCAACAAACAAATGCAAATACACAAAATAAAAAAGAGCAAATACACAAAAACAAAGCCAAAAAAACTCAAACAAAAAAGCAAAAACAAAATCAAAAGAAAAAACAAAATAACAAAAACCACAGAAAATTAAAAACAGAAAAATACAAAAGCAAACACAAAAGTAAAAGTAAATACAAAGAAAAAAAAAGAAAAAACAAAATGAAAAACACAAAAGCAAAAACCAAAAAGAAAAGCAAAATAACAAAAACCACAGAAGAATTAAAAACAGAAAAACAAATGAAAAATTAATTGTTTTTTTTTATTATTCTGTATAATGGTTGGATGTGATGCGATTTTGTTGTAAGGGAAAAAACAGAAGTAAAAACACAAAAACACTTAATACAAAAATAAAAGAACCAGCAAACAAAAGCAAATACACAAAATTAAAAAGAGGAAAAACACTAAAACAAAAGCAAATACACAAAAACTAAGGCAAAAACACAAAATAAAAAACCAAAACAAAAAAAAACAAAAGATCAAAAACCACAGAAAAATTAAGAACAGAAAAATAAAAAAGCACAAAACAAAAGCAAACACAATATCAAAAACACAAAAGTAAAAGTAAATACAAAAAGCAAAACAATAACAAAGGCAAAAACACTAAAACAAAATCAAAAACAAAAACCACAGAAGAATTAAAAACAGGAAAACAAAAGCAGAAACATAAACATAAACCAAAAATGTATTGGTTTTTTTATTATTCTGTTTAATGGTTGGATCTGAGGCGATTTTGTTGTTAGAGAACTAGGCCTAATTTTTTATTAGGAACAATTTTGCCAAAGAGATTATAGCAATTATCTCAAGCGTAATGAGTAGAGTTAGAATTAGGGTTTTAGAAAAGCTTTAGGGCGAAGGCGTCAAAGTAAAAAAAATTAGCCCATTCCTGACAAACAACATTGCTGAAATTAAAATATTTTTGTACAACACTCTGATTTTTTATATTTGACTGTAAATTGTGAGAAACTCAGAGGTGATGTAGCAAAATTGACGTCAGATTCGAGATTAGCGTCCCCATACATAACACTCTAAATATATCGAAAGTTGGTATATTTTGTTGCACTATGTAATAAATCAAAATTCTAAACAATCTAAGACTTTAATAATGAACTTGATTAAACAATTAATTAGTATTTTAATAAATTAAAATTTGGATAAATTGAATATCGCACATTCTTAGAATAGTTTAAAACTGACAAATAAAACTCAAAAACATACCTTAAATATCCTATTCAATTCGTCGATTTCCGATTTGCCCGGAAAAATCGCCGCCATCTGCAAGAATTCCGCAAATATACAGCCCACCGACCACACATCAATGGGTGTCGAGTACTCCGGCGAGCAGAGCAGCAATTCGGGTGCACGATACCACAATGTCACCACCAGCGACGTGTACTTCTTCAGCGGCGAACCGTATTCACGTGCCAGTCCAAAATCGCCCACCTTCAGAATGCCCTTGTGCGACAGCAACAAATTGGACGTCTTCAAATCACGATGCAATATCCAGTTGTCATGCAAATGACCAACGGCGCGCAACAGCTGCTGCGTCAAACACTTAACCTCGCCCGGCAGAAACGACTGTTTGCGCAGCTTCATTGTCTCCATCAACGATTTCAGATCATGCTCCACATAGTCCATGACAATAAAAATCTTATCCATATTAGAGCCAACGACAATTTCACGCACCGTCACTATATTCGGATGTTGACCCTTGAGCAAGGTATTAATTTCACGCAACGAGGTGATGGGAAAACCTTCCTTCTCTTTTTCCATTTTGAGACGCTTCAGCGCAACAATCTCATTGGTGCGTTTGTCCTTGGCGCGATAGACAACGCCATAGGTGCCCTCCTCAATGCGATTGAGACACTGAAACTCCTCGACGGAACGACAGCCCTGTATACCGGGAAAATAGTTGGGCAGTCGCGCACCCTTGTCGTCGCACGGCGCTGCTGACGACGGTGGCTGCGGTGACGTCGACAACGATGTAGGCGATGCATAGCCGTCACGCAGTGCAGCCTTACGTGCCTTTGCGTTGCGCAGCTCCGCCTCATCGGCATTGGATTTACGCAGATTTGATTTCATATCGCGCTCCTCGCTGCGTGTACGCGAACGTGAGCGTGAGTGGGATGTGGGCGTGCGACTGAGACTGCGGTGACCACGACTATGACTGCGACTACGGCTGTGATGGCGTCGACTGCTGCGTGAGCGTGATGAGCGCGCCGACAACGAGCCGTCCGAACGGCGTGAGGAGCGCGACGGTGAGCGCGATTCCAAGGAGGAACGTGAGGCAGAACGTGAGCTGCGGCGTGAGTGGTTGCTGCTGTTGATGCTGCTGTTACTGCTGGAACGTGAGTCGCCGCCGGAGTGTGAGCGTGAACGCGTGCGTATTGTGTGCTTTTTGTTACTATCAACAGCAGCATTGTTGAAATCTTCATCGTCGTCGTCATCGTGTGCATTTTTGCGACTGTGTCGCTTTTTGCTGCGCTCTTGCTTGTGCGGTGACTTGGAGAGTTCGCCAAAAGAGAGTGGACTATCGGGCAGTTTGCTGGCAATACGGGCATCATCATTATCATGATCTTCATCATCGTCGTCGTCAATGACACTTTTGTGTTGCTTGGATTTTTTATGTTTGCGTTTGGCAGTTGCGGATTTTTTACTGTTCTTGTAGCTTTGTTCAAGCTCGGCATCCGTGTCGCTGCTGTCGCCGCCGCCGCGCTTCTTGACAGGCGCCATCTCAACATCAGAGTCTACACTTTGCGCGCGCTCATCCTCCTCATCTTCCGTTGTTTCTACATCTACTGCTAGCACGTCCTCATCTTCAACGGCCATCTCTACGTCGTCATCGCTTTGCCGGCGCTTTTGCTTCATCTTCTTCGCCTTTTTACGTTTCACATGTTCTGTGCCGCGCGGCTCTTTGCGTCGCTTTACCACAACGTTTAGGCCTGCCGTCACATTGGCAGCCACTGCGGTAGGACTGAGCGCCGCCGCTTGCTGCTCGCCACGTCGATGTTCACGTCTGGCCAATAGCTCAGTGCGTGCCACCTCCTTGAGTCGCGTTAACTCACGCTCGGCAACGAGCAGTTTATTCCGACGTTGCAACAATTCAGCATCTTCAGATGTGTGTGCAACGACAGCGCGTCGCTTTTCGGCAGCTGTTGTCGACGTCGTCGACGTTACTTCCACTTCGTCCTCCTCCTCCGACTCATTCTTGGTGTGTCGCTTATGTTTGCGTCTATGTTGCGTCAAAACATCCGGACTGTCAAACACCTCAATAACATTGTCGTGCTGTTTGTCGCGTCGCAGTCGCTCCCCCTTTGACTTGTGTTCATCGCCGCGCGGTCGCGTCGTCGTCGTCGCACCAACCGGCTCATAGTCCTTGGCGTATTTGTGCCGCTTGCTCAGCAGACGCGAGCGCAAATCCTGCTCTAGACTCTCGGCATCAGCTTGCGACGGCTCTTCCGAGTGATAGCCAGCGACATATTTGCGCCGCTTGTCGTGCACATAGTCTAAGCCGCCGTGATGTAGTTGCTGTTTCTGGCTGCTTTGGCCATAGCCGGCCGCCGCTGTGGCGCGCATATTATGCTGATAATCGTTGGCGTGATGATGATAGTCACGCTCCTCATAGTAGTCATGCGCTGGACGACGCTGCATGTGCGACACATGTTGACTGTGATGCTGCTGCGGCTGCATATGTGGATGGTGATGATGAAGATCGCGCGCGCCGCCGCCAGCACCACCGCCGCCTCGATCATAATGTTTTTGCGGATAACGTCCACCTGCATTCATATCACGCGGCATATCCTCGTGTCTTTCGTAGCTGTTGCGCTGCTGATAACGTTGATGAGCTACGCCCATATCCAAGGCAGCGCCACCACCTCCTCCGCCCCCACCACGTATGCGTTCGCGTTCCTCACGCGCACGTCGCTCTTCTCTGTCCAACGACGTTGTTTCGCCGCTGCTTCTATGCTGTCTACGCTCTTTGGAATGTTTCTTGTCGCGACTATTGTACTTGTCGCTGCGTCGCTTTGAGCTGGTCGTCGAGTCGCGCGAATGATGCACCGTCGCCTGTGGCGGTTTTATGTCCAGCGAGTCTGTATCTTGTGTATCGTCGAGATCATCATCGCCGCCGCTAAATTTGTTTCCAAAATAAAAACAAAAACAAACAAATAAACACAAAAATAAAATTTAAAGAAATAAAGCAAATTATTTATATATAATGCAAGCAAATTAAAACTAAAATCTAATAGTAGTAAGTAGTAGTTGCAACAAAAATTGTTGTGCGTTTTTGTTTTTTCATCTGTTGTCACCCGTTTATTCCGTGGCAAATACGCTTCATTGTTTTGTGGCCAGAAAAGAGTTGTACTTTGTATGTTCCAGCTGCAACACGCGCACGCAATGGCCTCGTTTGAATTTGATGTTTTTTTAAGTTTTGTAAAAATGTTTTTTAAAAGAGCAAAGTAGTTTTGAATTACATGGTTTCTTACATTTGTTTTTGTTTTGCAATAGTTTATATTAATTATTGTCTGTCTGGATGTCAATTTACTTTTTTTGTGGACGACGAACGGCATGCTCAAAATTTATAGGATGCTTGAAATAAAAAGATTATCATAACGTCGATCAAAGTGTAGTAGCATGATGTGTCATATAATATGTCATACATATTAATATTCCATTAATTTGTACAAAAATGTTATAATAAATTACAATACATATTAATTTGTACAATAAATAAATAGTTTCAATAAAATAATTATAATTATTATTTAATAATGCTTACCAAGAGCATTTCCTATTTGCACAGATTGAAAATATCTCTCTCCTTTGGTATTAATTAATTATTATTAAATGTACCATAAAATGTGTTAACATATTTGAAAAATATGCCTACGTTTGTAAATATTTTAAAAATAATTTTCATGAGATTTTGCAATGTAATGGTTTAAGAAATTCTAGCATATACCAGTTTTCAGACAATTTGATGATTTGTAGTTAGAATATAATATATATAATATAATCTGTATACAAAATCTATATAAATTCGATCGAATAATATTTTAATTAATTTAATATTGAAAATATATATATATATATATATTTTCAATATTAAATTAATTAAAAAAGATTTAAAATATTATTCGATCGAATTTATATAGATTTTGTATACAGATTTATAGTGAAATGATTTTGTATTCGATTTTGTAATATGAAAAATTCTTATCCTTATTAATTTAGTTTCGATAGTTGAAAAGGGCTGTCCCGCTTTCGATCGATTTTCAATTTCAGTCATTCAAATCAAAGAAAGCGGATTGAATTTTTTTGAAAGCCACACGAATTCAAAAGTGTTGCTTATTAACGGGCAAAAAAAATCAATCTTCCATGTCATGTTCCAGTTTTCGAATGAATTCTGATCGAATTTCAAATGAAAATTTCTATAGAATCGATTTTGAATTTGATATCAATACAAAAAATGGTTTTCAAAACGAATTCAAATCGTTATACTCTATAAAGGTGAATTAAATTCATTTGAAAAACATAATTTGTTATTTACGCTCAAATTATATATCATTTTATTGTCGTTTCCAATTATTGATCGTCTAAAATTGTCTTTCAAAAATCGAAAATTTGGTGCATGACGTTTGATACTATTTTCTTAAATCACATATCCAATTGGTACGAGTGAATTTTTGAAATATTTCAGGAACAAATTTTCTTGCTTCATCCTCCTATTATTTGTTTCGCTCTCTATAGAATTATATTAATGGTTTAAACCACACTTTAAAACTAAAAATCACTTCGTTCAGTTTTTCGCCCATAAATTCCCATAAATTTCTACATTGATTGCATAATAGTTATATCAGAAAAATGCAAAAACGGCGTACATTTGGTTTTAATAAAGTTTTATTTAAATATAAGAAAATGGCGCATAATCATAGACAATTTAAAGTCGACTTTAGAAATAATTTCGAGTTTTTTGCAAAATTTTCAATTGTCAAAAAGCTGATTTTAAATTTAAAGTTGACTTTAAATTGTCTTTGATTATGCAACAAGCTTTTTACTCGATCTAATATATTTACAAACTAGCTGGACCCGTTCACAGCGTTGGCCGTGATAAGTTTTTGTAAATGCAAAGTTATATCTTTTTAAATTACGGCCCTTTTGCCCCTTTTTAGTGCCTACGTCACGCGCTCACGTGTCACTCCCTTGGTTCATTCCCGTTCACTTTCTACGTGAAGATTACAATGATTAATATGAACATTTGTTTCGATTTTTACAACTCTGCTCATAGTAGGTCAGGAGTTATATCAATTTTAATGTTTTGGTTATATGGGAGGTGCCACGCCCCGTTGTCCAATCTCGCCCACATTCTACGTTGCTATTGGAGTTTTAAATATGAACATTTGATTCGTTTTTTATAATTCTACTCTAAGTATGTCAGGAGTTATAGTAATTTAAATGTTTTGGTTATATGGAAGGTGCCACGCCCCGTGGTCTAATCCCGTCCACATTTTGAAAAATGATAAACAACCACAATACACATCATTGGGCTAAATTTCAATACTGTGACTATCTTATGTACACAGATATTTGCATTTAAAAATTCAAGTTTGCCACGCCCATTTTTGTACCTTAGGGGTCGAATTTCAAAAAATCCCGCCTTAGTGCGCGCCTACGTCAGGAGATGAACACCCTGTCCAAATTTCATGTTCCTAGGTCTAAGGGTTTGGTCTGGGCGTTGATCGATCAGTCAGTCAGTCAATCAGGACTTGTTCTTTTATATATATATATAGATTTCACTACTCAACATCCATTCTGCAAGACTATTTTTATATTATGTAAAATGACTCTCAGATTCCGAAAATATGGTTTAAAATTTGTTCTTTGAATGGGTTTACAAAATATCGGCCGAGCTTTCAAAAGGTGGTCACATATATTTATAAATATCTCGCGTTCTAAATCCCTCATATGATCAAGTGTTATATCGATTGAAAGGTAATTAAATGTCCAATAAACATTTCTCACAACATTTTTAAATTCGTTTAGTAGTTTAAGCGATCACGTATTGATTGTTTATAACTAATTTTAAATTTTATGACTTTATCTTGAATCCATTACGAAATATGTATTCCTAAATAGTAAACCCATATATTTGAATCATATTCGAACTTGGAATTAATTTTCTACTAAAATACAGTGTTTTTCAAGTAATCGTGCATAGGCGAAGATACAGACGGACATGTTTAAATCGACTCGGAAAGTGATGCCGTAGCTCGTTTCTGTATGTGATTTCGATCGCAGTTGTCGACTACTATTGTCGATTTGACGAAGTGCCGATTTGTCGAAGTGCTCGCAAAGCTAAAACACAGACGTTAACACAGGCTTTTAAAGCTGATGCAGCAACACATAAGTGCGGTCATGAGACAATTCACGTCCAAAGATGCTAAAAAGAACACTGAGCTGTTTGGGAGACAGTTGTAAATGAAGAGTACGCCTTGGTGCCGTTTCAATAAATGGTTCTGCTAATAGGTCATTTGTAGCATATTTGGTGAGCGGTAAATTTCATAAATCGCCCATCCGGATTATGAAATGGTTCCTTCGAGTCCCTTAACCGACTTCTCTCAATACATATCATATTTCTTCCATCGTATTCAATTTCGTATTATTTAATAAATAATTTTGTTCGTAAATAACAAAAAAAAACAGCTGTCAAATGTTTATATTTCTTTTCGACTTTTGTGCCAGTTTCAAATCAGACCGTTTTTAAACCATTACTTCGTACAGAAACAGCAATTATCGCACAATCGACAATAATGGAACGAAACGACGTGACGTCACATAAATCGACAATTTGTCGAATGTCTTACAGAAACGAGCTACGGATCAATAAAAGATATTCTTTTTCATATCGGTCACACCTCCTAAGATGCAACACATGTAATTTTTATACCCTACACTAAGAGTGAAAGGGTATATTCAGTTTGGTACGCCGTTTGTAACACCCAGAAGGAAGCATCTCCGGTATGGAAAAGTATATATATTCTTGATCAGCAAGACCTCCTGAGTCGATTTAGCGATGTCCGTCTGTCTGTTGAAATCACTACTACTTAAACAATTGAAGAGTTATATAAATGAAACTTATAATTTAAATTACTTATATACCTACGCTGTATGTGGGAGATATCGGACCATTGTGACCTGTGATCTGACCATTTATATTCAAAAATACCTCATATTAAATTTACATCTACAGATCAATTTTACTGTATACGTGCTTAGGTAAACTTTTTTGGTCAAATATATATTGACGTCATGCTCAAATACATGGAAATAATGTTTTCCTTCGAAACGAGTTGTGGTTCCCAAAAAAAAATCGAAATTCGGTACAGCTACCCATTTGTAAATATGGGTATCAAATGAATGGAAATTCTTCAGCGATTGAAAGTTTGTAATTATTTTCGGGATTCGTATAGCCTGGTGACCTATATATCACTTTGAATGGTAACCACACATATGTGTAGGGTATTTATAGTCGGCTTAGACCGACTATAATTTTGATAATCCTTTTTAGTATTTAAATTATGAACAAAAATATATGAAATGTTAGCCCTACAAATCTGCATAAATTGGTCCGTCCACCTTTATTGGTATCCCACATTAATATATCCATCAAGGTGTAGGGTATAGGGTCATAGTCTGGCTCGACCGTCTTTAAGTCCCGCCCATGTAACTTAACTTTCTCAACTCGTTTTTATTTATATTATTCGAATTCTGCGAGTCATTTCTCATAATATAAAAATAGTGGATTTTTTCTCATTTTCTTGTGTACTATTACTATCCTCCAATTTTCATTAATTCTTTGTTCCTCGACATTTAATGGTTATTTACATATATATTTATATACTCTACACTAAAAGCGAAAGGGTATATTATGTTTGGTCATCCGACCGCCTGAGTCGCTGTAGCAATGTAAGGACTGCGTCGAATAAAATTGTCCGTTAAATATCTTCCCATAATATGCTATTGCAAGATTCAAATTAAAAAAATTTAATCATAGTAGCTCTGAATTAAATGGCAGAAAATAATTTGTGTCAGTAATAGTCAATACAAAATTTATTTAACGCGAAAATGGCAAACGAAGTGGAAGTGCGAGAAAATATAATTAAAATTTTTCAAAAACTACCTAGTTGGTCTTTTAAAAAAATTGCCAAGGAGGTAGGGGCTAACCCTAAGACAATTTCTCGCGTTATCAACCGCTTTAAGGAAGACCTGAGTATTGATCGGAAGAAAGGTTCTGGTAAAAAAAAAGGCCCACATGATCGTGAAAAGTCGAAGAAGGTTGTGAATATTTTAAAGAAAGATCCAAGCATATCCGGAAGGAAATTGGCGAGAAAGGCGGATTGCTCAGAATCTTTCGTGCGCAGGACTAAGAAAGAAGCTGGGCTGAAGACGTACAAGATCCAAAAATTCCGGATAGAAATGCCGTCAAGAATGAAACCGCAAAACAACGAGCTAAAAAGCTGAACCAAGATTTTTTTAAAAAATTCGATTGCTGCATAATGGACGACGAAACATTTATTTTAGCGGACTTTTCTCAGCTACCTGGGCAGGAATTTTATACAGCCGATTCTCGAGGAAATGTCGCTGAAAAATTCAAATAAAAAAAATGACAAAATTCCCAAAGAAATTCCTTGTTTGGCAGGCAATTTGCAGTTGTGGAAAAAGGAGCCGCTAATTCGTGACATCGGGTACAATTAATAGCGAAATATATGTGAAGGAATGCTTGCAAAAGAGATTGCTTCCATTTTTACGCCAACATGAAGTGTCCACATTTTTTTTGGCCTGACCTCGCTTCATGTCACTACAGCAAAACGGCCTTAGAGTTGATCCAACAAATTGCAGTGATTTTGGTGCCTAGAGAAGCCAATCCAGCAAACTGTCCAGAACTCAGGCCGATTGAGAGATACTGGGCTTTAGTAAAAAGGGAGATGAAGACAACAAAAAAAGTGGACAAAGACCTTCAAGACTTTAAAAGAAAGTGGTCTTCAGCAGCTGTGAGGGTGTCGGACACTACCATTACAACATTAATGGAAGGGGTTCCGGAAAAATTAAAACTTTTTATTAAAAAAAAATAATTTCTGGTTTTTTATATTTTTTTTAAATCTAAAAATAATTTGCAAAATAAAATATTTTATTCTATAAAAATTCGATTACTAGATTTCTAGATTTTTTCATTTTTGTAGCGGACAATTTTATTCGAAGCAGTCCTTATGTCTGTTGAAATCACGATTACTGGAAAACTACAAGAGCTAGATCATTGAAATTCAGAAGTTAGATTACATATATATCTGCATTATCTGGTATTGATTGTGTTATGTTCAAATATATCAATGAAAAACTAACATCTACCGGTGAATTTAACTTTATACCAGTCGAAGTAAACTTTTTTTTTATAAAAACCCCCATTACTTTATGATCAAATAAAAGAAAAATTATGTCTTTCTTGCGAACTGGCTTGTGGTGTCCGAAAAAAATCGAAATTCGGTACAGCATAGGCAGTCAAGTGAAGTCAAGGAAATTATTTAGCGATTACAGGTTATTTTTGGGATGCATTATCCTGGTGACCTCTGGATAACTTTAAACGTAATTTAGATAAAAAAAAATATATTTTTTTGCACTATCTGTTATTTACAATTGATAAACCTTCGCCCTGGAAATATCAGTGTATTATCACCAAGGCAAAGCGATGTCCGTGGTCAACTGGTTCTACAAACACTTCAATGCACCCTTTTGATCAGTGTTTGAGTCGTATGTGAATACTCGATTAGACACCGTACCTGGCTTTATCAACCACCATCATTAACCGGTTACCATTTATAATCGCGGATACCATTTAAAGTGGTCCAGAGGTCATCAGGGTCTACGAATCCTGAAAGTAACAGCAATGTTATAATTTTGAAATATCTTTTTTTTCATTTTACTTATATACTTTTTTTTCAATATTTTTAAAATTCAGCAGACATTATTTTTATATATTTGAGAATATAATTAAATGGGTTTTATACCAATTTTGAATACCAGATATACACGTAATATAAATTGTGAGTTTCATGTAAATCTAACTCAATTCATTATCGTCATTTCAACAGACAGACGGACATCGCAAATTCGACTTAGCATATGACAAAATGATCAATCATTTATATATATTTATACCCAATAAACATTTTACTGAGCCTCGACGGACACGAATCGAAGGTACGTCTGCGACAAACCAGGAATCTGTCTTAGTATATACGATTACGGAACGTTTACGTAGGATTCACTCTGTTTTGCATCAAGCATAACGATTCGTTAACGTACCGTCGAAACGTACTCGCAACATATTCGAAATATGTTTCGATGTTCCTCTTTATCCGTTATACGACGTGATACGAAAACGATACAGGGGGGTTACTATGTATCGCGATTCTAAAGTCAATGCGATACGAAAATCAATTTAAATCGAAGAACAAAGCGTTACGAAGGTAAATTCATACAATCTAACGGAATTAAAAATGTAGTCGTGTTGTCACTTTGTGAATTTGAATACGAAAGTTCCAAATTTAAATGCGAAAGTCACACTACTAAAGTACCATTTATTAGAATGCGAGTAATATCACTTGCGAATCACTTTACAGAGTAGCCCCCCAGTAGTTTCGTATCACGTCGATGGCTCGACTGGGTAGTGCGTTGAACCACGAACAGAAAGGTCGCTGGTTCGATTTAATCAAAAAGTATAAACAACCCAGCAACCAAGTAAGTAAGACTCAGTCTCATGTGGAAAGATATACGCATTCGAATTTCGGTAGTAAATTTTAATAATTTCGACTCGTTGTTGGCTCGTATATCTTTCCATCATGAAATGGCAAACCTTACTGAAGAGAAATGTCAAAAGAGCGGCAAGAAATATGGCGTCGTTTGCTGTCCCTGTCGCTCTACTTTTGTAGCGCTCTTATTGAAAAACCTTTTATCTTGAATCTAACGAGAATCTATTTCTTGAATGTTGTGATTTTATTTGACAAATATTTTAGAACAATTTGTCATATTTTTTATTTAAAAAAATTTTTTAAAGTATAAATTATAATTGTCTCATTATAATTTAAACTTGTTTATAAGTCGCTCAACGGTGCATTGTGCCCGTCTCATCTAAGGGGCAGCCGCAAATCTATTTGTGCACGACACTTTGTTCTTCGAAGTATACAAAGATGTGAGTTTATTTCTCAAAGAAGCTATAATATTCCTCCACACTCATCTTTTACAGCACACCAACAATCAAGTTCAAGAAAACGCCTCTAAAGGACAATAAGGAATATGTGCTACAACGACTTTTTCGTTGTTTTCTTGGGGCTGTACGGCTGTGGCATTCGGGTTGCCTCGAAATGAGGCCACGTAGCTGTAGGACAACAAGTCTCCAAAAAATTGTTTTTTTTAGTTAATTAGTATTTTAATTATTTGGCCTGGAATTATGTGTTTGAAATATTTTAAAAATTAATATATTTGTTGTCCCATTTAAATTGTTATTAATGTTCATTAATGAATCGTTTTAAATACTTTTTAGAGGCAATTTATGTTCATGAACATGATGTTCCAACTTTTGAGATTGCATTTAGGTTCCAGTTGAAGATGTTTTTTAGGCTCAAATTTGGAATTATAAATAGATTCTATTTAAATGATCTCACGTTTCAGCATTTTGCTCGAAACGTATATGTTTTACTCATTTTTTTAATGAAAACTTGAGCGCTCATATATGAGCTTCAGTGTTTGCTCAGAAGCTTCTCTATAAGGCACTAACTCTCGGCAGTAAACATCGCCTATTAAAAATCTGTCACCCGCAGCGAATTCGGAATTAAACTGTAGATCCCCCCATCATTTGAGTACAAATATAACACAGCTCAAATGGTGCGAGCGGTTCTTACTAAATATATCATTTTTGTACATTTTTGTGATTTGCATAAAAAGATTTGAAAATTTGGCAAATAGACTCGATATGTGTTTTTACAATTTTGGAAAGAGTCATTATAATGAAAATAAAAATATATCTGACATTATTTCCGACTTAATTTTCAAAACAATGGGTCATATTAATAAAAATCGACTAAGCTCAAAAATTGAAGTAAATACTTCGAATTGTCAAAATTTTCTTGAGTTTCTAAAGCAGATTAAATGAGGTTTTTTACTGTTTACTACCATTTTGATAGAGATTTTATTCAAAATCAAAAATTTCTAAGCCTACTTAAGCTCGAAAAACACGTTAGACTAAATTGTATCAATTTCAGTTTGCATCAATTCAAAAATTGATGTATGTTGTTGTCGTCAACAAAAATTGACGCAATTAGGTTGATGCTTTTTTGGTTGATACAAATTTGTATCAATAACAAATTTAATGTCAGTGTCAATACAAAAATTTAAAAAGCCTCAACCAAATTGCGTCGATTTTAGTTGACTACTTAAGCTAGAATCACACGATTGATGCAAAGCATCAACAATCAACACAATTTTGTCGAATATCAATAAATGAGGGGAAATTTCATGTTGACACAATTTTATATAGTCACTGTCATCATGCCAAAGGGGCGAATGTGCATTTATAAAAATGTTGGGAAATCAAATTTTAAAGTTTGAAGTGCTTTAAAAATTAGAAATATTTATATTTTCTTTAATTTTTTCTGTTATTTTAGTTTACTCGTCAATTATTATAACGTATATAAAATATCTTTAGATTTGGACAACCTACTGAATTATAAATACGGATTTTGTGAGGCTATATCCGGATCAAACCGCAAATATTTTTGTTTTTTATGATATAACTTTTTATTAGCGCAAGATAAAATAGTAATGTAGAGGCATTAATTATTTGTTTTTAAAGCACCTATCGATCTGCATCATTAATTAAAAATATTTTGTCAAACATTAATTTGCCATTTGTTATTTGCAGGAAAAAATGTTTGGCAAAATATTTTTAAATAATGATGCAGTTCGATAGGTGCTTTAAAAACCATCATTTAATACCTCAACACCAATATTATATCTTGGACCAATAAAAAATTATAGCAAAAAACGAAGAAATTGGAAAAATTGAAAATCTTGTCATGCCAAAAGGGCGAATCTTTTCATTTTTTGCTATAACTCTTTAATGGTACAAGATAAAATAGTGACATTTAGTGGCATTTGTTGTTTGTTTTTAAAGCACCTATCGATCTGCATCATTAATTAAAAATATTTTGTCAAACATTAATTTGCCATTTGTTATTTGCAGGAAAAAATGTTTGGCAAAATATTTTTTAAATAATGATGCAGATCAATAGGTGAAAACAAATAATAAATGCCTTTACACCTCTATTTTATCTTATACCAATAAAAAGTTATGGCGAAAAAACGAAAAGATTCGCCCTTTTGGCATGACAAGATTTTCAAATTCGCCCTTTTGGTTTTGTCTTTTGTGGCTAGAAATATCCAACAAATTGACACGCGATTTTGGTACAGCATACTTGAGGATAAAATACATTCAAAAATGTAAAAAACGCAAATGTCAAAAATTGCACATTCACCCCTTTGGCATGATAGTGACGATATCAATTTCAAATTTTTATTTTTGTGTCATTTGCAATACAACATTTGAAAAAGCATCAACCAAATTGAGTCAATTTTTGTTGACGACTCGAGCATCAACAACATATATTAATTTTTGAATTAATGCAAACTGAAAATGATTGTGAATTGAGCTTGTTTTTAAAATTATTTGATTAATGGAAAATATTTTTTTTTTTTGATTATAACCAGGGCCGGTTATTTAGAATTTTGGCTCTAAGTGCTATTTTGCATATTCTTCCATTATTCTGAAAAATCTACCTTGTCATTTTTACAATCTGGCAAATACTATTCTTTAAATATTAATTTTGAATATTTGTGTTGTATAAAAAATAACAAATATCCTCGTTATATATTGTAGCCGCGGTAGCTCCTTGGTTAGTGCGTTGGACTGCGAGCCGAAAGGTCCCCGGTTCAAGCCTAGTAGGACTGGGGCTAACAACATCTTTTCATAGAAGCATTTTTCTACACCACGCTACCTCTCGGCAGTAAATGGCAAACCTCCGAGAGTAAAAACATTGCCTATGAAAAGCTCTCAACCGCCGTTCGGATTCGGCAATAAACTGTAGGTCCCACCACTTTGAGTACAAATATAATTCGCACAGCTCAAAATGATGAGAGAGCTCGGCCTAAGTTCTTATAGAACTGTAGTGCCAAACTATTATTATTATTATCCTCGTTATAGAAGTAAAAGTAGTTGGTGACTTTTCAATAGGAATTAATTACTTTTTATAATAATAGACAACAAACTCGAAATTTAAAATATTCAATAAATGCCGATAGAAGATCATTTCAAATGAGAATAAATTCGTTGGAGTTTGCATTGATGATAGGAGAATTGTGAATGGAGAGTCATATTCGTAGAAATTTGCTTTCACTATAGGGCTAATTATATTTTATGGGTGTATGGTATTAAGTCCCCTATATAATTGTCAGAATTCTTACTAGCTGCATTACAATTATCAAAATGTTTCTACTTAAAAAAGAGAACACGTGACCTAACCTCACTTCTTACGATTTTAATCAACAGTTGCCTTAAAAAGACTTCGTCTTTGATGAAGATGTCACGTGGTGGCAGATTTAACATCGCATTTAACGCAACCAAGACAACATACGGTTATCTTGTATGATATTATGGTAAATTTAAACAGGCTCATTTAAAGATTGTTCTAAATGTGAACTTTTTTTATGCAAGATTTCTGCATTTAAAACAAGTTAAATTGTAACATATGTTTGTTTTAAAAAATATATACTATAAATTTGAATAAGCATTTGAGAAAAGCATTTGAAAAAAAGGACTCACCCATACAAATCCAAAGCAGCAGCCGCTCCAGCAAAAAGTAAATCAACATCAGCAGCAATAAAATGATATCCTGAATATTTTGTATTTTGTGATTTTTTTTTTAACAAATAAATATATAAAATATATAGAGAAAACTGGATTAGATTTTTTAATGAAAAATTGCAAAAATCAATTTACCACCAACTGGAACAACGAATGTGTTAACCAAGTTAAGGAGAGTGTTGGCTGTCTGCAACACACAGACGCACGCACGCACACAACACAAAGAAGCAGAGACAGGCGCGCGCACATTAGGTTTTAGTGGTGTTGTTGATGGTGGTGATGATGATGCGATTGTTGTTGTTGCTGCTGTTATTATTGTGGGTGTTGGGCGGTGCAGTTGTTTTTTGTTGTTGTTGTTGATAGCGATGATAGCTGTCTGACTAACGACGACGACACAACAACAAACAGCATAGTGGTGCAGGTAGCACACAGCACCCAGCAACATGTTGTCGTCGCCGCTCACATCATAGTTATCATTATCATAATAATAATCATCATCATTGTCGTCGCCGTTGTCATCGCAGTAGTGTCAGTAATTGTAGTAAACGCTGTTGCTTTCCTTGGTGCCTTTTCCTACTGCATTGGATTAGCAAAAATCTCAAGGTAGAGAATTTGTTTTGTAGTACTGTTTTTTATTGCATTTTGTTTGTTTATTTAACATTGGCAGCAGCAATCAGTAATAGCAGCAGACGACGGACGTTGTTTTGAGCTTTGGAAATTTTTTGTTTTATAATTTGTTTGTTTTATATTTTTAATTATTTGTTTTTTTTTTTTGTTTAATTTTAATTATTAATTTTAATTTTTGTTCGTGGCCATCGCGCGCATCGGTCATTGGACATGTACACACTTTTTGGCCTATTTGCAATGAAAAAACTCAAGTAAATTAAAAATGTACAAAATTATTTGTTATAATGTGGAAGTTGGTGGGAATCAGTAAATCAGTGAATGTGGGGGGAGGAGTCAACGTGTGGGTGAAAACTTTTTGTTTTTATTTTTAATAATAAATTTTAAATATAGGTTTTTTTTCTTTTTTTTAATAATAATTGATAACATTTTTTTTCAAATAATAATTATAATACTGGCGCCAGTGGCTAAATGCAAAATTAAGCTGTAAGATTGGTGCGATAATTTTAAGTATACAAAATTGTATATTGAGAAAATTTAATTTAAAGTTTTAACCCTTTATAACGTAAAACGAATACGTCAAAAAAACAGTAACAGAGATTTTTTGAATTAAATAAACTAAAAACTACGACGAAATGAACAATAAAAATAATCTGGAACTGGAGTTTCTGACCAAATCGTTTCAATACCAAATTTCCTAAGTCCCTAGTTCACTATCACATCGACGCCTCTTACGAAAAACCACACGTTTCAATTTGCTCACGAAAAACAGCACGTTTTTCGTAACTACGAAAAGAAGCACAAGTTCAGTTTCCCCACAAAGACAATAACATTTTTATTATACCCAAGAAAAGAAGCATATACGTTATTTAGCAACGAAGCATAATTTTATGTACGCCACGATAAGAAACACTTTTACATTTAACTACGATAAAAAGCATATCTATCATTTCGCCAAGAATTAAAGCATATATATTTCTTCAAAAAAGTTATCCCAGTAGACAGTTTTCTGCACAAGAGAAAACTTAGTTCGAAAAATTTGTTACATTGGGATTGGTCCAGAACCGACTGGCGTCATTGGACATTTTTTAGGAAATACTTGTTCCTTTAGGATTTGGCCAGCACTCACATTCGTCATAGGGCATTTTTTATCTTTAAAATTGTTCCTTTTGGATTTGGCCAAAACTCACTTGCCTCATTGGACATTTGTTAGAAAAAATTTGTTCCTTTGTTGCAAGTCATAGGACATTTATTTAATTTTTTTCAAAAAAAAATGTCCAATGATGCAAGTGGGTTCTAGTCAAATTCTAAGGGAACTAATTTTTCCCCAAAAATGTCCAATGACACAAGTGGGTTCTGGCCAAATCCCAATAGCCAAATAGCACCTGCATGTTATCTATGACCATTGGACCAGTTTCATCCAAAAAAATGTCCAATGACGCACCTGAATGTAAATCTATTTTCATTGGGACAGTTTCATCAAAAAAAAAAAGTCCAACGACACACCTCGAAACCACGTCATCAATAAAAAATTAACAATTTTTATCATAATACTCTACCACCTCTATCATCAATATTTTGTGACTGCCTAATCACAAAAATGTTTATTGGGATATCTGTATCGAATATACATATATGCTTTTATTCGTGGCAATATTGAAAATGTGCTTTTGTTCATAGATAAAATATAAATGTGCTTCTATTCTTGGGAAAGATAAAGTTATGCTTCTGTTCGTGGAGAGATATAGAATGAGATGTGGCCTAAATAATTGAATGCTTCTTTTCGTGGATAAAATTAACTTATTCTTGTTTTAGTGAATATTTTTTTTTATTGTGCCGTTTTTCGTAAGCAAATTGATTTAAGAAAATTTCAATCGAAATTCCAGTTCTTAGTAGAACTTTAGTAGAATTGGAGAACTTTTAAAAAGTAGTTTTGCAAAAAAATTTAAATGCAATTTATCTTCAAATTGACAAAGCGAATTTTAATATTAAATTGAATGCCAACCCAAGAAACATTTCTACAGAGCTCCGGCACAAAAAGAATCACACGTTAACGGAACATTGAGCAAGTATCCGTCAAAACAGGTACTAAAACGGAACGATAACGTGCTGATAAATCGCACGACTCCGTTTGTATGCCGGCATTTTCCGTATTTCGAAAATAATACGTTTGAACTCCGTTTTGACGGTGCCGTTTCGTGCCGGTGGAGACGGATTACACCGTTTTCTTCCCGTAAATACTACGTCTCGCCGGTACCGATTTTCTTCCGTTGTAACCTGAGTGTTGTAACATGAAATCAAAAATCATTTAATTTTGCGAAGCAGGGCGCTGAGAACCGACATGCAGCAGGACATTGAAAGATAAGTAGCATAAATATAGTTAACATTTCCTAAATATATTTTGTCTGCTTCATTGCAGACTAGCAAAGGACACTTTTGATTATTAATGGTGGAACAATTAATTGAAGCAGAAATCAATGTCTTCAATACAAACGTATCAAATAACGGTTGCATCTATTTTGTTTAACTGCTCCCATGATTTTCTGCAGCACCCTTAACTGCGGTTTACAAACTGTTTTTTGGATGCCGAAAAGTTGATGATTACGTACAAGAATTCGCACAACATAAACGTAGCCATTGAGCTATTGATAAGCCACATGGCGATGTGGTGTCCAACATCAAGGTTACTCATTAAGACCGCGAAAGATTTGAATCTATAGTTGCAGAAAGGACGAGCTCATCATTCAATGAAAATGATGAGATCACACACAACGCCCACATTAAGTGTCTGAGGTGGTCAGCCGATCATCCCGGTTAGTGTGATGGAAATTGCTACTATGTAAACCATCTTGATTTAATAATTAACTTAATATTATTATGAAATTTGTTTCTAATTATTTATTAAAATAATCAATTAAAAACAACATACAAAAAAATAATGTACTTGTTTTAATTTACAAATATAAATAATATTTAAGTAAGCTTATTTTTTTTCCACTCAGTTTACAGCACGTTTTGTTGTATTCCTCTCCGTTTTTCTTAAAAAAAATACGGTACGAAAATGGCACGTTTTCGGTGCGTTTCAATCGTACTATAAAAATTTGTACTCAGTTAAAAGTACGATACAATGGCACGTTTTCGGCACGTCATAACGGATTTTCATCTGATTCGAATACGTTTTCGATGTTCCTTAAAACCCGCTCTCCAATACGTTTCCGGAATCAGAAATCGGCACGTTTCCGGAATATGATTCCGTTTTGCTGTACCGATAACGGCACATAAGCGGAACGAATTGTTTCTTGGGTGTTAAATCTCAAATACAAAAAAAAATAATTCAAAATTTACCTAAAAAAAATTTTTTTTTTTGTTTGTTGTATTCAAAGTATTAAATTTGAATGCTAATGAATACTAATTGAACGTTAATAATTTCAATTATGAGTTTTGACTATATTCTAAATAATTATATAACATTTTACTGTCTACTTTTAAATCTCAAATAAAAAAAATAAAAAAAATTAAAATTAAGCTAAAAAAAATGTTGTTTCGTTTTAGTGGACATTTTATTAATTTGAATACTAATTGAAATAATGCAGTATTTTTATACATTAAATCTCAAAGTCTACTGTTAAATCTTAAAAACAAAAAAATAATTCAAAATTAACCTAATAAAAATATATATTTTTTTTGTTTTAGTGTAAATTTTAATACTTTGAATACTAATTGAAATAATGCAGTTTTTTTATATATTAAAATATATCAATACAAATAAGAGAATTATTGTGTATTTTTTATAAAACCACTTTTGTAAATTTATGTGATTTTAAATACAAAAATTAGTTGAAAAATAACTGAAATATTGATTTGTTATTTTCTAAACTTTTTTTTTTTGGGTTCTAATGAAAAAATAATATTACGCTTACGTTTCTTACTAAGCCAAATACAGATAATGGCTGATGCCCTTCTTTACAACTTGAACATATTGTAATGCAGCAATCAAGATCACTCATTCGCCCTTTGATACATTTGTAATTGAAGACGAATGACTAGAATGCCTATGACGCGCCTGGCTGGTTAATGTGATGCAGAAAGCAGATACATAAATCAGGTTATTCGATATACAAAATCATCGAGAGTTCTTCAACGATGTAATGACTTTTAACACTTTGTAAAGTATAACTCTTTTTCAGCCATTTACTTTATTATAGTTGACTTATCGCATATTTAAAACAATGTTTTCGCCTAACTTAATCTTGCATTTAGCGCTGATTTGAGCGCATTCTACGCAGTTGATCGCACTTCTTTCTACGCTACACAGCAATGATTTTTGCAATTTGTTGTTTACTATACTTTTTTTACATACTAGTTCATGTATAATTGTAACATAATTTGCTCATATATATATAAATATTATTTTTACGCATCTGCAGTAACAATTTTATTTCATTTATTTTTGCATAATTTCTTTTTGAAAATTGAAAATTCCATGAAAAATTGTATGTGCGAAACATTCAATGATGGTGTCTCGCATAGATATTGTCAAAGAAAAGAAAATGTAAAGTTTCATCATCTTTCTGCAATTCTGTTTTATTTTATTATATTTTTTTTTTTGCTCTGACGACAATATATATAGACAATTTTCCATGGAGTTGCTTGTCTGGCCATACACACCTTATGAACTGCTCATCCCCGGGACTCCGCAGCTGTCCGTCCTCGCTGCCCGACATATCGTAGTGCGTCATTGACTACAGTCTACGTTTTTTTTTTTTTGTTAAATTTTGTTACTTTAATGCACAAAATGCTTCAATTCCTCGAATATTCGATGATGTGTGCTGCTGCTTCCCCTGCCAAACTTTTTATTGTGTCCTTCACGCGTTGACTCTGCTTGCTTGCTGCTTTCACTGAATTTCAACGGAAGCCAACAAAAAAAAAATGACAGACACAAATTTTCACAACTCTTTTTCGTTGCTTCTCTTGTGGTTTTTCGCAATTTTGTTGTCTGTTTAATAAAATCTAATGTATAAACTTTTATTTTCACTAGGTTTGTTGCATTTTTGTTGCAATTATTCGGTGGAATTTTCACTGTGAAAATTTTTTATTAAATTGCACTCCTCTACAACGAACCGTGTGAAAAATTTTTGTGTAAACGTTTGACAGCGTTTTAATAGTAGGAAGAAAAAAGTGCGTTTTTTTGACATTTCGTTTCGTATTCAGCAATAATTAGGCCATTTTACATTCTAAATCAAACTAAAAGTTTGTACAAACAATTTGTTTGTCCATCAACACACATTCTTTATGATTATCGTAAATTACGAACGATAGTTCGTATTTTTCGATTGTTTATATCGTAAGAAAAGAAATTTATTATTGTTTTTCTAATAAAAATTTCATTTAAAAAATGTAAGAAATGTTCAAGTTTTTTAAAAATAAGATTTAACAATTCACAGCAAACATTGAAGATATAATATTAGCGTTTTACAGTTGCGTCATTAAATATTAGCTATCATTTACTATACATCGTTTCCCAATAAGCAATCAGTTTAAGGTTCGAAAAATTTCGAGAATTTTCTTTTACAACCAGTGTGGATGTAATGTCATGATCATGCCGAAGAAATGAATGCTATTCCAACGTTGGTTTTCGAAGTTAAAAAAACTTGACACGAAATTCACTACACAAAAATACTCAGTGGGAACCCTGTGACGTGATAAATTAAATGTCAACAAGAACATTTTCATTTTTTTCATCACTACATATGCGCCACTGCATTCGCACAATCAGTGAGATCATTGTTTTTCGCTTGAATTAGCAACCAGATAAATCAATTTATATATAATTCGGAATTCAAGTTTAGGTAAAGGCTAGATTCAATTGGATAAAAAGCTACCAGTTTTGCTGGAGAACGCAATGGTTTTCAAGCTTACGATTACAAAAAGTTGAACGCTTTTCTCCAGTGAAAGTTGTGATATCCATGTTTAATATACATTCGATAATCACTTCATATCCAGGTTTTTGGTTTATTGGGTTATGATATTTTGAATGGCTGGGTTATAGGTGATGGAAAAAAGTGTTTTATGTATTGTATTTTATGTTTTGAAATTTTTAAGATGTTTGAAAATTACTAATATCCTTGTAGTATATATATTTAATAATAATAATTTAAAAAAAATAAACATTGATTTTTATATTTGAAATATTAAAACTTTAAAATGTAGCTTTTGCAACAAACAATTTTTAACATCAAGAATCTCGCTCAAAACATGTCTTAATTTTGTAATTGGCAAGTGTTCTATTTTTTAATTCTTAAAAAAATGAATATGCTACCGGATGAAATTCTAAATCAATATGAAATATCAATCTTTCTAATTCTCTAAAATAAAGTTAATAATTAAATCTGCATCTAATGCACGAGAAATCGCCTTCAACTTGTAAGTGACTTGCATTCATTGCTTGAATTCTTTGCATCCCGTCAACAATGTAAACACAACAAAATTGGTCCCATCTATTTCTCATCCAACTCTGTCTAACGATGAATCGGGTCATGTAAAAGGCTCTATTCAGCAGCCCGTTTTTATGAATGAGAAAAGTGCTGCCAAATTCTAATCAAATGATAAAATTTTAACCGCTGTAAAAACACAGCTGCTTCAAAACAAAAATTTTCTGCATACATTTTCAATTATTTGTAAGTAAAACTATTTGATTTGACTAATGACAAATCTTAAATTAGAATTAAACATTTTCAAATAAATAAACAATTAATTACAATTTATATTACAGCAGTTAAATTTTACAAATCAGCGCATGTTATATAAAATGCTGCGTAACCCATTAAAAATACTAAAGCTGCAACACATGGTGGTGACTCCTAACAAGTTGCCCACACTAACAGCAGCATACCGCCACCTCCAGACAACAAATGTTACCAAGGCAACGCTAGAGAATGACCAACAGACTAGCGCCACATTGACACGCATACGCCAGGAGTTGGCTGCCGACAAGCTAGCGTTGCAGTGGCGAACACCGGTCGGTGATCGTCCACAGGATTGGAACAGCAAACTTAAACTATTCGGTGACCCTGAACAAACCTCCGATTACATTGTAATGATGCAGCAACCGATTGATCTCAGTCCCAAGGCTTTGATGAAGTGGTGGGAGAAGCGACAGGAACGCATTGAGCGTCACATGCAACAGTACGTTTCGCAACGACACGAAATACTCGGTGCCGAATTGGCTGCAGCACATTTTCTACTCTATCGTGGTGGTGCTGTGCGTTTTACAAATTCTGCCAGCTGGATGCGCGCCAACGAAGATGGCGAATTCGATTTACCATCAAAATTTCATCCCGGCTACAAGGTAGAGGCGCTACGCTGCGACAATATGGTGCTCTACTATGAGGGTCTGGAGAATTTGCGTTGTCTGCAACATTTGAAATTTTTGTCATTTCATAATGTGCCCACTTTTGACGATTGGTGTTTGGATCGTGTATCGGGTTCGCAGTATCCGGTGCTCGAAGTTTTGGATATATCGGCAACATCTATAACAGCGCGTGGCCTGGGCTGCTTGTATCGCATACCAACGCTAAAGTTGTTGATTGTCGATGATCCGCAAGTGAGCATTGAATTTGAGCTGACGTGTGCATTGCTAGAACAGACTTTGCCGGCATTGAAAATTGTTGGCGCAACTGCTGTGCACGATGGCAAGGAGAACAAGTCTTGAATTAGTATATAGAACAAACATAAACTACAACTCGTTACTTAAACTTTAAAATTGTATTTATTAAAAAGATATTAAAGAACATTTATTGCTTCAAGTTGAGGTCGTCGTTACGTTTGTGGTTTGCCCGACATGTAGGCGGCTTTGATTTCTTCGCGATCCTGCACTGCCGGCAGATAGGGTGCGATGCCTTTAGCTCGGCGCTCGGAACGCACTTTATTCTGTTGAATATTTTATAAATTATATTAAATTTGTAAGTTCTTTTTTTAATTTTATAATACCCAAAAATCTTTGCAGTTATTGTAGTTGGCAAAATAGACTTCGCACTTTTCGCGATCGTAGTTGTGCTTGCTAAGACATTTGTATGATAGTTCCTGCTCCTGTTTGTTTTGTTTCGAATTGTGATTTAATGAAATTTAAAAATTAAAATTAGTCTTTTACCTTTAGACATGGATTATCACGTTCAGCATTTTGATTTCTAGGCATATTTTGCTTTTAATTGCAATTGTATTTTAATTATATAAAAAAAAATTTAAAAATTTCGTTTAGCTCAGCTGTTTTCAGTAGTTGTCAAAATTTGTTTTGATTGTAAAGCGCGAAGTACATAGAGAAAAGGTGCGTGTATTCGTGCGTCCTACAAATTGTCAATTGCCGCAAATATGTAACCAACGCATTTGACGCATTGTATCGGATTTGTTTGGACAATTTACTTCTTAGGGCCGCTCGAATTTAAATTTTAAAAAATATGTCTTTAAAGTGGCAAAGAGTTTCGAAAATCGAACAATTTTGGATACTCGCCCCTCTTTCACCATCCAAAAAGTTTTTTCTTTTTGTATAATCCAAAAATCAGTTGTGATCTCGGTCGATTCTAGGAAAGCGAGCGTCCAGGAGAAATAAATTGCATGACTTCACCACGTATTCTCACACTTCTAAAAGGTGCGGAGAGCAATCTACAATATTCGATTTTCGACATCGAATATTGTAGATTACTCGCTCCCCGGAACCGGCCATAAAACAGGTTATTGATCTTAAGAGAGTACCACGTGACCTTGAGTTCACTTTTTTTTTGTAAAGTTTTTGACTATTTTTCTCAGTTACCTTTTTTTCAAATACAAAAACCAGTTGAGACCTCGGTTGATTCTATGAGGGTGAGTGGCCAGGATGCAATACGTGACCTGACTTCACCACGTATATCCACGCCCCATAAAAGGCGGGGAATGTCGTAAATCTAAAATTATTGGTTGTTCGCCCTGGAACCGTCCAAAAAACAGATTTTTGATTTTTAGAAGGTATCGCGTGACCTCTTGGTTACTTTTTTTTGTAATTATTTTTTTTTTTTCCTTTTGCGACGCCCATTTTCCTTTAATCCAAAAACCATTTGATCTCGAACTGTTTTTGAATTTTGGTCGATTCTAGGAGGGCAAACGGTCAGAAGGAAATACATGGCTTAATTTCACCATGTCGTTTGTTGTTTTGTTCTTTTGGACAAGGAAATAAGCTCATTCGTTAGCAGTTAACCTGACTCCCAATAGTTTTTCAGTTACACGAAACGTTTTACATTTTTTTTTACATCTCCATGCCTCCTTTTTCACAAAAATGTTGATATGGGCAAATTCATCTTTCCATCCTATCTACAACCCATAATACTTCCTATGATCACCACTGTGCATTGCATGACCTCCTATTTATCCTCGGTAACTTCTGTGTGTTAAACATAGCGTTTGGAGCAAACTACTTTTCTATATATTAATATTTTGACAGCTACAAAAACGCACGATTTCACGAACCTTTTCGCTTATGTACTACACCCTTTAAAAACACAACGTCGCTCTGTGGCTGTGTTCAATAAATTCTATAGAACTGACAGCTGATAAGAAGAAGCGATTCCAATTGTCAAATAAAAAAGTTCTCATTTTCCCGGCAACCAGCATTTGGCGAAGTACTTTCTGGTTTTTCGGTCACCCGATTAATTTTTAATTAAATGAATTAATTAAACAAAAGAAAACGTGATATAGTAAAGAAAAAAAGAACACATGTTGCTAAATTAGGGTAGTGGTCAAATTTAAATTAAAAACGTGCTAATTGATTGGCAGAAGCAGCAGCACAACGTGCAACAACCAACCACTTGAACAGATAGATAGTTTCGGCCGGTCATTGATACCATACCGCACACATAATCATTGTTGCGCAACTAACGTCGGAACAGGTCGTACGTTATATTTGCTGTAGCAAACAGCAAACGTGCTGCGTTTATCATTTTAATTAGTAGAACATTTTTTAAAATCGAAAGAATACAACAGGAACAACGTTATGAAGAAACGTTCAAGTTCGCGAGGCTCACCGGAGGATCTCAACGAAACGCATAGCAAGACCAACGTAAAAAGTGGCTCTGTGAGCGCGCCAACGACACCGATTAAATCGCGCGTCAAAAGCAAACACGACGAAATCGCGGAGACGTTCGTTATTGTGAACGAACGTCCTGTCGATGATATATCCTTGGACTTTTTCTACAAGCCGCACACAATAACGCTGCTGGCGGTGTCCGTGTTGGCGGTCATGTATTTTGCATTTGTTCGGTAAGTCTTTGGCGATACAGTGAAATTAATTAATTGTTTTTATTTGGTGAAATTTGGCAGACACAACCTGTACAAAAAAAAAAGTAATTTAAATTGTAATTTTCATAGAAAATTCGTTGCAAATTGAAACTAGTTTTATTTATAGAACCCGAACGTTGCACAAATTAAATAAATCGCGAATTTAAAACTAAAATGGTTTCTTTCACTTTTGTAATATATATAAATTTAGAAATATTTAATTTAATATGAATTTTATGCAATTCACGAATATTAATCTGTTTTAAAGACATTTTGTTATTTATTATTCCAACTAGAAAAAAGATGTCTGCTAGATGTCTTTCTATTGAATGTTATCGATATCTAAAAGTTGTCCGAAATGTAACAAAAGGTTTTATTTAAGTTATACAAATGAAAAATAAAACTTGAAAGATAAATTGAATTATACTAAATTATTTTCATTAAATTTTATGGTATATGTATTTCAAAATTTTAAATGTTTAAAATTATTTTTAATTTAATATGAATTATATGCAATTCAAGAAATTGATATAATTTACATTTTTTTTATTAAATATGCCAACTATAGAAAGTATGTCTGTAATTTGACTTTCTATTGAATGTTATCGACATTTAAAAGTTGACCGATTTATAACGGAAAAGTTATCTTTCAGTAGTACAAGTAAATAATGAGATTTGTGCCAATAGAATGATAATTCTAAATATGCGCGTTTGTCTTTTTAGATATTTAAATGTAATTTAAACATTTTACAAAATTAAATCATACATTTTTTTATGAAATGAGGTATTTAATAAATTTGAATATTGTTCTTCATGTATTTTATTCAAGACTTTTTGTATATTTTGCAAATTAAATAATTAAACACGAAACGTTTGTCCTTTCTGAGTCATGGCGACATTACCATTTAGTCATTCAACATGCATGAATATATAATGACATATTTCAACGTGGTTTTACTTTATAAAAATTCCTTATTTATTATTTTACGGTCTCCTGTCGCTCTCGTGACATTTTGTACACCCTAAAAGTACAACTGCAACAAAGTCCATTAAAACAAAAGCAACTCAATGCGCAGCTGCTTCATGCCTCCCTTTTGAATATTTTTGCAGCAACATTCCAGTGCGGTATTTGGCAAAAGCCACCGTCACACATAGAATAGTTCAAATCAGAGCGTTGTCGCAAACGAAAAAAAAGAAAACTAAAACGACTTAAAAACTAAATCAAAAAATTTGGCTAATTGATTAAAAAAACGCGTGTTTTTTTTCCAAGTTTTTCTTTAGCAAATATTTTTCTTCATCATTATTATTTTTTACTTTTTTTTATTGAAAAACCAACATAATTTAGCACTCAAGGCGCATTATGCTTTTTAATTTTCTACTCTGGATTTTATTTGTTGTTATGCAAGCGATTTAATAAAAAAAAACAACACTCACCAAAAAAAACAAAAAAACTGTTTTCAATTTCTTTGCTTTTTGTTTTATTACTTTTCGTTTTTTTTTTAATTTTTCAAAAACTTCAAAACTAAATAAAAAAAATCAATGAAAATGTTGTTATTTTGCTTTGGAAAAAAATTGTGAAGACTAAAAAAATGTAGTATAAAAATAAAAAAAAAGAAACAAAATAAATCATCGTGAAAAATTACAATTCAAAGATTTAGGCACAGCTAAAAAAAAAAAATAAGTAACAAAACAAAAAGTCAAAACAACTACACAATATACACGAGGCTAACGTGCTGCTGTGCGGTAGTAATTGTGACGATTTTTGGCATGCACAACGTATCCCTCAAGGAATTTCTAAAATGGAAACGTAAGTCGCAACCATATGAAATGTGTTTAGAATTTCAAGATTACACTCTACGCTATGCCACTTCACGCTGCAGCGTTACGCCTAATTTTACACAAACTAACTGCAGTATATCGATTTAACATCATGTGTTTTTTTACATAGTTTTTTTTTTGTTTTCTCCAACGACAACCTTCGCGACGTTGTGTTTTGTGCTGCTGTTTAATGATTTTTTTTTATTATTTTTGCTATTTTAACTGTAATTTCTACTTTATTCTTTATATTTTGAGTTTGTTATTGACAATTTGCACATTTATTTATTTATTTGACAGCATTTTCTGATTATCTTCTCACTTTTCATTTAGTTGTTTATTGTTTTATTATGTTTTTGTTTTTTTTTCAACATTTTGTATACAGCTCCACGTGCTTTTTTGCGCACCTGCTTGTATAGATTATATTTCATTCGGCGAAAGCTGCACTTTATTTTTTTTCCTATATTTATTTCTTCTTCAAGGAAGCTATTCAAATTGTATACATTACTTCTAAATTAATGCAAAGTTAATTTGATTTTAGTCAAGCGTACTAGTAGTAAAAATAAAACTTACTAAAAACATTTTAAAATTCAAATAATTGTTTTGACATGTCGTCACTGTCATGCCAAAGGGGCGAATGTGCATTTTTAAAAATGTTGGGAAATCAAATTTTAAAGTTTAAAGTGCTTTAAAAATTAGCAAAATTTATATTTTTTAAAATTTTTTCTGTTATTTTGGTTTATTCGTCAATTATTATAACGTATATAAAATATCTTTAGATTTGGACAACCTACTGAATTATAAATATGGATTTTGTGCGGCTATATCCTGATCAAAACGCAAATATTTTTGTTTTTTATGCTATAACTTTTTATTAGCGCATGATAAAATAGCAATGTAGAAGCATTAATTGTTTGCTTTTAAAGCACCTATCTATTGGCATCATCAATTAAAAATATTTTGTCAAATATTAATTTGCATTTGTTATTTGCAAGAAAAAATGTTTGGCAAAATATTATTAAATAATGATGCCAATCGATAGGTGCTTTAAAAACAAATAATGATTACCTTTACACCACAATTTTATTTTGCACCAATAAAAAATTATAGCAAAAAAACGAAGAAATTGCTATAACTCCTTAATGGTACTAGACAAAATAGTGGAGTAAAAGCAATTATTGTTAGTTTTCAAAGCACCTATCGATCTGCATTATTAATTACAAATATTTTGCCAAAAAAAATTCCCTGCAAATAACAAATGCCAAATTAATGTTTGGCAAAATATTTTTAATTAATGATGCAGATCGATAGGTGCTTTGAAAACAAACAATAAATTCCTTTACACCACTATTTTATCTTATACCAATAAAAAGTTAAAGAGAAAAAACGAAAAGATTCGCCCTTTTGGCATGACAAGATTTAAAATTTTTCAAATTCGCCCTTTTTGTTTTGTCTTTTGTGGCTAGAAATATCCAACAAATTGACATAAATTCATAAACTTATAAAATGTTTTGACAAAAAAGGAGTTTGGATTAATTTTATTTCAGAACTATATAAAGTCATAAATCTATTAACGGACTCGAATGAAAAAGCATCGTTTTTAATCTTCCCTAAGAATTATTTCGATTATATCTTTCATAGTTAATGGTTTATATCTCTTTTGTCTTTGTCAATGGTGCTTAAAATACATTCAAAATCGAAATAGTACTTTCACATAGAACCAAAGGCCTTTTATTATTTATTTCGAACTTTCAAAAAGAAATAAATACTGTCTCACTGTTGGAGCAATATTTTAAAACAGATACATTGGTCAGAACATGCTTTTTTCTAAAAGGACCTATTGAATTAAAAAAATTAATGAAATAAAATGGTCTTCTCTACGTTTAGACGTAATTTTTGAACATTCGATGAAATCAGCTATTTCATGATGATCAGAACGCCCCTTTCTAAATCATACTATTGCAGATCTGAATAGATCTGATATTTTCTGCATTATTATATGAATATATTACACCCTATACTAAAAGTAAAATAGGTATTCTCTTTTGGCATATCGTCGTTGACCCTGCAAAACCGCCTATCTACATTATCGAATACCTCTTACAAAATTAATTTTACAGAAGAAACAAAACTATTTTAAGTCTCAATTCTGCACTTAATAATAATAATAGTTTGGCGCTACAGTCCTGTATAGAACTTCGGCCGAGCTCTCTCACCATTTTGAGCTGTGCGTGTTATATTTGTACTCAAAGTGGAGGGACCTACAGTTAATGCCGAATCCGAACGGCGGGTGAGAGCTTTTCATAGGCAATGGTTTTACTCTCGTAGGTTTGTTTCTATGAAAAGATGTTGTTAGCCCCAGTCCAGGCTTGAACCGGTGACCTTTCGGCTCGCAGTCCAAAGCACTAATCACTGAGCTACCGCGGCTGCACTTACTTCATAAAAAATTATGTATGTCATAACTAATAATGGCATTTATCTAATTTATCCGATCAACATATCGTTTAAAACCTGATTATAACACAAAATTAGGCGTAATTTTCAAATGCAGTTAGGCGGCTTTGCAGTATCTTCGACGATATGTTTGTAATACCCAGAATCAGGCGTTCCAAGTATGGAAAAGTATATTCTTCATAGCAGTATCCATCTGTTTCTTTGTTGAACTCATGATTACAGTAAATCGAAAAGAGCTAGCGTAATAAAACAACGATTTTAGATAAAGTGTAAAATTTAGACCGACTATAACTTGTATAATTCACAAGGGTTTAAAGGACAAGAAGAACTAAGCAAATTTCTCTACTGACAAAGTTTTCCATGTGACCTCTAACCTTCCTCTAACTGATTATCTCTTGAATTTGCATAAATATTAAATTAAATAATTGAAATGTCACAGTTTAGCACAGCTTTGACATAAACGCTTTATCCAATTCATCTCAAAATCTACTTACTAAAAAAATTTCAATGTCAACAACAGCATCAATTTTCTTTATTAAACAATTCACATGCGACATATATAATGTGTCGCTTATCTTTAAACTAAAGTAAAAGTAATCTAATCAATAAGGCTGCTTCAGTAGAACTATGAAGAAGGTTGCTAACCTCGTTAAGTAAATATTTAATACAGTTTGTCTATCGTTTATGCGAAAATGTTGTCATATTTCGCGTTATACCGGTATCTTTCAATTATATCTAAATGATCTGTATTGTGTTTAGTTATTTCTAAATTCGATATAGTTCGTCTATTGATATAGTTTGTCAATTGATATAGTTTGTCTATTGATATAGTTTGTCTATCGATCATGCGTCGTTATATCGAAATATTCCAGATATTTCCCTTGTATTGTTTTTGCTATTTCTTGCTATCCAGTATTCGATTTGTCTATACAAAATCTACTTTAAGATTTTAATTCTATAAATTTAATTTGTATTAACTAAATATTCAAAATTAGTACGTACAATTGTAATATTTAATATGTAGTTGTTACTTTTTTTGCTTCTACAACGACGTTATTCTTTTTTTTTATGAAACTATGTATAAATTAATGAAATTTAGGATAATTTACTCTGCATGTTTTCATTTAATATATTCAAATAAATACATATATATTTTATCTTAAAGCCACATAAAACATGACAATGTCACACACGCACATTTATGCAAAACTTTACTTGATATAATTATCAGCACAATCAAAATGTGGACAAACACTTAGTATGCCGGCATTTGATGACTATGCCAAACAGCGGCAAGCACATGTTCGGTCGAAGCGCACAATTTTACATTCTAAACGATAAAGAGAAAAATACATATTTATGCAACTATACAAGCACAAGCCAAAAAAGCATAAGTTGTAGTTATTGGTGAAACGATAAATATTATTTTGAGAGTCTAAATTGGGCTCTTAAACTGGCATCAGTTTTGTCAAATTGGCTTTAGCTTTTGATATATAGTCCATTTTTTTAATTTCCCTACAAACAATTTGAATTTTTAAATTCACTATAATAATTATAAATTTTCGATATAATAATGATAAATCAAAGTATTTGAAAATTTAATTGCGTGTTCTTTATAATTTTTGACAAAAAATACAATTTTCTGAACAAATGTTTTTTTTTCATAAAAGCTATTTTTTGTATTATAGCGCGAGGTTTTTTCGAAATCTGCGCCACAAATGTGTACAACATTTGCTGCAACTTTTACTGCACCAAAATGTGCGTTGGGTAGTGTAATCGGAAATGACTAAAAAAAACCTTAAAAAGGAAAAAAATGATACCGCTCATTGTTTTAAAATAAGAAAAAACTATTCGAAACCTTGTCGGTTTCTGGTAGGGATTTCAAAACTATATATCCCAGTAAAACTAGTCAAAAATCTATTCAAAAACTGGTCGGAATATGATGAGTACATTCCATCGTAGATTCCTTCCAGTAAAACTAATCAAATACTGGTCTGTCCCCAGTAAGATAGCCAAAAACTTATCGATTACTTGTAAAGATTTGAATTGTAGATCCCTTGCGAATGCTTTGAAATCAATCATTACTTTCAAATCGTAGAGTTGAGGTTAACGTTTGAAACACCATTAACCTAAATTTGAGAATCATAGCTTGAAAATTCCCTTATTTTCAAATCATTATTAACACTAATTCTTAAATTGATTTCAACGTTTACTTCAAATCAAGATTTAGCCCTTTTTTCAACTCGATATCAAATTAACCTACATTTAGTTTTTTTCTTTTAAATATTGACTTAATCCTGCAAAATAAGTAAAAAAAAGGGGATCCTCATATAGGACAACAAAAAGGGCATTTTTCAATTAATTATCCCGTTATATGTCATCCAACCAATATAGTAGACTTCAAGCCCGAACGTCAAGACAACTTCAGAAAATCGATGCCAGCATCCAAATGTGGTAGACGTGTTTTTTTCAGCTTGTATGTTTCAACCTCTCGAATATAATTCTGGTTTGCAGGGGCGGTCGGTATATTGTTTTAAATATTCACAAAAGTCCAAACACTAATAGATGCAATCATAAAAAACATACTGCTGTTAGCGTCACTACATTTTTGCTCCTAATTTTCACTGCCCTTTTTGGTAATGTTATTATCAAAATAGCACTTATTTTATATTTGAAACTGATTTGAAAAACACACTAGACCTTTAAGGCAATTATGATTATTTTTTCAAACGCTTACTCTGTGGCATATTGGGATCGCTTGAGAGTTACTCGACAAGTGACTAGTGCAACTCGCTGGATACTGGTAGGAATTGTTATTTGGGAATATGCTATGTATGGGAGGCAGGCGTGTCCGTTGTACGAATTGGCTCTTTTTCGAACTTTACTTTACTAATGGTTTATAACATATAGAAACTAAATTACATCACAATCGGAATAGTATTTCTTGTATTATCGTGTATACGGACAGACAGATATAGCTCATTTTCGGGTTGTCTCTTTGTGCGCTATGCAAATGTACAGCTGTGCACTAATATGCTTAAAATTTGGGATATACATCCTACAAACCCAGGAGAAGGTCACTATATAGTTTTCGTTGACCACGCCCACTCTTACGCTCATTTTTATTTTTGGTCTATAATACAGATTCATAACCAAAACCACTGAACGTATTTTTCTGAAAATTTGCACGACTATGCTATACAGTCCATGGAGTATCCTAAACCTAAACCTAAATAAACCAGATTGTGCAAAGGAGAGTGACACCTCCCATAGAACCGAAAAATTCAGTACGCTATATCTCAACCCTAATGTTATCGATTTCAACTAAACTTTAGATTTGGATGTTACTCATCTTATTTAATCTCACCACACGAAACTCACCACATCAAAACTCACCAAATCAAAATTCACCACAAAAAATCTCCCTCCCTCGCAAAACCTCCCATAAATTGCAAAAATTCAGAATGCTGTACCTTTTCATTTTGATGTTACTTATCTAACCAAAATTCACTACACCAAACTCACCACACTAAAAGTCACCATATCAAAATTCACTAAACCAAAACTATATTTCAAACCTCTGCACCAAATTCCTTAAAATTAGGGATATATATCGTAGAAACCCAGGAAAAGTTAACAAACTCAATCAAATTTGACAAAATAAATACTAAAAATATTCTTTATATTAATTAAATCACTCCATATCCTTGCATTCACAAAATTTTTGCACGAGTCGTGCGCGGGTCCTGCTAGTAATAAAGGGTTTTTCAACAGGGACGCTACAAAAGTAGAGCGACAGGGATAGCAAACGACACCATATTTCTTGCCGCTCTTTTGACATTTCTCTTCAGTAAGGTTTGCCATTTCATGATGGAAAGATATACGAATTCAAATTTCGGCAGTAAATTTTAATAATTTCGACTCGTTCTTGGCTCGTATAAATCACTCCATATCCTTGCATTCACAAAATTTTTGCACGAGTCGTGCGCGGGTCCAGCTAGTAATAAAGGGTTTTTCAACAGGGACGCTACAAAAGTAGAGCGACAGGGACAGCAAACGACGCCATATTTCTTGGCCCTCTATTGACATTTCTCTTCAGTAAGGTTTGCCATTTCATGATGGAAAGATATACGAATTCAAATTTCGGTAGTAAATTTTAATAATTTCGACTCGTTGTTGGCTCGTATATCTTTCCATCATGAAATGGCAAACCTTACTGAAGAGAAATGTCAAAAGAGCGGCTTATGTAGCGCTCTTATTGGAAAACCCTTTATTATAAGATACCACTTGATTTGATCTAATTGTCCTATATGATCAAAAATTTGGCGTATATTAAAACATTTTGATATATTAAAATTTGAATATGGATTCCATTACATACAACTGAATGTATTGCCACAAAGTTGATACATTTTTAGTTGGTCAGTTATGCTTTTATTTTATGTGTGTTTAGGAATGCGCACAGCATGTGGCTTTTCTCATAAAATTGCTTTAATTTCTGTTAATTGCATTGCGGGATCTTTTAATATAACGAAGGGTAGTTTCAACTAATAGGCATATAATTTATTTCGTTTTCGTTGAAATATTTTTTGAAAATTTCAATAATTGGTTTAAACAAATTTTTATTAAACTCACAATTACTGTTTCAATTTAAGCATATTGGTTCTAGAACTTATTCTTTATGATGTCAATTTGAAAATTATATTTAAGAAATTTCAATTCTTTTAATAATCTTTAAATGTTAAAAAGAAAAACCACAGCCTCTGCAGATAGCATCATAAACCCGGAGCTGATCACCGATCATGCGTTATTTGTTTTGCTCAAACTCAACTGAGTCAGCACTGAACGATTTACAACAGCATATTTAATATGGACCCGGATTTAAATCACTAACTGTGCTTATGTTAAGCTTATCAGCACTAAAAAAAGGGTTTTGTTTATATGTATCATACGATCTCTTTTTTTTTGCGATCAGCAACATCACTGCTTTAAGTCTATTTAATGCGGATCTAAAGCGTATTTTTTAACCCGCAGTTGTGCCTACTCAGTGGTCATTAACATTGTTATCACATGAGGCCACGTTCGTTCAGCCTCAATTGTGTTTTCATTATCAGAGCAACGACACAAGCGATCTTGTCGTCACTTTTAAATTGTTGATAAATAAAAAAAATTATATATATTTTTTACGTATGACTGCACGGACTTTACTCGTCAACGAGTTTCACATCATACGATAATTTGTACAACAAAAAAAAAACATCAAATTGTTGAAACTGTTGCCAGCAGAACTATTTATATATTTTTGATTGGGGAAACAACTGTAATTATTGCTTATCTATTGCGCTGATGATTGACTCCCATTAAGAATGATCTGCATTTTGTATGACGACATTGACACTGAATCTGAGAAAGCAGACAGGCTTAGATTATCGGTTATATGATGATATTCACTTTCGATTGAAATTCAAATATTGAATTGTTCGTTTCACAAAATTTCAACGCCTTGAAATCGATTGAAAGGGTCTTGTTTCGACTTTCGATCGAATTCCAATCGAATTTCATATAAAATTTCTTAACAAACGGATTTTAATTCGATGTCACAATACAAAAAAGAAATTCAAATCGTTGAAATCAAGGCCAACGAATTGAATTTATTGAAAAAACAAAATGTTTTGTACTGGGACATCGAATTCAAAACCCTCTGTTTACAAATTGTATATCAAATTCGATTAAAATCCGGAACATAGCCCAATATAGTGAATTTTGTACTGTTAAATTTAATTCTGGAAATTCTGTTCTCAACACCTTTTTTTCTTTTTTGCATTTTTAAAATTATATTTTAAATTTTCACTAACCTTGTTAATCTTATATTTTACAGGGACGAAGGCAACTTCGAAGAAAACATTTGGTCCGGTATTCTCTGCGTGGTATTCTTTTTCCTAATCATCTCGGTCTTGGCTTTTCCCAATGGTCCGTTTACACGTCCACATCCGGCGGTATGGCGAATACTGTTCGGCTGTTCAGTGCTCTATCTGTTGGCGCTACAATTTCTCATGTTCCAAAATCATAAGACCATCATGAATATATTTTATTGGCTGGATCCGAAATTGAAAAATTTCGAAATTAACATGGATAAGGTGAGAAAATAAAAAATAAAAGAAAAAACAGAAAAAAATATATAAAGAAAAAGAAAAGAAAAAAGTAAAAGATTTAAATAAAAGAAAAATTTATAGAATAAAATAAAAGAATAAAAGAAAAGTGTAAAATAATATAGTATAGAAAATGTTAAAGGTAAAAAAGAAAGTAAAAAAAAAATAATAAAATGTAATAATGAAATGAAAAAAGATAGAAAAATGAATTACAAGAAATATATGGAAGGGAGGAGCTATTAAGAAAGACGGTATCAAAATTAAGAAAGGAAAAAAGAAAAAAAAACTGTAGGATAAACAATAATAGCATACAGAATTGAAAAGAATTATACAAAGAATGCATTTAATAGAAAAATTTACAAAATAAATAAAAAAAAAACATAAATAATAAAAAACGAAAGACGGTATTATGAAAAATGTACGGAATGGAAAAAAGAAACCCATGCGGAAAAGTTACAGAACAAATATAAAAAAAGGCTGAAATACAGAATTAAAAATAGGAAATATGAATAAAATAAAAAGTCAAATTGAAAGAAATATAAATTAAAAAAAAAATCTTATTGCAAGAAAGAAATATTGAAAATCAAAAAAGAAATTCTAATAGAAAAATATACAGCAAGAAATGAAGAACGTTAATCAGAAAAGAGTTGGGAAGGTTAGGTCACATGGGAAATTTTGAAGTAGGGAAATTGTGATGAATTTAGTAAGAATTTTGAAAGTTGTAGTCGGTCTAAGCCTACACATATGATATAATGTGCGCGGGTACTATTAAAAGTGGTGCATAGGTCACGAGGGTATACGAATCCTAAAAATAACTGAAAACTTGTAATCGCTGAAAAATTACCTTTCATTTGATACCCATATGTACAAATGGGTATGTATACCGAACTTCGATTTTTTTTGGGTAACCACAAGTCGGTTCGCAAGAAAGCATTATTTTGAAATATGTGAGCATAAAGTATAATTCACAAAGTAAAATTCCTTTGTAGATGTAAATTTTATATGAGGTATTTGAACATAAGTGGTCGGTTCTCAGGTCACAATAGACCGATCATGCCAATTTTCTTGTTCAGGCAGCTTAGATATATAAGTAATCTAAATCTAACGTTTTATTAATCTAGCTTTTCTACTTTTTCTGTAATCGTGATTTCAACAGACAGACGGACATCGTTAAATCGTCTCAGGAGGCCATGTTACAAACGGCGTACCAAACTAAATATACCCTTTCACTCTTAGTGTAGGGTATAAAAATATAGAAGTACAGAAAAGAAAATATAAATACAAAAATAAACACTATGCATTACACAAAAAAATGTATTATTAAAGGATTAAAGAACACAAAAATAATACAGAAAATTAAAAAAAATAAAAAAAAAAATCAAAATACAAAAAGGGAATAAAATGAATATTCAGAAATGCAAACAGATATATTTGTATCATGTTATTCAGATAGAAAAAGGGAAAAGAAAAAATAATTTAAGGAAAACCCGCAAAGAATTAAAAATGAAAAATAGTTTGGAAAAAAAGAAAGAAAAATAGGGAAGAAATATGTTAGGAAAATTAAAAAGAATTACAAGAATATCATAGTAATGAAATATAGTATTTATAATTTTTTAACCAAGAGTCTGAATTTATTTACTTAAATGGGGTTTTAAAGAAGATACATGGCGCTACATAACAATGTATAAAAATCATTTTTAACATTATTTTTTAATAAGTAATAACATATATATTTTTTTTTTATTTTTTTTTATTATTTTGCATATATCTTGCAAACAAATTTTGTCACGCTTAAAAGCAAAATTTTGTATTGTAGCGCAATGTTTTCTGCATCACTAATGTCGAAAAACATATTTCATTCTTTCCTTTTGCTGGAATTTGAAAAATAAAAGAGTAGCAACAAATGAGAAATTGAAAAATGGGTTATTTTTCAAAAACTAGAGACAATTTGTCAAAATTTTAACATTTTCGGAATTAGTGCTACAAAAGTATCCAATATTTATTGTAACTTTTACCGCCCCACGTCAAAATGTTATCAATGAAATCTGTTTTTAAATTTAAAGTATTTTTCATTTATTTTGTAATTTAGGTAGAACACAAAAAATGTAAAGACTTTGTCAAGCTTTCATATGAAAATATATCTTTTTTAAGTTATTATGCAAATTTCTATGCAATTTTGTTTTAAATGAAATTAAGTTGGTTACTGCGCATAGGCAGTCTCAAATTTTGATAAAAAAATATGTCAAATGTAGCTATAGACGTCGTCTATCAAAAGCCGTTTATCATTTTGTGGAGCACCCAACCGTTTGTAAATGATATCCTCCTAAGTCGCCTTCCGTAGAGTGAAAGGTATTTTTTTCATACAATTTATGTACAAATAATCTACTCTGGAAGCTCTTATGACTGTAAGAGTAAACGGTATTTGAAAGATGACGTCTATAGCTATATTTTGGCACATATTTAATCCAAATTGAGACTGATCACAGGCCAGATCAGTTTCATTTAAAATATTCATATTAATACTGGCCTATGATCAGTATTATGTTTCTTCACTTATTGATGAAAAATTCATAGGTTAGTGCATAAAACGCTAAAAAGTACATTTTCATTTAAAAGTTCAACAAATTCTCTACCGATTGTTGAAGATTTGTCTCTTTAGCACAATTACAAAATTTATTAAAAATCATAGAAATAGTGACCACATTCAAAAAGTTCGTTATTGTTCCGTTCGATATTGGACACGTTGGCGATCCGGTTACCGACTCGCCAATGTGTCTAATAGTTAGGTGACCGTTCTGATGTGGAATGCCCTATATAGAAATAATAAATATAAATATATTATATATAAAAATAAACTAAACAGTAATCATGTTAGCTGTGCATATTTACATTTGTAATCAAATTTCATTCCCTCAACGTCGATTGGATGTGGAAAAATGTATTTATATTTTTTATTAAATGTATTACGTGAATCGATAAATAAATGCGTTCTTCTCGAGTTACTTGATAATTTACATAAATATAAAATAAAATATTGACGCAGCTGAAGTGAATCCCTTTAAAAAATCATTGAAATGCTGTTAAAATTATTAATTTAATAAAAATTCTTAAATTTATAATTGATTAATTCAAAAACTAATTGAAATTACAAATATATCTTAGAAATAATTAAAAATAATCTCATGTAATTAAAACCCTTTTAAATTTTCTATTTAATCATTTAGGAATATGGCGTCAACTGTTCCGATGTTTCCTTCGAGCGTGTCAAAGGCCATTTGGATGTTTTCGCCTGGGGACATTTCCTCGGCTGGGCCTTCAAAGCCATACTCATACGTCACATGGGCATTCTGTGGGCCATCTCTGTCATGTGGGAAATCACCGAAATCACTTTTGCCCATTTATTGCCCAATTTCGTTGAGTGCTGGTGGGATGCACTCATACTCGATGTTCTCATCTGTAACGGCCTTGGCATCTGGGTGGGTCTGAAGATATGCAAAATACTCGAAATGCGCGAATACAAATGGGCCAGCATTAAGGATATCTCATCGACAACGGGCAAAATAAAGCGTGCCATGTTACAGTTCACACCGGAGAGCTGGACACATATCAGATGGTTGGATCCGAAGTCAACGTATATGCGTTTTGCTGCCGTCGGTCAGTTGGTTATTTTCTGGCAGGTAACCGAACTGAATACGTTCTTCCTAAAGCATATTTTCGAAATGCCACCAGATCATTATGTGGTGATTGTGCGTCTGATATTTATCGGTCTGTTTGTGGCGCCATCTGTGCGGTAGGTCATTTAATTATAATAAATGAACGTTTTTAATGTGTGTGTGTTTTTTTGCAGCCAATACTATACCTACGTGACTGACTCGCGCTGTAAACGCGTTGGCACCCAGTGTTGGGTGTATGGCGCCATTATGGTCTCCGAGGCAATACTCTGCATCAAGAATGGCAAGGAGCTGTTTGAGCGCACGCAAGCCATAAACATTGTTATATGGCTGAGTGTGCAGGTCATCATTTCGGTGGCATTTGTTTACGGCTGCGTGCTGTGGCAGGTAATTTAAACATATGTTTAATACAAGTAGCATTCAAAAAAAATAGGCGTCTATGTTATGTGTTACACTTACGTTGTAAAATTTGAAAACCTTAGTTATTGATTTGTATTTCAGATGCTTTTTCAAAGCAGCTGGAATTTGATTTTTACTTTTTTGAATTCTGCAAACTATTTGAAAATTTTATAATCACTATTTTGAATTTCAATCGAAAACTACTCAAATTTAATATTTTTCTATTAGGTTATTATTTTATATAAAAAAAGAAGAAATTAAAATAGAAATGTTTGTATTTAATAATTTGTGTTGCTCGAATTTAAAATCATAAAGGGTTTTAATTAAATATTTTTAATTTAAATAAAGCAGTTTATTATAAAATACTTATTCGGTTGCTATAAAATTTAAATTATTTTGTTAAAATCTGAATAAAAGGTATCTTTGTTGCAGATGTAAAACAAATCTAATTTTTTCCAAAAATAGTTTCTTGAATATTGTTTAATTTTATCAAAAATAAATGTATTGTTTAAAATGTCATTCAAAAGTAAATATGTTCTCATCAGTTGATAACAAATTTTGATCTTAAGCTCGAATCACAACACGATTGACTAAATAACATCAATTTTAGTTTGCATCAATTCAAAAATTGATATATGTTGTTGATGCTCGAGTCGTCAACAAAAATTGACTCAATTTGGTTGATGCTTTTTCAAATTTTGTATTGAAACTGACACAAAAATAAAAATTTGAAATTGATATAAAATTGCGTCATCATGAAATTTCCCCTCATTTATTTATATTCGACAAAATTGTGTTGATTGTTGATGCTTTGCATCAATCGTGTGATTCTAGCTTTAGTGCTCAGAAATGTTCAAGCTTATTTGTAACCGATTAAAATATTGAAAGGTACTTGCTAGTTTTATTTTTACAGCGACGTTATATTTAAATATTTCTTTATTTAATATTTTTTTTTTATTGTAACATATTTTATAAACATTTGATTTAATTGATTTTTTTTTTCTAGCGCACTCAGGAAAAGCGCAAGCTAATCTCTGGCTCACCAACGAAAAAGTCAACTGCTGACAGTGCCACCGTGAAAGGTGACAAAGGTTCGTCGAATTGAATGTTTTTAAAATGTTTTTTTTTTCTATGTGTATTTTTTTGTTTAATTCATTATTTATTTAATGCTTTATTGATTGTTTAATTATTCATTTCTAATATGAAAAATATTTATTTTTAAACCCTACACTAAGAGTGAAAGGGTATATTCAGTTTTTTTATATTCAGGAATCATTTTTATTGAGAGAAAATATTTTTTGTTAAAATTCTTTTTGTATTTGCCTTTATTTAATTCCTGTAGCTATAATTCATCCATAATACAATTGTTTTCCGAGACAATAATTTCCCGGGAAATTTTCCACGATATAATTTTCCTCGATACGTGTTCTATCTCCCGGCAATTCTTCCCCGAGACATAATTCCCTGACATCTTTATTCCCCGAGACAATATTTCTCTGATACCATTTTATACTAGATATTTGATTTCCTAATGCTTGTTTCTTCCCCATTGCTTTTCTGAGACAAATTCCTTTCCGAGGCACAATTTCTTCTGGGACACAATTTCATTCCCAAGAATTTACTTAGATATTTCTTCCCCGAGAAAACTCTTTCCAGAGCCAATTTCCTTTTCAAGACAATGTTATCCCCCAACCATTCTTTCCCAAAACAATTATCACAGATCCCAATATTTTCCGACATATGTTCCTTCCCGAGACAATTTTTTTCCCGAGACAATTCTTCCCGGATACAATTTCCTTTCTTTCATCCTCAGACTCAATTTCTTGACCGATATTTTGCCGAAACAATGCTTCCATGAGACAATTCTTTCTTGAGAGAATTTTATTCTCGAGAAAATTTCTCTCCCAAAAATTCTTCCACGAGACAATTTGTTCCTAAGACAATTCTTCCCGGAGACAATTTTCTTTGCGAGACATTTCTTCCCATTACAGAGACTGCATCGAAACTTTTAATTTTGCCTCGAGACAATTCTTTTCCAAAACAATTCTTTCCCGCGAGAATTTCATTCCCGAGATAATTCATCTAGACATTTTATCTCTCGAAAATTCATCTACACATTTTATCTTTCGAAAATTCTTGCCTGAAAAACATTTTATCTCTCGAAAATTCATCTAGACATTTTATCTCTCGAAAATTCTTGCCTGAAAAAATTTCATTTCAGAGACAATTCTTCCCTAACATAATTTACTTCCCGAGATTATACCTCGCATCATTTTTTCCCAACAAAGAGATAACTTCTTCCTGGTACATTATCCCCAATACTTTTACTTCACGATACAATTTCCTTTTCACGAAACAATTCCATCCTAAGACAATTCTTCCCGTAGACAATTTTCTTTTCGAGAAATTTCTTCCCAGACACAATTACCTTCTCGAGACTACATCGAGACTGTTCATTCTGCCCGAGAAAATTATTTTTCATTACAATTCTTTCCTGCGAAAATTTAATTTTTGCGATAATTCTTTTCCTTGACATTTTTCTCTCGAAAATTATTCTCTGACAGCATTTCCTACTCGATATTCTACTTCGTAGTATTTTTTCCGAATCAATACACAATATCTTTCTATGACAATTTTTTCGCAATACTATTATTCTTCGAATCAATTTCCTTCCTCCAAAAATTTCGTACCCGAAACAATTCCTTCCAAGATAACTCTTTTCAAAATAAAAATAACATACATTTTTATAAAAAAAAATTATGGCGATAATTTCTCTGGGAAATAATTGTGTCGAGAAAGAACTTTTCGCCGAAGAACTGTATCCGAGGAGGGGGCATTGTTCAAGAATTTTATATTCGGGTCACGAATTTTTAAAAAAGTAATTCTCGGCTCCCAGCGCTCCAATGTTGTCAGATATGTAATGTAGGTTTACTTTCTTCAAGACGATATAATAATTATCAATTTACTAAATTATTTTATTGTGAATCATTAATAATAATTTCGTGTTTTTCATTTGCTTTTGTTGAATTCCGTTTTTTACTGTTCAGTTGTTTGAAATTTATTTAAATAATTTATATTTTTACACTTTATACATTTTCATTTATAAAAAACAACTGTAAATAATGCACTCAACACAAAACTTAAATTAACTGTCACTTCGTCGTAGGTCCCATCTATTATGTTCATCCCAAAATCATAGCACATGCACAAGGAAAATTAAATAAAACTATTAGCGATAACGCTGATATCGAAAGCACGCCGTATGATATAAAAATTAAAATTGTGTAACAACGTTGTTCATTTTGGTGACACAACAGATAAGCAATATCATTAAATAGAATTTTTATATTGGCTTTGAAAACAATTCAAGAATATAAATGTATTTAAATTAAAATGTTTTCAATAAAAAAAGAAGAGAAAAAAAAAATATAAATATAAATATTAAGACAATAAATGTTTAAATCATAAGTTTAAGTTTAAAAAAGAAATAATGACAAAATTATATATTTTAATGTATCCCTTAAATACCCAATAAACACAGATACGGACTGAAACGTAAAAACGGTTGTGAGAACGGGTATGCCCGTTATTGCGGTAACATTACGGCACAATATTACGTGTTAAATACGGGTCTAGCAGTAAATACGTTAGTAGATACGGATATCAATTTTACGTACAAAAACCGGCATCGTTCCGGCCACGTAATTACGGTACAAAAACGCCTGTTACCGTAAATTCGATTAAAAAAAAAAACAAAATCAGTTATGTGCAGATAATGTATTTTTAAACATAAAATTTTAATTTTACATAAAGCCTTACATATGGCACGCATGCGGCAGTGTATTTACGTCCCGTTTTCGTGCCGTATTTACGTTCCTTTTACGTGCCTTTTATACGGCCCGTTTACGTGCAGTATTTACGTTCCCTTTACGTTCCGTTTACGTGCCTTTTACGTTCATTCATTGCTTAAAAGTACCGTAAAAAAGTTCCGTTTACGGCCCATAAATACGTTCATGCATTCACGTTTTATTGCCGTACCTACGGGCCATTTCCGGAATGGGCCGTATTTTAAATTTCATTTCATATGTAAAACGTGTTGTTTTACGTTCCGTAAACGGTGTTTATGCCCGTAAATACGGAACGTATACGGCACGTTTACGTGCCTTTTGGTTTATTGGGTAGTTTTAATTTTTTCGCACATGTGAAAAAATCAATTTTATTTTAAAAGTGTAGCCAAACATAAAAAATCCGTTTCTTCGAGTTTTTTCTTAAGCCTTTTGTTAAACTTTTAATTTTTTATCAACATTTATTAGTTTAATATTTATTGTTTAAATTAATTATTTATAAATTATATCAATACGTTAAACAACATTTTTTATTTAATTTTCCAAACTGCATTTTATACATTGTAACCGCACAGAGTCATTTCATTAAACACACAACATAACTAGTTATATCAAGAAATTGTTTTCTTAGTTATACTAATGTATGTAATGTATTTTCATTTATTTTAATATTCACATATTTTAAAAATATGTTTTTACTACTATTTTTTAATAATTTACAATTTTTAAATTTTTAATTACTTATATTCTTATTTTATTCGTGCACAAAGTCGTTCCATACACCACACGACGTAACTAGTAATAACAAGAAAATGTTTCCTTAGTTTCAATTTTTTTTTATACCCACTTTCTGAATTTCGAAAGGAACGACGAGAAATTTACGTCACTTTCATCTAATAGTCTTTCGTTTCGAAATACAGAAAGAGGCACTTAGTTTAATTTTACTTTTTTATATAATTTACCATTTTTACTTTTTAAGTTAATTTTAACAACGGACATAATTAGTAATATTAATAAATTATTTTCTTAGTTACCCCAGACAAAATTTTTGACAGGGTCGAGGCAGCTTAGAAACATTTTGTCGACATATTTCAAACAGACAAAGGTGGATTTTGTATCACAAGCTGTCTGTTTTCTGCCATTTCCTAAAATATGCCATGAATATGCCATTAAAATTCTACAAATTTTTACTAACTGCTACACACTTCCCAAAATATTCTATTTATCTGTGCGTTTGCCGGAAATATGCTCGAAATAATCCAGAAAAATGCCAAACATTTTGTGTCGGGTACTCCAGACAAAATATACGGCAGCTAACAGGCGGACAACAGGCAGACATAGGCGGTGTGTGTAGCAAAACCAGCCTGTTTTTTGGCCTAGAACAAAACAGCAGACGTCTGGTTATAGAAAGATGAAGGAACGGCATGGAGTGTAAAAGCCTGTTGTTGGCAGAGAAAAATTTTGTCTATTGACTGAAATTGTCATAAAAGTTCCTGAAATTAATGCAGGAATTTCAAATATAAAAATTGAGTCTGCTATCGACTATGTGAAGCAGGCTGCCTTGCTATTCCTAAACTCTGCCATGATGCAGGATATAAAAAAAAGAATTACATTGTCTGCCGACAACTGCCTTCCAATATTCTGCCAAAAATCTGATACAGCCTCTTTCAAATAGAATTCCGAAACATTCCACAAATCTACCGTGGCACTAACAAATTCTTGAACATGCCGTTTATCTGCGTTAAACCTGCTATAGGAAGGCTGCTGTTTTTGTTGAAAAACAAACTACATGCTATACCCTCTAAAAAATCTGCCAGAAAACTGCGTTTTTGCCAGAAATATGGCGATATACTGCCAGTAACCTATCGAATATTTTGTCTCGGATAAAAAAACACCTCGTTTTTTTAATTATTTTTTTTATATTATTTACAATTCTTTACATTTTTAAGTTTTTATTAATTTAATACTTTTTTTATTTTGTATTTTATAGGAAAAGCCTCACCAAAAAAATCACCAAAACACGTCAAGAAGATTGATTAGAGAGAGCACGTCTAAACATGCGCCTACGCCTAAAAATGTAACATTTTTTACGTTGTTGTAGTTTTAGCCATACTCTTGTACTGATTAAGTAATTTACAAAGTAATTTTAAATTATGTCCGTAGCTTTTGCCAGAACGCAGCAAAGAAAAAAACGAATAAGTAACAACAAAAAGCAATTTTGTATTTTGCATTTACATCAAAAATACCTTTTAAAAAAATTAATATGTATATTTTTGAAACGAAACAAAAAGTAACAAATGCAAAATTAAACAATTAAAAATTCTGAATTGTATACTGTTTTTTCTTTTCGCTGTTCAATTGAATTGTTTAAAGCAAAGCAAACGTATAATTGCTATGAGAGCGTGCGCAACCAAAAGTGAATTAATTATTTAATTTAATCTAAGTGTTAGTTATGTAAAACAACGCCTACTATTTAAAAAACAAAACTAAATTTAATATAAAAAAATATATAAAACAAACAATTTTAAATACAAAATTTAAATATTATAAAATTAAAAAAAGCATATAAAGAAGCCTAATAAAAAAATTATAAAACAAAAAGATGTATTTTAAAAAAAGTATATTTAAAAATAAATATTTTAAAATTTATATAATTTTAAAAACATATACATTAAAAAAAGAAAATAAACAACAACAGCACCGAATTAAATTTAGTTAGGTAAAAACAAGTAACTAACTGCTTATTACATATTTCTGTACAAAATATAAATAAATTTTACTTGTTTTAATTGCTTAAGTTCTTTTTTAATTTGTTAATGCCAAAAGTTTAAGCATAAATGCGAAGAAATTCATTAAATATTGTAATATTATATATTACGTTTTTAGTGTAATAAATAGTAACAACATATTTCAAAGACTCAAAAAAATGGTTTAATTTAATGTTGTAGAGGGCAGAAATCAAAATAAAGAAGGCTGCAAGCTACGCTAGAACTTTTTGTAAATTTGTTCATGTACATTTTTGTCAGCATTATCATCAGTGCTATTACAAGCTAAGCTGGCTAAAAATATATATTGAGCAAACGAAAGAGATTTAATTTTATTTCGCTGTATTTTTAAATATAGTTTTTATTAATTAAATTGTGTATAAATGGAAATTGTTGAAATAAAAAAAAAACTTTTTCAAATTAATACTGTGTTTTTATTTTATTTAAATCTAAGCACTCAAATTTATACGAGTAGAAATTGGTTAAGGTTAGCCATAATTCACATCCGTCCCTGATCAGAATACGATAAGGCATTTCTACCAAAACCACCTGAAATGATCCTAATCAAGATCGACTAGGCTAATCTTAATTTCAAATCCACGTAAGGCAACCTGATCCATCCATTTTAAAGAATCTTGATCTAAAACGTACCCGAGTAGAAATTTGTTAAGGTTAGCCTAATTTTACATCCGTCCCTGATCAGAATACGATAAGGCATCCCTACCAAAACCCACCTGAAATGATCCTTATCAAGGTCGACTTGGCTAATCCTAATTTCAATTACACATAGGGCAACCTAATCCTTCCTTTATAAAGAATCTTGATCTAAAACGCACTAGTGTAGAAATTTCTAAAGTTTAGCCTAATTTCACATCCGTTCCTGATCAGGATACGATAAGGCATCCCTACCAAATGTCACCTGAAATGATCCTGATCAAGGTCAACTAGCGCAATTCTAATTTCAATTCCACGTAAGGCAACCTGATCCATCCTTTATAAAGAATCTTGATAAAACGTATCCGAGTAGAAGTTTGTTAAGTTTAGCCTTATTTCGCACCCGTCCCTGATCAGAATACGAAAAGGCATCCCTACCAAAGCCCAGCTAAACTGATTCTGATCAAGGTCTATTAGGCTAATCCTAATTTCAAATCCACATAAGGCAATCTTATCCTTCCTTTATAAAGAATCTTGATCTAAAACGTACTCGTGTAGAAATTTGTTAAAGTTATCTGAATTTCGCATCCGCCCCTGATTAGAATACGATAATAATCCTAATCAAGGTCGACTAGGCAAATCTTAATTTCAAATCCACGTGAGGCAACCTGATCCATCCATTTTAAAGAATCTTGATCTAAAACGTACCCGAGTAGAAATGTGTTAAGGTTAGCCTAATTTTACATCCGTCCCTGATCAGAATACGATAAGGCATCCCTACCAAAACCCACCTGAAATGATCCTGATCAAGGTCAACTAGGCTAATCTTAATTTCAAATTCACTTAAGGCAACCTGATCCATCATTTATAAAGAATCTTGATCTAAAACGTACCCGAGTAGAAATTTGTTTAGTTTAGTCTTATTTCGCATCCATCCCTGATCAGAATACTATAAGGCATCCCTACCAAATGTCACCTGAAATGATCCTGATCAAGGTCAACTAGCGCAATTCTAATTTCAATTCCACTTAAGGATACCTGATCCATCCTTTATAAAGAATCTTGATAAAACGTACCCGAGTAGAAGTTTGTTAAGTTTAGCCTTATTTCGCACCTGTTCCTGATCAGAATACGATAAGGCATCCCTACCAAAACCCACCTGAAATGATCCTGATCAAGGTCGATTAGGCTAATCCTAATTTCAAATCCACATAAGGCAACCTTATCCTTCCTTTATAAAGAATCTTGATCTAAAACGTACTCGTGTAGAAATTTGTTAAGGTTATCTGAATTTCGCATCCGTCCCTGATTAGAATACGATAATAATCCTAATCAAGATTGACTAGGCTAATCTTAATGTCAAATCCACGTAAGGTTAGCCTTATTTCGCATCCGTCCCTAATCAGAATACGAAAAGGCATCCCCCCCTTAAAAAAACCACCTTAAATGGTCCTTATCAAGGTCGACTAGGCTAATCCTAATATTAAATCCACGTAAGAAAACCTAACCTGGCCTCCACCGATGAGAGAGTACTGGGAGCGTTCGAGAGAAAGATTCTTCGTAAAATCTTTGGCCCTATCTGCGTTGCTAACGAGTATCGAATCATGATGAACCATGAGCTGTATGAGTTATTCGACGACATTGACATAGTCAAGCGCATCAAGATCCAGCGGCTTCGCTGGCTAGGTCATGTCGAACTAATGGATGAAAACACTCCAGCCAAGAAGGTGCTTAAATCGAAACTATTTTATTAGAATAAATAAATGATAGGGCCCTATCATGACTAGCGAAGCGAATGTAGTTGGCGATGCGAACGTTAAAAAGCTATCACAGCTTCCAGTTGCCAGACTTCATTCGCCAGAAAAAAGTAAACTAAAGCGAACGTAGAAATCATTCGCCTGAACTTCATTCTTCTGGCGAATGGAAGCTGTGAAGCTTTATTCGTTCGTTCACTTCGCAAAGTTCATTCGCTTCGACAGTCATGATAGGCCCCTTAAACTCAAATACAAAAGAAATTTAAATTCACAACATTTTTAAAAATTTGAAATATCTCAAGTTATTGCGACACTTTGTGCACAAAACTATTTATTGTTTGAAAGGGCTCGAATTTGTTAAAAATAGTTTCAGGAGAATTTAAATAAGTATCGAATGATATAAGGTTAGAATAAGGGTAAGATCAGGAAGACTGATCATGATTGCTATCCGAAATAGGGCCACGTTTCGAATCAGGCACTGATGTGAACACCTGAACATTACCTTATTTGAAATCAAGCAGCCTGATCAGGCAATGATCGCATCCTAAACTAAATTTCCACTCGGGTGATTTCAACTTGTATGGCACCCAATGTCCTTGCATTTGAATCTTTCCTAATGCTTTCAAATGTTTCGAAACTGTTCTGTGATCAGTTCCAAATAATTTAGTCAACATTTGACATCGAGTCTTCATCAAGTAATGCTTCTTAGTCTCCAGTCCATTTTTCAATATTAAAATCATTATTTTTGAAGCGTTTAAAGCATTCTATGCATGTTATTTCCAACATAGCATGGTCGCTGTAAGTCTTAACAAGAATTTTGTGTGCTTTTGTTTGATTATTTAGTACAGTAAAATTCCCTGCAAACACTCTTTTGTTTGTCACGAAATTCAACATGATTAACACTATGAAAAAAAGCTGGATACCCCGAGATAAAAGTTCTGCCATTTTTCAGGAATATATAATGCATATTTCCGGCAAGCACACAGATAAATGAATTATTTTAGGAAGTGTATAGCAGATTGTGAAATTTTGTGGAATATTAATGACAGATTCAAGGCATATTTTAGGAACGGACAGAAAACAGACAGCTTGTGATACAAACTTCGCCTTTGTCTGTTTGAAATATGTCGAAAAAATGTTTCAAGGCTTCCTTGAGTCTGCAATAATTTGACACTGAATGACGTACACTGAATTAAAACCTTTTTTTATATCTTTTAATAGATTATTATTGTTTGTAATGGGTTAATGCACTTCGACCTAATAGGATCTATTGTGCTCCGCTTGGAACCATAGTTGATAAAATTACACTACCCAACTCGATTTTTTCTATGAACATCCCATACATCAATTCTATATAATTCGCTCATGCTGAGTTTGACTGCATACTCAGTTTTTTTTCTATTGCATAAAGTTTTTGAGAAATTTGCAAAAGTATTTTTAAACCGTTCTCACCCACTACTTAAAATAAAAAAAAATATATAGTTTTGTGGAAAAATAATTAATAACTCTATAGTGTTATCAAATGAGGTACCTCCCTAGTGAATTCAGTAGTATCCTGATTTGCTAAATATTGGATCATTACAGGTCCTATAGCAAAGGGTTTTTCATTCGCTACAAGTTTTTTTAAGGGTTTTTCAACAGGGACGCTACAAAAGTAGAGCGACAGGGACAGCAAACGACGCATATTTCTTGCCGCTCTTTTGACATTTCTCTTCAGTAAGGTTTGCCATTTCATGATGGAAAGATATACGAGCCAACAACGAGTCGAAATTATTAAAATTTACTACCGAAATTCGAATTCGTATATCTTTCCATCATCAAATGGCAAACCTTACTGAAGAGAAATGTCAAAAGAGCGGCAAGAAATATGGCGTCGTTTGCTGTCCCTATCGCTCTACTTGTGTAGCGTCCCTGTTAAAAAAACCTTTTACATCATTCTATAGAACCTGCACCAATCCAATTTCAGTAAGAAACCTGATTATTTCGCATGATTTTATTTTCCTGATCTCATTTTGACTTTGTTGATAGAATCCAAGAACTTTATTTTCCTGAAATCTATATAGATCCTGATAACTATATAGTGTTATCAAATAAGGTACCTCATCAAGTGAATTCAGTAGTATCCTGATTTGCTAAATATTGGATTAGTACAGGTCTTATAGCACATCATTCTATAGGGCCTTCTCAGCCAATCTCAGTAAGAAATCTGATTATTTCGTTTGGTTTTATTTTCCTGATCTCGATTTGACTTTGTTGAAAGAATCCAAGAATTGTCTGCCTTGTGCACATTAGGACTAGACAAGTTTCCAGAATATGCACTGGATTTTCGTCCTCCTCCAAAAAGAACCTATATATTCTGTTGATTTGTATACCCATTCTTGTAAGGTGTTCTCCAAGTCAGCAGTGAGTTGTGAAAAATCCTGTCAAGATTCTTATGTTGTTGTTCGTTTATTTTATACATTCTTTAAATCTTTTAAGGTCCCTATAACTTTCTTTGATTGTCGTAACTTTGGTAAACCCACATAACACTTCTCTTGTAATTGACTGTTCTTCCCGCAGCATCTTTTTGAATAGATGGCGTTACTCTCTTAAACCACACAATCGTAGGTCTGGTCATATTTTTGAAAACAGCGAGAACTTCTTCAAATACCCAATAAAAATTATGTATGAGATGTCTAAAGTTTTTTTTTTACAGAGAGTAGTGTAATTTATTTCAGAAATGTATCACAATAAAATAATTATGCTTTAACTAAATCTACAATTAAAACAACAGCACTTTAAGATTTTTATATCAAATTTATTAAGTATATATTTTATAAATTGTAAAGCATTTTGTAAAGTTTATCAATATGGCTGTAAAATACAAGCAAAACAGTTATTTTATCAATTTATTGTTTTCTATTAGCATTTAACTTTAATTTTAAAACAATTGAAATGCGCTTCGAATATGAAAAATTATGCAAAAATAATAAAATGAATATATAAATAAATGTAAATATATATAGTAAATACTACAGCTTTTAGTTGCGTCATGGTATCAAGCAGCTTAATGTTAATACAAAAAAAAAACTATGGAATTCAAATACTTTATGTTCAAGTTTAACATTTTGCATATTGTTCAAGTGCACTTTGTAAGTTGCTTGCAATTTGTCCAAAAGTGTGTTTTGCATATATATAATACATATGTTTATATTATATAAAAAGAAAAAAAAATACAATTACACGTCCAAACAAGAGGAGACGGTTTTCTTAACAGCATCACGTGCATACGGTATGTAGGACAATGAATACCAGGTCATAGCCAAGGACTGTACGATAATGAAAATGAGTGTGAGACCAGCTTTGTGTAGCTAAAATGACAAAAATAGCAAATTAATGAGAACAAATTTTAAATTAAAAATAACAGACATAAAGAGTATAAATATTTTCAACATGTATTTCTTTTAAACAAAAGTTTTAACATCAAAATAAATATTCTTTGAATACAAAATTTTCGTTTTGAAGAAAATTGAAAATATTTTTACCCTTTAGATCTGTTTAAAACGGAAAAGAAAATCAAAAATATTTACCACAACAGCAGCAATGAATGTCATAATAATTGAAAATATAACAATACAAGTGGCGATTAAACGCGTCGATGAGAACATTTTCTTGATCTGATTAATGGGACCCATAAGAAAGCAAGTACTACGTAAATAAATAAACAATAAAATATATGTACATGCGAGATAAAATAATTTATTAAACATAAATTGTTTAAAAAAATATGAAAAATGTTGATAAAATTAAATAATTAATAAAAAAAAGAAAAAATATATAAAAACTAAAAAATAAATGAAATTTGAAAAAATTAAATACAAAAAAATACATAAATATAAAAACTGATAAAAATTGTATTTGAAATTTAACAAAAAAAATAAAAATGTGAATAATGACGAAAAATATAGTTATAACAATATAAAAATTAATAAAAAAAAAATAAAAAAAAAATAAAAAAAAAAAAAAATAAAAAAAAAAAAATTAAAATAATAAAAAAATAAAAATTTAAAAACTAATACCCCTTAGTTTAAATAACATCGTTGAAAAGTAAGATTTCAAAAATTACAATAACTGCTTTATATGTATATATTACACAATTACTGTACAAGATAAGATCAATATTTATAAAAAAATATGAAGAAACGTTCTTTAATCGAATGTAATTAATATATATAAATTATGAACTGTTTTCATATTAATAAAATAAAAAAAAAAACTAAAAATAAAATAAAAAAAAACTAAAAAATAAAAAAAAAACTAAAAAATAAAAAAAAACAAAAATAAAATAAAATAAAAAAAAACTAAAAAAAAAACTAAAAAAAAAACTAAAAAATAAAAAAAAACTAAAAAATAAACTAAAAAATAAAAAAAAATATTAAAAAAACTAAAAAATAAAATAAAAAAAATAACTTTTCAAGAAAACTTGATTTTAGTTAATTTCACTTAAACAACGACGTTATTAATAGAAATCACGACACAATATGAAACCTTAGCAATGCAATATGCAATTGCCATGTTGTTTACCTTGCCATTGATATCACATTTCCCAGCGTATAGAATACAGCAAAGATAACAATGCCGCGATGCAGAAACAACGCCAGCGAGCCGAGCAATGATAGAAAAATGCCTAGCACAAAGCATATGCAAAAGCCTTTGATGCGCGTTTCCCAGCTCAATGTGGACATGTCATTGATCTGTATGTGTAGAATATAAATGAAGATGCAATTTTCAATAATAAGTATTTCATAATAAAGTGTAAAATAAATAAAGATGTTGGAAATTGTTACGTCTTTGTAAAGCTATAAAACTAAATGTATTTTATAAATTAAAATAATTATTTTATCATAAGTATAACTATTTGTATAAGAGTAGATATATATTCTAAAAAAAAGTAATAAGCATTAAAATATGTTATAGCCAAAAGATCATTGATTCACACAAAAATTCAATTTCGATTTTATTTCTATTTTAATAAGTTTTACTCATGAATAACAATCAAAATAACGAAATCTTTTTATTAATATCTTAGAGATCTTGTAAAACATGTCTGATCGCGAAAAAAATATAAATTTCGCGTTATTTGATACTAAATTAATAAAATTATGAAATATATTTCAGTTATTTCCACACAAAAACCGACAAATAAATTTGTAAAATATTCTCAGACAAATTTTGTAAAAATTTGTAATATATACAAATTTTCCGTTGTTTCCGCGAAACCCCTCCCTCCCCTTTAATCTATATATCAATGCATATAAAATTCTAGGTCCGTCTGTCTGTTTGTTCCAGCATCACGTCTAAATCGCTGAACTAATTTGACTGAAATTTTTCACAAGGGTACTATGGAGTCCGAGGGGTGACATAGGCTATATATGGGCGGGATTGGTCAACGGGGCGTGACACCTTCTATACAACCTAAACTTTCAACGCGTTATAACTTGGGTTAAGATAAAACAAAAAATTCAAAGACAAAAAAAAAATTACAAAAACATAAAAACAAAAGCAAAAATCAAAAACAAAATCAAAAGTACAAAACTAAAGCAATTACACCAAAACAACAGCAAAATAAAAACACAAAAAAGATGAAAAAACAAATACAAATCCAAAGAAAAAAGCAGAAACAAAAACAAAAGCAAACACAAAAACAGAGGTACAAACAAAAATACGAAATTAAAAGCATAAGAACAACAAAAAAAACAAAAGCAAAATTAAAACTACAAAACAAAAATAAAAACAGACAGCAAAAGCACAAAAACACCATAACCAAACACACAGAAACAAAAGCAAAACACAAAAAAAAAACAAAAATAAAATCAAGGACTCAAACAATAGCAAAAACACAAAATCAAAACAAAAATAAAAAGCAAAATCAAATCGACTCAAAAGCAAAAACACAAAAATAAAAGCAAAAATACAGAAACAAAAAAAAACATAAAATGAAAACCAAAACAAAAGAAAAAACATAAAATCAAAACCAAAACAAAAACAGCAAAAACAAAAGAAAACATATATTCAAAAATACCAAAAATACAAAAAAAAACAATAAAGTTCAAAACAAAATTCCACAAAAAAATTTAATTTCAAAAACAAAATCAAAAGAAAAAATAGAAGCAACCAAATAAAAAAATTAAAAAAAAAGGTAAAATCAAAAGAATAGCAAAAACAATGAACAGCTATGCTTAAAAAATGAGTTAAAAAAACAAACAAAAAATTAAAAACCACCTTTGCACAGCTCGGGTACGAAATACCAGTAATATAATAATCTTTCAAAAAATGTTTTTTTGTCTGTTCAATATAAGTTCAATATAAAGGGTTTTTCAATAAGAGCGCTACAAAAGTTTTGTTCAAGGGTTTCAACAGGGACGCTACAAAAGTAGAGCGACAGGGACAGCAAACGACGCCATATTTCTTGCCGCTTTTTTGACATTTCTCTTCAGTAAGGTTTGCCATTTCATGATGGAAAGATATACGAGCCAAAAACGAGTCGAAATTATTAAAATTTACTACCGAAATTCGAATTCGTATATATTTCCATCATGAAATGGCAAACCTTACTGAAGAGAAATGTCAAGCGACCCTGTTAAAAAACCCTTTAAACCTTAATTTTTCATCCTACGCTTGTGGTTGCTAGCACAGTTATTGTTAATTTGTTTAAATTTTTGTTAGGGAATGCAACATATTTTGTAGTTAATTAATTTTTAGATGTAAGATGTATATATTAAAATAATTGGAACATTTATGTTACTTGTAATCATATATGGCCCTAATGGGCTCGATGAAATATAGAACAAATAAATGAAATGAATAACTGCCTAGCACAAATTTCTCATTCTTGAAAGATTTGAGTTTAATTTACTTATGAATACTCAGGTCTGAACAATTCAGGTTAGTATTCATCCCTTAATTATATGAGTTGTTCAGGCGTGACTCCTCAGTACAGAAGTTTATCATAAAATATTCAAATTATACAATTCTAAAAACCGAGAAGTTATTCAGTACTTAAATTAGATAATTATTCAAGTTTGAATTAATTAACTATTAAATTCAGCACAATAACAGAACATTTTTATTAATAATTTCTTCATTTTATTTTAAATACCTCGATAAAATCTAATAATAAAATTTTAAACATGAAAGGAACCCCAAGGTAGTACGAAATCAGACCTCAAAATGCGAACATTTGTAATAAAAGATGTTCGGAGTTTTTTAGGCATGTAATTGAAGCTTAATAATTTGTATAATTCTTATGTTTTAGGACTGTAAACAATGACGATTTTTTTTAAGATTTTTATAATTTCAAGCAGAATGAACGAACGTTTCTGTGGGGATTTGAACGTTTTAAGTTGCCTTTTAGACCTCCATTCGGGACTGAACAGATCTGGCGTTTTCTGCTGAGTACTTTTATTTGTAATATAAACCACATCGGAAATAGTTTCCCCAACTTTTTTTAAAAATATTCTAATTCTCAAAACAAAAAAATAATAAACCTATAGGTCAAATGCGATAATGTGCAACGGGTACATAAAATCTATATCGAAATGGTTTCGATTCGCAATTTTTTATGCAGGCAGATTAAACATTATTGAAATTATTTAAAAATGCCTTTACTTTATTATTGTTGTTGCGCCTTATTAAGCTCAACGCCCCCTTTTGATAAGAATAATTAAAAATTTATTACACAGCCCATTGCCAAAGCGAATGAATCAAAAATATGTTTTATACAGTAATACAGTATAACAGCATTCATATTAAAATTAGTAGCTACTTGTTGAACAACCTTGTTGCACAAAGGGTGACGTATTTACTTACAGAAGGCTGGGAATCCCAATGACTTGTAATTGGTTTTTCATTACATTATAAAAGAAGTGAAATAAAAAATGCATATATTTATTAAAATGTGTTTCCTATAGCTAGCATATCCCATAAGAAACACAAATTCTTAAAAACAATTAGCGCCTCCAACAAACCTGAGTAATAATGCTGCTCTCCTCCTCCGGTGTGCGGTCATCTCCACTCAACACACGACGTAGTTTATCCATGTTTTTGCGTATAAATTATGCCACAAATATCAATTATGCGCTAATTTGCTTGAACTTATGAATTACAGTTTTTTTTATTTGTATAAACACAAATTTATTAACTGATACTGAAACAAAAAAATAAAATGTAAAGAAAACAATAAAAAAAACCTTAAACTGCAAAATGCAAAGGTTGTGTTCACTAAAGTACCTTTTGGGGAAACGTCAAATGGCAGTGTTGAGTTAGTGCTGTCAGAGTTGCATTGAATATAAGTAATTTTAAATGTTAAAATTACTGATAATTAAAATTTTAAAATAGAGGATAAACCCTGATGTATTTCGAATGAACAAAAATAATGAGCTCCCAATAAGCAATGAGTTCACTACACAAAATTACTCAGTGGCAGCCCAGTGACGTGTTAAATTAACTGTCAACAAGAAAATTTTCGCTGCCACTGGTGCAGGTGCTGTTGCAGCTGTAGAACATTCCTTTTAATATATAGTATTATAACTTATATGCGTTAACTTTTATTTTATATTTAAACCTTTAATTAGGGAAATATATGCGCTTGAATTCAAGTGTTATTTGAAGGTCGAATCACATTTTATTTATAGCTTATAATTAAGGTACATCTCGAATGTATATTGAATGTCGGAATTCAAGTTTAGGTAAAGGTTAGATTCAATTGGATCAAAAGCTACCAGTTTTGCTGGAGAACGCTATGGTTTTCATGCTTACAATTACAAAAAGTTGAACGCTTTTCTCCAGTGAAAGCTTCGATAACCATGTTCAATATACATTCGATAATCACTTAATATCCAGGTTATTGGTTTATTGGGCTGATAGAAATGACGTTAATATTTTAGTTTTTCATGCTATTTGACATTCTTTTTTATTAAAAAATCGTGTAGAAATACAGAAGATGCGTATAATTAATTATAAAATAACTTCTATATTTAAAACAGCTAAGTTTTTATTTTAAATTATCATTATATTTTTTCTAATTTTTAAATCAATTTTTATAAAAATTTTGAATTTTCAAAATTAATTTATTATAAATTAATTAAAAAGAATATTTTTTTCATTTCATTCAAGTTTTTAAATTATTTTATCAGAAACCCTATTTTCTGTACCAATTTATTCTTTTATTTTACATTTAATTTTTTAAAATATTATTTTTTAAAAAATCGATTTTATTCTAAATCCCATTATTTTTAAATGCATATTTTTGTATAAAAATTTTAAACATTTATTTAAAAATTAAAATTAATTTTCTTTTGATAAAATTTTTTAACCAACAAGTAACGTTTTTAACCCTGCGGCTGGAATCGCGTCTAATAAAAAACATAAATATGATAAATAAAAATCCATGGATGCATAAAACAAATTTATTATAACTTTTTTCCATTCTGAACATTCCTAAGGCCGTGGTCACGGTTATTTAATGGTAACCGCAAAATGCGCTGATTTCTAACATTTTAATGGTACCGGGTTAACCGGTTCATAACGGTTTAATGCAAAAACAGTAGCAATCATTTCCTAAGAATAATGGGTTATAAAAAATGTACTAAATCTACTGCATTCGGAGTTATTGAAAACCCCGAAAAGCACACGAACAAATTCACCTCTACTGTCGAAAAACAGCTGGAAAAATCCCGGCAAAGGCAAATTACAAAAAATGTTGCTTTTCAGTACATTTAAAAGTTTATCACGATTATGGCCAACAACTGCAATAACAAAGGATCAAGGACGCCTGTTAGCAACTACAATACGTGAGTTGCGAAAATTGCCACGACAAAGCAGCGATTTTGAGGAAGAGTTACCGGCGGAGTCGGCACCAGCACCAACAACAGCAGTTGTTGAAAACACACTCGAACCACAAAATAAACCAGTCACCCATTCACAGCAGCAGCAACAAAAGCATGCTGCAAATTTCAAAGATCATAATGAAGATGACGACGACATGCAGTTGCCAGCGGCGAATGCTCTGCATCAAGACGTGCTGCTGCCCACTTTCAATTTGGCCGCCTATGTTGACAAGTCGCCCACACTGCAGCAATTCATACGCATGGGTGTCGATTTGAGCAGCATCGAACGACGCAAAGGTCTAGGTGATTTTGTGCTTAAACTTGATTTCGAGCAGCATGTGCAGCCACATCTGCTTTTTCTCACTGATCACGGCGTGTCGGCGACAAGTTTAGGTCCACTAATAACACGCAATCCGTTGCTATTCAAAGTGGAGCTGGACGATCTACAGACACGCATCAATTATCTCGAGGCAAAGAAATTCACGCGCACACAAATTGAACGCATTATCACGCGTAATCCATACTGGTTGATGTTCTCGACGCGTCGCATCGATAGTCGTTTGGGTCATTTTCAGCAGGAGTTTCAACTCAACGGCGACGATGTGCGTTTTCTTGCTGCCAAACAGCCGCGCCTGATCACCTACAACATGGAGCATTTGCGCAAGTCAACGTTTAGCATACGCGAGGAAATGGGCTTCAACGCGGATGAGATTAAGTGTTTGTTGCTGAGTAAACCGCGCCTGTGGATGATACGTTAGTTCATTGCTTTGGTTTTTAAAATTTTTCTTTTTTTTTATATGTTAAAATTTTCATTTAGAATCCGATGAACTCGTTGAACGTTTTGCTTATGCCCACGAGCAGATGGAGTTGACGCACAACATGTTGGTGCAGTGTCCTGAGGTGCTGACATCACGTGAATTTCGTCTACGACAGCGTCATGAATTTCTAAAAATGCTCGGACGCGCTCAATATGATCCGGCAAAAGATCTGTACATTTCGCCAAAGACTGTGGTCGAGGGCACCGATTATTATTTTGCTAAAAATATCGCCAAAAGCGATATGAAGACCTACGAAATGTTTCTGAAAACAAGATAGTGCTGTTTATAGCATATAAGATTTATTTAAGTTTCTTGTTGTTATTATTTGAATATTATAAGTATTAAAATATTTAATATATGCGATTAAAAAAAAGTTAATTGAATAATTATGAAGCAGGGAATTATCGAAACAAAGAAATTTTAAAATTCTTTAAAATAATTTATTGAAAATTAAATTTTTTAGTGAAAATTGATTTTTGTGGTGGATTTGGATACATAATAAAAATTTAATATTTACTATAGCAAATATAGTTTTTGAAAAATAGAATTTTTTTAAATGCATTTTATGCTCGTATGATTTTTACGTTCGATTTAGTTTACTTTTTTCTGGCGAATGAAGTCTTTGAAGTGTTTAACGTTCGCTTCGCCAAATACATTCGCTTCGCCAACTACATTCGCTTCGCTAGTCATGATAGGGCCATAAAATTACTAATATATGCGATTTAAAAATTTTTGCACTGTAATTTTAAAACAAGAATGGTAACCGAATTGAAGTACTTTTGATATTTCATAAAAAAATTATTAAAAAAATTAAATTTTTAGTGAAAATTAAATTTTTCTAATCAAGAAATTTAGATTTCTTTTGTTTTCTTTGAAAATATTTTGCCGGAATTTCAAAATATTAAATAAAATTTAAAGAAGGATGAAAAATTTAATATTTTTACATAAAAAAATGTATTTAAAATTTGAATTCTGTAATGAAAATTTAAATTCTTTGTGAAAATATTCGGAGAATATTGTACTCAAATCAAGTAGATTGTATTCTTAAAAAGGAGATTGTATAGCAATAAAATAGGTAGTATTCAAAATAATTCGATTACCTTCGAAACAAAAACGTAGTCTGTGAAACAAGTAGATTTTATTTAATTTATATCGATTTTACTGATAGTAAAGCTAGAATCACACGATTGATGCATAGCTTCAACAATTAACACAATTTTGTCGAATATCAATAAATAAGGGGAGATTTCCTGTTGACGCAATTTTGTATGAATTTAAAATGTTTTTTTTTGTGTCAGTTTCAATACAAAATTTGAAAAAGCATCAACCAAATTGCGTCAATTTTTGTTGACGACACGAGCATCAACAACATATATCAATTTTTGAATTGATGCAAATTGATTCAAAACGACTTTGCTCAAAACTTGTAGCAAATGCTCCTAATTGTCAAAATGTACCTTATTGTATTCAATTTCTATGCTGAAAATCATTTTCTGATGTTCGAAGATATAAGATTTGAAATTGGTAGACATTAATAAAAACGTTGAACCGACCAATTAGTTTTGAAACACAATAAAAAGATTTGATTAGAAAATATAGGCTTGCTTCATAGTAAATACTTTTTTTTATTAATATGGCCCAATTTAGTCAATCGTGTGATTCGAGCTTAAGTAGGGGGTATTCAAGGTGTATTTAACAAGGTGAGGAAAGTATAAAAACTGATCTCTTTGTTTACTTTCAATATTTATATATTTTTTTGTCATTTGATTTTTGCGTCTCCTCGTTTACTGTTCATTAATATTGAAATAAAATAAAATTGTCAAAACTATTTCGGAACGGATATATCGGACAAACAAATTCCGTGATCCCATCTTCTATCTATGGACAGTCGTGGAAATAAAACGGAAATAATACATTTTGTTCACTTTCCCAGCGATCCCCATAAGCGATGGAGCGATTCATGTAGAAAATGTGTTCGCGGATTTACCAACAACACTTTAAAAATAGTGGTTTCATCCCATGGATGAAAACTTAGGCGTTTATAAAAGTCCGCTGTGCTAAAGTTCGGGTGTGCTAGGTGCTAAGTTCGGGTGTCTAAAACATAGTAATGATAAATCTACCGCTGAATCTCGATAATTTCTACATGATTGCTGAGAAGTTCAATGTTTCAGGACTACCATTTATGCCCCTTTTTATGTCTTCAACTGCCAAGACAACATGTACATCAACTGCTTCTGATTATCAAGTAACTGCTTAGACATGTGATTCCGTGGCACCTTCCATAAAACCAACAAATAAAACGCATTAACTTATTTCGGTCATAGTAATAGTTACAATAGACGAAAAGGACCATTTAACATTTAATCACAACGTAAAATGGGGGAGGGGAGAATACGCAAAGGGTCGTGGTATTTTTCAACCAGCACCTAACTTTTAAAAGATATAACTGCTGACTGTTCTAATTCAGCTTGTCTAAGCTTTAACAACGTCGAACACTCGTGCACTTGAGGCAGGATAAGGTGTTTTAAGCGAGTGTGTGGATGTGTTATTGGATTGAAACCCTGCAGTGAAATCTAAACTAGTAGCATAATTATGTAGTATTCATATTAGTAACCATGTTTCTAGTTCGGTAGCTAGTTCAAATGGATGCAGAGAAAAACAGTTCAAAAATTTGTTCATAGAGGAACGCGTCAAAATTGTCAAAAACAAAATAAATTATGAAATACAAATTATATTTTATTTATCTATTTTGCAGGATACATCTTTCTATTTAACTTTATTGTGGATTCCATAGTGCGATTTGTTTTATTTCTTTCCGCCATGGACTTGTACAATTTAACAAATAACCTATTTGAAAAACCCTTACAACCGTGGCTTGGCTGCTGATAACAAGCCGAGCCAATCGCTCTCTCCTACGCTGTCCACCATCAAGTCTCATTTTACAAACTTTTTTGACAAGAGCAATTTCATCCATTCGGTCCACATGACATAGGCAGCGAAAACATAGATTTTGATGCGCTTGACTATGACAATTGTCGTCGAATAGCTTACAGCTCTAGTATTTCAACTGGTAAATAGTAACCAGTTTAGAGAGGGATTAAAGAAACTAGTTTATAGACTGACTGTAAAAAATTAGTCTATAGACTGGTTACAAGAAGCTAGTTTAAAAACTACTTAAATGTAATGCAAGAGGGGACAATTGACACATCGTAGGACATGAGCATTGAAAAAATTACAGTTCATTGTATGAAAATGGGGTCGAATTCGGGCTAGTTGAGTGTCTACGGAGAACTAGACCAATACTAGTATTCAACTAGTCCGTTACACTGCAGGGAAACAACACGTTTATTTTTTAGGAAAATTTTAAGACATTTTCAAAATTTAATAAAAAGAAATCGGAAAGAAAAACATTTCCTTTATAAACAAAAACAAATTAATTGACGTTATTATACAGAATATTTCAATAAAAACAAAAATCGCACTGACTTTTGTGTACAGACAATTATTTCAAATTTGAAATATGTGTACAGAAGAATTTTACTCACCTTCCTTAATACACCTTCGGGGTATTCAAATCAATTATATTGCATTTAAAACAAGTAGATTGTATTCAAAAGACGTAAAAAAGTATATTTAAATCTAGTCTGTCTTTAAAGTGTAAATTATATTCAAAATTAGTAATTCAGCACTCTTTTATAATTTTAAATAAAACACATTTTTTATTTTTAGTTTTTTTTTTATTTATGTTGTTTTTTTTTCAACTTTTTATACTTTTTTCCATTGGTAGTTATAAAAAAAGTCTATAATTATTTATAATATATATTTTTATATGTATAATATATATGTAAATTAAAATTGTAATGTACGAAAAATCAAAATTCACAAGTACTCTACTACTTCATGTATGTGTTGTATATAATAATATTTTGCTGTTGAAGTTTCGCATACTTCATAGATAAATCGCATGTTTCTTTTATCATAAATTGTTTTGTATGTGTTATAATGTATATATATTATATAAAGATTAAAAATGTATTTATTGTTTTGTTTAAGAGCTAAAAATTACCATAAATATTAAACAGTAAGTGTTGAAGGTTAATTAAATATAACAATAAAAAAATAAAAAAATTAAAAGAAGAAAAATCAAAATATTTTTGGAATTACAAACAAACAAAAAATTAAAATAAATAAAACACATTTAATAACGTCGTTACAATGTATGCGGCATATAGTAAATTCAAGGTTTTGCATTTTTAAAACAGAAAAACTAAATACATTCGTTTTCTATTTCAACTTATTTTCGTTTATATTAACGCCGTTTTTATAACCATTTCATGTACTCTTCAATTTTTTTGTTGGGGGTTCTTCATTTTTTCTTTTTATATAAATATTTTTCTCATTTGTTAAAAAGTTTTGTAAAAAAAGTTTTTAAAAATAGTTTGGAAAAATGTGTTGTTTGTGGAAATTTGTTGTCAAAAAACCTGAGCCCGCGCGTTTTTTTTTTTCTTTGTTATTTAAATTATTAAATGTATAGATTACGTTTGCGTTACTAATTCTAAGACGATTGCGTTTAATGCATTTTCGGTTTTTTTTTGTTTTGTTTTAGTTTCTAAATACAACATAGTAATAAAAGTGTAATAAATGTAATTAATTTCCATCTTCATTTTTCGATTTTTCCTTTGTTTTTTTTTTTTGTATTAGATTTTTAAACGTTTTTGTTTCTCTCTCTCACTTAATTTAGGCATAATACAAAGAAACAAATGTATCTTCTTGTAGTATGCTGCAATGTAAATCAGTTCATTCAGTCGATGACAACTCTGGTCAACAGAATGCCGCGTTTGCTGAGCCACAAACCAAGTCCGGCGCCCAGCAGCAAGGACAATACATTTGAGAGTATCAGCGAATATAGAATTTCACGGGAGAAGAGTGAATTTTTGCCAAAGCGTGTCAAACGCACAGAGTAACCGCCAACCTTCTTCTTGTTTGGATGCTCGAATTTCCAATCTCTGTGCAAAATGAAAAAATAAATGTTTTATTTTATAATAAAGAGTAAAAAAAGTAACTATATTGCCGTGTACTTACTTTGGTGGCTGCTGATCGGGCCGACTGTTCCATTCGTCCAACCATTCGGTCTCTTTTGGACTTTCACCCTCCTGGCAAATGTATAAATTTAATGAAATATTAGTGGATTGTATAAAAAAAAAACAAATTAAGTTATCAATAATTTGCATTTTCTTACTCTTTTCAATATAATATTAATATTTTCTTGATTTAAATGATAAGCAAGCGCGGATTCATATTAAACACAAATACTTTTTATAGCTAACAAGTGGATTGTATTCAAAAATAGTGGATTGCATTCAAAACTAGTGGATTGTATTCAAAAATATTGAATTGTGCGAATATTGTAAACAAAATAATCAATGTTGCCTATATTACTTTCAATTTTCTATATTATTAAGTAGAATGTATTCAAAATAAGCATGAAATACTATTAGGTTGTATTCTAAATAAGTAGATTTTACTCAAATTGTATTCAAAAATTATAAATTAAATGATAGTATTTAAAAAAATTAGTTTGAAGTCAAAGAAAATGCGATGATCTTCAAATAAGAATTCAGAATAAGTAGATGGTATACAATATGAGTTGATTAAATTCAAAAATAAGTAGATTGTATTCAAAATAAGTATATTGTGTTGAAAACAAGTAGATTGCCTTTAAAACAAGTAGGTTGTATTTAAATTAAGCAGATTTTATTAAAATGGAATAGATGGTACTCAAATTAAGTAGTTTGTATTTAAAAAGTAAGTGGATTGTATTCAAAACGAGTAGATTGAACTATTAGTAGGCAGATTTTCTTTAAGCTATGAAGATCGCATGAAAAACAAATAGATTGTATTCAAAATTAATATATATTATTTAAAATATGGAGATAGTATTAAAAATAAACAGTTTATATTCAAACTAAATAGATTGTCTGAAAAACAAGAACTTTTGAGTCAAAATAAATAGATTTAACTCAAATTAAAAATGAAAGGTGTACGATGATCTTCAAAAGAGTATTGAAAATAAATAGATGGTATTCAAAATAAGTAAATTGTGTTGAAAACAGGTAGATTGCCTATAAAACAAGTAGGTTGTATTCAAAGTAAGCTGATTTCGTTAAAAAGGAATAGATGGTACACAAAGTAAGTAGTTTGTATTCAAAAATTAAGTGGAATGTATTCACAACAAGTAGATTGAACTATTAGTAGGCAGATTATCTTTAAGCTATGAATATCGCATGAAAAACAAATAGATTGTATTCAAAATTAATATATATTATTTAAAATATGGAGATAGATGGCAGATTGTATTCAAAATAAGTAAATCGTTTGAAAAACAAAAACTTTTAATTCAAAATAAATAGATTCTATTCAAATTAAAAATGTAAGAAGATGATGTTCAAAAAAGCAAGCAAAATAAATAGATGATATTCAAAATAAATAGATGGTATTCAATATAATTAGATTGTGTTGAAAACAAGTAGATTGCCTTTAAAACAAGTAGGTTATATTCAAAGTAAGCTTGTATTCGTTAAAAAGGAATAGATGGTACACAAAGTAAGTAGTTTCAAAAATAAGTAGATTGAATTATTAATAGGAAGATTATCTTCAAACTATGAAGATCGTATGAAAAACAAATATATTGTAGTCAAAATTAATATATAGTATTTGAAATAGGTAAATCGTATTAAAAATAAGATGATTGTATTCAAACAAGAACTTTTAATTCAAAATAAATAGATTTTACTCAAATTAAAAATGAAAGAAGTGATATGATCTTCAAAAAAGTATTCAAAATAAGTAGATGGTATTCAAAAGTAGTGGATTGTATTAAAAAAGTAAGTAGATTGTGTTAAAAATAAGTAGATTTAAATATTAATAGGAAGAGCGAATTAAAAATAAGATGATTATGAAAAAAACGCAGCTAATAAAGGGTTTTTCAATAAGTTTTTTTCGAGGGATTTTCAACAGGGACGCTAAAAAAGTAGAGCGACAGGGACAGCAAACGACGCCATATTTCATGCCGCTCTTTTGACATTTCTCTTCAGTAAGTTTTGCCATTTCATGATGGAAAGATATACGAGCCAACAACTATATTTACTACCGAATTTCGAATTCGTATATCTTTCCATCATGAAATAACAAACCTTACTGAAGAGAAATGTCAAAAGAGCGGCAAGAAATATGGCGTCGATTGTTGTCCCTGTTGAAAAACCCTTTATTAGTCAATAGAATAAATTATTATTTAAATCGGTTAATACCATTAAATACTACAAACTACCATGAAATTTCCATTGAGTTTATATGAAAAGATTTATATTCTGTATATTATTAAATCAGTAATTGTCCTACTGATCAATTTTAATGGGCTTTTATGGACTTGAGCAACAAAACTCTAATTGAGTACAATAAAAAGAGTAGAATACAAATATCTAAATTTGACAAGTCTATAGATTGCCTTGTTAATGAATTTTATTAATTTTTGTTACAAAATGAGTAGTTTGTGTGAAAATAAAATGATTGGCAATAAAAAAAAAGAAAACTGTATTAAAAATGTAAAATTACTTACTTTGCTCCAATAATTAATATAGACATTTTTGAGTTCTTCGTCTGGACAGAGTTCGGTATTTGGACTGTTTGGTGGTGACTTTGGGCTGCAAGAATTAAATTTTACCATTTATTTTAATAATTATTTAAAATTTTATAAAATTAAAATTAAAAGTATATTTAAATTTTATATGTTATTAATTAATCTGCCAATTATTTATATACATACTACATCCCAGCAAACCAAACGATATCTTAACGGTATCGTTTATTGTTCTAAATTCTTGTTTTCCATAATCTATGATACGAAAACAATAGAGTTTTCGATAAAAACGAACTTTTGTAGAATGATATTGATGTTTTTGTCATTATAGATTTCGAGTTGATATCGAAACGTTTTCATTTTCGATAAACAAATTTTATTTCTTCAGACAATTTAGTTTTTTGACAAAAATTCTACAGAACACAAAATTTTTATTCAAATATTTTAGTTTTATATGGAAAATTTATCATTATTATATCGAATTTTATAATTATCGTCAAATGGTTTGCAGGAATTGTATACAAATAAAAAATAGTAATAATAGTTTGGCGCTACAGTCCTGTATATAACTTCGGCCTAGAGCTCGGCCTAGTTGAATATTGAACATACCTATCTCTTGGTGTATCACGTCGTGAACTGGCCAATGAGACAACACGACTCGAATGATTTGATTCACGTTGTGCCTCACGCAACAAACGCAAATATTCCTCGCCCGAAGAGAAGGGCAGCGGCGTGATTCTGTCGGGGCTCTTGACACCGGCCAATGCGGCGGCGCTGCTCAATTCAATCCAGGATTCTGCAAAAATTAAAAGAAAAATGTTTAAATATTTCAACAAAAATACTCGAAATGATTAGTAAATATTTAAATAAATATTAAAGGATATCAATAGCAGATATTTGTACTAATCATAAGCAGGCCTAATTTAATTTATCGTTTTTAATAATCTAAAATTATACGAAAATGAAAAAATGGCAAATTAAAGTTTGGCAAAATATTTTTAATTAATGATGCAGATCGATAGGTGATATGAAAACAAACAATAAATGCCTTTACACCACTATTTTATCTTGTACCAATAAGTTAAGTTATGGCGAAAAAGAAAAGATTCGCCCTTTTGGCATGACAAGGGGAATATAGAAACCAATGGAATGGAATAAAACAATAAACTCTATTGAACAAAACGAGGAAAAGAAGTCGCTATCCCATATCTTTATTTCAATATAATTCGAAGGTGCTGATTTTGTACTACACAATATTAACGAATATTATGTTGAAGGGTAATAATTCAGAAAGTACTACAGATATCAAATAAAAAAGTAGTTATACGTAATAGTAAAAAATTTATTGAAAATTCATTGAATAAAATAGAATAAATATATATTTAACTCGGAAAATCATATTGAATAGTGAAATTTATAAAGAAAAACTATATTAATAACAAAAGTAAAGGAAATGCATAAAAAGAAAAATACAAGATGTATTAAAATAAATATAAAATGCAAAAATCATTGTATAAAATAAAAATAATATTGAAAAAGAATGAAAATATATGAAACAATAATTAATAAAGATAAAATATGAAAAGCCGTACAAGTAAAATATATATCTGAATTAAGCACGAGTCATGGCCAACAAGTTGCAATAAAAACTGAAACAAAGAAAGTCACGTTGTGACGTTGTTGGCTGACTTAAGTGCGTAGTTAAAGTAGGTAGTAGTAATGATTTTTTTTTTGTTTTTACTCAGGGGGGATGGTCAGATCAGTCAGTGAACGCTTTTGTTGTTATTATTGTGGTTTGTTTATTTTGTATTTATTATAAAGTGTTTATCAATATTTATTTTATTGTGTTTACCTATATTTTCGCTTTCTTAAAAAAGTATAAAAAAACAACAATAGCATGATATGACTAATAATAATAATAAATTTGTATGAATTTGGTTCACAGGCCAATTGCCGAGACGTAATAAATTGCGTTATCAGCATGCGAAACCAAAAAACAAAAAAAATGCATTTAATTTCACAATTATTGCAAACTAAAATAAAATGCTTGCCTTTTTTGAGCAACGTTTAAATATGTTAACGGTCAAGAACCTCAAAGTTTTGTAAACAAAGCGCGATGGCGTTGACTCCTTTAGCACATTTCAATGTCATTCATAGATACTTTTTTTGTACTTTCTTTTTCTATTATTAATTAAAATAACTAGTATTTATTTTGTTTTTATATTTTAAATCATTTGGACATATTTTTTTCTAAATATAGACGTTAATTCTTCATCTAAATAAACACGAAGGCTCAGACTCAAAAAATTCTATTAAAAACTGAAAATGAAGTTTTAATATTTATTTTTGTACTATGCTCTGCACAGATATGAACTATTTTCTTTTTTCGCATTAGATCTTAAATATCAAAAATATACCCAAACATTTTTCTTAAAAATAAATAAAATATTCTAGTTTAGATTCAAATATCTTCAAACCTAATAGGTATTTTGGCATTACGTTTTATATTAAAATTTGTGCTGACAATTCATAGTTAAATTGCGTTTAAAATCTTTTTGTATTCTAAAACGTTTGTGAAAAAAGTATGAAAAACAAATATTTGAATATAAACATCTTTACGTTTGGAACTAAATATCTTTAAAACTAATTGGAATATTGACTAAACTTATTATATTGAAATTTGTCGTGACAAATCAAAATAAAACTGTATTTAATTTTTTCATAAAATGTTATAATTTTTGTATTCAAAAAAGTTTTTGAAAAACGGCTTAAAAATATCGAATGTAATTTTCTTCAAAATGTTATGAGTCAAAAAAAAAGGAGTATACAGTTAAAATCAACATTATATCGTCGTTGTAGAACGAAAAGTCAACAAATACATTTTCAAAATGCCAAATATTCATTTACAAAAATATTTATATATCTGTCAATTTCTAATCGATGATCTAATTTTTTTTGCCACGTGATAAGAGAATGTAAAACTATCAATTGATATTTCAATTTTTTAAATGCATCAATTACTTTTTATAATATTAATCAACAAACTCGAAATTTAAGTTTTTCATAAAAATGTATTTGGTGACTTTTCGTTCTACAACGACGATATAGAAATGATGTAGGACAGTACCGTGTTGTTTAGTTTCATTTCAAAATATAAAAAATAACAATTTCAATTTGTTGTTATCGCTTTTTTAGATTTAACATGCCAAACAGACAACAACACCTATCCTACAAAACAGAATAATTAACTCATTTTAAATGTGCAACAACACAATGGTGGTTTATAATTAAAAATAACTTATTAAAATTAATATATTTTTTAGGATGTAATAGACTTCGTGACTGACATGATAACCGGAAATCAATAATTTTATTTTTATTTATTTATCGTTCTAAGTTGTAATTTTTATATTTATCTAGACAGTTTAGCTTATATACAATTTACAAGTACAAATATTCCGTTTTTAGTAAAAGTACGTTTTAATTAATTAGTAATTAATTCATTATAACCCAAATTGAGTTTAAGGCCTTTAACAGTTCTTTATACACAAAAAAACTGCATTAAAAACAAATAAAAATGTATACTTCAAATATTTTTAATAGAATCACTGTCCTAATAAAAATGTGTTTAACTAATAATTAAAATAAAACAATTTCTTTGACATCAAAGTTGCTAGTTCTACTTTTAAAGCAATTTGCAACTAATTACCACATTCTACTACAGAATGTAGTATTTAATTTTTTAAAAGTAAAATGTAGTAAAATTATAAAACACAAATAAATATTGTTTTTGTCTAGTTTTACTGGTAGGGATCTACTCTTCAAATCCCTACCAGTAACCGATAACTTTTTGACTAGTTTTATTGTTGGGAAACCAGTTTATGGTGAGTTTTTGACTAATTTTACTAAAAGGGATCTCTCTTCAAATCCTTACCAATAATCTACCAGTTTTTGACTAGTTTTTACTGGCGAGTATATACTCTCCTACCAGAAACTTAGCAGTATTTGAACTGCCTAGTAAATTCTTGCTTGGGAATGTATATGAAATAAAGTAATTTTTAATACAGTAATTTTTTTAGTATAATATTACTTAATTCTATTATCTATTTTTCTTTATTTCTTTCTAAAAAAAACTTTGAAACGGAAATCTATTTGTTTGTTTTCCGTCCTAACAGAAAAGCATTTAACGGAAATGAAAGAAATTAAATTTGATTAGAAAAATACCAATATTTGTGTAAAAAGCACTCTAAACAATAATGTATCCCCACACATAATGTAATTCTGCAAATACACGAACAAATTTCAATGGTTCCAGTAGGTAGAATTATCTTAGACCATGCACTCCACATACTACCCACCACAACACAATGGCATGCTGCTATATATAGCAATTGGTATCGTTAAAAACGTGTTCTTTTTTTGCACACCCAACGTCAAGTCAAAGTGAATTTAATTAAAGAATATAATGTCTTACAAACTAAACGAAGAATGCATTTAAATTATAAATTAAGTGCCGCTTGAGAATTTTAAATTGAGTTTATTTAGACGATGGACAATTTACCGTTTTATGTAGTTACAAAAAATATTTGCAATGATTTTTAGTTTAATTGTCGTGTGCTCCACTTAATAATTATGCACTGTGGAATTTTAAATAATACGATTAGAAGCACCATTAGCTATTATTATTATTATAAGGGCCGTTTTCACCATCTTCGGTTAAGCACTAACAGCCACTTTAACTCAGAGTTATCAATAGAATATATGGAATTGAAACACTTAACTGAACATTGTGTAAACGGCCCTAAGAAATTTAAATCTCTTTAGAAATAAAAACTGTACGCTCTTAGTAAGACTAAGCGACGTTTTCACCATCTGCGGTTAAGCACTAACTACCACTTTAACTTACGAGTTACCCATAGAATATATGGAATTGAAACACCTAACTGGATAATGTGAAAACGTCCCTTAAAAAGTCTCAAGTCAAATAGCTAGTCACATAAATCTCAATTTAACTGAAACTATAAATAGTCTTTATATTTTTTCCTTAAACATTTATTTTACATAAATCCATTGCAATCTTTTGTTTATATTTTTTTCTTAAACCCTTATATATTTTATTAATTCATTACAATCTATTATATATGTCATAAAATTGCAGTAAATATATTTAATCGTCGTTGTAAGCTACATTTATTTTGTAATGCTTTTTATGACTTTATAGATTTATATTGTAAAATTTATTAAATGCATTTTAAAATCTTAAATGTCATTCGACAGATACTTAATTTAACTCTTAAGTTAGTCTCAAACTTTAATTAGTTATATCAAAAATATCACGTTAAATTTACTTTCAAAACATCAAAATATTGTGTTTCAAAATACAATCCATCTATTTGTTGAAATTAAACACATCTGTATCAGTAGTAAATATTTGCAAATCATTTATCATGCCCCAACAGTTAAAAAATACCTTTTTATGCATATAACCAGAATAAATAACATATGATCGGTTAAGGATAGATGCTTTTCCCACTACAAAAAAGACAAATATTTGCATGTTTGTAGTGTAAAATGATATTCTTCGCAGTTCGTTGCACAGTGTTTGTGTGTGTTAACTATACGTTAATTCAATGTTATTTACTTTTATTTATTAAATTTAAACCAAGTCGAGTCGACTACACACTCGAGTCGATTGTTGATTATTGTCTCTTTTGTTTAAATAACAATGTTAAAGTTAATGCACTCTGAAAGATAATACGACGCACTGAGTAGAATAATACTATATTTAAATATGTCGCTGTTTTCAGATTTTTTTCTTGTTTTATGTATTTTTTTTTATATTATAATATTTATTAAACGTACTCATATCATGCTTATTAAGAAAAAACAGCGTGGGACAAAATATTAAGCGTTTTAAGTAGTAAATTCTTATATTCGACTGAGTCTATTATAAAATAAAAGAAAGCTAGAATCGTAACAGATTTTTTGTTAATACTAATGAATGTATGTAGCTGCGGTAGCTCAGTGGTTAGTGCGTTGGACTGGGAGCCGAAAGGTTCCCGGTTCATGTCTGGACTGGGGCTAACAACATCTTTTCATAGAAACATTTTTCTATCCCGCGCTACCTCTCGGCAGTAAATGGCAAACCTACGAGAGTAAAACATTGCTTATGAAAAGCAATTCGAATTCGGGAATAAACTGTAGGTCCCACCACTTTGAGTACAAATAAAACACGCTCAGCTCAAAATGGTGAGTGAGCTCGGCCTAAGTTCTTATAGGACTGTAGTGAGTGCCAAACTATTATTATGTATATTTAATTTCATTAAAATCCTATTAATATAATAAATCTGTTTGTTCGTTTGTACGTTTGTACGTTTGTACGTTTGTACGTTTGTACGTTTGTACGTTTGTCCGTTTGTACGTTTGTACGTTTGTTCCGCTTCTCCGTCTAAACGCCTGATCCGATTTCCTTGAAATTTTTACCACAGATGCGGTATGGTCTGGAAGGAATGATAGGCTATATATGGGCGGGATTGGACAAAGAGGCGTGGCACCTCCCATACAACCTAAACTTTCAATACGATATAACTCGGCACTTTCACCAGCTACGAACATGAAACAAAAAACTCAAATACACAAAAAAATTTAAAAACAAAAAAACAAAAGCACAAAACAAAACAAAATCAAAAATACAAAAGCAAAAGCAATCACGTTTGTTCCGCTTCTCCGTCTAAACGGCTGATCCGATTTTCTTGAAATTTTTACCACAGATGCGGTATGGTCTGGAAGGAATGATAGGCTATATATGGGCGGGATTGGACAAAGAGGCGTGGCACCTCCCATACAACCTAAACTTTCAATACGATATAACTCGGCACTTTCACCAGCTACGAACATGAAACAAAAAACTCAAATACACAAAAAAAATTAAAAACAAAAAACCAAAAGCACAAAACAAAACAAAAGCAAAAATACAAAAACAAAAGCAATCACGTTTGTTCCGCTTCTCCGTCTAAACGGCTGATCCGATTGTCTTGAAATTTTTACCACAGATGCGGTATGGTCTGGAAGGAATGATAGGCTATATATGGGCGGGATTGGGCAAAGAGGCGTGGCACCTCCCATGCAACCTAAACACGATATAACTCGGCACATTCACCAGCAACGAACATGAAACAAAAAACTCAAATACAAAAAAAAAAATAAAAACAAAAAAGCAAAAGCACAACACAAAACAAAAGCAAAAATACAAAAACAAAACCAATCACATAAAACCACAATCCAAACTAAATGAAAAACAAAAAAAGGAAAGAAAAAGAAAAACAAACTCACCACACTAAAACTAACCAAACTAAAACTCACCACACTAAAATTCACCCTTAAATTAACCACACTAAAACCCACCACACTTTAATTCACCACACTAAAACTCACCACACTAAAATTCACCACACTAAAACTCACCACACTAAAACTCACCACACAAAAACTCACCACACTAAAACTCACCACACTAAAACTCACCACACTAAAACTCACCACACTTAAACTCACCACACTAAAACCCACCACACTAAAATTTCACCACACTAAAACTCACCACACAAAAATTCACCACACTAAAACTCACCACACTAAAATTTCTCTACATTAAAACTCATCACACTAAAACTCACCACACTAAAACTCACTATACCCAAAAGTCGCCACACTCAAACTCACCGCACTAAAATTCACAACACTAAAACTCACCACATTTAAACTCACCATACCAAAACTCACCACACTAAAACTTACCACACTAAAACTCACCACACTTAAACTCACCACACTAAAACTCACCACACAAAAATTCAACACACTAAAATTGAACACACTAAAACTCACCACACTAAAATTTCACCACACTAAAACTCACCACACTAAAACTCACTACACTAAAATTTCACCACATTAAAATTCACCACTTTTAAACTCACCACATTAAAACTCACTACACTCAAATTTCGATACACTAAAACTTACCACACTAAAACTCACCGCACTAAAATTCACCACACTAAAACCCACCACACTATAATTAACCACACTAAAACTCACCACCCTAAAATTCACTACACTAAAACTCACCACAATAAAATTCATCACATTAAAATTCATCACACTAAAACTCACCACAATAAAATTCACCACACTAAAACCCACCACACTATAATTGACCACACTAAAACTCACCACACTTAAAAACACCACACTTAAACTCACCACACTCAAATTCACCACACTAAAACTCACCACACTAAAACTCACCACACCAAAACTAACCACAATTAAACTCACCACTCCAAAATTCACCACATCTAAACTCACTACACCGAAACTTACTACATTAAAACCCACTACACTAAAACTTCTACTGGGAAAAACTCTACGGGGAAGAATTCTACGGGAAAGAATTCTACCGGGAACAATTCTACCGGGATGAATTCTACGTTGAGAATTCTACGGGAAAGCGTTCTATGTGGATTTTACGGGAAGATTTCTACTGGGAATAATTCTGCGGAGAAGCGCAGTCTGAGAAAAAATTGTCTTTGAGAAAAGTTGTTTTGGCGGAGAATTATTTGGTTACCACATTTATAAAACGAATAAAAAAATTTCAACAGCTAAGCACGGGCCCCTCATATCAATAATAAAAAAATGTTTTTTATATTAATAAAATCGCTCCATATCTTTGAATTCAGAAAATCTTGGCACGAGTCGTGCACGGGTCCAGCTAGTTTAAAATATAAAATAAACCAAATTAAAATTTAACTTCTTTAAAATGTCTACTTTTAAAATCTAATTAAAAACTCTATAATTTGTCCATCACTGTATTTACATGCATCAACAATAAAACAGCTGTCTGTGCATCTGTTGGTTGGCTGATTTTGTGCAGTCAATGTAAACGAACAAAAAAGAAATAATGTAGCTGGGGGCCTTGAGAACTAGATTGTAAAACTGCGTATATGTATAAATCATTCTTATGCATTCCGGTATGAGAACGTATAATCGAATACATACCGTAAAAGTAAAACGAACTAGCAGTAAGACTAATTAGAAGTAAGACTAAGTAGAAGTAAAACTAGCTAGAAGTAAAACTAACTAGAAATAAAACTAGCTAGAAGTAAAACTAACTAGAAGTAAAACTAACTAGAAGTAAAACCAATTAGAAGTAAAACTAACTTGAAGTAAAACCAACCAAATGCATTTTACTTATTAATGTTTATTATAAAAAGTATTTGATTAATTTAGAAAATTGGAATGCGACTTAGAAGATGTTTGATTGGAATTGCAATGATGTCATTAATTTCTAAAAATATTGACCACATCCGTTTGAAAATGTCTGATATATAAAATGTTTTCAAAACTAATAATTGAAAATTTTAATATATAGTTGCTGCGTTTTACCTCTACAACTACGATAAACCGTAGTAGAAATTTATCTTATTAGGGAAGACATGAGCATGGACAGATCAAGTTGAGTATGTTATTGGTCGGGTTCTGATAAGGTAAAAATTCAAGGATCATTTCACAAACAAGTACAATTTCTACTAGAGGGAAATCTTCTTCTTTGTCCTTTAGTTACTTGTGAAACATAGGGACTCTGAGGAACGCCAGGGGAAAATCCAATACTCTAAATGATTCCATATTATTTTAAAGCAACAATCATTTATTTTTATAAAAATATTATTGATAAAAGTAGACAATAAAGGATACTACACAAAAAGTAAACTGGTTGGACATAAAACAGTCTGACAAATGTTTATCGGTTAGTCATAAAAGTTGGAAACGCCCACAGACAATCAATAAAAAAAACATTTACATTGGCTGCAAAGTCTTTGTTAATTGGAATGCAGAGATTAAACACATTGTCATAAAGAACTTCAGAATTTATAAAAACAAGCACGAAATATGAGATGACATGTGTTGGCAGTTTATATTATTCGTGCAAGTCATTCGTAAGTCGAAGCTGTTAAAAAGCCCTTCAAAAAATGCATTTTCATTACAACGATAAAAAAAAGTATATCGTCGTGGTAGAAGAATATATCATTCCATATATTTATATGTTCTCAATATTAAAAAATATATATATTTAATAAAATATGTATCAAATCGTTTAGAAATTCTCATATATATACAAAATTTTGTAAACCAATTAATGCTTTCTAAAAAGTAGTGTTTGAGTTTTATTTGAAGAAGGAATGCTCCTCCCCGTAAATTTCAATAAATATAAAAAATCTTGTAAAACCCGTGTTAAATTCCTTTCTTATAATGTTTTGCATTTTATTATCATTGCAAGAAGTATTTTTAAACTGAGAAAAAATGAAAACAAATTATATTCTTGAATAAAAACAATCATAAGAGGCAAACCAAATGAAACTGGTTCTGTTATATGATAAACCTTGATCTTGGAAGTATGGTTTATATTAATTTTTAATAAATAACAAGTTATCTGTATTCTATTTTTTTTTTACTTTTTTTATTACTTTAGCAAGTGACATTTTTCATGATTTAGAAATTTCAAATTTAGAAATAACCTTTGAATTATTGCAATTCAGTCGATACTTTGTTTGGGCTGTTTCAGTAAAAACAAAATCAAAATTTTCAAATTGAATCGTTGTTCATTGGAGGTTCATGAAACGAATTAAATTCGATTGTAAAAATTTCGAACGAAAATTGATTTCAAAATATGCACGATAATTTCGTTAACAGCTTGTGGTTTTTCAATATCTTTTTAAAATATAATTTATTTTTTTTTTTAAATCATAAACCCGCATTTGACGAAACACACATCATAAAAAGTAACTCAAATTTGTACTTGTTACGGTTCATTCACTCTCACAATTGCGCGTCTAATTTTTATAATTTTATAGCATGCACAAAAAATTAACTATTGCATGTCTTTAAATTCTAAATCACAAAATTATAAAGATAGACAGACTGTCGACAATTAGCTGACAAGGCAGATAGAAGAGTGCCTTATAACGAATAGCGAATGGTAAGTAGCGCTGCTGCCTACTTGACAATTCACACGTAGCACAGCCGCCAACTAAGTCGTCTTTACGATTAGTATTATTAATAATAACATCGCAAAAGAATACATTTATTCCGCAAATTTTCATAAATAGGAAAAACAACGTGTTGTATAAACACGTAGATAATAATTCAAGGTAAATAATTACTCATCTCAATGAAGTGAAGAGTTTTTAAAATTGAGAATTAGATGGGTTTCTTTTGTTGTGTAATGTATTGTCGAATCGTTAGTATGTGGTCAATTAAATGGGTTATACAAATATTAGTCTAGCAAAGAATTTACTACGGAAATTAAGCTGAATCACCAAATTAGTATAATCCTATAAAAAGCATTACAAATTCGGTTTCAGGTTAACCTCAAAAACTTCAAATCCATAAAATGAATTATTGAATAGCTCGTTCGTTTTCATAAATTCCACGAATAGATTCAATATTTCAATTCTGCATCGTTTTCAAATAAAAAAGTAATAAATTATGCTCAATTCCTCCAAATATCCACAGTCCATCATCATGTTTTCTCTTATTATATTTTTACGTTCCAAATTTAGATTAATTTTTCAACGGAAGACCATTTTTATTATGCGTTTTTATATATATGACAGCTAGGGAAGAATTACATTAGAAACCAACATCATGCCCGTAACGTATTTTGTAATAAATAGAAAATCTGAAAAATATTTAAGTATTAAATCATTTAATATATTAATTTTAAAAATAAAAATTTATTGAAATGAATACTAAATAATCTAAACTAAAAATCCTTGACTGCAATAAAAAATAATGAGCATGAAGTGACCCCTCCAATATATGATTATTCTGGATTATTCTTATACTCAAAAAAATATCCCCCCCCAAAAAAAAGGTGTTATTGAACTCAAGTCAGATTATTCGCCAAACCAAAAATATAAAAATGTGTGATTGATGTGAGAAAAAGTGCTCATGACCTCAAATGCATAAATATTCTTCTGAACACAATTGGGATCTTGATTAGTCTGGGCAGCTGGCTGCATGCATATTGCGCCAGTGTGCTTGACCTCTGCTGCAAAGCGTACACAACAAAAAATGCTTAAAAATGACGCGACATTTTATATCCAAAGAAACAAAGAAAGTCTTTGAACTTGTCATGTCAGAAAATGCGACAGAATTCTACGGAAAACACAAAATTATTATGGAAAATCAAAATGAAAACAATAGATATAGAATAAGGAAAATACATTGATGTCGGCCGATTGGGGAAAATACAGAAATTGCGCACATTTTAAACGTGCTAATGAAAATTTTAACAAAATATAAAAATAAAAATAATAAAGAAAAGTAACGGATGCATAGAGAAAAAAAACAAAGATGAGTTCTTTCACACGTAGTCGTCGTCGACTAATGACGCCAATGATTAGTGAGAATAATGTTTTTTTTTATATATGATAAGTATATATAAAAGTTAACTTTTGGAACCGAATGGCGCTGCAGAAAAGTGGTCATTATACGCAATAAAATGATGGGATGTGCGTTTATTTATTTAAGACTTTGAACTGATTTTATATCTAATTCTATAAATAATTATTTTGTATCTATTTTGTGTCCGTTTATACGTTTAAATATAGCATTATTAATGAGCGGCGTCAAAATTTGCATCTTCTTCTATATTATAAATGGTTTTTCTATAATTAGCAGATACGTACACAAATATGACACATTTTTTTATCGTTTTATTGCGTTTATAAAATATTTTAGGAAGTAAATATTGCGAATGAAATTAAACGCTGCACGTAATGACGACACATTTTATGAATGAAATAAAAAAAAAACATTTTAATATAAAGAAATACAATTTTAATTATAGAATCTTAAAATTGTAAGAGTGCAATGAACATATTTGAGGAATTTAAACACTTTTCAAAAGCAAATTTTTAAAAACGTATACCACATTTCATTTTAATGAGAATAGTTACTTGGATCAATATGTTCTATAGTATTAGAATATTTTTCTAATGATCATCTCATATAATTCGAGGTGGACAGCATACTAAGTTTGTTCTCATCATAAAAATATTTGTAAAATTGGAAATCGAAATTTCAGGTCTTTTCGAATAGAATAACAAATTATAAAACTTTAAAAACATATTTACCAAAAATTTTAAATACAATCATTCTTTATATAGTCAAGAAAACTTTAATTATAAAACAGTATACCAATATTTCAACTAATTTTGAAGAATTCAACTCGAAAAATTTGGATTTTGAAGACTGTTTTTGAATTATGCTATTAGTATTAAAGATTTAATGATAAAAAAGAAACAGATTAAAAGGAGTATAATTCAAACGCACTATTGCAATTTCTGTTATCTGTTCGACTTTTTGTAAATTTACTTAAAGTGCAATAATTTGTCTAAACATTTTTATAATACATTCTACATTATATACACGCTGCAAAAGAAAGGGCTTTCCCAAACATTATTTTGCGGGCATTATGCAAACAAAAGTATTATTTCATTGCCAAACATTATTATAATAACAGCCAAACATATGTTTGTTTTCGTTCAAACATATTTATGTTCAGAATGAATGTTTTTTATTAGATTTAATGATAAAAAAGAAACAGATACATGATTAAAAGGAGTATAATCCAAACGCACTATTGCAAATTCTATTATCTGTTCGACTTTCTGTAAATTTACTTAAAGTGCAATCATTTGTCTAAACATTTTTATAATACATTCTACATTATTTACACGCTGCAAAAGAAAGGGCTTTCCCAAACATAATTTTGCAGACATTACATATATCTTTGGAGTTTTATGCAAACAAAAGTATTAGTTCATTGCCAAACATTATTATAATAACAGCCAAACATATGTTTGTTTTCGTTCAAACATCTTTATGTTCAGAATGAATCATTTTCGGCGTTATGACAAACATATATATGTTTGAATGTGAAAAACGTTTTATTTAGATGTAAACATATTTATGTTTGCATTTAATTTTAATATAAAAATAATTAATTTAGTGCTAATATCTTCTTTACACAATATTCGTTTTTTCCCTATTTTTAAATTACATTTTTTTTATTTATATTATATAATTATAAACTTAAACTTTTATTTTATTTTTATTACACATATTTTGTTTATACCTAATAATTTTATTTCCATCTATTGTTCCTATTTTGAGTTCAGTACTTTACGGATGAATTGGAAATTTCACAAACAGCCACTATCTGGTATTAACAGTAATTGGCGGTACTTAAACAAATTCTTCCACCAAAAATAACTTTTGAACTATATGAAAAGTATTAATGTAAGTGTTACTGAGTGTTAAAAGTAGGCAGCGCTGTTATTTATTTCGGATATCGTAATGCCAAACATACATGTAATCAAAATAATGCTGTTATTTTTAAATTCGTTGTCACCCAGTAACAATCACGAATAACCAAGTACATATAATTCAAAGAACCTTTTTTTGACGTTGGGTGTGTTAAATAGCGGAAATATCAAACATACATATATTAATATCTAATAAAATATATATATATATTTCTACAGAAACATGAATATAGTAAATTTATGTAAATTCGCGATTAAAGCAATTTATGTTTAAATATCGTATAATAATATTTCAATCAGAACAAAATAATAATACAATTCAATTATAATGTAATTAGATATTACTCCCAATATTTATATGGTGATTTGAATTACGTTATAATTGCATTCAAGCATATTCAAACAAAACTTTTCTATCCGTGTAGGTTCTCTTTTGTGTAAAATCAACGTTACGCCTAAGTATTATTACACATATGCTCCAACAAAAAAATTTTACGATTTGTTTTTAATTTTGTTTTGCGACGCATTTTCAGTAGCATGCCGAAGACGATAACAAATTTTTAATATTTTACGCCATTTGTTTTGTTTTGAATTTTCGTTGAACGCGATGAACAACGCGTTTTCAAAAAGCAAATAAATAAAACTATAAAATAAATTAAAGGCGCACATGCTGCTATATTATTTTTGGACAATACTATACAAATAAAGTGCATTAAATGTGAAATTGGTGGGTGCAGATCCTGATTAAACGCCCTCACACACTATACAAACGATGAACCACCACCGCCACCCCCGCCTATATATTATAACCAAAATTAAACTATAAAAATACTGTTGTGTTATTTGGTGGCTATCTTTGTGACACAGTTAGATAATGTATAAAATTTGAACAAAATGATGGTGTTCAAAAATACTATGTTGAATGTGCGATTATTTCAATGGTAGAATAGCCTACAATTACGTACCAAATATTGATTGTTTATTTTGTATATCTGCGTAAATTCACATTATTGACAATGTGTGTTAATTTGGTTTTCATAACAGTGTCGTTGTAGAAGAATAGATTGTTGTAACCGACAAAACAATCGTTATCAGTTGCAGAGAAGGCAGCTGCGCGCCGAAAACATTTGCATTTTATCTACGTATACAACCCCTTTTTTGATAACATTCTCAAATGTTACTATTAAAAGATAAAACTTAAGAAAACAAATTATAAATGAAAATAATATATGTGCGGTAGATTAATGAAGGTGGTAGCCTTTGTTGGTAAACAAAGAAATTATAATAATCACAATGATAACCGCAAAATATTCTTGAAATTACACCAATTTTGTATACTCTTTGGTATAAATATAAACTGCTTGATAAAATATAGTATTTTGTTGTATATATTAGGCTAGTTTTTCATGGGATTTAAAAAGTTTTGTTAATTTTTAGACTAACACATACCAAAAGGGCGAATGTGCATTTTTAAAAATATTGGGAAATCAAATTTTATAGTTTGAAATGCTTTAAAAATTAGTAAAATTTAGTTTTTTTCTCATTTTTTTCTGTTAATTTGGTTTACTCATCAAATATTATAACGTATATAAAATATCTTTGAATTTGGACAACTTACTGAATTATATATACGGATTTTGTGAGGCTATATTCTGACAAAAATGCAAAAATATTTGTTTTTTTTGTTATAACTCTTTATTGGTGCAAGATAAAATACTGATGTAGAGGCATTGATTGTTTGGTTTTAAAGCACCTATCGATTGGCATCATTATTTAAAAATATTTTGCCAAACATTAAATTGCAATTTTTTATTTGCAGGAAAAATGTTTGGCAAAATATTTTTAAATAGGGATGCCAATCGATAGGTGCTTTACAAACAAATAATTAATGCCTTTACATGACTATTTTATCTTGCACCAATAAAGAGTTATAGCATAAAACCCTTAAATTAGAAAAATAGAAAATCTTGTCATGCATATATTTCTGAAATGTTATAAAAATCATTTAAAATTCTTTATAGAGTATATAAAGTATACAAATATAAAGAATATTTAATTGTAGTAACAATTAGGCACCAATACATTTCAATTATCACTTTTAAAATTTAAATTGATAATTTAAAAAATCCCCGGTCGACAATTATCCAAACAATTTATATATTTTTTTGCAAAAACCTTTACAATTACAAGCAAAATGCATTATTTATTATCAGCTAATATGATTTTCCCAACCATTTACCAATAATTGTGCTTCGTATATAGATATTTTGACTAGCACCAACGCTCACACGTTCCGTTGACTACACAGACAGCAACACGTAACATTTGCAAATTATTTATAATTACTGTTCAAATTCGCGTGTAGGAAAATACTAGCGTAGACAATTTTCCATTTGTTATCAATTTTGCATATTGAAATCATTGATAAATGCCAATATAGTACATATATTTCAATACGTAACCTATATGCAGGGTGAAAAGAAAAGTTGCAAAATTGACAAAAGGGCAGACAGTGAGTCGTGCAATTGAAATCACGTGTTGCGCATATCGTTTTATTTTTAAATGATTTATTGAATTTGTAAGACATTGCATATGGCATACAACAAAATGTAAATTTCAAAAGATTTTGCTTTTTTTATAAAAATTGTACAAGATAAATCTTATCTTGTTTATTATTTATATTGCAAATTGTAAAAAAAAAAAAAACAAAAAGCGTAAAAGAAGGCATTAATGCGCAAAATATGAATTTAAATATTAAATTTTATAAAAACAATGAAAAGGTGTAGCAAATAGAGTGGCACTCAAATGGGGGGCGTAAAAATGTGTCACGCATAAGGGGAAAAAATTGACGTGTTACTAATTTAAAAACAAAAAAAAAAAAAAAAAACACCGTGTAAGACTCATAACAAATGTCGTTATGTTAAAATGAAAACAGGGGTAGCAGTAAATAGGTGCTACCATAAATAAGTTAATTTAGGCAGCTGTCAAGGCAGAACGGCATAAAAAACAGTACACGTTAAAAAGAGAAAAAAAATGTTAATTTTGAGATAATTTTGAGAGGTCTAATTTTGACTGCATACTATTTTATTCCAACACATAACGTTTTTAAAAAAAATTAAATATAAATTAGAGATGCCTATTGCTATAAAAATTACAGCACTTTACAAAAGTAGATTTCAACAAAACTTCAAAAAAATGTTCGTTAAATTCTTTAGACTAATTTGAATATACAAAATAATGTCCATATTGTTATTAATTTTTAAGATATTTTAATTCAAACTCAAATATTGTTGATTTTTTATACTTTTTTTTAAATGTTTTTTTTAGTAATTGGAATTAAATGATAAAAAAGAAAATGATTAATGGTTAGCAAGCATATATAGCAAACTAACTAGCAAAATTAAAAACTTGCTGATATCTATACTAGATTTAGAAATAAGAACGGTCAAAATCAGCAACCTCGAATTATATGGAAATGATGTATGGGGTGCTCTAAAAGAAAAATAGTATTGCAAAATGTAATAAAAAGCTTTGCCGCCGTACTAATATTAAATACTGATAGATAACAAAATAATTTTTTATAAAAACAGCAGATTTTATGATTTAATTTAATATTTTAAATAGTTTTATTTATCTTTTTTTTTGTAAAAAAAAAAAATACATTATAAACTAAATAAAATCTATATATGTCAATGACAGTGAATGAACTTAATGCAGGCAACAGACACTGCATTAGGCCATCATGCCATACAACCGATTGAAACACACACAACCATAAATAAAAAAAACAAATACAAACCAATCCGACCCACAGACAAACAATCGTATTATTGCGTGCAATAACATCAGTTGTTCCGCGCCGACATTCAATTGTTTATGTCTACCATATGCTATGGACGGTTGACTATTTATTGTGTAGGCTGAGTAGTGACTGTGCTGCTTGTCGGGTTTTGTGTTTTTCAAAATTCAATGGAAAACATATGTTTATTTGGAAAAAACCAAAACAAACAAGTGGAAGAAAGTCAGTCAAATAGAGCATAATACCAACAAAATGCTGTAAAATTGCATAAGGCGCAGCAAATACAGAAACACATTTAAAAGAAAATTAAAATAAAACAAAAATTAATAAATTTTTGAAGAAAAGATGACTTTAAGTTATCGTTTAAATATTATTGATATCCAAAAGTTGTCTAAAAAGTGGCGGCAAAGTTAGCTTTTAGTAATAGAAATGATTGTCACTAAAATATAAGTTTTATAAGTCGCTGTGTTATACAGAAAGTTGTCTTAAAGTAATTAACTAAAAGTTGACTTTTAAACAACCAAAATAGGTTGTTTTAAATATGTCAATATTCTAAAATGTGCTCTTTAAAAAAAAAAATTAAAGAAATATTCAAAATTATAAACTGCTATAAAAAATAATAAAAACAAATGTAAAATATGCTAAATTCAAGAAAATATTTAAAAAAAACATGAAAAGAAATAAATTTAAATAAAGTGTAAATGCGTCGTATCTTCAAAATATGCCTCAAAAAATGCCGCTTAAGTATAAACAACCATGTATCTTGTTTTTTTTTCAACATTACAGAAGTCAATCATGAAAAAATAAATATAAAAAAACTTGAAACGAAAAAAAAAACAGGAGCACTTGAAGACAGTCAGTCCGTCCGTCCGTCAGCCGTCGACGACGTTGTAATGAACAAAATTGTGTGAACGTCAGAAATGCAAACAGCCAGCCGACTTGACTTGTTAAGGCATCAATCGACCGACTTTCTGTTCAACTGGCTGCCTGTCTGACATTGTACAGCAAAAAAAATGTATATATGGTGTGAACGAACGACAACAGCAGGAAGCTGTAACAACGTCACAAGAAAAGAAATTGTTTACGTGCTTTTGGTTTAAATTTAGAAATTACTAAATAAGCGAAAGCTAAATTTACAATCGATAGATGATGGTAACAAATATTGTTTTTTGTAATAACTAAAAAAAAAATACTGAATTGTCCACAAAACGAGAATTTTCATTTGAGCATGAAATAATATATTTCTATATTATTTACAGATTTTTACTGCATAGTCAATTTTTTTCTATTACATCAAGTTTTTGGAAAAATATCAATCGAATTTTTTGCTATTTAGTATAAAATTAAATATAGACCTGTACAAAAGCAGTTTTACAAAACACTTTAAACGCAAATATTCTTGTAATTGTGAAGGCTAATTTTAATATACAAAAGCATGTCAATATTTCTAATAGTTTTAAATATATTTGCAACTAAACTTTAAAATTTTTGATTTTATTGGACTATTTTAAAATTATGTTTTTCGTATTTAAAACCTAATGATACAAATGAAAGTGTGGCATGATTGTTAAGATATTTTATTAAACCTTAAGTTCAAATTCAATAATGGTAGCAAATATTGATATTAGTTCTTATTTACTAAAGTTATAAATGCAGTATGAAAAAAATCACAAATTACAACAGGCTTTACAATGAATTTAATAAAAAATATAAACAAATGTGAAACAAATTATTGTATACCAAACAAACTCTGTATTTTTAACCACTTGTCAAGTCTATATTATGAATATTTATAAAAAAAAGGCAACTATGCTCTTCACCATATAAAAATAATACAGGTCACTCTTGCTTGAAACATGATCATAAATCAAAATCAACTTCTTGTCTGTCAGTCAATTGCATTGCAAACAACACCAATAACAAGAAGACCGACAACAACCCTAATTAAGCAATTACAACATTCCATGAAATTCAAGAAGGTAAAAATCACTTGTGGTTTACTTTTTGGCACGTTTACTTAGGCGATACTAGCGGCATTTTAGGAGGACAAACAAATGTAGTCAGTCAGTCACAGACGCATGCCTGCTGTCTATTTATAGATAAATTTCCAAGTAAACGCCACAGGTTGTGTCTAAGCTAAGATGATTATTATGTATTTTCATAGGGATTTTGCCTTTTTGAACAAAGAAATCAAGGCTATATTAGTATAAAAGTGTAAAAATAAGCAAGGCAGGTATGTGCGCAGACAGGTACACAGGAGGCGTAAAAGACAAACAGGTGACAAGCACACGTTTCGCTGAGAATTGCCGAAATTAACAAATGTTGGATAATGAAAGAGTCGAGAAAAATATAGCGTAGTTTCATGCAGAACGGAAAAAGGAAGTAAGGTAACTACCAAAGGTGGTAAAATGTTTTGGGAAATAGCTAAATACCATAAATAACAGGTATCTTTTAAATAAATCATAAACTAAAAACCTTGAAACTTTTATGGCACACAAAATAAAAAATACACAGATTAAGGTTTTAGTTTTCTTAGAACCATTTTCAGCATCTTTTGTTAAGCACTTTAGCTGATAGTTACGGATAAAATATATGGAATTGTCAAATGCCGATATGTTGGCATTTTTTAAACTTTGCAATGTCGAAAAACAACAAAATTGAGAAATTTTCGAACAGGAAACTAACGCAAAATGATAGTGAAAACCAAGCATTTGAGTTTAAATACAAAATTAAAAAAAGATTTTTATATTTTTTTGGAAAACTACTATTGTAAAGTTCTAAACTTTCTTTCGATATAAAAATTGACTGAAAAGGCATTATATTTTGAATTGAAATTTTCTGAATAACGTTAGGTGATAGAAAAATACAGAAAATTTAATAAAATCAGCATCCTCGATTTATATATGGGATGCTCAAAGTAAATATTGTGCTAAATAGTGATACCGAACATTTGGAAAAGCTTCGAATTAAAAATGGTATTTAAATATATTGTTCAATAATAACTTAAGTAAATGCACATGGCAATGCAATAATAAAAATATATTTTTTTTAAGTTCTGACAAAATAACAATACATGCAATAAATAATGCAAATGTTTACAATAAAAGTAGTCGACAGCACGTACCTTTAATGCTAATCGAATTTAATAAAATACGTCACAGCCAATGTTGTTAGTAAATATATATGAAATATATTCATTCAAACTGAAAAACAAATGCAAACATTTATTTGCCGGGATCTACCGAATGCAATATATATTTTACACTGGTTAAACTTTAGCACTTGAAACCAAATTTATCGATTTCGTTAAATCAAGGATTTAAACTCAAAGGGATTGAAACCGATAGTTGCGTTAAAGCAACGAGAAGTTACTTCGAGAGCTTCGAGACAAGGCAGGGGGGTTACTCTGTAATGCGATTCGAACACGGCTACCTTTTCCGTTAGATTGTATGAATTTGCCTTTGTAACGCTTTGCTCTTCGATTTAAATTGATTTTCGTACCGCATTGACTTTCGAATCGCGATGCATAGTAACCCCCCAGTCTGGGGTCGTTTCGATTGCAGTTCCGACTTCAGTTTTAAGTTCAATATAACATTATAACGAAGCAGTAAAGGTAAACATAATTTGAATTGTTAAAATTTTGAACAATTTTTAATTGTTTATTTTTATATTTGTAGGCTCTTTTGGTCTGATGGTTTCAAATGTAAATAAAAATAATTGGTAGTAAAGAAATTATTTAAAAATATAAAATAATAAGCTCAAATTTATTTTTTAAAAATACTTATTAAGAAACATTTTAAATCAGTTATAAAATTGAAACAGTTTATATCAATTTTGGATATTTGTAATATTTGTCAAAAGGTTTTAAATATGAAACGGCATCGGTTGCGGTTTCAATTTCACTATTTAACACTTGCAGCAAATATGAAGAACAAATTTTGTTATTCTGTGACGTCAATGGAAATTTTCATTAGAAGTACAACTAGAGCAAGCAGAAAAAAAATCAACCAACATTTTGCTACGACGCAAAATATTTTTTTTATCGCCTACCGGCCACCGAAAAACAACAACATAAAGATGTGGCACCATGTTGCCACCCACTCTATCGTGAAGTACGACAAACATTGTACTCGTTATTTTTACTCGTTTGTTTGTCATGGCTCCATTTTGAGGGTAAATGTTGCCACCTTGACGTTGACAAACTCGTTGGTTCAAGTGTTTTTAGTCTAAGAAGAACATTTAAAGTAAAAGCATAAAAACATACGAAGTATTTATAAATAAAACTGATTTTTTAAATGAAATGAGTATTACAAAACATAACTTAAAAGATCATCAAAAACTAATATTTTATTTTGGTTCGAAAATGAATTATAGAATATACCAGATATTACGAAAAATATGAAGTACATTTTAATCAACGTGTTGGCAAAAATTAATAATGCCAATGAGAGACATTTAAGTTTGTACTGTATGAAATTTATTAAAACTATTTCATCAGCAAGCCAAAAACAGTTTCTTTACTATAATCAAAAGGTAGGTTACAATAAAAAAAAATACACATAAAAAAGTTGTTGTGGCGAAAAAGGCTAACAAAAGAGAAACAGCGATTATCATCAAAACATAAACATATACAAACCCAAAGCAAAAGACATAAACAAAAATAAATAAAGAGCTACAAGTAAACATGCGCAGAATAACAAATAAAAATTGAGGGTTAAAATTATGCGTTGCTTTTTTTTTTGTATAGAATATTGCAGACAAAAATCTCTAGTTGCATTAGGTAAAGTAATTAAAAATGTCATAAAATATGTGTATAATTTATATGTTAAATAATATTAATTCTATTAAATCTGGCTTTTGTTTTTAGGCGGCAACACGAACGCATTACAGCTGCCTTTACGGTATCTAAGCATGCGATAAATATGGCTACTACAATAAAAAATAAAAAAAAAAACAATAGAGAGGAAGTGAGTGGGAAAAAATCAGTTAAAAGATGGCGGGATTTAAATAAACATCAGAGAAAAAAAACCAACAGTTGTAAAGTAAAGTAACGAGTTGAAACATTCGATTTAATTGAAACCCGCAGAATGAAGCCAACAAAGAGTAGTGCGCAAAAGTGCCGAAGCAACTTTTTGTTTTGTATTATTTTTTTTTTTTTCGATACGTGTTGTTATAATTCTTCTGGATTTTTAGTTTGTTGTTGTTCTTGTGCAATGATGTGGATTTTTGCTATTGTGTGGCGTTACGCCGAACACATTGAAACAAAAACAACAATAAAAGGGCGCAAGCAGCAAAGCAGCTGGAGGAGCCACGTACGAACGGAAATATGTGCGTACGTGACTATAGTTGCCAACTCCATGAACACAATACTTGAAGATAAAACTTAAAACTACAAAAATTATAGAATTTTATAATTAAAAAAAAATGAATACATAATATATTCAATATTCACGAATCATTTTCGTCGTATACAAATTTTTGTATGAAAATCAATTTTATTTCAAAAAAAAATATTTAAAATATTTTTTTTTCTGTTAGGTCTGTTTATAAGGGGGATTACAAATGACATTTTACTTTAACACATTGATAAAAATTAATGTTTTGAAATATATTAATATTTTAAAATGAGAAAAAATGGCGACAATCATAATATTGGAACGTGTTTCATCTTACGATCGAAATTTTAATTTTCTGTTTATGAATTCGATTTTTCATTATAAATATCAGTCACTCCAATAAACGAAGTAAAATTTCAGCTTTTTTTGATCTTTTTCTCATATATTTATAGCTCAATATGGTGATACTACCCTTACAGTTGATTTCTTTCGTTTATTGGTTACGGTGTATATCTTCAGTCAATTTTAAATAGTTTAAATAAAGGCTGTACCAATTCAAATTTAAAACTTTTAAAGTGAGACGAATAATTATATAATAAATTTTATCAAAATTAGTTATGAAAAATCTTTTTAAATCAAATTACAAAGATTACTAATTAAGAAAAAAATTTAGAATTTTTCTTTATTTTCGCATCAAGCTAAACTTTTAAAATTCTTTATAAATAAAATGAATTCATTGAAAACCAAATTGTATATTCTGAATCAACATTGGAATATCTTTATTAATTATGAAAAATAAATACCCATATTCTACACTTTAAAAAATCAATAACTATGTTTTTGGTAGAATCAAAAATTTTAATTCTGACAAGTGTGCTGGCAACTCTGTTCGTAAGACATGGGGTGGGGGTCAGACGTGTACGTGACTGCAAATATTGAATATTGTTTGAATGAAACTCTGTTGAGAAAGAAGGCAATAAAGAAGACAACAGAGAAACATAAACACGAAAAGATAACAAGAAAGTCTTTGTGTCGTTGAATTTAAGTTTCGTTGAACAGAGTTGAAAAGTTGTTGAACGTGGGGTGGGCATCATTGTGTTTGTGACAAAAGATGGCCACCACTTTGAAACCTTTTTTCTGTTTTAAATTCAAGGTAATGAAAATAAAAGTATTTTTATATATTTATTTTTCTTTGCAAAATTATATATTTTGTTGTAAATAATAAATTTAAACTTACCGCCAAGCAAATCCTCGACCAATTTTGGTGGAGTTGAAGTCATTTTGCGCTACTGTCTGCTGCTGCTTCCTCTTCTTTTCAGTTGTTTTATGTTTCGTTTTTATTATTTACGACGCTTTTTCGTGATGTTGTTTTGTATAGTATTTAAGTTACAAGAAAACAAAAACCAGTTTTCCCTCAAGAATTTGCCTTTTATTTAAATGCAAATAACAGCTTGTTTATTTACGTTTAAATTATGCAAATATTTATTATAATTTATACGTTTTTTTATATTTTAATTTGATAATATTTACAGCCGCTGTTAGCAGTACGAAATAGTCCAGCAATTTTTTGCGTTTCAAAATATTCACTTGTTTTGCCGTTGCTGCTACTTCTTCTTTTTCATAAACTGCTTTTCGATTTTGCGCTTTAATGCAATAAAAATGTTTGCAATTCGCAAATTGTTTAAAATTCGTTGTAAATTCTTTATTACAATGTATGAAGCTGTTTTTAAAATAATTAAAATTTCAACTATTTATTTGCTGTAGAGCAGAAAAACTTGTAATAAAATTTTCTATATTTTTCTTTAATTCGATTTTACGAGACGTCCACGACGAAAGCTGTTTCACGATTGAATGTAATTTTCGAGACGTTGAAAGTAGAATGCAGCTAGAAATTCGCTGACAGTGTTGCATAGCATGAAAATTATAGGGTAGCTCTTTTACGACAAGCAGTGTTGCCAGATGTCGAACAAATAATTAGGCCAGTGGCCCGTTTCTGTATTACTTCTCGAAGGGTTTTCTCGAAATAACGTCATTATGACGTCATCCTCGAATGTACTGTTTCTGTAAGTGAGAATACTGCAACCAGTGTTGCCATATTGGCATTGCTGAAGTTCGAGTTCGTTCTCACTTGTCTTAGAGGCAGTGAGAAAGAAAAGTGCGCCAAAAAGTAAAATTAATTTATATTTAATATTTTGTATATTTAAATTGAACCAGACAGGCCCAGGTCATCCAGGCGAAAGATGTCGCCACCGCTGCCTCAAAAAAAAAAAAAAAACACATACACTTGCACATTTTTATACAAAATTTAGCAACTCCTTGGCACGTTTTACTTCTGACGTTTTATTATTATTAGGAAAATAATTTTCTTATATTTATTCTTTTCACAAAATTCCGCGGGTGATTCTTTCCACAATTCTGACGTTTTCTTTTTCAATAATGCAACCATGGTAAGATATTTTTTAAAATCCAGAAACACCCTGCCACAATTATCCTTCTTTGAATTTACATAAACCAGTGGCGCCATCTACATGTCAAATTTTCAAAAACACCGAAGACGAAATTTGTTCATCCAAACTATATTTTAAATAAAAAATGAATGATATTTCCATTGTTACTGTGTTCAACAATAATTTTTTATATTTATTTCCTAAGCCTAACTTGAATCGGTATATTTATTGAATTTTTATTAAAGCCGTGTAATTATTAGTTTATAAACAAAAATTGAATAATGTGGCAACCCTACTGTCAAAGACACGTCAACGACAATAGCAACAACAAGAACAACAAATCTAGTTGGAAAATCTAACACTGAACGTAAAATCACTTTTTAATGTTTTTGCAAAGTTTTAAACAATTGCTATAAATTAAAGACAACTCACAAAGTGCATAAAACAAATGTTTATTCGCTGCACGCTGCAGTCTTGACATTTTCACGTAAAAGTCTGTGACAATTACTGCATTAAACTATGAAAGTTTCCGATGTGCTGCGCCGGCTTGATGCCTATCCAAGAACTTTGGAGGACTTTAGTGTACGAACTGTGAGTGGAGCGGCCGGTAAGTGATTATAAAATATATGTTTGCAAGAAGCATAAAATATAAATAATATTTGGTTATTGCAGTTACCATAATCAGCACAAGCATTATAGCATTTTTAATATTATTGGAATTGATTGCCTATATGCGTCCAAATCTAACGGAGGAACTGTTCGTGGACACAACGCGTGGACATAAATTGCGCATTAATATCGACCTTACCGTCAATAATCTGGCGTGCAGTTGTAGGTGTTTTAATTATTTACATATTTTTAAATAAATACTTTATAAAAATTCATATTAAAGATTTATCGTTGGATGCCATGGATTCATCGGGCGATCAACATTTGCGCGTCGAACATGATGTCTTCAAGCATCGCCTCGATCTTCAGGGCAATGCGATCAAAGAAGCAGAGCCTATTAAGGAAATTGTCGCGGTGTCACCTTCCAATAAAAACGTCAATAACACGTGCGGCAGCTGCTATGGGGCGGAACTAAATAGCACGCAGTGAGTTGGTTTTATGAATTTATATTTTTTTGTATTATTTTTGTAATTCTTGAAAAACTCTTCTCCGAGAGAAATTTGCAGAAAACCACGAACAATTATTCCTCGAACAAATTATTTTTTGAGAAAATAAAATATATATTTATTGTTCTAAAGGCTCTGGATAATAAACTATTTTTTTTTTTCAATGCACTTTTATATGTAGAAGATTCTCTAACTAATGTAATAAAGTGGATTTCCATACATTTTACTGATTTCCAATTTGTTTATTTCAGAACGAACTTTTTGCATGATATAACCTTATTTCGTCGTTAAAATATTTGAGTTAATACTTTTTATTTGTTTATTATTAATTCTATTTTATATTTTCTATAAATTAACAGCTGCTGCACCACTTGCGAAGAGGTTATGGAAGCCTATCGCATCAAGAAGTGGAACGTACAGCTGGACAAAATCGAACAGTGCAAAGACAAGTACAAACGCACAGATATGGATGCTTTCAAGGAAGGCTGTCGCGTGCAAGGGCATCTAGAAGTTAATCGGGTACGTGGCACAGCATTTCCTTTATATTTCCTATTACAGGACCTAAATCAAAACCTAGTATTTAAACCCAAATTATTAACGGTGTCGAAACTGATTTTGGGGAGGAAGAACGTTTCGGTTTTAAATTTTATAACGAAAAGATTTCGGAATACCGATTGTATGTTACGTTTTTGATTACGTTTTGATTCTCATATTAATATTAGTTTTGTCCATATTTTTTAAGAATTAAGAACCTAAAATCAATAACCTAAAAATTTATATATTTTTTTTTATTGAAAATTAAAGATTGAAATAGATATTATATAGTTTAAATAAAAGAAAAAATGTCTATTGATTTTACATGTTTTTATTTAAACCGGTATCAAATCGAAATAAAAATCGATTAATTTCAAAATATGCTATAATGATTTTGGTTTTAGTTTTTAACATCTCTAATATTTTTCTATTTAAAACAAGTTTATTTTATTTGATTTTATTTTTTAATTTTACAGATGGCTGGCAGTTTTCACATAGCGCCCGGCAATAGTTTTTCTATACGTCAATTTCACATACATGACTTTCAGTTCACGGATGTGAAATTGTCGCATACTATAAATCATTTGTCGTTTGGCGATAAAATCGAATTTGCTAAAACACATCCGTTGGATGGACTGAAGGTGGAGAGTGCAAAAGGTAAGTTTTAGAAATTTTAAGATAATCAAAATACAAAAAAAAATTTTTTTTTCAAAAATAGCAAACTACGAACTAAAATCCATTCGAATATTGATTTTAGTTCCAAAATTTTTAAAATATCGGTTCCGATTCCGGTATCACACATTTTTAATAACGGTTCCGAATCTGGTACCAAACATCGAAACGGTTCCGATTCCAGTTCTTTGTGTTTCCTGACTGGCTAAAATACCAAGATTTTTAAAATAGCTTTACCGATTCGGGTTCCAACCAAACAAATTATATGGGTTCCGATTCCACACATTTTTTTAATAATGGTTTTGATTCGGGTTTCAAAAATACAAACTTTTACGGTTCCGATTCTTTGCGGTCCCCGACAGAGACTAAAACATAAAAATTTGTAAAATTAATTTTCCGTTTCCAACTAACAAAATTATATGGATACCGATTCCGTTTTCCCAGATTTTTTTAATAACGGTTCCGATTCGGTTTCCAAAAATCCAAACGTTTCCGGTTCCGATTCGGCCCCTGACAGAGACTAAAATATCGGTTCCGTTTATGGTTCCTTGATTTTTATTTTAGCGGTTCTGGTTTTGATTCCGGTTCCAATCAATCAATTGTATGGGTTCCGATTTTGGTTCCACACATTTTTTTGAATAATGGTTTCGATTCCGCATTTGGTTCCAAAAATCGAAACGTTTCCAAAGCGGATTCCGGTTCTTTGCAATCCCTGTGCAAAACTCAATATACGGATTTTGGCATATAATCCTTTTTGTGTTCTGAAACAAATCTGAAGCAGTACGTGAAGCATCTTAAAACATCTGCAATATTTTCTTGTGAGTCATTTTTTTTAAAATATTGTTCTATTTAACAAAAATGTTTAAGTAAATTACCCCTACAGCACGAATATTGCTACAATCTTGCAGCAATATTGCTGCAACATTGCAGTATCAAATATTAATAATGCAGAGTCAAATATTAATAATTTATTAAAAAAAATTTCAATAAAAAAACAAAAATTTTAATAAGACTCGCATGCATAAAACTTTGAACTATAAGTTAAAGTTAATCGATAGAAATTGTTTAGTTAAACCTGTCATTTTTGTATGCAAGATATGGAATTTTTAATAAAAATTAAAATTTTCCCTATTCTAATTTTCAGAGAAAGTTAAATTTGAACTAAAATATCAAATATTTACTAAACATTAAAATTTTCACAAATATCCAAATTTTAAATATAAAAAATAAGAAAACTTAAATTTTAATTCAAAATGTTCACTATTTATAAAAAAAGAATCAAATTTGAATTAAAATATGCACTAAATACTTCAAGTATAAACTTTTATTAAAAAAATCGAATTTTCAATTAAAATCTCATCAAAAATTTAATTTTTAATAAAAATTTAATTTTTCATTAAAAATGTAATTTTTATTAAAAATTTAATTTTCATTAAAAATTTAATTTTCATTAAAAATTTAATTTTTCACTAAAAAATTAATTTTTCACTAAAAATTTAAATAAAAAAATTCAAAATTAAACTAAAAATTTAAATTTTTTCTAAAAATAAAAAAAAACACTATAAATTCCAATTTTCTCGAAAAAAAAAATTAAAATTTCCCCTAAAAACTCTGACTAATTTCTTTCTATAACACCTAAAGATTGCGCTAAACTATTTAAAGATCCTGCAAAACATCTGCGAAATAAATTAAAAACATTTTTTTTCTAATAATTACGTGTCATAATTATTATTTAGTTAGTAAACTTAATTAAATTACATGTTAAAAATCGGGAGGATAAACTATATAGAAATAAGAAATCGAGTCTCACAGCGAGCCCTTCCCGCTCAACAGCGGATGCCAGTGCCGATGGCCATGAAGGTGCCAAAAGTGCCACCACCCTGCAGCATCACTTTTCCCACGTTGTTGATTAGTTCACGGCCACGCAGTCCGTATCTGCAAAAAGACAACAAAAAGATAATAGAATCGTATAAAAACGAAAGTGCGGAATTCAAAAATCAATAAAACATGATGTAAATGCGCGCACAGATTATGTAATTTGTGGAAGACGTGATTTAAGGCAGCTAGAGCTTTAGTTCTAAATTAAAACTATCACTAAAACCAGCTACTTCGGCTGTCACTTGCATTTACCTCAACGCCGAGAAGCCGCCAAAGAGCGCACCGCTGGCCATGCCCACACAGAAGCCAATCGTAAATCCGGTCTTCATTTTCTCAAAGCATGTGGGTCCTTGTTGCTGGCTGTACATTCCGCTTGGCATCGGCATTTTGTGTGAATTTGTTTTGTTAAATTCGCAAAATAAATAATTTCGTGTGCAACTTTTTGCTTTTGTCGACTGCAAATTTTATCTTGTTTTAGTTAAATTTTGTAAATAATTCTAGAATTTCTGTCACAACTACAGAAAAAAAAACTGCAGCGCACTGTCTGTGACGTCTTTTCGTTTGACAAACAGGTTAATTTGACGTTTGATAAGTGTTTCAGTGTTGCCACGTTGTGAGTTTTAGCTCGAAATGTGTGATTTTTATTAACTGTTTAAGCTCTTCAAGTTTCAGTTCCATAACATTTTTGATTTCAATAAAACCATTAATTGTTTTCGAATAATACCGCTATTATTAAGACATTGAATAAATATAGGGGAGAACTTTACTTATATATATATATATATTTATTGTCACGCCCAGCCACGGACGTAGTGTCGAAAAACAATAAATTTTGTGCCGCCCGTCCCCTTGGAACCGTCCATAAATCAAAACCGATCGAGGTCATAAGTACACTCTCAGAAATATATTGTCATTTCCGACAATATTGTAACAATCTCGATGTTCAAAGTAGATCTCATGATTAGATTGTCAAATTATTGTCGGCTTGACATTCTGATTGTTAATATTAAAAATGTCATTAGATTGTTGGTGATAACAATCGAAATTGTCAATTTTAAATACAAATAAGTTGGCAGTTTAAAAATTTAATTGTAAAATGTAAAATTAATTAATTAGTTAATTTACATCGACAACATATCACAATGCCTAATCCGTTCTTGTGTAAGGGCTTCCTTAACTTGTTTAAGGGCTTATATTCTTCTTGCAGGGCGTTTCAGAGAAATGTGACGTCGGATTGAATTTTGCAGATGCAATGTTTTGCAGTATAAGTATTGAGCCATCTGGTTGTTAAATTGTCCTGCTAAATACAATAATTAATAGATAATATTTATTCTAATAAGATTACTCACATTTTTTTATGTATAAAAGTTTTAAAAATAATTCAAAACAAAATCACATTTTTATTAAATGACAATCCCATATTGTTAATATGTAACAACATATTTCTGAGAGTGTAGTTTTTGAATTATAACGAAGTGGGAAAAAAATTGTCACACGATGCAGAAACCAGACCTAAAAATTAAAAAAAAAAATAAAAAAGTGACCTCAAGGTCACGTGGTACCCCTGTTTTCTTTTAAACTCAAATTTTATATAAAAATTTTAATGATAACTGAAACAAAACAAATTAATTTGTATTAAAAATTTGTTTTCAATGTCTATCTAAAGAAAATGTGTGGCAACACTAAACATTTCGTAAATAAAAAAAATATGCTCTGAGTTGTTGACAGCGCCATCTGTATGTAAAAATTTTGATATAAATACATTTTTCTTTTTAGATTTGATTCAAAACCGCATATTTTCCTAGTCACTTTATGAGGCTCAATGGTCTAGGGGTATGATTCTCGCTTTGGGTGCGAGAGGTCCCGGGTTCAAATCCCGGTTGAGCCCAATTTTTTTTTTCTTTTTTTTATTATTTATAATACTTATAATTTTTTGAAACATTTATATAAAATCTCTTACTATTTAATTGAACCACAAAATGTTTAAACATATTTTTAACTTAATCGTCGACTCGAAGTTATTACTATTTAATAAGTCATTATCAGATATATAAAGATATTTGAACGTATTGTTGAAGTTTAATTCTCCATCTATTTTTTATTTTCTATGCAACAATTAGCGATTATTGTTGATTTTAAATAGTCCTGTCTAGTTTTATTATTAAAAAAATCAAAAATATAATTAATTAACTAACTCCAGCTGTAATTTTAAAGTTAGATTAGATTTTATTGTTCAAATGTTTTTAATTAACAAAAAAACTATTTTTCAATTCACAGAGACTAAAAGTGAAATGTACAATTATTATTTGAAAATCGTGCCTACGTTGTATGTCAAGGCGAATGATGAGGCGCCCATACACACCAATCAATTCTCGGTGACGCGTTACCGCAAGGATCTCAGCGACAAGGAGCGCGGTATGCCGGGCATCTTTTTCAGCTATGAACTGTCGCCGCTGATGGTGAAGTACGAGGAGCGACAAAGGTTAACAACAAAATTTACGAAATAAATTTTTTGTATTTTATTAAATTTATCAATTTTGTGAATTTTATTTTTTAAGCATTTTTATTTTATTTTTTAAGCATTTTTATTTTATTTTTTAAGCATTTTAATTTTATTTTTAGGCATTTTTATTTTATTTTTTAAGCATTTTTAATTTATGTATTTCAATTTTATATATTTTTGTACATTTTAAGTAGTTTTGCTGTATTTTTGTGTTACATAATTTTTTTTAATACATAATTTTCAATACATATTATGTACTTTTATATCTTATGTAATTTGTACTTTTCTGTTTTTTACGTATTTTTATTTTTTTTATATATATATTGAATCCATTTTATGAATTTATTGTGTTCTTAATAATTTTCGATTTTATACATATTTTTATATTTGATTTTTTGGACATTTTATGTTATTTTTGTTAGCTTTAAATATTTTTTAACAAATGTTATGTAATTTTATTACATTTTATGTATTTTTTTGGATTTTTTATGTATTTTTCTTGTAAATTTTATGTATTTTTTGTACATTTTATGTATCTTTTGTACATTTTATGAATTTTTTTGTACATTTTATGTATTTTTGTACCATTTGATGTATTTTTTGTACATTTTATGTATTTTTTTGTAAATTTTATTTATTTTTCGTGCATTTTATGTATTTCTTGTTAATTTTATCTTTGTTATTATTAAATTTTCTGTATTTTTTTATTACTTTTTATGTATTTTTTGTACATTTTATCTATTTTTTCTACATTTTATGTATTTTTTGTAAATTTTATGTATTTTTCGTGCTTTTTATGTATTTCTGGTTAATTTTATCTTTATTTTTATTAAATTTTATGTATTTTTTGTACATTTTATGTATTTTTTGTAAATTTTATGTATTTTTCGTGCATTTTATGTATTTCTTGTTTATTTTAATAAGTTTTATGTATTTTTATTACTTTTTTATGTATTTTTTGTACATTTTATGAATTTTTTGTACATTCTATGTATTTTTGTACATTTGATGTATTTTTTTTGTACATTTTATGTACTTTTTGTACATTTTATGTATTTTTTGTACATTTTATGTATTTTTTGTACATTTTATGAATTTTTGTACATTTTATGTATTTTTGTACATTTGATGTATTTTTTGTACATTTTAAGTATTTTTTGTACATTTTATGTATTTTTCGTGCATTTTATGTATTTCTTGTTTATTTTATCTTTATTTTAATAAGTTTTATGTATTTTTATTACTTTTTATGTATTTTTATTACTTTTTTTATGTATTTTTATTACATTTTATGTTTTTTATTATATTATAACCTAAAATAAAAAAAAACAATTTTTATATTTTACGTTATATTTATATTTCATCAATTTTTCTAAATATTATTTTCATATTTTACATTTCCAGATCCTTTGGTCACTTTGCCACCAACTGTTGCTCCATCATTGGTGGTGTCTTCACGGTCGCCGGCATCATAGCTGTGTTTCTCAACAACTCGTGGGAGGCGCTGCAACGCAAATTGGAAATCGGCAAATTGAGTTAACAAACTGCGGGCCCAAAGCAATTGTTTTTGTTGTTCTATTTTAACTTTTACTACAAATTGCATCAAAAATGTTTTTATTTCTAAAAAGATTTCAATGTTTTAATTTCTAAAAACGAATTTAATCACTTAAATGTTTTAATTCAAAAATGTTTTAATTCAAAAATGTTTCAATTCCATAATGACTTTCCAAACTTCTTTTTTTTTTTTTGCTTTAAAAGCATTCCTTACTATTTAAATATAGAATCTCAATATGTGCTATTTTTTTTTTGACAAACGCTCATGTATTTTACTGACGCTGCTGCTATTTGCACAATCTATTTTATTCCCTATTATGCCCTCTCTATAATCTCAATGTTTTCATCTTTTTAGTTAAACGTTTGAACAAAAATAAAGTGTTTTCTATTGAAAAATAATATAAATTTTGTTATTTAAGCGTAGACTACAAAAAAGAAATAAAAACTAATAAAATTCGCTTGTCTCAAACATATTTTTTATTCATAATTATTATTTGTTTGAATTAATGTTTTGTTTTGTTATAAAAAATTACATCATGACTACACTTTATGTTGTACGCTTGCCCACGGACAAAAATCCAGATGTATTCGAAAAATATTTGGCATTCATCTCGTTCTGTGAACGCTCTGCCGCCTGTGGATTGACAATTTCCAGGCCTTGTAACGGCGTAAATGCAACGCTCGACGCAGTACCAGATATTTGACGCTTCACCGTGGTGCTGCCACCATAGACCTGTTGTTTTTGCAGATTCTTCTGCAATGTTTTGCTGATGCGCACCTTGGTCTTTTCGTCGACTTGCGGCAGGCGTATGCGACCGGTGCCGGTTTTGCCAATGGTGCCGCGTGAATAACCCAAATCGCCTTGATAGGCGTCTTCTTCGATCTGTAGCAAATAGAAAAAGGTTTTAAATAAATTTTTAAATTTAAAACTTTGAATTGAATAAAAAAAAAACGTACATCACCAAAATTCATGCGATTTGCATGCTTGCGGAATTCAGTCAACGCATAGCGTTCCTTCATTTTGCGCACACGTTTGCCGCCGCGCTTCTTCTTGCTGCCCTCAATGGGCTTGGGCAGCGGCTTGATAAACTTCACCGGCGGTGGTTCCTGCAATTTGTCCAGCTTCTTCTCAATGTCCTCCTTGAAGCGTAGACCGAACTCGCCGTGCACGCTTTCGTGACAGGCGTCGACGCGTGCGGCCAGCACTGACTTGGCGGCGACTAAACGAGCAGCCTTGCGACGCAGATCCTGTTGAGAAGATTAAAAGACTTTTAAAATATATAAAATCACAAAATAAAGAATGAATTGAGTAATAAGAAAAAGGTGCAACGAATTTTAAACAAAATGTTCGTGCATTTTTCTAGGTTATGTTCGTATTTTACATAACCTAAAAAACAAATTCTCGCATGAAGAGAAATGTGAACAATTATAACACGAAAAAATATTAATTCGTTCGTTAGAAATAATTTCAAATTAAAGACATTTTTTTATTTATTTAAAATTAATTTTTAATTGGACATTCTCGCATTATATTCTAGTATGTATATTTTTGAAATAATCTAAATTAAACTAATTTAAATGCATTTAGGTTACATTTTCTGGTAATATTAAATACATGAAAATTATAGCTATTGTCCGGAGAAAAATCTTGTCTTAAGCAACGGTAACAAAAATTTCATTACTACCCTTTAAAAAAACCTTAACCTCAAAATAAAATAATTCACGACCTAACCTAAAAATGTTCTTTATAAATTTGAACAGACTAAAATCATCCAAAACTCACCGGTGCCGTGTCCTGCACAATTTGCGAGTAATAAACATAGCCAGTGTGCGGCAAAACTTGCGTTTTAGAGAATCTATAAAAAAACAAAATGTAATTTTATTAAAAATATTTAAAAATTAAAAAAAAAAATCATACCCCGCCAAAGTTTTCTTTTGTGAACCAAGCACCTGCACATTGCAAGCGGGAATCTTCGACAACTTTGTCAGCCCGCCAGCAATACCCAATAACTTTGCTGCCGTTGAAGCGCCCACAATCATCGACAGATTGGGCGCAATAAAAGTCATGCGACTCTCCACATAATCATAAATTTGCGATTTAAAATTATTTAACTCGACTGCCATTTCGCAGGCCTCATCAATTTGTTGCTTCTCTGCAACCGATAAATGTGTACCTTGTGTTGTGGATGCTGTCACCGAAACAATCATAATTGTCGCCTGCGTCAGTATAGCCTGCAGTTTTTCATTGTTCTTCACTTGATCAAGATCGTTGCCCAGTTCTTTAACAGCCAGCAGATATTCAATTTCGCCCACAATAAGCGAATCAAGCTCGGGAAAACGTTTTTGATACTTTTCCTTGGCAAACTTGTGTATAATAGCTGTTTGAATGGAAATTTTTAATTTTTATTTTAAATTTTAAACTTTTGCAATACATACAAATCTCATTATCTATATCCACCGCTATAGCATTCGCCTCTACAATCAGTCGATACTCTGGGTCGGATTCCACACTGCCCAGCATTTCGGCGGCGCTGCGCTGTCGACTTGCATAGTGTTCAATCTGTTGCAATATGTACTGCAGCCGCTCCGAGTCGCGCAACTTGCACAGTTCACGTATCGATTGCACCTTTACATCGACCTCCATTAGGTTGACGCTGGGCTTGAGCAGCTTCTCGGCGATTTCCTCCGCCTGTGCTGCTTCATCCTCGGCTTTTGTGTCTTCGGCGTCCTTGAGCAGCTCCTCCAAATCATTATCGTTGTCCTCCTCGAGATCGGCCAAGAGTTCATCGGCGAGCGACATATTTTTATTAGTATTTATTTAATTAAAATTATTTTTGCAATTCAATTAAATCGTAAACAAAACGTTTTTATTTTCCTCGCTTTTTTCAATCAGCTGTTGTTTACAGTGCTGCCAAGTTTTAAGTTAAGAAATGAATTTTCAGTGTTGTATAACTAAATTTTTGATTTATTATAAAAGTTCATTACAAATTTCAAGAGGTATTTTTATGGCGTCATTTTTAAGAAAAACTTCTAATAATATCTGTTTATTTATTGTATTAAAAAATTGGCTAACGTATCTCTCAGCACTCTTAATCACTTGCCCCTATTTAGTCGAAATCCAAAATTTTCATTTTTTTCTCAAATTCAAAAAGTTATAAAAGAAATTTGTTTAGGCTTTACAAAAGTCTTGAATTTTTTAAACCTACCAGCTAGTTATTGACTTATTTTAATCTGCGTTTTGGGATATTTCATCTATTAAGTTTTGAATTGTCCTTCAAATTTTTCAACGTCATTTCTCAAAAACCTTAAAATGCCATCAAAGAGATTTAAGCTTTCAGAATGTTTTAATTTTGTTAATTTATTTGAATCCATGTTTTGGCTTTGTAAAGTGGTCATAGTTGCCAGTTTCGTGGGAAATTTCCCATTTGTGGTAACTGTGGGAAAGGTTCCCATGTGAATTTTTAATGACGTATCTCTCAGCACTCTTAATCACTTGCCCCTATTTAGTCGAAATCCAAAATTTTCTTTTTTTTCTCAAATTCAAAAAGTTATAAAAGAAATTTGTTTAGGCTTTACAAAAGTCTTGAATTTTTTAAACCTACCAGCTAATTATTGACTTATTTTAATCTGCGTTTTGGGATATTTCATCTATTAAGTTTTGAATTGTCCTTCAAATTTTTCAACGTCATTTCTCAAAAACCTTAAAATGCCATCAAAGAGATTTAAGCTTTCAGAAAGTTTTAATTTTGTTAATTTATTTGAATCCATGTTTTGGCTTTGTAAAGTGGTCATAGTTGCCAGTTTCGTGGGAAATTTCCCATTTGTGGTAACTGTGGAAAAGGTTCCCATGTGAATTTTTAATGACTGTAGGAATTTTTAACAAATTTTTCTGTTTTGTTTATTGTATGTAACTACAATTTACAAAAAACACCAATTGTAAAATTAGTAATTTAAACATATCGAACGCACAACAACTTGTTAAGTGAAAAAATTAGGTTGTGATGTTTCTAAGTGGTTTTTAATTTCCATGGGATTTATATGGTAATTTTTAATTATTTGAAAATTTGTTTGGTATTTTTGAGTGTTTGCTTGATATGGTATTTTTGTAGTAATAATTTTGTAGACTGGAAATTTTTGTGGTAATTTCTAATTGCTGTGAGAATTAAATCAACCAAAATTAACACGTGGGAATTCGTATTATGTCGTATGGGAAAAGTTATTTTATTTTTCTTATTTTATAGTTTTAAGCTACAGTCCTGAAGAATTTCGTCCGAGCTTTCTCAATTATTAAAATTCGTATTTTTCACTATATTCAGAAACGTGCATTATTCTGGTTAGTGAAAATGTTCTACCATAAAAGGGTCTACCATAAAAAAAAAACCCGGAATAAAAAGAGGGAATGTTTAAATAAAAATGGGCATTAAATTAAAAATTGGCACCAACTTAGGCATTTAAATAGGCCAGAGAATAGGATTGGGCAGCTAAATGCTCAAAATGCAGGCTAAATGCAACACTTTCTTGCTGTATTAAAATTTAGTCTTTGATTAAAATACAGGACTGCGAGCAGTGATGCCAACTACTGGGTTTTAAAAAATAAAACGCGAAAAAAATTTGTACGGTGGACAGTGGGTTTTTAGTTTCGACACAAAGTGTTTTTATAATTTAGCGGATTATTGTTTTTATTAAATTTAATTGAAATTATACTTTTTATATGTATAACTTTTCCTTGAACAGCAATACAGAGGTGATTGTAGGTTTTTGGTCCGAAGTTGCTAACGGTTTGTTTGTATAAAGAAGGATTCAGGCCCAATCCATTTCAGAATTTAGTGCATTTCATTATGTTTTCTAATCGTTTCTGTAACTTGGTATTTAAATAAAATAAGTAAAGTATTTTCTACAATATGCATATCGTCGAGGTGGTAAGACTCGCCAATACAATTTTTACAAAAACTCATTTTTAAATATATTTTTGTTAATACTATAAAAATTTGAACCATTTAAATACCATGTTCTCATTAATGTATGCCAATGTCGGTCCAATAGATTAGAAACCGTCGGATACAAAAGTATTTTTGTAAACTTATTCTTAAAATTTTTAAAAAAAAAATACATTATTATATTAGAGTGATATTCTTAGGTTATGTTTTTATTGTGAACAAATCCTGTATACAAATTTTAAAAATATATTAAAGCGGTAGGATTTGTTTAAAAAAACGGTTTTCTTGCCCCGATTTGGAGGGTTTTGCTTTTGAAGAGTTGGCAACACTGGTTGCGAGTGTTAAATATCGAATTATTTGCCTTTTCCAACACTGTCGGTCGGCATTCTGTTCTCTGAATTATTTGTCAAAAATTCATATTTATTTTTCTCGCCGCAAACATTAGAGTTTTCTTATATTTTTTATTTTAACAATAAAACGTGAATTCAACGCGATTAATTGCAACGGCTGCTGTATTCGTATAAATTAACTAAAGGTGCGTGATAATTGTGTATGTGAAACGCAATAGAATTTTGTAGAAATTAAAAGTGCAACAAAAAAAAATTAAATTGCGTCATTGCTGTAGATAAAAAGTAAATTTTGTATATTTAAGATGCTTTATTACTTGTTTGTACGCGTAATTTTGTTTTATTTTATTGAATTTATTCATCTCTATCTAAAGAAGAACAAGTGCAAAAGTTATAATTCAGGGTCGAGGTTATTTTGGAGTTGCCACTTGTTATTTTTTTAAGAGGTCGTTAAATTGCACATTTTCCAATAAATATATATTTTTTTTAATAAATTATAAATTAGTTAACTACATTTTTTATATTTATATATTTGTTATCGAATAGCAAAAAACATTTTTCCAGTCAGTTTGACTAATATTATTAACCACAGATTGGAACTGTCGCTGAAATCGATATTTTTTAAAAACTATATTTTTTGTGGGGACTTTATTATATTAGTCGATTTCAAGAAAAACGATAAACAAGATTTGCATTTGAGTTAAAAAGGGAGCAAATTTGCAATTTGGAATATCTCAGATTTGATACGAGATATCAACAAACAGATAACGGCATTTGAAAGAGAATTAAAGAGAATATATAAGTTATAAGTGATCCAATTTCTAACTCCATTCACCCAAAAATGGCGTTTGGGCCAAACCAATTTTCAACCAGTTACGATATATAAAATATATTATATTGCATTAGGAATTCAAATTTAAATGTAAACCAACGTTTATTTAAAACGGCTCTATTTTCAAAATGATAATCATACCCATTATACAAAAATATGATATTAAATTAAAAATTAGATTAAAAAATATTGAAAATAGCTAAAATCTAAAAAATGTTGGACTATGATAGCTGGAACATGCCTTTGGAATAGAAGTTTTTAATTTTAATAGTTTATAGATTAAATTTTAAATAATTATGCAATTTTATAATTAAAAAAAAAATAAAAATAGAATACATTTCGTCAGACTTAATATTAACAATTGAAATTGTTCCATCCATCGCTATAAGATTTATGCTTAAACTTATTAATTTTATTTTTAATAAACATTAAAAATTTTGGCATCTCTTGCAATTCGGTTCCACTGGCGGGCGGCATGTCGTAAATCTCCTACATACAACGAACGTCGCATAGTTGTTGGCGGAAGCACGAAAAAGTCTTCGTGTTTTCCACAACATAAGCGAAGAAAATTTTTCAACATTCTTCTAGTAGACAGATAGACGGACGGACGCATAGACGAATCTACTAAAAGGCAGACAGTCAGTCATTCAGTCAGTAGAATAAATAGACGACACAACAGTCAGTGTGCGTTGCAAAGTGTCGGTCAGTGGTTGTGGTTCTTAAATTATAATACTTTTATTTTTTAAACTGACAGCAAAAAAAAAGTAAAGTGAAAAACACTTATTCTCTTTGCAATTTCCATGCTTTTGTTTCAACGCATATTTTTTATTTTTTTTTTTTATTTGTGGTACCAAGGCAAAATATTTCCACATAAAAAAAAATTGCATAACGCATTCGAGGCAAACAAAATAATTGATTTTCACTTTTGTTAAAATTGTGCTTCACCCATTTATCAGCAGCAACGAGGTCAAATTCAATTTCAATTCACCACCCACTCCACCTTTTACAGGATTTCTTTTAGTTTTGCGGTCATAAATTGCAACGGTTTGGTTTGTTGGCAACGACGTCCGTCAAAAGCGTCCTTAATTCTTTCAACGTTGTGGTCAGCAGCAGCGGCAGTTAAGCGGCAAACAACAGTAGCAGCAGCAGTAGCAGCAACTACACAAATCGTCATGGCGCGGCCTGTTTATGAAACACATGTAAGTTATGAAACAATTTCTATTATTAATTTATGAAAAAAAAGAAATATTTCGTTTGTTTCAATAGTGAGACGGCATGTCTCTGTGAGTCTATTTTTGTGTCTATCATCATTTGGGTCTGTTGTAAAAGTGGTCTCTGTCATTGCATTGCAATGAGTTCATAACTAGTTTTGTTTTGAATTGATTAGCTTTTTGCATTTTTAATATATTAAGCAGTGATGTCATTTAGAAAATGCTTTTATTTATGAGCTAACATTTTTTTTGAAATTAAAAAAAAAGAATATTTTTGATAACATACTGCAACATCATATACATAAATGGCAAATGATTTTTCTATACAACTATGCCAAACATTGCTTTGAATAAGTCTCTCAGTAAATTAAATATTTATTTGAAAAGATCCAGTTTTAATGTCTTTGGTGAAATTGTTACTCTTGAGGCGTCCCTCCATCTATATGTCACTATTTTTAAAATTATCTTAAAACCTAACATTTTTTAATTTGGCGTATATAGTAATCGTTTAAGAATATTTTCAAAATTAAACAGTTAGACCACAATGAATAATTTTGGACCTAGGTTTTGAGGTTAGGTTTTGAGGTGTCGGCAATCGTTGTGTTGTCGACCACTTAGACCAGAGTTGATCCATTGTGTTCCCTCTATATGGTGTCCTATGGACGTGTTTCCATTTTCGTCCATCCAGATGCGCGGATGAATTTCATTATTTTTGGCGGATGTTCTTGATGTCGTCTATTTCCTGGAAGAAAAAAGAGCCTAGAATTTTGTTACGTTGATCGATAGTGCAGGACATTGGCAGAGAAAGTGATAGCTGTTTTCCTCGGCCTTTATGTCACCGGCCGTCCCCTCTAAAACCCATTTTTCTAAGATGTGATAGGAAGGTGTTATGTCCTGTGATGATTCCTACTAGTAATCTATGTTCTGTCTTTTTGAGCTCTAGTATAGTCTTGCTGTATCTCTTTTTTATGTCGTTCCATACTTTTTTTTTGTGGCGAGGCATGAGTTTGAGTGTGCCATCTTTTTATCATTTGTTCTGTTTGTTATACATATTTCGCAGACTGCCACAGAAGATTTTACAGTGTTATCTGTTTCTACCGTTTGTTTCACTACTCCTGACTTTGCCAGTTCGTCGGCCTTTTCATTTCCTGGAATATTGTTATGTCCTGGAGCCCAGCACAGTTTTAAACAGTTGTTCTCTGCGACAACGGCTGACTACCTCCGATCTAATATTCCTATTCTGCAAGGTTTTGATGGTTGCTTGGCTGTCAATGAAGATGGTAATATCGGTTTTTGGTATTGCCACCATCGTGATCAAACTAGTTGCCTCTGATACTGCAAGTATTTCTGCTTGAAATATCGAGCATTCGGCTCTAATTTTGATGGATTTTTGTTTTTTATGCTATAACTCTTTATAGGTGCAAGATAAAATAGTGGTGTAAAGGTATTAATTGTTTGTTTTTAATGCACCTATCAATTGGCATCATTATTTAAACAATATTTGTCAAAATTTTCTCTGATATGATAAAAATTCAAAATATATTTTAAAATAATGATGATGATCGATAGGTACTTTTAAAACAAACAATTAATACCTTTACACCACTATTTTATCTTATACCAATAAAAAGTTATGGCAAAAAAACGAAAAGATTCGTCTTTTAGGCATGACAAGATTTCCAATTTTTCAAATTCGCCCTTTTGGTTTTGTCTTTTATGGCTAGAAATATCCAACGAAACCACACACAATTTAGCAAATGTCAAATAGCAAATGTCAAATGTCAAAAATTACACATTCGCCCCCCTTTGCTCAATGCTAAAAAATTGTTAAAAAAATAGTTAAAAAAATAAAAAATATTCGTGTTTACATTCAATTATTTAAAAAAACAAATCTGAATTTTAGCAATAATTTGTATACTATAATTAGCCTTGACAATTTAAAGAATATTTGCATTTATTGTTTTTTGGGAAACTATTTTGATGAAGTACTGTATTTTATTTAATCTAAGAAGTGGTTTAAAATGCCGTATATAGTAAGCGCTTGAGAATATTTTAAAACTTAGAACAGTTGGAATAAAGTTAGTAATTTTGATCGTTAGTTTGGACTATGCTCTCGACAAACATAAATCATTTTCTTGTTTACATTAGATTCTAAATGTTCAAAAAAATTGACAAAACATAGTCTAAAAATAATAAAAAATTTTCTGTTTAGATTGAAATATTTTAAAAACAAATCGGAATATTTGCATTCAATAGTATATTATAATAAGCTATTTTTAATAATATAAATTTCCCAAAAAGGTAAAATTTTCTAATATCACTTATTTTGACTAGCATTCAATGAAATGTGAAAAAGAACTAAGGGTTTTTCAATAAGAGCGCTACAAAAGTTTTTTTCAAGGGTTTTTCAACAGGGACGCTACAAAAGTAGAGCGACAGGGACAGCAAACGACGCCATATTTCTTGCCGCTCTTTTGACATTTCTCTTCAGTAAGGTTTGCCATTTCATGATGGAAAGATATACGAGCCAACAACGAGTCGAAATTATTAAAATTTACTACCGAAATACGAATTCGTATATCTTTTTTTATATTTTCGTAAATGTTTTTTTCTAAAATCATCTTATTTTGATTAGAATCCATTGAAATGTTATTAAAATCTTTAAATTTACCAAAAATTAATATGTACCTTGAGAAACTGTGTTTATTTTAATATTTTAAAATTTCCCAAAAAGGGAATTTTTTCTAACATCACCTATTTTGACTAGCATTCATTTAAATTCATTTAAACTGCAATAAATTTAAAACTAATTTACCCCAAACCGAAGCTTAAAAAGATTTTTAATATTTTTTTTTATTAAATTTCCCAAAAAGTAATGTTTTTTTTTCTAAAATCATCTTTTTTTTAATTAGAATTCATTGAAATAATATTAAAATCATTAAAATTATCAAAAATAAATATTTCTCTTGAGAGAAACTGCGTTTATTTTAATATTTTAAAATTTCCCAAAAAGGGAAAATTTTCTAACATTACACATTTTGACTAGCATTCATTGAAATGTTGTAAAATGCATTTAAAGTGCAATAAATTTAAAACTAATTTAACCCAAATTTAACCCAAATTTAACCCGAAGCTTGAAAATATTTTTAATATTTTTTTTAATTAAATTTCCCAAAAAGTGATATTTTTTTTCTAAAATCATCTTTTTTTTTATTAGAGTTCATTGAAATGTTATTAAAATCATTAAAATTACCAAAAATTAATATTTCCCCTAAAACTGTGTTTAAATTAATATTTTAAAAATTTCCCAAAAAGGGAAATTTTGCTAACATCTCCTATTTTGTCTAGAATTCATTGCAATTGCAATATTTTAAATTAATTTAACCCAACCCGAAGCTTGAAAATATTTTTAATATTTTTTATTTATTAAATTTCCCAAAAAGTGATGTTTTTTTTTCTAAAATCATCTTTTTTTTTATTAGAATTCATTGAAATGTTATTAAAATCATTAAAATTACCAAAAATTAATATTTCCCTTGAGAGAAACTGCGTTTATTTTAATATTTTAAAATTTCCCAAAAAGGGAATTTTTTCTAACATCACCTATTTTGGTTAGAATTCATCGCAATTTTGTAAAATGAATTAAAAGTGTATTAAATTAAAATTTCCCTTAAGCGAATTTTTTATTTAAATTTTATTTTTTATGCAAATAGAATTTGACATAAAATTTAAATGTTTTCAGATATTTTTTGCTTAATTAAAACTTTAATTTTTAGGATTTTTTATTAAATTTAACTCAAAATTTTTCAACGCTTATTTTAAAAATATTATTAAATTTCCCAAAAAGGGCATTTTTTTAATATCACCTATTTTGACTAATATTCATTGCAATGTTATAAATTGAATTATTTTTTTTTTTTTTTGTAATTTTGTAATGCTTTTCTTTTGTACACATTAAAACACTTTTAACATCCTTTAAGTAATAACGATTATTCAGCATTTTTGTAGTTGCAAGATGAATACAAACTACGCTATTATTAGACTCACCTCTGGAATATCCCACCACATTGGAAGCATGTTCAACAAACAGCTGTTGACAGAGACACTGAGAGCAATCTTAAGAATGTCGCTTGTGCTCTCGTCGTCGCCGTCGTTGATGCCGCCGGCGACACAGTGCTCGTTCGCTCATTTCAGTGATAACAGCTGAATGCTGTGGCTTTTTATTTTAAATAACGCTCATTTTAAACGCTTTAAATAGCGCTTTAAGACTTGGGTGCCAGTTGTTGCTTATCTGCTGATTAAGCATTTAACGCTCTTTTGCTCTTTGACTCTTTTTGGCTCTTGCGCTCCCAACTGCTTTAGAGTAACAAGTGATGCTCTCTCTATCTCTCCATGCTCAAGGGTTTCGTCATACACATGTGTTTTTTATTTGTGTCTGTACTGCGTTGATTTCTATATAATTTTTATTAATATTTCGCATTTCATTCGTTTAGTTCATTTCGTATCGTTTTGGTGTCTACCGTGTTAAGACACGCGGTGCTGCGTTATTGAAAAAAGCCGTGTTTTTTCTTTTGTTGATTGTACTAAGAATTTAAATTTGCTTAGTAATAATTTAAATAGATTAAACCGTGACTAGTCATAAATCAATAAACATCATCGCTCTATTGAAAATCATTATGACTGATTTTGATGTAAGTAGTGAAGTGGCACATTTTTCATAATTTAAATTTATAGTTTTTTCAACCCCTAAATAAAGCGCGTGACCTCTCTTTTTGTTGGTGTTTTTTTTTTATTAAAATAAAACAGTTTTTAAATTAAATATTGCTCTTTTTTTTGCAGCGCATCATGACTCATTTAAAATTTAAAAGCGTTGCTAAAAATTTTATCAATTTGTGATATTTTTTATTTGTTACATTTTTAGCCGGTTTTTTTTAGCGTAACTTTGATTGCATTTTCATCGTTTGCTTTTTAGCATTTCTGTACTACGTGATCAAAGTAACTTTACAAAGTGAGCGTTAGTTATTAGCGCTTGCGATACTGACTGAGGTCAAGGTTAAGCGCACGTTATTTGTTTTTTTTTATTAAAATTGTTATTTAATAATATTATTTGTGCAATTGTGGGCTGTGTTTAAGATGAACATACGATTTTTCTATTTATTTAGTTTTTTTTGTTGTCAAGCTTATCACGCTTTACTGCGTTTCTTGGTAATTTTCATTGATACTTTGAAATCAGGGATCAGAACCCAAACAATTTACGATTTGGATTAATATCCCCTTGCTTTATTAAGAAACGTATAACGAAACGAAAATTTATCATCTGAATTTGAATTTTATGTTTCTTGACTTTAAAATTGAAATTTGTGGAAATTACCTCATTTCGTGATTCATTTCTTGCCGCTCTTTTGAAATTTCTCTTCAGTAAGGTTTGCCATTTCATGATGGAAAGATATACGAACTCGAATTTCGGTAGTAAATTTTAATAATTTTGACTCGTTGTTGGCTCGTATATCTTTCCATCATGAAATGGTAAACCTTACTGAAGAGAAATATCAAAAGAGCGGCAAGAAATATGGCATCGTTTGATGTCCCTGTCGCTCTACTTTTGTAGCGTCCCTGTTGAAAAACCCTTGAAAAAAACGTTTCTAGCGCTCTTATTGAAAAACCCTTTACATAAAAGGTCACTTAAAGGCCAGTTTTTCAGTGCTAGTTTAAACGTATTTAATAGTATTTATCCTATTGACTATTTTTAATAGTAAAAAAACTATTATTTATATAGTATTTTTTCTGAGTGTAGGAATAGAAAAATAGAATAGCTTTCGATCAAATTCAGATCGAATTTCATATTCAAATTTGTAAACAAATTCGAAGTCTCAATAAAAAGAATTGTTCTACTAACGATTTTTCTATAATGGTTTCTGATTTTTGTATAATATGTATAATTTTCAAAATATTTTATTACAAAATAAACGATTTTCAAAGCATATCGATTTCGTATGCATTCCCTGCTTTTAAAACATTACAATCAAGCTTTCAATAATAGAGCAAAAACCTGTTATAACTGCTAAAGCAAAAAATATCTCTATTGATTACTTATTTGATTTAATAATCTGCATCTAATGCAAAACTGTTACTGTTTTACATTAAAATGTTTACTTTCTGTCCCTAAAAAAAGGCTTGAATTAATAAAGAAATAAAATTACACTTGAATTGCACTTGAAAAAATAAAAAAAAAAAAAAAAATTTCCATTTATTTTTTAAATCTTCGAGCATATAAACTGCTTTGAATTGATAGAGAATTGAATTGATCAACGTTTCAAATAACAGTATATAAAATTTCCTATAATAAGTTAGAAAGGTCACAAAAATTATATAGTAGATAAGGTAAAAATATGTTGTAGATTATTTAGAAGTGTTTTTGATGATATAGGACCGACTATCTTTTATCTTCAAACATTTTAATCAAACGGTCAAGTGTAATAGGTCAAGTCAAGCATAAAATGTAAGTAACAACGATATTTTGTGTACATATTTTGCTACCGCATAAAAAGTTAATTAAACAAGTACACGCTGCAAAAATAAGGGCTCTCCCAAACATAATTTTGCAGGCATTAACATGTATGTTTGGAATTGTATGTAAACAGAATATGTAATTGACTGATAAATCATTTGTAAACAGGGTAGTATTGAGACTTGAACAGTGTTGTAATGACTTACATTATAATATCACGGAAACGTTTGAATGTTGCCCCTTAAAATGGAGTATGTTCTAATGGAAACATATTAATAACTACATCCAAATAAAATAAATATTTGAACCGAAACATAAATATGTTCAAAATAAAACATGATTTTGAACGACCTGAATATAAATATGTTTCCAGTGAAACATATCAGTTGTTTCAGTTCAAAAAGTAGTATGTTTGCAAGAAACATATTTAAATATTTTTGGAAAGAAATCTTGAAAATAAAATACAAATAAAATGTTGTTTTTTTTATTAATTTTTATTAAAAATCTTTAAACATGCACAGTGGGAATTTATAATAATTGAATTCATATACACATTTTTAAATGCATAAATAAATAATTCGTTTAAAACTGCAAGTACAAGTGACAGCATCAATGAATGCACAATTGCACCAGCAGACGCTAAACCAGACGATCCAGGCTCGCTTTATATTTGGTACAGTTTCTGTTGATCTCAGTACAGCACATAGCGTAGGCAAGGAATTCACGTAGGCTTTTGTAAATTCTGTTTGAAAATCGAAACACAGATTTTTATTTGTGGTTTTTTCACATTAGTTTCAGAAATTATATACTGCACTATATTATACTCTATTACTATTTAAACTTTTTGTAACACAATTTATTTATTTAATTTACAAATATCAAAATTATTACCGACGCGAACACGTTGTCAACCGAGTGTCAACTTTGTATACAAGAGAAGAGCTGTAAGAATACCTTTATTTACATTTGAATTAATTTTTTTGTTTGTTTTCAAACATCAGTATGTTTTAAATGATCCTATGGTTGAAAATTCTGCTCAACGAGTGCCAACTTCGTATACAAAAAGAATGTTGCAAGAATACACTTATTTAAATCCAATTTCTTTTTTCATTGTTTTTAAACATCAATATGTTAAAACGATGGCGTAGGTAGAAAAATGCTGCACAACGTTGCCAACTTCGTCAGTCGATAAATTATCGAATTAAGACGTGCGTTGCGAACATACGTTGTATTTAGATTTGATTAGCATTTTCTGTGTTTCGAAACATAGTTTTAACCAAGTAAATTGCCAAGAAACGGTTTATTCAAATGCAATTAAAATTTTATGTTGGTATTGTAACATATTTATGGTAAATTTGACAGATTCTGCTGGACAATATAATAATGTTTACATGTGAACAAAAATAAACTCAATTTCGATTATAATTTAATTACACTTCATTCCTAATACATGTATGTTAATTTCGTATTACTTTTTAATTACATTTAAACATATTCAAACAAATCTTTTCTATCCGTGTAAGTACAACATACGCTATCGCAAAAAAATATCTATATTAAGATTTAAAGATATCCCATATATCCATATCTGGCTATTCGATAGGGCCAATCGGTTGTCAGTGTTCTCAAGAAAAATTGAGCAATTTCCACAACAGATTTGATTAAGTAAAATTTGACAAACATACGTTAAGAAGTGCCTTTTTTATACCCTACACCTATGAGGTACAGGGTATATTAACTTTGTGCATATATTGTAACGCCCCTTAGGAGGCGTGTCCGGTATGGAAAAGTATATATATTCTTGATCAGCATCACTACCCGAGTCCGTTTAGCCATGTCCGTCTGTCTGTCTGTCTGTCTGTCTGTCTGTCCGTCTTGCTGTCTTGCTGTCTTGCTGTCCGAATACAGAATAACTTGAGAAATACTGATCAGAATGCGATGAAATTTCGTCTCAAAATATTTTATCCAAAAGTAGGAACTGAGTTTGAAAATGAGCCAAATCGGTCAACGGACACGCCCACCTCCCATACAAGTCAATTTTATATAACTTTTTCGGAACTAATAACTCGAAAAGTATTCAAGGTATAGTTATAAAATTTAAAAGGTATTGTTAGAATTCACCTAAAAATATGTGGTCCAAAAATGGGCGTGATCCGCCCACTTTTTTTTTTCATTATTTCCCGGGTTTTCATAGTGGAAATTTGATCCGTAAATTATTAAATTCAAATCTATGAAATATTAGCCTTTAAAAATTTTAAATATAGGCGTGGTCCGCCCAATTACATTTTTTAAATTTATTTTTTTTAGTTTTTTACACTTTATATAATTTTTTTAATTTATGGGGATATAAGACGTATATTTCTGATATATGAATAATATTCTGAGGGTTAATATCCCCACCAAAGGTGTAGGGAATTCCATAGTCGGGCCCGACCGACTATAAAAATCCGCCCCATGTGACCGAACTTACCCATGTGACTTAACTTTCCCAACTCGTTTTTTTAAAGAGAAATGGTTTCCATATAATAAGAAATATGTTCCCTTTTTTTTTTTTAATAAAACGTTTTCTTTAAATGAAAATGTTTTCCTAAAATAATTAAAAATTCAATGCGACACAATTTCAAGCCCTTTATATTACGAAATTATTTTCTAAACTGTAAATAACTTTTAGAAAAAAGTTTCACCAAGCGGGTCATAAATATTATTCCACGGCTTCTGAAGAATATATTCCAGAATCAGTAAAAAAACATTTATATGAAAAAATTGTGATAAAAAACTTATACTACACGATACAAAATCCATTCAAATTTTTACAGTGGGTTCAATTAATACTGACATGTAAATAACTGTTTACAAAAACATTTTATTTGTAATACGCAAAAATTTGACAAAAGTCGTTCAATGATCAGCACATCAAGTGTATGACAAAAGAGAAAAATCCGTCTAACTTCCTAATTGAAAGAAATTGCTATATGGACATGATATGGGAACTAATCATTGATTTTAGTTCGTTGTCAAAATTTGACTCATTAAAAGTTCCACACGAGCACGGTCAAAATCAAAATCTATCCTATTATGGTAAATTTCGACTAGCGAAATGTACGTCATTAAACTGAATCGATTAATTACATGACCAATACGAACACGTCAAAAATTGCCTTATAGGGCCTCTTGGCCATATCGTGTTGATAATGTAACTGGTCAAGACAAAAATAGCATGATCGGTTTTAGTAAAATCTTTATTAGGGTAGGGAGATGGACGCAAGAACAACACGATCACGATCAAGATCGCAAAAATACCATGATCGGTTACTGATCATGATTTTAGTATAATTTTTATTAGGGTAGCGAGATGGACGCAAGACCAACAAGATCACAGTCAAGATCCTGTCTACTCTTATAGTATATATATTTCTAATAGAGAGATCGACGTTTATAAATCGAACCAGAAGGTGATCAAGAATATTTATTTGATGATCAATCTGACTTTATTTTACTTTTTCTATATTTGAAATAAGAATGTTGGCTAATAATAGTAGTTTCGTTCTTTTTGTAGGTTTTTTATTGTTATCGTTCTCGAAATAAAAACTATACAACTTATGATATTACTTCCAGACGTTGCTGATAATGCATGTTATCGTTTATGAAGTTTTGTTGTTATCTTATAAACAATATTATATATTGCAAGAAGTATACTCTATACTTTATCTACATTTTTTAATATTTGCCAACTGTTTGACCATTAAGCAGTAGCTAAGCTAACAAGAATTATAATTAAGTTAATCTATGCCAAGCTATATTAGATTAATATAAAAGTAGATACAGTACAAAGTTCTTAATGATATAATGCAAATTATTTTTAGTTATTTATGATTATAATACACTAAAGGCAGATTTTTATTGTATATGAAATTTTTCAAAAAAAAATCCAATCCAAATTTTTTAAATTATTATATTTAAAAATTGAATTCCAAGTAGTTTTTTTTTAGAATTTTTCGTATAAAGTCAGTTGAAAGCTGTAACATGCCGTTATATTTAGTCATTTGGTAAAACTTTTGAGTTTATGAGTTTATTTGAGTTTTCTTTATATTGTTATCAGAAAATTTCATATAAATACTTTTTGTTGCATAATTTAACTTGCTTTCTTTCTTGTCACTCATCGAATTGTTTGTATTTTTGTTTTATTTCGTTTTATATTTTGCTTTGTACCTTAATGGCGTTTTATTTATGGCGTTTTATAAATAATAAATCTTTAGCAGGAAATTTGTACAATGTGCAAAATTTTTTAAATTATAAACAAAGCATTTTATTGTTTATTCTGTCTGGTTAAAAATATGCAATTGTTTTTTTTTTTAATATTTAAAAGAGGTTTTTATGTTTTTTCTGTTTAATATAGTATTTTTATTTTATATATTTTTAGCGTATTTCACAAAAGCCAATTTGCAATCGAAATTGCAGGTCCTCTTTTGCCATAATAACGAATATAGTGAAAAGTGTTGTCCAATTATTCAAAAACTAGTTTAAACGTAGTTTAAACCATTAGCATCGGTCGTTTAAACTAAGTTTAAACGAATGTTGAAGTTCACTGAAAAAATCGATTTTGATTTTAAACGAAGTTTAAACGACAAAGTTCAACTAACACTGAAAACTGGCCCTAAGTTTGTAAGCTTCCAATCCCGTGATCACGAATTTTTCAGGATCCCGGGATTGAAAAGAAAATCTGTTCTAAAAAAATCCGAAATTAAATCCGGAGATTGCTAAAAATGACGTGCAGAAAAATGACGTGCAGATTTTCATTATTTTTTAATAGGCCTTGATGTTAAATGTTTTGTTAACACCGCCCTAATATTTTTCATAAAACCCCAAGAAACAAAACGGTCCGTTAACGGTGCCGTATACATGATAGCAATACGGAATACGATTCCGTAAACGTTCCGTTTTCTAGATACGAAAACATACCAGTAAACGGAGAAAGAGGAACATCGAAACCGATTTCGAATCCATTGAGAGTACGATTCGACGGTACGTTAACGGACTGTCATACTCGATGAACTACGGGGTGAGTCCGTCGAGAGTACGTTTCGACGAAATGTTAACGGACCAAAAATCCCGAAATTAAATTCCGGGATAGCAAAATTCTAAATTTGCAGTTGGCATATTTTCATAATTTTTTAATAGAATTTGATGATAAATGTTTTGTTAAAAACGCTCCTACTATTTTTTATAAAGCCCCAAGGAACAAGGGTCCGTTAACGGTGCCGTATACGGAACAGCAATACGGAATACGATTCCGTAAAGTTCCGTTTTCTGAATACGAAAACTGTCCAGTAAATGGATAATGAGGAACATCGAAACAGATTTCCAATCCGTTAAAGGTACGTTTCGACGGTACGTTAACGGACCGTCATACTAGATGAACTACTGAGTGTGTCCGTCGAGAGTACGTTTCGACGCTACGTAAACGGACCGTCATACTGGATGAAATACAGAGTAAATCCGTTGATATTACGTGTTGACGGTCCGTTAACGGCCCGTCATTCTGGACAAAATACGGAGTGATTCCGTTGAGATTGTGTTACGACGGTCCGTTAACGTACCGTAGATCTATATGAAATACGGAATTAATAGATTAAAAACACCGTTTTCATACAAAATGACCTTACGCATATTTTTATTTTACAAGAAACAAACTTATCTATATATATAAAACTCTTGGTCCGTCTGTCAGTCTGTCTGTTTGTTCCAGCATCACGTCTAAACCGCTGAACCGATTTAACTGAAATTTTGCACCAGGATACTATGGAGTCCGGAGGGTGTCATAGGCTATATATGGGCGGGATTGGACAAAGGGGCGTGGTACCTCCCATACAACCTAAACTTTCAAAACGACATAACTCAGCACATACACAATCTAAAAAGATGAAACAAAAAAACTAAAATTCACCACATAATTTTACGGCGAAGATTTCTACTGGGAAGAATTCTGCGGCGAAATATTCTACTGTCTGAATTGTCTTTGAGAAAAGTTGTTTTGGCGGAGAATTATTATTTGGTTACTACATTTATAAAACCAATAATAACTTCCACAGCGAATCACGGGCCCCTGATATAAAAAATAATAATAATGTTTTTTTATATTAATAAAATCGCTTTATATCTATGAATTCGCAAAATCTTAGCACGAGTCGTGCACGGGTCCAGCTAGTTATGAATAAAATTGAAAATTTAAATATACAAATTTTACTACACAACACGAAACAACATAATTGGTGTTTATAATATTGTAATCTACTCCACATGGTATTTCCAAAATCGATTTCTTGTCAACAAAGACCAAAACAATAATTAATTCGAAAAAAAAAATATCACTTAAACTGGATTGTAGAGTTTAAACGGAAAATATACGGAGCACTCCGTTTCAACGGTACCGTAAACGACTACAACAAACGGCAATCATACGGAATAATTTGGAAATACGAAGAAAAACGGAATTCTAACGCAGTCGTACGATTTGACGGTACGTTAACGGTGCGTAATCGTACATGCTACGACGGATACTTACTCAATGCTCCGTAAGCAATGTTACTTGGGGCTGTATGTATGAATTTTCATTTTTTTGTTACCTGTAATATTTTTTTTAATCCCGAAAATCCCGGGAATGTATTTGGTGACTTTTAGTTCTACAACGACGATATGAATTATGTGTTTATTAAAATTTGTTTGTTCCTTGTGTTCTTTGAATTTTCTGTCAAAAAACAAAATTTACTGAACAAAAAATAAAAATACATTTTATCGAAAATGACAACAATATCAACTCGATATCTATAACGACAAAAAAGCGATATCGTTCTAGATAGGTTCTTGTTTTTATCGTAAACTCGATCATTTTCATATCATAATAGATTATTGAAAATGATAATTTTTGTCTATTAACGACTTCGTTTCGATATCGTTTGGAAATGATAAATAATACTTTAAAACATTTTTTGGTAAACCTTTTTTTTATTTTAAATCAACTATAATATTGTCTCTTTTGATTATTTCAGTTAATTCCCATTGCCGTTGGCATTGTCGCCGTCGTTGCCGGCGCCGTCATTCTGCACTACTTCCTCAATAAGAAGACCAAAACGCCCGCACGTAAACCCAATAAAACCGCACGCCTGCGCACGCTTGTCGATGCCAATGACAAATATCAGTTGCCGCTGATCGAAAAGGAGGTGCTTAGCCATGATACACGTCGCTTCCGTTTTGGTCTACCATCGAATCAGCATATCTTGGGACTGCCCGTTGGTCAACACATTCATCTGATTGCAACCATTGACAATGAGTTGGTTATACGTCCGTATACACCCATCTCGTGTGATGATGATGTCGGCTATGTTGATCTTGTGGTCAAGGTCTACTTTAAGGATGTGCACCCGAAATTCCCCGCTGGCGGTAAAATGTCACAACACTTGGATGCCATGCAAATTGGTGATAAGATTTCGTTCCGTGGTCCTTCGGGCCGATTGCAATATCAGGGCAACGGTAGTTTCTCGATTAAGAAGTTGCGCAAAGATCCGCCAAAGACCGTGGTGGCCAAGCGTGTTAATATGATTGCTGGCGGTACTGGTATTACGCCTATGTTGCAGTTGGTGCGCGATGTGCTCAAGAATAGCGCCAAAGATAGCACTGAGTTGGCGCTATTGTTTGCCAATCAGGTGAGGCTAATATTTTTAAAATTTTAATATATTAATTTAACAAAATATATTCTTATGCCACACAGAGTGAAGAGGATATACTGCTGCGCAAGGAACTCGACGATTTGGCTAAGCAACACCCTGAACAATTCAAGGTTTGGTACACGGTCGACAAGGCTACTGAAGGTGAGTTTTTACATTAGTATTTTTTCACATTATTTACATCAACTTGTTCGACATTCTACAACACAACGCTATTTTCACAATATATCTCTTTTTGTACCCCACTGCTGCTCTGGGTGATCATGTGCGTCGTTTGTATTTAGGCTGGTCCTATAATACTGGCTACATTAACGATGACATGATGAAGGATCATTTGTTTCCGCCGCGCAAAGACTGTCTGTGTCTGTTGTGCGGTCCACCGCCCATGGTGAACTACACCTGCATACCGGGGCTGGAGCGTTTGGGTCATCACACCAATATGCGCTTTAGTTATTAAGGGATATTTTTGATTTTCTAGTGAATTCTATTTATTTTAATTTTCTTTTACGCCTCTTACTGCGGTACTTTGTTGTAGTGAATGGATTAAAAGGTAATTCGAACTATGCAACGTTTGTCATTATATTTTGCATTAGTTTGCTTCATATGATTTTTTTTTATTTGTGTTTAGTGCAATGAATCGTAACACTTTTTTGTTTATATCGAAACAGTTCTTCATTGCAGCGATAAAACTAAATAGCTATTTGAAATATTAAGTTTATGACTTAATATTATTCATAAAAATATGTTTTGCATTTTAAAAACTGTAGTGACAGTCGAAAATTTGATGTGTACACTGGGCAAACGACAGAAATATAGGGCTTATAGTTCAGAAAATGTCATATACGGCCATGTTCCGACTTTCGATCAAATTTCGATTGAATTTCATATAAAATTTGTAAAGAAACGGTTTTGAATTTGATGTCACAATACAAAAATGTGTTTTTCAAACAAATTCAAATCGTTGAAGTCAAAGCACACGGATTGGATTTATTGAAAAAACAATTTTTTGTACTGAGACATCGAATTCAAAACAGTTTACAAGTTTTATATGAAATTCGATCGAAAGTCGGAACATGACCGATAATGCATATTCATATTTGAAAAACTTATTTAGTTTGTTTTGCTTTAACAACGACGTTAATTTTAATTAAAACAATAATGAAATACTTTTATTGTGTACACTCACATGAGTTCCTCACCTCGTTTTTGTCTCGAATCGAGATTTCGGCCAAACAAATTTAATAAGCACATATATTGTGTTAAAGATGTTTTGTATAAGTTGTCCTTATTATAATTAAAATATTTCCATAGAGGTAATTTAGATAAAAACATATGTATTACTATAAAATTTGATTGTGAGCAATACATCTTATAACGCACATCGAAAAAAGACAAGGAATTGTTTTTCCAGTGAACTGGTCGCAAAATGAGTTATTTAGTTAAAAGAAATATTTATTGATTGTAAAAAGAGATATCGAATGTTTATTGGTTTAAGAGCAAAGGAAGCTAAGCTAAAACTCTCACTTTTATTGCATTGCTTTCGAGCAGCAGCAAAAGTTTGAATTGATTACAACACAATGCTTCGAAAGGAAGCAACATTTGTATTACTTTCAGCGGAATACTTTCAAAGAAAGTAAAGCTATTTGTTGAGCAATGCTTCAAGATTAGATATACTTTTACTTCTTACTTTTGAAATGCTTCACAATATTTATATTGTATGCTCCTTACGCTTTGCTAAAATGCTTAATTTAGGACTCTTTAAGAGCTATTCCCCTACGGAAAAATATTATTAATCGGTCCTAGTTCTGTCCCTTTTAAATGAAACCAAATGTCAACTTTAACATGTCGTTGTCATAGGAATTAAAAAGCAGAAAGCATTTAAAAAGCAAGAAATGAGAGCAAAAAGCTAGAGTTTTAGAATCGGGACAGCATTTGAAAAGCAAAGAGTGAGATTTTTGGAATCGAAACTGCGTTTAAAAAGCAGAACGCATTTAAATAGCAAGAAATGAGAGCAAAAAGCTAGAGTTTTAGAATCGGGACAGCATTTTAAAAGCAAAGAGCGAAGGTTTCGGAATTGAGACAGCATGTAAAAAGCAAAGGAAGATAGTTTTGTAATCGAGATTAAAACAGCAAAGTATTTAAACAGCAAAAAGCAAGAGTTTTGGAATGGAACCAGCATTTAAAAAGCAAAGAGCGAGAGTTTAAGAATCGAGACAGCAAATAAAAAGCAAAAGACCAGTTTTTTTGAATCGAGAATGCATTTAAAATGCAGAAAGCGAGAGTTTTTGCATTGAAATGGCATTTAAAAACCAAAGAGTGAGAATTTTTGCAATCGGGACAGAATTTAAAAAGCAAAAAGCGAGAGTTTTAGAATCGGGACAGCATTTGAAAAGCAAAGAGCAAAAGTTTCGGAATTGAGACAGCATGTAAAAGCAAAGAGATATAGTTTTGTAATCGGGACAGTATTTAATAAACAGCAAAAACCAAGAGTTTTGAAATGGAGACAGCATTTAAAAAGCAAAAACGAGAGTTTTGGAATCAAAACAGCATTTAACCAGTTGGGAAGGTAAGATCACATGGGAAATTTTAAAGTAGGTGTAATTATGATAGTTAGGATTATCAAAATTATAGTCGGTCTAAGCCGACTATAAATACCCTACACATATGTGTGGTTACCACTCAAAGTGATATATAGATCACCAAGGTATACGAATCCTGAAAATAACTACAAACATTCAATCGCTGAAGAATTTCCATTCATTTGATACCCATATTTACAAATGGGTAGGTGTACCGAATTTCGATTTTTTTTTTTGTGAACCACAAGTCTTTTCGCCGGAAAACATTATTATCATGTATTTGAGCATGATGTCAATATATATTTGACCAAAAAAGTTTACCTAAGCACGTATACATAAAAATTGATCTTTATATGTACATTTTATATGAGGTATTTGAACATAAGTGGTCGGATCATAGGTCACAATGGACCGATCTCGCCAATTTTTTCGCACATACAGCGTAGGTATATTAGTAATCTAAGTTATAAGTTTCATTTATCTAGCTCTTCAATTTTAAAAGTCTTAGGGATTTCAACAGACAGACAGACAGACAGACGGACAGACAGACGGACAGACAGACAGACGGACAGACGGACATCGCTAAATCGACTCAGGAGGTCATGCTGATCAAGAATATATATACTTTTCCATACCGGAGATGCTTCCTTCTGGGTGTTACAAACGGCGTACCAAACTGAATATACCCTTTCACTCTTAGTGTAGGGTATAAAAAGCAGAAAGCGCGAGAGTTTTGTAATCGAGACAGCATTTAAAAAGCAAAGACCTAGACTTTTGGAATTTAGACAGCATTTAAAACGCAAAAAGCACAATTTTTGGAATCAAAGTATCATGTAAACAGCAAAGAACGAGAGTTTTACAATCTAAACAGAATTTAAATAGCAAAGAGCTAAACTTTTGGAATTTAGAAAGCATATAGTAAGACTTCTAAAATTGCTCAATCCAAGTTTAAAGTGAAGAGCTATTCGCTGAACATGTCCGGGTGATGTTTATTATATTTCTTTATTTAATAATCATTTCTTAGCCGATAATACAAGTCAACAAAAATGCATTCTGAGCAATTTAGACAACACGAAAAAGCAATAGACTTAATTCTTGTGTTCTAGATGAAACTAGTTCGATCTTCCATTGTAGAGAATTCTGGCAATAATTTGAACATTTTCCTGTTCATTTCCTGTGACTTTAGTAAAGGAAGGCATAGTTTAATCAAGTTGCTGTACATTATTTTATGAATTGTGATTATGACATACATTTGAAAATTGAAAAATAACCACTGAAATTAGAAGTCTTTAATCTCTAAGTACTAAAATAGTTAGAACTAGCATGACTAAACTGTATAATTTATCACTCATCAATTGCTCATCATTCAACATTCATCAAATTAACTCCACACAAATTTCAAACAACAAACTGTGGATTCTTCAATCGTCGGATCCACTTTTTTTTTAAATTTCTATTATATTATATATGTCTATCATTATTTTAGGCTGGGCCTATAGCATTGGCTTTGTGAACGAAGACATGATCAAGGCGCATCTGCTGCCCGCTGATGAATCCACCATTGTGCTGATGTGCGGTCCACCACCAATGATCAACTATGCCTGCAATCCGGCGCTGGACAAATTGAACTATCATCCAGATACACGTTTTGCCTATTGAGCGGTCAGCTGTTGCACCAAAACACAACAGACAACGACACATGAAACACTTAAAAACGCTAGGATTTTTTTTATGTTTAATTTTTTGTTTTTCCTGTCATTTAATGAGAAATGCATTTTTTTCTGTGTAAAACATACTCAATACTGTGCGCGCATTCATACACAACACATTTATTTTTACTGCTAGAATTTAGTTTTTTTATTTTCTCAACTTGAAGACGACTCCTCTATTGGGCCAGACAATATTGATATTGGTTTTAGTAAAAAAAATAAAATTGAAATTTATTAAGTTGTTTGCGCATTAGTTTAGTTTGTCTAAATTGAAAATGAAAACCAAAATTTCCATACTATACAAGTAGATGTGCTGTAAATGTATTTAGTGATAAAAATGATATAAAGAAATCATATTCTATACATAATATAATTTTTAGATATTAAAAACTAATTGTTAAAAAGAGTAACAACAACTAAATGAAAAAAAGAAACGTATATTAATTAATAAAATACATTGAAAAATATTGTTATGAACAAGCAAAACTTTGTTTTTAATTTCGATAGTTTTAGTAAAAGAATATTATTGTAGTAAAGCTAAATGAACTATTATTTAAAAATATTAATTTAAATTACAATTTAAATACTAAATTCTATAAAGTTTTGTTCTCGCCACGTGCTCGTTTTACTTTCGACTACTTTAACCTTTTGTTTTAAATTCTTCAAGTGCTTAAAATGCAAGCAATTTATTTTAACATACAATTCGTTTCACTTTCATTGACTTCTTGACTCGCTAATTGTTTTTCGATTGTGTGGTTTTGCTGTCAATGAATGACTGCATGAATGAGTGCATATATAAATGTTAAACAATTTTAAAATATGCTATTTTTAAATGTACACAAAACATTGCTGACTAATAACAATGAGGTGAGTGTGCTGCCTGGCCGGCCGGTCGTCTGCTCGTTTATATACGCGTGACCAAATAAAAGTTATTTCGGAAATTTACAACAGATACTAAATAATTTTTGCATTCTTTTGTTACTGTATATATTTTTATATTCATTTATATAGAAGTATAGCCCCCATACAAACTTTTTGTCGAGGGACAGTGCAGTTCAGAAACATTTTATAAAATGACTAGCTGGACCCGTGCACAGCTTCGCCCGTTCTAAGTTTTTGTAAATGCAAAAGTTTAACTTATTAAAGTGAGGATATATTAACGCCTCTTTTTTTCACTTTTAGTGCATGCCTACGTCGCCATTTTTCCTGCCCACGTGACACGTCCTTTGTCCAATCCCCCTCACATTCTGCGTGAAGATTTTGCGTGAAGATTACAATCTTTAATATCAGTTATATCTTTAATATCAGTTATATCTTTAATATCATGATCATTTGCTCTTCTGCCCTTAGTAGGTCAGGAGTTACACCATTTTTAAAAGTTTTAGTTACATGGGAGGTGCCACGCTTCAATGCCCAATCGCGCACACATTCTACGTGACGATTACAATGTTTAATATCGTCGTTGTAAAACGAAAAGTCACCATATACATTTTCAAAATGCGAAATATTCTTTTACAAACATCTTTATAAATCTGTCAATTTTTAATCGATGATCTTAATTTTTTTACCACATGATAAGAAAATGAAAATCTATTAGTTGATTTTTTAATTATAAAAATGCATAAATTACTTTTTCTAATTTTAACAAACTAACTCGAGCCGAAAGGTCCCCGGTTCAAGCCTGGACTGGGGCTAACAACATCTTTTCATAGAAATATTTTTCTATACCGCGCTACCTCTCGTCAGTAAATGGCAAACCCACGAGAGTAAAACATTGCCTATGAAAAGCTCTCACCCGCCGTTCGGATTCCGCAATAAACTGTAGGTCCCACCACTTTGGTGAGAGAGCTCGTCCGAAGTTCTATACAGGACTGTAGCGCCAAACTATTATTATTAGTATATGAGAGATGCCACACCCCGTTGTCCAATCCCGCACACATTCCACGTGACGATTTTGGTTTTAATTATGAATATTTGCTTCGAGTTTATAATTCTACTCTTAGTAGGTCAGGAGTTATAGCATTTTTAAAGTTTTGATTACGTGGGCGATGCCACGCCTCTTTATCCAATTCCGCCGACATTTGGGAAAACGATAAACAACCACCATACACATAACTGGACCAAATTTAATGACTGTGGCTATCTTAAGCACACAGATATTTGCAATTAAAAGTTCAGGTTTGCCGTAGTGCACGCCTACGTCAGAAAATGAACACCTAAAAACATCATTTCATTAAAATGAAAGTGATCCATCACTATGGTAGATAGTCTGGCGGGCTGGTTGTCTGGTTCTTAGCAATCTTCTTTCATTTTGAGTCGCGAGATCTTCATGAGATCGATTTCGCTTCTTAGATTCCTGCTGCGTTTCGGCACTGTGTCTTGAGGCCAAAAAGGTGTTCTTCTCGACAGCTTCCTGATATTTGACCTTATCCTCAAGGTCTTGTGCGTAAGCCGTACCTACCTCTTCCTTACTGGCTGAGAATGAAGATGGCCTTCTGATACTGACCCCATTCGACCATTTCGTAGGATTTGTGTCTAACCGATCTTCTGTTTACTGGAACTAGTGGACGGTACTGTCGGCAAGTGGATGGTTGAGTCAAATTTCGACGATTGTCTTCTGACTGGAGGTAAGAAGTTCGTCTTCGGAGAAAGGGGAAGTCTTGATTTATTTTGATTTTATTTTTTGGACCCACGAGATGAGGAGAAATGAGAGCTGCCCTCGCAGAAATCCACTATTCACGGGTCGGGTGATCGAAGATGACCAGGTAATCGATACCTTCGCTTGCGACAGGATTAGTTTTCGAGACTGAGCCCTCTGTCTGATATATTCTCGGCACGGGAACCTTAATCCAGCCAAGGAAATAAGGAAATGTGGGAAGATGAATAGGTAGAAAAAGAAAACCTCAGACAAAGCGCATGATCTGGGAGTTATACCATTGATGGGAATCAACTAACAGCCACGCCACTTAACCTTTACTAACTTCGTAATCTCTGTATTAAGGGTCATTAAGTAAAAATATCAAATCAAGAAAAATACATAAACAAAATTTTATCATTGGCAAAGAAGCAAAGTACCTCCGGTACACATCTAGTTTTACCAGAGGCTCAAACACACATTGCAGTGTTGAGAAGGTTATACAAAGGAGGGCTCAAGACTCGCAATTTCATTTGCATACAATGAAATGCGTTAAATGATTAAATGGTTTGTTGTTACTATTTTATGGGGGCAAGAAAACGTGCAGTACAGCAGTTTTAAATACACTTTGAAGCAAAATAAAATTTCTTTAATTTTGTCAATCAAAATTGTCGACTAATATTATCGATTTGACGTCAAAATGACGCAATTTTAATTTCTTGTCGAACATTTTTTTTGACATTTGAACAATTTTGACGTCACAGAAACCGGCAAATTTTATCACTTGATTTAAAAAAACGAGCTGCTGGAAATATATACGTATTCTATACAATTTGATTTTTTACAACAAAATAACAGTTTTGATTCCCAATCATTTTTTCACCAAACCTATTTTGATTTCAATTTTGCTATATTTAAATGAAGCCAAAATGAAACTGTCCATTCTTTTAAATCAATTTTGCTATAAACACTAAATTTCAAAATTAGGTTAACTAAAATCATTTTATATGCGACAGTTTCTGATGAAGAGGCCAATATTGGTATTGATTTAAAACATGTTATTCTTACAATTATAATATCAGTTTGGCACTACAGTCCTATAAAAACTTTGGCGGAGCTCTCTCATATTTTGAGATGTGCGTGTTATATTTGTACTCAAAGTGGTGGGACCTACAGTTTATTGCCGAATCCGAACGGCGGGTGAGAGCTTGTCATAGACAATGTTTTACTCTCGTAGGTTTGCCATTTACTGCCGAGAGGTAGCGCGGTATAGAAAAAGGTTTTTATGAAAAGATGTTGTTAGCCCCAGTCCAGGCTTGAACTGGGGACCTTTCGGCTCGCAGTCCAACGCCCTAACCACTGAGAAATCGCGGCTATTCTTACAATTACAAATGTTAAATTTAATTAAAACCTTGTTTCGGTTTTGGAAATACCAAGCGCTACCAGGTTTTCTTCAACTTGGTCTTTCCAACGCAGATTTGGAACGTTTTCTTCAGCTTATGGTCCATCCTGATTCGATAATAATTTGTAATTCAGATAGGGCCAATGATTTTTTTCACTCGAATGCTCTCAGTACCCCTTCTCTTCGGTGGAAGCTAGCGTCCATGCTTCTGAGTAGGAAGGGCATAATGAGTTGCTTACAGAGCGTTATTTTTGTTCGTCGAGAGGGCTCTACTTCTCAATGGTCAACTTGTGGCAAGAGTTACTCTTCGTTTGATCTCCAGGCTGACGTCGTTATTGCTGGATAAAAAATAGACAAAGTCCCTCACAATATCGAATTTGTGGGTGTCAAAATTCGTTACTGTTCAAGAAGCATTTACTCATTTTTGCTCGTTGACATAAGGTACTTCGTCTTGTCCTTCACTACAACAGCTTTCAAAATTTCCCAAGTGACCTTACTGGTTTTAATGCACTAACTGCTTTCTTTCTTCTTTTGAAATTAAATTCGATACTCATTTGGAATACAAATAGTGTCAAAGATTTTACGAAGAATATTTCACTCGAACGTTCTCAGTAGCTTCTCATCGGTGGATGTTAGCGTCCATGTTTCTGAACCATAAAATACAAATGAGTGACTTATAGAACGTTATTTTTGTTCGTCGAGAGGTCTTTACTTTTCAATTGCCTACTGAGCCCAAAGTAGCAAGTGTTGGCAAGAGTTACTCTTCTTTTAATCTCTAGGCTGACGTTGTTATTGGTTCAAAAATACACAAAATTCCAGATCTGTCAATAGTACTTTCGACTGCTGCCAAACAATGTGAACAAATTAATACGATTCATATACTGCATATTGTACTCAAGTTGTGATATATGCCATAACATTGTCTTTTAGTAGAAAATGTTGTGTCCCTACATTTCAAAGTTTTTTTCGCTCTATAACATACGTTTTATTCTACAAATATTAAAACGACTTATTAAACACACTTAAAATAATTATAGCGAATGATCAATCGCATTGCAATTTTGTTTTTCAATTTCGAATACTTTATTTTAAAAAAAATAAAAGAAAACTAAAGATGTTTGTCTGACGTTTCGTTGTTTGCAAAACGTTTACAAATATACGTATATTTTAAATATTACCAAATAAACATTAAGCGTGTGTGTATATTATGTATATATTATATATAAAACTTGTTAAAATTGGTTAGTATAAAAAAATGTTATATTTAAATATGTAGATTATACAAAATATTATAAATAATGTAGGTAGGTAATTTATTTAATTGTTCATGAGCTTCTTTGTTTGCTTTTGTTTGTCAACAACGATATTGTTTTACATAAATTTTTAAATTAATTATTAAGAACTGTGCTAGAGGAGAGGAAGGGAGGAGGGGAAGGTGTTTTGTTTGGAATGCGCATAGGGTTTTATAAAAGGTATTAAGTTTTATAAATAAATTTAGTTTAGCGCTGTCATAGTTAGCTAAATTTGCTGCATAATACTAGCAGCAAATGTGTCAAGTCAAAATGATGGCAAAAATTAATATTTTTGCTACAAAAAATGCATTTTCACGTTTTGTCAGTGGTTTGTTTGTTTTTGTTTTCTTTTAAAATATTAAGCAAATAACAACAATTTATTTAGCTGGAATTATATTTTGTTTATCTTTTGCATATAATTAAAAATTACTAATTTCAATATTTTCAAATGCTACAATTGGAATTGTTTACGCTTTACAATAGAGCGCAGGTTATATATTGTAGATTTTTTTTTGTTAGTTGGTTAGTTTATTTTTTAAAATGTGTTGTATTTGGGTTCACAGAACTTAACATTTATAAATAATATTAATAATACATTATATTATATATATTTAGATAATAACTAGAATATGTTTTGTTTGTTTTTTTTGCGTTTTTTTTTTTAATTTTTGTGCTTGACTTAAAATTACAAACGTATAGCAAATATAGATTATTACGCGTTAAATTTAGGTTTTTCTTTATAGTTTTAAAATTAAAATTTAAACCAAAACTAAGTTACAAGAGTAAAATGTATTTGTAGTAGTAGTTTTTGTTGTTGTTGTAGCGCTGTTTTGTGTGATAATTGTATAAAAGCTTAAAAACTAAAAACTATTTAAATAAAAAAAGGCTAAATTGCGGAAATAAATACAGCTTTTGTAGGGTGTGAGCGTGGGGCAGCGCAGTGTTTTTGTTTCTCATTTGCTGACATTTTTAAAGGTTGTCGTAAAATCGTTAATTGGCAAAACCATACAATTTTGTCCAATGATTTTGTAAACAACTTGCGTTTCTTGCGGCGTTGTGTGTGGCGACGGCATTGCTGGCTGCCCTCATAGTGTAGCGTGTATGAATATTTGCCATTATATAAATATTTTATTTTGTACGATTTCAAAAAGGCTACAATTTTACTTTACTTAAAAATTTACTGCAAAATGTTTGGATTTGTTTTGTTTTATACAACTATATGATGTGAGGGACGTACAGAATTTGAAGTGTTTCAAAAAATAAAGACAGCAAACGAAAAAGAGAGAAAAAACACAAAAGTATTGAAACAATAAAGCATAAAAAAACGAAAAAACTTATTTTAAACCATTAAAATAACAAAAAGTATGAATATTTAAGTGTTTAAAAATAATAAAAATAAAAAGAAAAAAAAACTACTACAACGACATAATAATTAAGCGTATATGTGTGTGTTTAAGACAGTAGACTACTAAAAACGCAGAAATCTCATTTTTGCAACAAAAAGAAAAAAAGTTAAAAAAAATATTCTAACTAAAAAAAAAAACACTTAATTAAACATGGCTGAAATCATGCGTCGCACATTTTCATTGCTCGATGCTGTTATTGTTTTTGTGCTCGAGGTGGAATCCGCTGCATTGTTTTTCGCAGCCAATTGCATTTCGTTGTATTTGGCGGTCAACTCATCGAAGGCGGCTTCGCTCAAGTCGAGCGCTTTGATTTTGGCAACCTGGCGGTATCTGTAAAAAGTGAAAAAAAAAAAAATATATTAATAAAATTTAAACAGAAAGGTGTGAAATTTTGCAAGAGGAGCTTTTTTTTATAGTATGTGTAATAATAATTTCAAGTAATGTGAAAGTACTGTGGCTCGAATCTTTCGCTCCTTGCTGATTCAAAAACTCTCATTCTTTGCTTTTTAAATACTGCTTTGATTTCAAAACTCTCGCTCTTTGCTTTTTAAATGTTGCGACAATTCCAAAACTCCCACTCATTGCTTTTAAATGCTGTCTTAATTTCAAAACTCTCGCTATTTGCTTTTTAAATTCTGCTTTGATTCGAAAACTCTTGATTTTTTTTTGGTTTTAAAATGATATCTTAAATCCAAACTATCATTTTTTGCTTTTTAAATGCTGCTTTGATCTCAAAACTCTTGCTCTTTGCTGTTTAAATACTGTCTCGATGCCAAGAGACTCGCTGATCTATGCTTTTTAACTGATGTCTCTATGCCAAAAGGCTCGCTATATACTTTTTAAATGATGTTTCGGCGCCAAAAGACTCGCTTTTTGCTTTTTAAATGCTGCGTCGATTCCAAAACTCTTACTATTTGCTTTTTAAATGCTGCTTTGTTTCCAAAACTGTCGATCTTTGCTTTTTAAATGTTGCTTCAATTTCAAAACAATCGCTATTTTCTTTTTAATCGTTGCTTCAATTTCAAAACTCTCGCTCCTTGCTTTTTAAACGTTGCTTCAATTTCAAAAACTCTCGCTCTTTTGTTTTTAAATGCTACTTTCATTTCAAAACTCTCGATCTTTGCTTTTAAATGCTATCTCAATTTCAAAATTCTCGCTCTTTACTTTTTAAATGCTGCTTCAATTCCAAAACTCTATCTCTTTGCTCTTTAAACGTTGCTTCAATTTCAAAACTCTCGCTCATTGCTTTTTAAATGCAGCTGTTATTCCAAAACTCTCGATCTCTGCTTTTAAATGCTGTCTTAATTTCAAAACTCTCGCTCTTTGCTTTTTAAATGCTGCATCGATACCAAAACTCTCGTTATTTGCTTTTTAAATGATATCTCGAAACCAAAAATTTCATTTTTTGCTTTTTTTGATGCTGCTTCAATTCCAAAACTATCGCTCTTTGCTCTTTAAACGTTGCTTCAATATCAAAACTCTCGCTCTTTGCTTTTTAAATGCTGCTGTTATTTCAAAACTCTCGATCTCTGCTTTTAAATGCTGTCTTAATTTCAAAACTCTCGCTCTTTGCTTTTTAAATGCTGATTCGATTCCTAAACTCGGACTCTTTTCTTTTCAAATGGGATTCAAATACATTCGTTTTTTGCTTTTGTGTATATTTTTGGCCCTTGTGTTCTGGTTTTATATAGTATTACAAAAGCAATGAGTGAACCTTGAAGCATTACTCATCAACAAAAACAAATAGCTTTGCTTTCTTTCAAAGTATTCCTCTGAAATAAATATAAATGTTGCTTCCTTTCGAAACATAGTTCTGTAATGTAATGAAACTCTTGCTTACGCTAGATAGCAAAGCAATAAAAGGGGCTTTGCTTTGATTATTTTCAAATCATGTTTATAAGAAAGTGTACCGAATTTCGTTTTTTTTATGGACGCCACAAATGATTTTTTATATATTTGAACATGCAGTAAAAGAGGCTTCTTAACGTGTAAAGCTATCGTAGTTTTGAATGCTATATGAGGCATATTAAAAAATGAGTATAGTCACAAACGAGCGATCACGCCCATTTTCAATACCCGACAGCCTAGATATACAAGTAATCTATAAGTTTCATTGATCTTTTTCCTCTGGTTTTCTTGTAATCGTGATTTCATCATACAGACAGACGGTCATCAGCAAATCAATTAGGAGATGATATTGGTCAAAAATATTATTACAAATGACTGATAAAATTGAATACTTCTCACTTTTACAACCAGTAAAATAGGTTAGCTCACATGAAATTAGCTCACGTAAATTTTAATCGTATATGAGGTATTTTTACAAAAATGGGTGTATAGCCGGTTACAATAGACCGATCACGCACATTTTGTAATACCCAACAGCTCAGGTACACAAGTAAACTATAATCTGACTTTCATTGATATAGCTCTTTTGGTTTTCTTGTGATCGTGATTTCAACATACAGACAGACGCACCTCTGAAGGTGATGTTGATCAAGAATATGTATAAAAATGGCTGACAAAATTAGGTATACCAAATTAGGTATTTACTTTAAGTGTAGGGGGGGGGATATAAAAGAAAATTCTACAATTTCACACTTACTTCTCTGCATTGTATTTCTCTTGTATGGCCTGCTGCGCCAGCGTCTCAGCCGCAACATGTGTTCGACTCAGATGCACAATAACTTCACGCAAATCTTCCAATCGATATGTTGTAATCTCCTCGAGTTCTGCACTCCAAATGCACTGCGTCAGATTGTGACGTGCCAGCGCCATTGAGGCGGCGGACACCAGTGACGGATGAAAACGCAAATAGGGATCTGCCTCGAGCAGCGACAGCTCGCACATGTATTGCGCCAGAAATTTAAGTTTGTCTGGTATGTCAGCGAGCACGGCATAGGTGTTGATGAAAACATAGGCGGTCGGTGTGCACAAGTCGAAGGATAAAATCTTGAGTATGATTTGTTCCATGCGCAGCACTTGTGCCTTGTTGTAGGTGTCGTCGGTGATGAAGACAAACTCGCCAACATCTGGTGGGTAGATTTCCTCATATTTGCTATAAAAATATATAAAATAATTAAAATAAATTATAATAATTTAAAAAAAAAAAATATATATATAAAATTAAAAAAAATATATATAAAATTAAAAAAAATATATAAAATAAAAAAAAAATACTAAATTATAAAAAAATAAAATAAAAAATAATTAAAAACAAATATTAAATTAAAAAAAAAATAATATTAAATTAAGAAAAAATATAATTAAAAAAAATATATAAATATAAAAAAAATAAAAAATATATAAAAAAAAATTTAAAAATATTAAAAAAACATAAAAAAATAATAACATTAAAAAAAAAAAATTAAAAATAATATAAAAAAAAAATGATTTAAAAAATAAAATTAAAATAAACAAATAAAATTATTTTTTTTTAAATAAATAAAAAATATTAAAAAAAATAAAAATAATATTAACAAAATAAATAAAATTAAAAAAAATAATATTAACAAAAAAAATTAAAAAAAAAATAATTATAGTTTTTAAAAAAAATTAAAAAATATAATATAAAAAAAAAAAATAAAAATATAATATAAAAAAAAAATGAAAAACAATTTAAAAAAAAAAAAAAAATTAAAACTGTTTGTAAAAAATGAAAATGTATTCAACAAAAATCAATGAAAAAAATACTAAAATGCTGTTTTAAAAAATAATTGCAAAAAATTAATTAGGAAAGATTTAAACATTTCTCTTGAATTTGTTTCTACTAAAACTCATATTTTTTTTGTCAATATGCAAAATATATACAAAAATTAACGTATTAAAGGTTTCCGTTGACCGATCATCCTCAATTTCAATCACAAACATCGTACGTACGATAGTAATCTAAATTCGAAGTTTTATAGATCTTACTCCTTTTGTTTTTCTGTAAACGTGATGTCCACAAACAAACGGGCAGACGGACAATATTGTCGAGCAGTGTAATCAGTAAAAAACTAAAGGCAATTTTGAAAGTTGGGTAGTTTTTAGCAAATATTAAAATTATAGTTGGTATAAATCTACATCAAATACCCTACACCTATGTGATAAAGTACAGAAATAAATTAAAACAATCTACTCTAGAAAGAGTAATATACGAAATATATACAAAAATGAACGGCTTTAAGGTTTCCGTTGACCGATCCGGCTCAATTTCAAACACAAACAGCGACCATAAGACAGTAATCTAAGCTAGAAGTTTTATAGATATTACTCTTTTTGTTTTGTTGTAATAGTGAATTCAACAGACAACGGACAGACGGACAACACTAAATGAAAGCAGTAGATGATGCTCAATCAAAATATAATATATTTTTATATCGCTTACGCCTCTTTTCAGTTGCTAGAAATTAATGTCCAAATTGAAGAGACTCTTTTACTTCGAGTGTAGGACATAAAAATCTAAATATTTATAAAACACTAAAACACAAATGGTTGTTTTTTATTATTATTACTCCAAAAACTACTAAAAACCACTAACATAAATTTGTAAAACCTTTTTTTTTTGGTTCAAATATATAACTTATACTAATTAGTTAAACATTATAAAAAATTAATAACTTACGATGCAATATACATGGCAGCTGTGCCAACCAGCTGCAATTTGTTGCGCACCACCGACATGTGACTCAGAAAACGATCAATATACGATACGGACAAGTAGAGCGTCTCCGTATCCAAATTATATTCCTCGGACACCTCGACCAGCCAATCGACGAGTATGGTGCGCATTGAATAATTAATGTCCGCCTGACGGCGCATATAGTGCGGCTTGGGACGATGTTTTTTCTACAGTTGGCGGTAAAGAAGAAAAGAAATTAAATTAGAAAAAAACATACAAAAAAAAAAAACAAAGAAACAAAAAAAAAAGAAAAGCAAACAAAGAAATGAAAAAATAGCTGTTAAAATAAACAAAATTTTGTAGTGCTTGTTGCAATGATTTAATAATGGGCGGGTGTCTCAATTTGTGGACATGTAAAAAGAAAAAATATTAACGAAAAAAATAACAAAACTTAAAAAAAAAAAACAAACAAAAGCAACCAGCGCTCAATAGCGCTCATGAATAAACAAATTCCTTTCTACCATTCATTCGTTCGTTCGTTTACTCATTAAGAATTTATTAAATTGTTGCTCGACTGAAACCAAACCCCAGCGTTGTGCTGGTTAAAAGCTTAAATTGCTGTTAAGCTACTCCTCAAGCCCCCTCTAAATTTTCTCAAATAGTAATAGGTAATATACGACCAATTGACGATGGACAAGACTGTTGTTGAGTGGTCAGGGATTTCGCAAAAGGGCACTTTTGCTCAATTTTGTGTTAGATTGCCTTAAATGAGGCGCAACAATCACATTAGAAAAGGTAAAAGTCATGAAAATTTTAAAACAAATAAATTGTTTCAGGATACAGGCGAACTAAATGAGATGAGAAACCGTTGTTGGCATAGGTTAAAGCAAGTGTAAAATTGCAAAGTGATAAAAAAGCAATAAAAAGATTTGGAAAATGTCGAACATAAAGAGCAATTCATTGGCATTTCGACCTTTCTAATATGTAATGCAGAAAAACAGGGGTTTGTTGAATTTCGGATAAGCTTTTGATAAGTTAAGAATAAAAAAGAATTAATATTAAGAAATTCCTACACTTAATTCAATGTTCTACTAAAATATAATAAATTGAAATACTCTGCGGCAACTTAATAAACCAAAACGTGTTGAAATACTCTTCCTGAACATTTATTCAATTATTATTATACTAAAATCTAAAAGTTAAAATATTCCGCAGAAAGTTTTATTCAAAGATTTAATAAAACTTCACCAATTGAAATACACTTCGGAAACTTTACTTCAAAGATCTACTAAAACATAAGAAGTTGAAATACTTTACAGGATCTTAATAAAAAAACGAGTTGAAATACTTTGTGGAATGTTTACTAAAACATAACTAATTAGAATATTCTTCGAAAACTTTTATTTAAAGCTCTATTAAAACTGAACGATTTAAAATATACTACGAAAACTTTTAATTAAAGTTCTGTTAAAAAATAACGATTTGAAATACTCTTCTGACAGTTTTATTCAAATCTAACAAGTTGAAATACTTTACAGAGTCTGACTATAAACGAAACGAGTTGAAATACTTATTGGAACATTTATTTAAAGCTCCACTAAAACATAACGAATTAGAGTATTCTTCGAGAACTTTTATTTAAAACTCTATTAAGGCATATCAACTTAAAATGTTCTACGGAAACATTTATGCAGTGCTCTGCTAAAACATAACGAGTTAAAATACTCTTCGGGAACTTTTATTAATTACTAATTGAAATTTAATACTAAATACTAAACGGGATCTTACTGAAAGAAAACGAGTTGAAATACTTAATGAAACTTTTATTTTTATTCAACGGGAACATCTGTCATTCAAAGTTCGACTAAAACATAACGAGTTGCAATACTTTTCGTGTAATTCTATACAAAGTTTTATGAAAATCCAGTAATAAAGCATTTCATCGCAAAACTTAACTAAGCAACGTAATTTTTGATACAAAATAAAAATTAAAATCACGCATAAATATTGCCTCAAAAACAGAGACTTGTAAAAAATTAAATAATGTTTCTTCTGTTGCTTGGTATTTTGTGTTGCTTGGTGGCACATTGTTTGTTTGACACAAACCCTGTTAAATCAATTCCAAACAACAAACTAAAATCGACAAAAATAAAACATAAATTTTGAAGTCAGCTGTGCATTGAACTTCAAACGTTCGAGTTTGTTTTATTTTGAAATATTCATTATTACTTTTGGAACTATATATATTTTGTACATTTTTTACTTGCATTGTAAACCTTTGTAAAACCGAAAAAAAACAGTATGCTGAAATTTCCGATTTCAAACAAGGATGATTTTAATGAAGCGGTGAAGTTGCAGAAACGGCAACAGTTCGAGGAGGAGCGCAAAAAACGTATTTTCAATGCAAAGCAAAGACTTTTTGGGGTGAGTAGTATGATAAACAGGGAGTTGTAGAACAAATGCATTAGTAGAAAATGTAAAACAAATGCTTTAAAGTAAAACAAATGCTTTAAAGTAAAACAAATGCTTTAAATATAAATCAAATGCTTTAATATAAAATAATTGCTTTAAATATAAACCAAATGCTTTAATATATTACAAATGCTTTAAATATAAAACAAATGCTTTAATATAAATCAAATGCTTTAATGTAAAATAAATTGTTTAAATATGAAACAATTGCTTTAATATGAAACAAATGCTATTATATAAATCAAATTCTTTAGTATAAAACAAATGCTTCAGAGTAAAACAAATGCTTTAATGTAAAACAAATGCTTTAAAGTAAAACAGATGCTTTCATATAAAACAAATGCTTTAAAGTAAAATAAATGCTTTAAAGTAAAACAAATGCTTTAAATATAAAACAAATGCTTTCATATAAAACAAATGCTTTCATATAAAACAAATGCTTTATATCAAATGCTTTGAATATAAAACAAATGCTTTAAATATATATCAAATGCTTTGAATATAAAACAAATGCTTTAATATAATACAAATGCTTTAAATATAAAATAAATGCTTTAAGGTAATACAAATGCTTTCATATGAAAAATGGACAAATGCAGTTTAAAAACATGTTTAATTAATAAATATTATCAAAAATGATTTAAAAATGCTCATTTATAAAAATACTTTAATAATAAAAATACTTTAATAATAAAAATGCTTATAATATAATTATGCTTTAATAATATAAAACATTTACTAAAATACAAAATTATAATAATAAAATATTTTTTTTTTAATACTAATTACAAAAAAAAAAGCTCGACACCGATGGCCTCGAGCGTCAGATCGCGGAAAAGACTCGCGCCAAACACATTCAATCCGAATGGGAGCACCGCTACGAGGAACAAAATGCCCGTCAGCAGCATGTTGTGCACGCCAATGTGCTCGAGATGAACAGACGTCAACGCATTGTCGAATCGGATATGAACTATTATCGTTGTCGTTTTCAACGCATGGATCAACGACGTGAATTCGATCTGAACGATCCGCTCTGGATGAAGAAATCACAACCGGCACGCATTGCCGATGACGATCCCACATTGGGCATCTCAAGTGCACAGGTTTTTGGCGGTGAAGATTTGGGAAATCATGAACGCAAACAGCGTCAACGTGAGCAGCAACGTGCCTGGCTCGATCAGCAGGTGCTGGAGCGTAAACAGGCCGAGGAGGGTAAACGTCAGGCCGATCGACTGCAGCAGGATTCATTGTATTCACGCGATAAACGTCTCGAGGAAATGGCCAAGTCAGAGCATAAAATTAAAAATCAACTTGTAGACTCGATACGTCAGTATAATTGTGATATGGCAAAAGCAAAACAGGCACAACGTAAACAGGAGCAACGTGATCGACACGAAGATGATCAGGCTGAAATCTATAATATGCTGACGAGTGATATGCTCACCGAAAATCCAGATGTTGCACAGAGTCGCACCAATCCAAATAAGAAAATCGCCTTCATGTATCGTGGCATGACACCGGAGGAGTTGAGTAAATTTCGTGAAGAACAATATCGTCAGATGGTGGCAAATAAAAAACGCGATACCGAACGTCAACTGATGAACAAACAGTGGGAACAATATGCGCTGAATATCGATAAAGAATTAATGCTCAAGGATTTGGATATGGAACGTAAGCGAAAGCGTCAGGTAAACGAGCAGTTGGCATTCAATACGGATCTTGCGGCAAAGCAAAAGGCACAAAAGCATTATCTGGACAAGGTGTTGCATGTGAATCACATGTCTAAGGAGTTTTACGATCAATTCAATAGAACGTCACGTTAGAGAAATAAGAATTTGTTTAATAAAATTTGTATTTTTAATATTCTGAATTTTATGATAAATAAAAAAATGTATAAAAGGTTGGTAGCTATCAGTAGACAGAGTAGTTGTAAAACTGTTCAGAAATTGGCGCAGCATTTTATAGAAGAAACTACAACTTTTATTGAACAGCTGGACAATATGTTCTGTCTACTGAATGCGGCCAATATATTTTAAAAACATTTTAATTGAAGCTTTAGTTATTTCAGAGGTTTTATTGAAAGTAGAAAAGGTTTAAAAATAAAGAACGATAGAGTTTTAAAACATGTAAATCACTAAAGAAATCAAATTAATGGAATTTGGTAGTAAAATTTGTAAAGATTGGTGAAAATGATAGGATTGGTACATGACTAAACTAAAAAATAAAATTATGCTGTTTCAAGAATTGCCCAATAGTTCAAAATATTTTGCGTCATAGATAGAATTTGGTTGTGTCAAAATAGCGGTTGTGTCAATTGATTTATATTTCGACAAACTGTCTGTAGGCTTGATAAGAATACATAAAGTTCTATAGAAAAATCTTCGTGTGGCATACCACGATCGGTAAAGAACAGAAAAATGAATGTTCAACTAACCGTACGATCGATTGCTATGTGAATTCTTTAAAGTAGCTCTATAAACAGATTACAGATTAGTAGATCGTTGATAAATTCAATAATATTATTGATATTGCATAAAGGGTAAAGGGGCTAATGGACAGCATAGATCGCAGACGGCCGACAAGAAAACTTGATGACAAAAAAATGATAAAACATGATAAATTCTAGATTAGTTGAACAAGAATGGTAGAAAGATATGCAAAGGATGAAGAGTGATGCAGTGGGAAATACTGAGTTTAACTCGATTATAAATTCTCAAATTATAAAACGATTTAACATGTAGATCAATCGTCAGATACCGAAAAGCTGAACAAGATCGGTAAATGAATATGCAAATAGAAAGTTCAAACAGTGGTTAAGATTAACACGGTTATAAAATGTCAAATTATAAAACAATTTACAGCGTATAATTTAATTTAATTGTATCAAAATTGTATCAAATTGTCTTAGAGCATCGAATTTTTTTTGTTAAAAATAGCTTAAATGTTATATATTTTGACAACTGTCTGTAGGCTCGATAAGAATACAAAGAGTCATATAGAAAAATCTTCGCGTGGCATTCCACGATCGGTAAAGAACATCTGAGCAGAAAAATGAATGATTAACAGACTGCACGATCGATTGGTATGTGGATTATTAAAAGTAGCTCTACAAACACTTTACTGATAAGTAAATCGTTGATAAATTAATGAATATTATTGATATTGCATGAAGGGTAAAGAGCTAATGGACACTAAAGTACGGTCGACAAGAAAACTTGATGACAAAGAAATAAAAAAACATGATAAATTTTAGATAAAGCTGAATAGAAACGGTAGATGAATATATAAAGTGAAGAGTTATGCTGTGTGAAATACTGAAATTAACTCGATTATAAAATGTCAAATTATAAAACGATTTAAAATGTAGATCAATTTTCAGATACCAAAAAAGCTGAACAAGATCGGTAAACAAATATGCAAATAGAAGGTTTAAACAGTGGTTAAGATTAACTCGGGTTATAAAATGTCAAATTAAAAAAACAATTTACAGCCTAGATATTAAAGAACCCGATCAATTCGAGGCAAAACTGAAGTTGAACAAGAATGGTAGATAGTTATACAAAGAGAAGGGTTATTCAGTGGTAAATACTAAGATTAACTGGAAAACAAAATGTCAAATTATAAAACAATTTAACATGTAGATCCGTACAGTCCTCGAATACGAAAACATTTTGCGTTACAAAGCTGAAGAAGATCGATAAAGAAATATGTAAATAAAAGGTTTAAGCAGTGATTAGTACTAAAATCAACTCGGGACAAAGAGAAGGGGGTTATTCAGTGGTAAATACAAAGCTTATCGCGATCGTAAAATTTCAAATTATAAAACAATCTACCATGTAGATCAGTCTGCCAATACAAACGACATTTTAAGTTATAGGAAAAGCTGAACAAGATCGGTAAATAAATATGCAAATAGAAGGTTTAAATAGTGGTTAATACTAAGATTAACTCGACTATAAAACATAACACTACACAATACAATTTACCGCATAGAAATTAAAGAACATGATAGGTTCGAGTTAAACTAAAACTGAACAAGAATGGTAGATAGATAAGTACTCAAAGAGAAAAACTATTCTATGGTAAATACTTATATTAAATCGATAATAAAATGCGAAATTATAAATTTACAAGGATAACAGACTTCATTTATAAAAACATGTTGCGTTACAGGAAAAGCTGAACAAAATCGGTAAAAAATATGTAAATAGAAGGTTTAAATAGTGGTTAATACTAAGATGAACTTGAACGTTACATTATAAAAAAATTTACCGCATAGAAAATTAAAAAACATGAAAAGTTGGAGATAAAACTGAACAAGAATGATAGAGAGCTACGCAAAAAGAAGAGTTAAATTTAGTGGTTAGTATTGGGAAAATAAAATATCAAATTATAAAACAATGTAGATCAGTTTGCTGATACAAAGATGTCGACTTTGCATTACAGACAGCATGTTTACACAAAAAAAAAATAGTTTAAATATGACAGATGCCAAATCTTCTGCCTCAATGGGCGCTGCCTTATGCATTTTAAATAAAGTGACAGCTGTATCCGTCAAGCATTTGTTACAACAAAAAAAAAAACTAATTAAAATAATTATAATGCATGCGCTTTTCTAAAACTAGAAACAGGACATTTAACGAAGATCAAGACGGCTGGAAAAAAAAAAGAAACAACCAGCTGCGCTACATTAGAAATAAACGCAAGATTGAATGACTGGTGTACTCCAAAAGCAGTAAATGTCGACGAAAAAACAACCCTTAGCAACTGCGCGCCAACAGAGAATATAGGGTGTCTGTCTGGCAGCCTTCCTGGCTGCCTTGTCTTGCAGCATTTCTAAAGGACATCAAAATGTAGATTTTAAAGAAAAAGGAAAATTCAAAGGAAACAAATTGCTATATGCAGCTAAATGCAAGCAAGCAGCAAATGCATAGTCAGTGTTTGGCAGCTCAAAATATAAAAAAAAAGAAATTAGGCAACCCAAAGCAAGTTATGAAAAGCCAGAGATAATAAACAGCACAGAGAAAAACAAAAATACACCGTAAAAGAAGAATACAAAAAAATAATACAGAAAATTAAAAAGAATCCAAAAAAAAGGGAATCAAAAAGGTCTCCAGCTGCTTGCTAGATAAACATATGACGTCAAAGACAGCACGCGGTGATATTATTTTTTTTTTTGTTGTATACTGACAGAAATTGTTTAGCGCAATGTCAGCAGATAAGCAGACGAACTACAGACACTGAATGCAGGAATTTTTATAAGCGTTAGGACAAAAAAGAAAAGGAAAAAAAACAAAAAATGTAAACAACGGCTTATATAAAACTAAGAGCTGGTCAAAGTCCTGTTGTAGCTGTTCAAAAAGATTTCTGTTTTTTTTCAGTTTCTTTAATAGGTAGCCTTTTTTGTGATTCTCGGTAAGTAAAGCGCAACATTGAATCACTGCCAAGCGTTAAAATGATAAACATCAAAGAAAACATAGAATGGAGACAAATAATATATGAAATCTATACCCAGTAGACAGAAAACTTTAACAAGACATTGCCGATGATATACACTAAAAAGTCGTATACGTATTATGAAGTTTTTATGATATAAGTCGCGCACAATTTCATGAAAAAGTACACTGTGTCATAAATAATCATAAAAAAAATGAATTGCTATAGTTGTCAGTATAGACTACCTGACAGTGCTGACATTTTCAATGACATGTCATTAGTGCAGACAGGGTGCGATCATTAACGAATGTTAAAATGTTGTGCTTTCAATGGTTTTGACAATTTTAATGCTGATTATGTTATGAGTTCTAAGAATAATTGAGCTAATCGAGCTAATGTGATTTTCGTTGAACCATATAAATGGTTTTTGTTTTACAACATCGGTTGAGAAATTCAAAATTATTATTTTTGAAGTGCTCAAGGTCTTGCAATAAATATTAAAAACTCCGTCAAATTAATATTTTAAAAATTTATCAACGGAGCTTGTATAACATTTTAATAATTTATATGGTTTTCATAAATAAATATAAATATGTATTATAAAGGGTTTTTTAACAGGGACGCTACAAAAGTAGAGCGACAGGGACAGCAAACGACGCCATGATGGAAAAATATACGAATTCGAATTTCGGTAGTAAATTTTAATAATTTCGACTCGTTGTGGGCTCGTATATCTTTCCATCATGAAATGGCAAACCTTACTAAAGAGAAATATCAAAAGAGCGGCAAGAAATATGGCGTCGTTTGCTGTCTCTGTCGCTCTACTTTTGTAGCGTCCCTGTTGAAAAACCCTTGAAAAAAAACTTTTGTAGCGCTCTTATTGAAAAACCCTTTATATCTGTCAATTTTTAATCGATGATCTCAATTTTTTACCACATAATAAGAAAATTTAAATCTATCAATTGATATTTTAACTTTGAAAATGCATGAATTACTTTTTATAATTGCTGTAAATTCCAATGATCTGACTCTTTCTGTTCTATGAGCAAGAAAAAATAACTAATAAGAAAATACTGAAATTTACCAGAATGCAAAGTTTTTGTGTAATAGTCAGGTCCTAGCTTCGTTCATTATATAACTGAGGCAGCATTCAAATATTTGCCCAATGTGCTAAACACTTCATTAACAGAAGTATAAGATTCAACAGACTACGTATGTTTGAAGGTGACTATCTAAGCGCAGTTCGAAAAAGATCATGTTTTAGGTGATTACACTAAATCAACATTCTCAAAGGTGTTATCTGAAGTGGTTGAGGTTTTAAAAAAACATTCTTTGCACCGAATGGATCGTAATGCATATGTTGGAAGAGAAAAGAAGTGCAATTCGATGGAAATTCTATGGAAAACAGCAAATACCAGTAGTAATGTATATAAGAAAACTTTGTTTTCTTAATTTCCGGTGAAATATTTTCATATTTTCAAAAAAAAAAAAGGAAAAAAATGTAAATATTACGGTGAAATACCCATTTAAGATAGAGCTAAACATGATATACAAATTATTATGAAACTTTCATTTGAAACTTTCTGATCAGCAGCACGTTTCTGTAAATTAAGCGATAAAATTGTCGATTTCTGTGATGTCAAAATTGTTCAACTGTCAATGAAATAATTCAACAAGAAATGAAAATTGCGTCATTTTAATCGAAATTAAAAATATTAGCAGCAAAAATCGAATTCAATTTGTATTGTAACGCAAGAATGTCGTAGATTATAGCAAAATATATGATTTCTAAAGTGTATACGACATAATATTTTCGAGTCCACAATTTATAAAGCATCTTCTGAATTTCTCCTTAGAACGAAATTCAAATATTTGATCAGACAAATATTATTAAATTCGTTTCATAAAATTTGAATGCATTGAATTCGATTGGAATTTATTTAATTTGTACACATTCTGAAAACGCATGAAAACTAAAAATTCGAAGGAATTGAAATTTTAATATAATGAAATTTGGAACATGCCGTTATTTCAACGATTTAAATTCGCTTGAATAAACTACCTGTATTTCTGAGAACTTGAATTCAAATCTCCAATGTACAGAGTTCATTTAAACAAAAGATTTGATGTCAACATGACGTCATCACATAAAGATTATTGACGAAGGATACTTGACGGTATACCAAGCGGTCTGTATGATCATTGACTGTGTGATGTTTTCAATTTGTTGTTGTTTCTTAAAATCAACTCAATTGACCTTTGCTATGAAATGTGCATTAAGGGCCGTTTTTACAGTGCTAGTTTAAATCTAGTTTAATTAAACGTCTCATAAATATAAACGACGTTTAACTTTGATAGCTGTTTTACAGTAAAAGTTTAAAATGAACTGAGTCAAGTCGGATAAATATGGCATCACTGGCAAATGTCAAAATGTTTTTCAGTCACATTTTCAAATTAAACGTAGTTTAAATTAGATTTAATATCGATTATAATCAACATTTAACAAATATTTAAAATGTAATTTTATTTTGTTACTAATTGTCTATCTCTCTGAAAATTTTAAAGACATTCTTCTGTTTTGATTAGGAATTATAGACGTTTTAAAAATATAGAAAAGTTCAAACTGAGTTTAAACTACCATTGAAAAACTGACACTTAGTAATTTAAAAAAAAATCTTGAATGTTTTTGTGTTTTCTTTTGAAGATTCAAACATGACGTCTTCACATAAAGATTATTGACGAAGGATACTTGGCGGTATATGATGTTGGGTTCTCTTCCAACTAAGGTACAGTTTTTCAGTCACATTTTCAAATTAAACGTAGTTTAAACTAGATTTAATATCGTTTATAATCAAAATTTAACAAATATTTAAAATGCAATTTTATTTTATTACTAATTGTCTATCTCTTTGAAAATTTTGAAGACATTCTTTCGTTTTGATTAGGAACTATAGACATTTCAAATATATGGAAAGGTTTAAACTGAGTTTAAACTACCATTGAAAAACTGACACTTAGTAATTTAAAAAGTATCTTAAATGTTTTTTTTGTGTTTTCTTTTGAAGATTCAAATTTGAAAAAGCCAAAATCGAATTCGATAACAGACAAATTTCAATTTAATATTATTCGAAAGTTGGAACAAATCATATAATATAAAGATGGAGTTGACGAATTTCACAAGTTGCAATGACAATTTGAAATTTTTTTATTTTCTCATCAATTTAAGTTATTTTAATTGAGTTTTAATGCAAATAGAATTAATGAACCATGTTTTTCTTACATTAATTAATTCACTACTCTGAATTTCTCATCTATTATTATCAATATTGTGCTCATAGTTTATAAATTTTCAAAATTATGCTGATTTTTCTAAACCAATTATTAAAATTTATAATCTTGAGTTGATAAGTTCTACTCTACAACGACAATTTCCGGATTTAGAATATAATTTGCCAGTTTATCATGTATTCTATAAGGATGATCAAATTTTGAGCGTTTTGTTGCACAATTTGTCAAACGTTGGCGCGTTTTCTAAAAGGCTAATCAAAATTTGTTAAACGTTGTCGCAAACAACCTATTAATATGTTTTAAATGTTTTAGCATGGGTTTTTTTTCACCTCTAGACTATAAAAAATGTCAAGAAGTTAAAAAAAAATATATATGACAACTCTGTTTCGCTTGTCCTTTTGGCGTTGTTCTGCATTATTTTTTTTATCAAAAAACCACAAACATGCTATGTAGTTTTTGCACATGCGCGCTATATGAAGTGATGAATGAATGCATGCAAAGCACGCGCATGACATCATTTTGAGCGCCAAAAGGAAGCAAGTGATTTTGTGTGTGTGTTTTTTTTGCAGATATTAAAAAAGGCACAAAATATAGCAAACAGATAAAATATATAAATACCTCGCTCTCGCGGAAATACTCCAAAATGCTTTGCTGATATTCGACAACCTCAAAGAAACGTTGTCGATCGTTGCGCGGCAGTGCGTTTTTCGACATGCCATCATCGTCAGCATCGCATTTCTTCGAGCTCTTGCAATTGCTGTCGTCAAGTAGTTTCATGGCCGAGTTCAGTTGTGAACGATCGACGGACATGGGCGAGAGTACGTCACTGACGGACATGGGCGTGGTGTCCAGTGCAAAGGAGTCATCGGGATGAAGGCTTTGGAATATATAATAAATGTTATAAATTTTAATAAGAAAAAGAAAATGACAGAAAGACAAAATAACAGAAAAATATAAAACTGTCTGAAAATTTATTTAAGATCAAATTAAAATATTAAAATATGTTAAAAAAAAAACAAAAAAAAAAAAACAAAATTAATTTAAAGTCTAATCGATATTAGTAACAATAAAAAGTACATTTCAATCATTCAATATAAAAATATAAAAAAAATGAATTTAATTGTAAAATATAAAATATAACGTCTTTGTAGTGATAAAACTCTAGAATTACATTTTAGAATTAAAATTTCAATTATTGATTTGCATAAATCATAAAATATGGCATAATTACTAATCGAGGAGACAACTAATATCAAAATCAATTATTAATCTTTCGAATTGAATTTCAATTTAATAAATTTCACAAATACTTTTTATTATATTTATCACGAAACAAAACATTTTATAAATCAATCCACTAAGTTTGTTTTACTTTTAAAACGAATTTATATATCGAAACCTTTAAAAATGGTAAACATTTCAAATACAAATATTTACCCCTTGCTAACAACTTGTATGCGCTGCTCCACATAGCAATTTTCCTTCTCCAAAACATTAGAAACCTTTAAAGTTTTGCCATCAATATGCTGCTGCAACTTTTCGCTGTGATCTTCATAGACGGAGAAGGTCTTAAATTGTTCGACGGGCACAACGGTGCCGCTGACGAGTTTCTTATTACCAGCGGCAGCAGCAAAACAACCGGCATTTTCATCGTTTACTTTGGCTTTGCCAACTTCTCGGAAACCCTGGAATATAGCAAAATTATAATAAACGGTTTTAAAGACAGGAACTAAAATTTTAATATAAACAAAAAAAAAAATTAAATATGAAGGCTTTTTATGAAATAAATAACTTTAAAAAAAGAACAATAAATAAATAATATAATTAATAAATAATATAATTAATAAAAATAGAATTATTAAAAATATAATTAATAAATAAAATAATTAATAAATAATATAATTAATAAATAGTATAATTAATAAATAATATAATTATTAAATAATAAAATTAATAAATAATATAATTAATAAATAATATAATTAATAAATAATATAATAAATGAATAAAACGTTAGCGCAAAAATCTCCCATAGATTTTAGTGTTATATCGAGGCATATGTACAAAACAGATCAACCGATTACGCCAATTTTTAATACCAGTCAGCGTAGGAATACACGTAATCTAAATGCTAAATTTCATTGAGCCAGCTCTACTGACTTTTCTATAATCGTGATTTTTAATAAACACAGTCAGACGGACAAAGTTAAATCGACTCGGGAGGCAGTGTCGCCAGATGAAATTCTCACACGAAATACCTTTTTCCCTCATGAAATTCTCACAAAATCTCTCGTAGGAAAATTCTCACAAATTCTCTCAAAATTCTCAAATTCTCACAATTTCTCAAATTCTCACAATTTCTCACAATTTCTCGAATTCTCACAATTTTCCGCAAAATCCATTAAATTATCACAGTACCTCAATTAAAAATATATAATATTTATATAAATCTATTTTCAAGTAAATGAGAATGAGATTCCGTTGTTTCTGTCTTCCTTTTTTACCAGCAGTGTGGTTTCTCGTGCAGGAAATATCGCTTTTGTGAGAATTTTTTTCTCACGGGAGGGATTTTTCTCTTTCGAGAGAAAAAAATTCTTTCAAGGGAAAAAGAATCTCAATATAGTGTGAGAATTCTCATATCCCGCAAATGCTAAAAATTCTCATAAACAGTATTTTTCCTACAAAACTGGCAACGTTGTCGGGAGGTCTTCCTTTGTATTATAAAATAAACAAAAACACAAAAAAAGCATACAAAAGCAATTCGTATAAAGAAAACACAAATGTTGCCAATCTAAGCAGCAACATTATTGCAGCAACAAACCACACAAAATGTTGTCAGGCTTTCAGAAACATTGAAAATCCTGTTACGCTTGCCTTTGCTCTACTCGAAGCAAAGGTTGTTGTGCTGTGGCTTGTGTTGAATGCTGCTGCAGCTGTTGTTGTAAAATTAGTACAGCCAATAGAAAAAGGAAAAAAAAAATAATAATTATACAACAACAACTACAAGATGTAATGACAATATTTAGAAGTAGTAGAGACTAAAGTGTTGCGCGCCAAAAATTGACTTGCGTTCAAATGCAGCAACAACAAAAAAGGATAGGTTTTTTTTGTTGTTGTTTGTTTTTGGTGATGGAAGATGAGGTTTGCAGGAATTTTAATGTGTGGGAAGAAAAAATCAACACAGTTGTTATTTAATATTTTAAATTTATAATAACAAAAAAAATATAATGAAGCATATAACTTAAAGCTGTATTTCAGAACACGTATCAAGTCTCTTCAAACTTGATAGAAGAGAAATTTAAACTCTGGCGGCATATTATATGTAATATGAGACTGTACTAAAGGCCTTGAAGTATATGAAATGAAAACCAAGCAACAAAAAAACTCAAATGCTATTCATCAGTTTTTTTATAACAAAAAACTGTTACAATTAGTTTTTAAATTAGTAAACAACATAAATACTGTGGGTGACAATACTAAATCAACTTTTGGAATATTTTATTTCTAAATAACACTAAAGCTCGATTCACACGATTGAATAAACAGTCAATTTTGAATCAATTTTCAAAATAATTTAAATATCAACCGTGTGATTGCCTTATTTTCCATACAAAAATTGGGCAATCACACGATTGATATTAAAATTATTTGAAAATTGATTCAAAAGTTGACTGTTTATTTAATCTTGTGATTCAAGCTTAAGTATTTGCTTAAAATTTATAAAAGACATCATTATTTGGATCATTTTTAAATAAATATTTATAGACAATTTAAAGTCGAAATAAAGTCTACTTTTTTGACATTTTCACAAACATCCTAACCAAAAAAACAAAATAAAGTAAATTTTAAAAATATTTTCAGCTTTTTGACAAATAAATTTATAAGAAAACTGTAAAAAAAGGTGATACTTATTTTTAAGCAGACTTTTTTTTTTTAATTTTAAAGTTGACGGCTTTTTTGTTCGATGGTATTTAATGCATATAAAACGAATATATTTCATGTTTCTCTCCTACGTTTCGGTGGTTGTTTTTCACCTAACTCAGGCAATTTTTTTATTTTTATATTTTTATACTTTACAATTAAATTACGTTATTGCCATTTGTCCCGACGTTACAACACAAATTGTCAATTATTAACATAAAAATAAATATTAAAACTAAGAGAGTGTGAAGCTAATCAGAAAAAAAGCTAAAGCTAATCAGAAAAAAAATGTTTATTGGTTAGGCTTAGGCAATTTTAAAGTAGACTTTAAATATTTATCTGGCATACTATGACGCATTATCAGAAACAATTTAAAGTCAATATTAAAAATAAATTCGACTTTTTTGACACATTTTGTTTAAAATAAATTGCCAAAAAGTTGATTTTTGAATTTAAAGTTGACTTAAAATTGTCTGTGATAATGTGCCATAGTATTGAATTTATTTAATGCTTTTTTTTCACCTTTCAACTTAAATTCATAATCTTTCGATTGACAAAAAAAAATGTTTCAAAAAAGAAATGTCAGTCGCATGATACAATGAAAAGCTAAAAGAATCCGAAAATTCTTAACATATGAAACAAGAAATTTCTGAAAATAAAAATTTGAGTTCTTATTGTGTTAAATGTTTGAAAAAACTCCGTACGAAATGAGCCAATCCGATCACACATTGCTTAAGAAAATTCACATTTCTATTTTATTTTGGACACTAGGTAGTTTTACCTAAGCGCAATATAGTCCCAGCTTAATTATTTTAGTCGTATATGTCATCGCTGTGTTGTTTTATGAAAACAATTTTATTATTTTCACAGTTTTATTATTCCCACTTACAGTGTAATGTTTTGAGAGCAGACGACCTCCTGGATCCTACACCTTATCATGGTATAATGATTAGACGCATTACACACAATGATAAGGTAAAAGGATGCATGAGAAAAGCAATGAATTTAAAAGGGAATGAAATTGTGAATATCTTCATAAACAAAATAGCAGATACTGTTTTCAAAACAACAGTCTAAATAACGATTCTAAACTCAAAACCGTTCAAGTCATAGCAAATAAAATGAAATCATTTGAAAATTAAATTTTTGTACGAAAACATCGAATATAAAACAGTTTCTATACAAATTTTGTATGAAATTCGATCGAAAACTGGACCATGAACGTTAAAATCGTTTTCATTGATATTTTTCACACAAAATATAGCGTAATTCGATTTCAAATTGAGACATGTCCATTTTTATATTATAATTAATACTATACTAATAATTTTATAATTATTTAAAATTACGAAAAATGATAATTAATTTATTTTTTTTTGGAAAAAATGCTAAAATCTGTAAAACTAATCGTTTAACATTACAACTAACATTTGTTGTTTTAAAAAATAATATAATAATTGGCTTTAAGTAGTGTCTTCAAGTGTTAATTAACATAAAACAAATTACAAAACAAATTATAAAACTACAAAAATTAGAAAACATTTTACCAAGAAATTGCCTAAACAAGCACAAGAAAAAAAAAATAAAATAAAACCGCCGCCCGTGCGCATAAATTACGTCATATAAAATATATGTAGTATGTGATGGTATGCATTAGGTTCCTTCAAATTTGAGGTTTCAGTGGCTAGGCTAATGAGTGAATCGATTTTTGGAATTTTTTGAAAAACAGAAAATAAAATCAAAAAGTGTGAGAAAAGTAAAATTAAGTTTCAGCCAAGTATTATTAGAAAGCTTGAACCATATTAATCGCTACACCCTTTTTATGAATTAAATAAAACATTTTTCCCAGAAATTATTTTAAAACTACATTTTAAATTTACAAAATATTTTTAGTATTGAAGAATTTTACTAGATTTTATGAATTTCTAATAGCACAAAACACTAGAAAGATTTTCTGTAGTACCACTAAAATCCAATGATACTAACCTAACCATTGAACAAATTAAAATCAAATTTCAATATTATCGGAAATATTCTGATATTCATTTTCGAGCGAAATTCAAATATTTGATAGTACAAATTTATTTCCGATACGAAAGATTATGTTTCACGGTATTTTATAATGTTTTTTATGTTTCTTCTTAGCATTTCATGTTCAAGAGATATTTTGTAATTGATTTAATATTTTGAATACAAACTGTTGTGATATGTTTTGGTGACATGCGTGAGGAAAGCTTTGTATGTTCTCCCCGATAATGTCTCCATTATAGTTTGTTGTACGTGCGCAAGATTTTATATTTGTACATTTCATGATTGCATCAAAGTATTAATAAAGAACTTCTAAACATTACGAATTTTTCAAGATTTCGAAGAATTTTATGTGGTGACCGATCAATAGATTAGAAAAGAGGGTTTTTTGATGGTTATGTATATTGTATCCAAGAATATCTCTATTGCAGCTTGTTTGTGGTGAGGAAGATTTTACATTTGTAGATTTCGTGATTATATTAAAAAAATATTTATAAAGAACTTTGTAACTTGACGATGTTCTGATATTTTAAAGTATTAACATTCTTTTTGTATCTTTAAAAATGTCAGAATTCATTAAAATTCAAAAGTTCCAATTTTTATTTTTTGTAAATATGCAAAAGATAATATAAGAGGATTTGTTAATATTTTTGTTTAGTATTTTGTGTGATTTTCATATATTTGCGGGATTTGATTTTTTTTTTATCGAGTTTTAAAACCACAAAACACTCAATGTATTGAGTTATCATATAAGAAATAGTGCTACTGGAATATGTGATAATTTAGTTGAAATGACAGAAGAAATCGATTGTTTTTTTGATATGATTTGCGGAATTTGTGTACTAAATTTTAAATTTAATTTGCGGGAATTTGCACATAGAGAATTTAGTGGGAAATTTAAAAAAATGATGGCAACACTAACCTAAAAAGACTAAACAACAACATAAAAGCAGAGAATAGAACCATCCCAGTAGGAAAAAATAAAAACTTAATAAATGCGCAGCAGTAGCCGCATCATGAACAGACTATGACTTACCGCTTTGTTGGAGACGCCGCCGACGCCACCACCAAGAACAACGCGCGCTTGATTTGCATTATTGCTGCTGTTAATGACACCGAAATTGGTGCGCAAAGCATTTGGAACACCGCCGCCGCCAACACCACCAACAACGCCAGCAATACCCGACAATTTTTCCTTTAGAGCAGCGGCAGATGCAACGGGCTGCAGCACGGTGCGAGTGGTGTTACCGAGTACAGACTTTTCCTTTAGTGAAAAATGCGAGTTTTCCTTCTCCGAGTCCTGGTGAATGTGAAAGGTAGCCATGTTTGTTTTTTTTTTTTTTTTTTGTAGACTGCGACGGACTGACTGGATTTTTTCTTCTTTGCAAGTTGTTGTAGTAATTTATTTATTTGTTGTTGTTGTAGTTGTCAAGCGAAATTCCTGCTTGTTTTTGTTGTAGAAATTTAATTTCCAGCAAATATTTTATGTTTGTTGTAAAATTCGTTTTTATTGCAAGTATGCTTTGTGTTGTTGCACAAACTGTTGTAGGTTATGTTTTTGTTGTTGCACAAAACACAAAAAAATTCCAATAGATTAGAAAAATATAAAAATTTTCTGCGCTAAGAAAAATAATCAAAAAAGTTTTTTTTTTTTTACTTGTTTGACGTTTAAAACAAGGCCTGCTGTGCTACTTCGGCTCGTTTTTTTGTTGTTGTTGCTAAATTGTACGACGTCGTCTCCTTCTACTTCCACCACGATCAATGTAGTCTGTCAATTTGTTGTTAATTTCTTCGCTGCTACTGCGCAGTTCCGCAATTTAATGTGTTGTTTTGTTGTTGTTCAATTTTTGTACAAGGTGACGACGCGTCGCTGCTCCTGCGTCGTTGTTCGTGTTGAGTTCGTATTGCAATCGTCTTCGTCGTTCGCCTTGCCGTGGTTTTAGTTTTTTTTTTAATTGTTCACGAAATATCGCTGATTTTAATTTCGCAAATAAACGCGTTTTTAGCTGCAATTGTTTCAAATTTTTTGCAGCAACTTAATCCTGCGCACATCGGCAATAATGTGTACAATATGAAAACACAAATAAACACAAATTAAACACGTAATTTATACAATTAATTTCGAGACACTGGCGCACATACAACCGCAAAAAAAGATGGCAGTTTTTTTTCTTTCGGTGTAAGGTATTTGTTTAAATTTTTGCTATAATTGTTGCAACATATTTGTTTTTGAGTTCGTTTTTTGTGTTAGTTTTGTTGTTTCATTAAATTTCAATTAAGTTTAATCAATTTAAAAGCCACAAATATATTTTAAGTTTGGTGTTTTTTTTGTATTACATTGGCGTTGTCGCTGTCTTGAGCTGCGCTTCAAGTTGTCGTTCGCTAGTCGCCGTAATCGCAATTGATGCTTAAATTTTTGAATTTGTGCGCCAGCACAATTTTCGTCAAATCCCGATCGCAATCGTCGTCGCGTGTGTGTGCGTTTGTTTTTTGTGTCGTCGATTCGTGTGTGCGTTCGGTGAGTGAGTGTGTGTGCCCGTCGTCGTTGTTGAGCGCAACAGTGTTGCATTTGAGAAATTAAAAATGTATCAGCAACAAAAAATAAAAATGTACGATTTAAAATAAAATTGTACTTTTGCGAAAAAATTTGTTTTGAAATGCACCAACATTTTCGAAACGTATCAGAGCAAACGAAAACATTTTCAAAAGATTCAACATTTTCCCGTCGAATCAAAACATACTGAAAAAGTGGAAAGACGGAAAATTTTCAAAATGTACAAAAAAATTTCGCCATAAAAAAAAACTCACACAAAAAATGTTTACTACAAAATATAAAAAAAAAATTAAAAGTACTTAGTACGAACTTTAAAATTAAGAACGTTCTCTAAATAATACGAAAGTACGCACTTATGGAACACTGGAAACAACAACAATTTGCTGCTAAGCCATGGAATTTGCTGCCTGCTGCGTTGAGGTGAGTTTATGTTTTATTACTTGCTATGGTTGTTGTCTGTGCTGTGCGGTGCAGGGCTGCAACTTTTAAATTAACTTATGTATCGTCAAAAAATTTAAAATCCTACAAACTAAAATTTATAAATATGCATATTTTTTATAATGTATGTATTATTTTGAAATAAAATAACGAATTAATTTGAACTTTTGGTAAAATACAAGAAATTACACAAATTTACCAAAAATACCTATTACGCACGTTAATAAAAATTTCACTGGTCGGGGTTCCACAAATCAAAAATTAAGCAGAAAGTTACGATTTTTTTTGTTTTGAAGAATGGGCCTTAATTTTAGTATTTATACAATTAATTTTGTAATCGTACGACAATTAACGTTTATTTGAGTACCTATATTACTTATCCGTAGGTGCACTAATTTTTGATTTTTTATGATCACCAAAACAAATAAAAAAAATTAAGAGCACGCGGTACTAGGGGTTCCAATCCCAAAGCATTTTGACCATCCCGGGAATTTATGGATTAGAAAAATAAATTTCGGGATTTTGGAATCCGTTCCAAGTTATCAAAATGTGTATTACAGGTAACAGTAAAGAAGCATTGAACATACAACTATTTAAAAAATAACAGCGATCTAATTGGATGTTCTTATGATCAGACATTACTTGTTATTAGTTTTAACCAAGGATTGAAACCGTAACCGAAATCGAAACCGGTATCCGTTTAAAACCGTTAACCGTAACCGAAACCATTATACGAAAATCTGAAAAAACCCATATGAAAAACCGAAATAAACGGTTTCGGTTTTATACCGGTTTAAAACGGTTTTTAGAAAATTATAAAAAGAAACAGAAAAACATATTTTATTTTATATAGAAAATCTTAAGTACAGGGCATGTTTTTAAATTAATAAAATTTGGAGTTCCCAAAATAAAAATGTTTTGTTGTACAAAAATTAACATGTTGTCTTTTGAGAAACAATATTACCAAAACAACGATCTTTGGTCTAAATTTGTTTTTTTTTTTCATTAATTTGTGTAGCGGTAAATCGAATTAACAACAAAACACCAGTAACTCATTGTTAAAAAACGATTCAATTTTTAATGATGTTTTTTTTATTTATTGTATAAGTAAAATATATAGGGAGCCTGGCATAAAGAGGGACAAGTTTTGAAAAATTCATTTGAATAATTATTGAATTATTTTAAAGGATCTATTCAATAGAATACCATTTAAAGAGTCCTTTAATTGATTTTTGTGTGATTTTTTAAAACAGCTTAATTTTGGAAATATATATTAAGGATAACAGAATTTAAAAAAAAAGTAAAATTATAAAAATCTCAGTAACTACTTAAGAAAATACGAAATATAAAGTGCAAGTTCGACAAGGTCGAACATTTCAAGTATACAGGCAGATATTGCAGTTTAAAAATTATTTGGCTTTTATGGATGGAAATTGTAAAAATTCTTCTTCTTTTTTTCATGAAGTTTAAGACAATTACCGATGTATTCTTGCTGCTCTTGTTTAAGGTTGGCTTCTAGGCTCACTTCAGATCATATCTCAGGTGAAGTCATATCTCAGGTGAAGTCAATATTTTCATTAAAATAAAAACAAATATTGTTTAAATTACGTGTCCCACTTTTCCCCAATATCACAAATTGAACATAACTTAGCACCATATAAACAATGTTAAATTATTATGAAAAATATGGAAAAAAAGAAATTTTATACAAAAACCGAAATCAAAACCGAAACCGTAACTTGGAACCGGTATACCGAAACCGTTTCGTTATAAAAACTTAAAACCGAAAACATAATCGAAACCGGAACGCGGAAAAAACCGAAACCGTTATTCGTTTAGGTTTCGTTTAGGTTTCAATCCTTGATTTTAACATATAATATGACTTAAAATAATTAAGTTTAAAGACTAATAAGTTAAATGACTGCAATTTATTAGTTTCCATTCCAACTAACTGCTCGTTATTTTTATTAACAATCTTGGAATTTTCGGTACTTATTTTTTTCGGGATCTCGGAGTTTCGAAATTTCACAATTGGAAAACTTCGCGGTACTTCTTAAAAATCCAAAACATTTTTTTAAACGTATTTTTATTAAAGAAGGTGTAGAAAAATTCAAACAAAAAAATTAAAAAAAAAAATGAATCCTAAATATCGTCGTTGTGGAACGAAAGTCACCAAATACATTTTTATGAAAAACTTTAATTTCGAGTTTGTTGATTAATATTATAAAAAGTTATCGATGCATTTTTAATGTTGAAATATCAATTAATAGATTGACATTTTCTTATCATTGTGTAAAAAAACTAAGAAAATCAATTAAAAATTGACAGATACATAAAGATTTTTGTAAATGAATATTTGGCATTTTGAAAATGTATTTGGTGACTTTTCGGTCTACAACGACGCTATATACATGAACTAAGCCACGGACTTAAGTAAATCCAAAATTTTTGAGACCTCACATAATTTAAATAAAACATTAAAAAAGTAGACTGCCTTCAAGTTCTGGGTTCGCACGGATTAGATAAATTATAAGACCGAACACTGAGCTGTCGCCTTACAACATATATTTGCATTCAACTAGAGGTGGGTGGATGGCCAGCCTGTGAAATGTAGGGCTTTGGTCAATTATATGTCTGATCTGTGGGCGGATACTTTGCAGCACAGTTTTGCATTCAACTAGATGTGGATGGCAGGCCTGTGCAGGGGTTGGATCAGCTATCGGTCCGACGAGTAAACCTTTTGAAAATCCCTTTAAATTTTAGATTACAAATCGACAAATTTTTGGTGACTCATAAAATTTTTGGTTCATATAAATTTACGGTTTTAGCTTTCTCTAAAATTGCTAAATTATCGTATATCAACACGAATAATTAAAACCAAAGACTGGTGCCGTAATCGAAACCTGTATGAATTTAAACCCGTTTTCATTTGTTTATATATATTTATAAATATTCTATTTTTTTGCGTTGCATCCCTGTCATTATTATTTTCACCACTAGCTGTGCCAATATCGCGTTCATGTTTCACTTCGCGTTGCCAATTGATTTTTTTTACACCGATCACTTCGCTAAAATGCAGTGCTGCCAAATTTAAACAGCTGTTAAATGTAATAAATTAATTATAATGTAGTGGATGTCAAATTTTAATATTAAATTAAAATAATAAAGTTTTCGATAAAAACTAAGCTTGTTAAACTTATTACAAAAAATAAATAAATTAACATAAAAATATAATATTTAACATAACTCAAAAGTTGCTCTTATTTGAAATGTAGATTGTCTGTAGACATTTAGTCGAGAATTCTACAGACATTCAGTTCTAGAATCGCTATTTTATTTATCATTTCTAAATTATAATTTCTTTTAATACTTTTTTTTAAAGGTTAAAAATGGTATTAATTTTGTAATCTCATTAAAAAAATATATTCTAATCAGAAAATAAGTAATTTAATCCATACAAGATGCATCAGTTTTTTAAAAAACAAATTTCAAATTACAAATTTACCCATTTTTTGATACAAATTTGTCGATTCCCTCTCGACAAATTTAACATTGTTAAATTTTTGTGGGTAAGTCAAAATTTAATAATAAATCTAACTTCTAATAGAAATATATATTAATATAGTTTTATTGTGCTCCATTTTATGCAAAATCCGTCAAATAAATAAACTAATTACTTTATAAAAATCAAAATTAACTTGAAAGGTTTTCACTAAAAACTCAAATTTTCATTTTATATTAAAATAGATGCCTAAATGCAGTAATTATTATTAAAAATGAATAATGGAATCAATTTCGCTATTCTCAGTCGTTTCGGGTTAGGTACAATTTCAGTTTTAAGTTTTAAAACGAAACTAATTCGGTTTAACGTTTCCAAGTAAAGTTTTCCTTTTAGAATTTTTTCTTAATTTTAATTTTTGTTCATATTTAAATTATTTGATTCTTTTTTAACATAGCAATTTCTTCAAAATTTAATAAAAAATTTTAATAAAAAATTAAAAAATAGACAACAATATAAAAATTTGTAGGAATTACAATTTTTCATTTGATAGATAGCAATTACAATTTCTAATAAAAATTAAAATATTAAAATAAAATGAATGTGAACTTTAAATTACAAAATTTACCAGTAAAGTTTATACTTTATAGGCCCAAATTGTGATTTTCAATCATTTATAATGCTACGTAAACAATAGAGTTTTCGATAGAAACTAACCTATCTAGAAGATATCGTTGATTTTGTCATTATAGATATCGAGATTATATCGAAAAAGATTTTCTGGCAATAAAGACATTTTATTTGTGCTAAAAAATTTAAAAAATAAATAAATTTTATATTATCTTGAGTTTTATATCTAAAATTAATAATTATTATATCGAACTTAAAAAAATGTAGTTGCTACATTTTCATCAAATATTTAAATTTTCACTAGAAATTTCAACTTTTGCTAATTTTTAATACTACTTTTTAAATTATTATTTAATATTTAATATAATATTAAAATATATAATGCATATCGTGAAATAATTGGGTACTGCCTCAAATTTAATGTGCGCAAAATTATGACATTGCAAAAAATTACAATTTATCGCAATTGCGATCTGATCTTTTATTAGGGCGCATACCTAATATTTCCAATTAATTTGTAGGTCTTGTAACTAATCAAGAAAATTCACATAAATATTAAATTGCCAATTGCAAAAATGATTTTCGCGCGCCAAATAGAAAAAAAAAACACAAATTTTAGACACACACACAGCAGGCAAAAAGAAAACCCAACCGAGAACGATGACAAAAATACCCATGCAAGATCGATAGATAGATGGATGGAAGGACGGACGTAAGGACATGCGGCGCATTTTGTCGAATGAGTTGAGTGGCGCTGCAGATGTTATCTGCTGCTGCGCCCTAAGATGACACAACAAAGGATAATCGCACATAAGAAAGGACGAACGATATTAAGAAAACGTAATGTGCGCAAAAAAAAGGACAATAGTTACCTTGCGTGGCGATTGCTACCTACAAAAAAAAAAATAGTGCGATCCGCAAGGATCGGCTCGTACTATATGGTACGAGGCACCTTCATGTAGTTGTTTTTGTTTTTATATTTGTTGTTGTTTTTCCGTTGTTGTCCTTATTGTTGTTTTAGTCCTTGCGAAAAACTTCTCATTGATTGACCATGAATTAAGAGCGACAGCAACGAACGACTTAAAACCAAAGGATCTGCCATCGATCGATGGCTGACATTATGACACAGTTTTTCCTAAATCACAAAAGAATGAAAAAAAAAGTAGAGTAGATGAAGCAGCGCATTACGAATTGTTCAATATTGTACTACACAGCAAGAAAATTACATGCAAAATCAATCGACCAAACCCTATCTAGTAGATCATGATCTCAGGAGGTTAGAACAATTTTATTTGAAGATTTTAAGCAAGAGAAGACGGAGTTTCTATAAAGAGCTGCATATTTTCTGTCTTGCTACTTGGTATTCTATGTAAGATTCAAATTCTGGAATTTTTAAGAAATATTTCGGACCTATTTCCGGCATACACACAGATAAATGGAATATTTTGGGAAGTGTATAGCTTGTATATATAGTTTGTAAAATTTTGTGGAATATTAATAGCAGATTTACGGTATATTTTGGGAAACAAAATAAAGCTTGTAATACAAACTTTGCCTTTGTCTGCTTAAATTATGCCAAAAAAATATTTCTAAACTGCCAGGACTCTTTGCTGAAAATTTTGTCTGCGGTATTTTATACTTTGTAAAGTCCTTTCGTACCTAATACAGATTTAAGATTTAATGATTTACAAGAAAATAATTCATGTGCATATAGAATATATCGACTACTATTGGAACTTTCTGATTTCAGTTCAACTTTTTTTGAATTTTTCTTGTGTTCTAGAATAACCTAGACAACATTTAAGGCATGCTCAAGGCGAACAAAATCAACGAAGAAACCTATGTCAAATGCAGCCTTTTTTTTAGGCCATGCCCAAAATATATCTGGAATCTGCTTTTAAATCTCCACAAAATTTCGTTTTTCTGGCAATTTTATTCATGATTGTGGGCAGTGTATTGCCTAGACAAAATTTTTGGCAGGGTCGGGGCAGTTTAGAAACATTTTCTCGGCATATTTCAAACAGACAAAAGCGACGTTTGTATCACAAGCTGTCTGTTATCTGCCCATTCCCAAAATATGGCGTGAATCTGCCATTAAAATACCATTAAATTTTACAAACTGTTATACACCGGCTGTGCGGTTCACGGAAATATGCCCGAAATATTCCTGAAAAATGTCCGAAAATGTCTTGAGTTGTTATACAAAATTTTTAGCAGGCTCAAGACACTTTAAAAATATATTTTCGAAAGATTTCAAGCAAACAAAGACAGAGTTTGTATCAAAACCTGCCCTTTTTCTGACCATGCTTTAAAAATTTCGTAAACATAGCTTTAAATTTCTAGAATCTTCCATTTATATCTGAAAAATACCAGAAATTTAGCTTTGGGAGGTTACCGAATTTTGTGGTAATTTTATGGTAGATTTTCGGTATATTTTAGGAAATGGTAGGAAATATGCGGTTTTGTGTGTTTAAAATCCTTCAGAGAAAAGTTTATGCACTGCCTTTATCGCATATTTCAGGAATATCTCGAATATATTTCTGGCAAATACACAGAGAAATAGAAATGGAAGATTGTGGGAAGCTTTCCAAAACAACACTTCTGTCAGGGCAATTTAGTAACATTTTATCGGAAAATTATAAGCAGACATGGCGGAGCTTGTATTAAAAGTTTTCTGTTTATTGCTCGTTCGCAATGATTCCTGGAATTTGCATTTACAACTCCACAAAATTTAATAATCTGCCATAGGTTTTCCACAAACTTCTATATATCTGTGTGCTTGCTAAAAACACGCCGTAAATATTCCTGAAAAATGCCAGAAATTTTGTTTCGGGATAGACCACCTCTAAAAGCATATAAAAACATATTTTTAAAACATATTTTCGAAATATTTTAAGTAGAGAAAGCCGGAGTTTGTATTAAAAACAATATATTTTCTACCCGATCCAAAAATATGCCGCGAAGCTGACTTTAAAATTCCACATAATTTGATAATCTGTCATAAGCTTAACACAAACTTTCATTTATCTGTCATTTTGCCAGAAAAATTCAGAAAGTGCCAGACATTTTGTCTCGGGACAGTATCAAATTTTGTGGAACTTTAAAGGCAGATTGTCGAAATATTTTGGGTATAAAACTTCGCCTTTGTCTATATTTCGAAAAACAGGTTTTTTTTTATACGATTCGACCCTGCCAAAAATTGTGACAAGAAACGAAAATCTCCCGTTTTTTTTACGGAAATATGCCGGAATTATGTCCGCAATATTCCAGGAAATGCCAGAAACTTCGCCTTGAGAAGAATATTTAAAATTCAGTTAGAATATTTCGAACTATTCAAAATTATTGTTTTATTTTCAAATATTAAATTTTTTCTCTGTGTAGTCTTTAATATGCAACATCAAGAAAATACATTGTGATGAAAAAAGAGCGCCGTTTTTACGACAGATTTGTATTTTTGCGGATGTGGAAATGGATTTTTTTTTGTTCTGCTCTTGGTCAAGCCAACGGCACTAAGGATTGTTGGTTTTTTTGTCCTTTCTTTAGAGTTTTCTTTACATTTAAAGCCAAGCCAACGAACGATTAGGTTCAAAACAACGGTGCAAAAACAATAACATCGAACACATTGCACAACTGCGCATGCGTTACGGATGGTTGTGTAAAATTTCGGCAGCTGAAATAACTCCAAGAGATTGGTTTTTCTATTATATGTATTTCCTTTCAATTATTCTCAGTTTACTTAGTTTATTTATCTTCTTAATTATATTCGTTATTTTTAATTTTTTGTAGCATGTTTTGGAAAATTAAAGGCTCAGTAGTTATGGACTACGTAATATAAGAATTCATTTTAATATATAATTTCGTGAACAAATTAAATTTGTAATATTGGTCGGTCGTAGAGGCCTTAAATGGGAAAATAATGGAAACGGAGTCCTGAAAAATCAGATTTCTAATTTCTAGAGGCAGCATACTTTGCATATGTTATGGTGCAAAGATGGTCTTTAATACGCTTTTTGGAATATTCCCACGGAGAGCAGAGAATTTAGATTTCTAACTTAAAATGCCCATATCTTCCTTAATACGAGTCCTAGAGGCCTTAAACTTTATTCATTAAATGCGCCTAATTCCGACCCTCTAGGACGCTCCGTTTAGGAGTTACGGCCAATTAAAGAAAATGTTTAAAAATCGATTTTCAAAACCTTATTATTCCGGAACCCACCGATCGAATTATATGAAATTTACAGTGAAAAATTATGCATTAAATGTCTATAAAATGCGCCTAATTTCGACCCTCTAGGACGCTCCGTTTAGGAGTTACGGCCAATTAAAGAAAATGTTTAAAAATCGATTTTCAAAACCTTATTATTCCGGAACCCACCGATCGAATTATATGAAATTTACAGTGAAAAATTATGCATTAAATGTCTATAAAATGCGCCTAATTTCGACCCTCTAGGACGCTCCGTTTAGGAGTTACGGCCAATTAAAGAAAATGTTTAAAAATCGATTTTCAAAACCTTATTATTCCGGAACCCACCGATCGTATTATATGAAATTTACAGTGAAAAATTATGCATTAAATGTCTATAAAATGTGCCTACTTTCGACCCTCTAGGACGCTCCGTTTAGGAGTTACGGCCAATTAAAGAAAATGTTTAAAAATCGATTTTCAAAACCTTATTATTCCGGAACCCACCGATCGAATTATATGAAATTAACAGTGAAAAATTATGCATTAAATGTCTATAAAATGCACCTAATTTCGACCCTCTAGGACGCTCCGTTTAGGAGTTACGGCCAATTAAAGAAAATGTTTAAAAATCGATTTTCAAAACCTTATTATTCCGGAACCCACCGATCGAATTATATGAAATTTACAGTGAAAAATTATGCATTAAATGTCTATAAAATGCGCCTAATTTCGACCCTCTAGGACGCTCCGTTTAGGAGTTACGGCCAATTAAAGAAAATGTTTAAAAATCGATTTTCAAAACCTTATTATTCCGGAACCCACCGATCGTATTATATGAAATTTACAGTGAAAAATTATGCATTAAATGTCTACAAAATGTGCCTACTTTCGACCCTCTAGGACGCTCCGTTTAGGAGTTACGGCCAATTAAAGAAAATGTTTAAAAATCGATTTTCAAAACCTTATTATTCCGGAACCCACCGATCGAATTATATGAAATTAACAGTGAAAAATTATGCATTAAATGTCTATAAAATGCACCTAATTTCGACCCTCTAGGACGCTCCGTTTAGGAGTTACGGCCAATTAAAGAAAATGTTTAAAAATCGATTTTCAAAACCTTATTATTCCGTAACCCACCGATCGAATTATATGAAATTTACAGTGAAAAATTATGCATTAAATGTCTATAAAATGCGCCTACTTTCGACCCTCTAGGACGCTCCGTTTAGGAGTTACGGCCAATTAAAGAAAATGTTTAAAAATCGATTTTCAAAACCTTATTATTCCGGAACCCACCGATCGAATTATATGAAATTTACAGTGAAAAATTATGCATTAAATGTCTATAAAATGCGCCTAATTTCGACCCTCTAGGACGCTCCGTTTAGGAGTTACGGCCAATTAAAGAAAATGTTTAAAAATCGATTTTCAAAACCTTATTATTCCGGAACCCACCGATCGAATTATATGAAATTTACAGTGAAAAATTATGCATTAAATGTCTATAAAATGCGCCTAATTTCGACCCTCTAGGACGCTCCGTTTAGAAGTTACGGCCAATTAAAGAAAATGTTTAAAAATCGATTTTCAAAACCTTATTATTCCGGAACCCACCGATCGAATTATATGAAATTTACAGTGAAAAATTATGCATTAAATGTCTATAAAATGCGCCTAATTTCGACCCTCTAGGACGCTCCGTTTAGGAGTTACGGCCAATTAAAGAAAATGTTTAAAAATCGATTTTTAAAACCTTATTATTCCGGAACCCACCGATCGAATTATATGAAATTTACAGTGAAAAATTATGCATTAAATGTCTATAAAATGCACCTAATTTCGACCCTCTAGGACGCTCCGTTTAGGAGTTACGGCCAATTAAAGAAAATGTTTAAAAATCGATTTTCAAAACCTTATTATTCCGGAACCCACCGATCGAATTATATGAAATTTACAGTGAAAAATTATGCATTAAATGTCTATAAAATGCACCTAATTTCGACCCTCTAGGACGCTCCGTTTAGGAGTTACGGCCAATTAAAGAAAATGTTTAAAAATCGATTTTCAAAACCTTATTATTCCGGAACCCACCGATCGAATTATATGAAATTTACAGTGAAAAATTATGCATTAAATGTCTATAAAATGCGCCTAATTTCGACCCTCTAGGACGCTCCGTTTAGGAGTTACGGCCAATTAAAGAAAATGTTTAAAAATCGATTTTCAAAACCTTATTATTCCGGAACCCATCGATCGAATTATATGAAATTTACAGTGAAAAATTATGCATTAAATGTCTATAAAATGCGCCTAATTTCGACCCTCTAGGACGCTCCGTTTAGGAGTTACGGCCAATTAAAGAAAATGTTTAAAAATCGATTTTTAAAACCTTATTATTCCGGAACCCACCGATCGAATTATATGAAATTTACAGTGAAAAATTATGCATTAAATGTCTATAAAATGCACCTAATTTCGACCCTCTAGGACGCTCCGTTTAGGAGTTACGGCCAATTAAAGAAAATGTTTAAAAATCGATTTTCAAAACCTTATTATTCCGGAACCCACCGATCGAATTATATGAAATTTACAGTGAAAAATTATGCATTAAATGTCTATAAAATGCACCTAATTTCGACCCTCTAGGACGCTCCGTTTAGGAGTTACGGCCAATTAAAGAAAATGTTTAAAAATCGATTTTCAAAACCTTATTATTCCGGAACCCACCGATCGAATTATATGAAATTTACAGTGAAAAATTATGCATTAAATGTCTATAAAATGCGCCTAATTTCGACCCTCTAGGACCCTCCGTTTAGGAGTTACGGCCAATTAAAGAAAATTTTTAAAAATCGATTTTCAAAACCTTATTATTCCGGAACCCACCGATCGAATTATATGAAATTTACAGTGAAAAATTATGCATTAAATGTCTATAAAATGCGCCTAATTTCGACCCTCTAGGACGCTCCGTTTAGGAGTTACGGCCAATTAAAGAAAATGTTTAAAAATCGATTTTTAAAACCTTATTATTCCGGAACCCACCGATCGAATTATATGAAATTTACAGTGAAAAATTATGCATTAAATGTCTATAAAATGCACCTAATTTCGACCCTCTAGGACGCTCCGTTTAGGAGTTACGGCCAATTAAAGAAAATGTTTAAAAATCGATTTTCAAAACCTTATTATTCCGGAACCCACCGATCGAATTATATGAAATTTACAGTGAAAAATTATGCATTAAATGTCTATAAAATGCACCTAATTTCGACCCTCTAGGACGCTCCGTTTAGGAGTTACGGCCAATTAAAGAAAATGTTTAAAAATCGATTTTCAAAACCTTATTATTCCGGAACCCACCGATCGAATTATATGAAATTTACAGTGAAAAATTATGCATTAAATGTCTATAAAATGCGCCTAATTTCGACCCTCTAGGACCCTCCGTTTAGGAGTTACGGCCAATTAAAGAAAATGTTTAAAAATCGATTTTCAAAACCTTATTATTCCGGAACCCACCGATCGAATTATATGAAATTTACAGTGAAAAATTATGCATTAAATGTCTATAAAATGTGCCTACTTTCGACCCTCTAGGACGCTCCGTTTAGGAGTTACGGCCAATTAAAGAAAATGTTTAAAAATCGATTTTCAAAACCTTATTATTCCGGAACCCACCGATCGAATTATATGAAATTTACAGTGAAAAATTATGCATTAAATGTCTATAAAACCCTCTAGGACGCTCCGTTTAGGAGTTACGGCCAATTAAAGAAAATGTTTAAAAATCGATTTTCAAAACCTTATTATTCCGGAACCCACCGATCGAATTATATGAAATTTACAGTGAAAAATTATGCATTAAATGTCTATAAAATGTGCCTACTTTCGACCCTCTAGGACGCTCCGTTTAGGAGTTACGGCCAATTAAAGAAAATGTTTAAAAATCGATTTTCAAAACCTTATTATTCCGGAACCCACCGATCGAATTATATGAAATTTACAGTGAAAAATTATGCATTAAATGTCTATAAAATGCGCCTAATTTCGACCCTCTAGGACGCTCCGTTTAGGAGTTACGGCCAATTAAAGAAAATGTTTAAAAATCGATTTTCAAAACCTTATTATTCCGGAACCCACCGATCGAATTATATGAAATTTACAGTGAAAAATTATGCATTAAATGTCTATAAAATGCACCTAATTTCGACCCCCTAGGACGCTCCGTTTAGGAGTTACGGCCAATTAAAGAAAATGTTTAAAAATCGATTTTCAAAACCTTATTATTCCGGAACCCACCGATCGAATTATATGAAATTTACAGTGAAAAATTATGCATTAAATGTCTATAAAATGCGCCTAATTTCGACCCTCTAGGACCCTCCGTTTAGGAGTTACGGCCAATTAAAGAAAATGTTTAAAAATCGATTTTCAAAACCTTATTATTCCGGAACCCACCGATCGAATTATATGAAATTTACAGTGAAAAATTATGCATTAAATGTCTATAAAATGTGCCTACTTTCGACCCTCTAGGACGCTCCGTTTAGGAGTTACGGCCAATTAAAGAAAATGTTTAAAAATCGATTTTCAAAACCTTATTATTCCGGAACCCACCGATCGAATTATATGAAATTTACAGTGAAAAATTATGCATTAAATGTCTATAAAATGCGCCTAATTTCGACCCTCTAGGACGCTCCGTTTAGGAGTTACGGCCAATTAAAGAAAATGTTTAAAAATCGATTTTCAAAACCTTATTATTCCGGAACCCACCGATCGAATTATATGAAATTTACAGTGAAAAATTATGCATTAAATGTCTATAAAATGCACCTAATTTCGACCCTCTAGGACGCTCCGTTTAGGAGTTACGGCCAATTAAAGAAAATGTTTAAAAATCGATTTTCAAAACCTTATTATTCCGGAACCCACCGATCGAATTATATGAAATTTACAGTGAAAAATTATGCATTAAATGTCTATAAAATGCGCCTAATTTCGACCCTCTAGGACCCTCCGTTTAGGAGTTACGGCCAATTAAAGAAAATGTTTAAAAATCGATTTTCAAAACCTTATTATTCCGGAACCCACCGATCGAATTGTATGAAATTAACAGTGAAAAATTATGCATTAAATGTCTATAAAATGCACCTAATTTCGACCCTCTAGGACGCTCCGTTTAGGAGTTACGGCCAATTAAAGAAAATGTTTAAAAATCGATTTTCAAAACCTTATTATTCCGTAACCCACCGATCGAATTATATGAAATTTACAGTGAAAAATTATGCATTAAATGTCTATAAAATGCGCCTACTTTCGACCCTCTAGGACGCTCCGTTTAGGAGTTACGGCCAATTAAAGAAAATGTTTAAAAATCGATTTTCAAAACCTTATTATTCCGGAACCCACCGATCGAATTATATGAAATTTACAGTGAAAAATTATGCATTAAATGTCTATAAAATGCGCCTAATTTCGACCCTCTAGGACGCTCCGTTTAGGAGTTACGGCCAATTAAAGAAAATGTTTAAAAATCGATTTTCAAAACCTTATTATTCCGGAACCCACCGATCGAATTATATGAAATTTACAGTGAAAAATTATGCATTAAATGTCTATAAAATGCGCCTAATTTCGACCCTCTAGGACGCTCCGTTTAGGAGTTACGGCCAATTAAAGAAAATGTTTAAAAATCGATTTTCAAAACCTTATTATTCCGGAACCCATCGATCGAATTATATGAAATTTACAGTGAAAAATTATGCATTAAATGTCTATAAAATGCGCCTAATTTCGACCCTCTAGGACGCTCCGTTTAGGAGTTACGGCCAATTAAAGAAAATGTTTAAAAATCGATTTTTAAAACCTTATTATTCCGGAACCCACCGATCGAATTATATGAAATTTACAGTGAAAAATTATGCATTAAATGTCTATAAAATGCACCTAATTTCGACCCTCTAGGACGCTCCGTTTAGGAGTTACGGCCAATTAAAGAAAATGTTTAAAAATCGATTTTCAAAACCTTATTATTCCGGAACCCACCGATCGAATTATATGAAATTTACAGTGAAAAATTATGCATTAAATGTCTATAAAATGCACCTAATTTCGACCCTCTAGGACGCTCCGTTTAGGAGTTACGGCCAATTAAAGAAAATGTTTAAAAATCGATTTTCAAAACCTTATTATTCCGGAACCCACCGATCGAATTATATGAAATTTACAGTGAAAAATTATGCATTAAATGTCTATAAAATGCGCCTAATTTCGACCCTCTAGGACCCTCCGTTTAGGAGTTACGGCCAATTAAAGAAAATGTTTAAAAATCGATTTTCAAAACCTTATTATTCCGGAACCCACCGATCGAATTATATGAAATTTACAGTGAAAAATTATGCATTAAATGTCTATAAAATGCGCCTAATTTCGACCCTCTAGGACGCTCCGTTTAGGAGTTACGGCCAATTAAAGAAAATGTTTAAAAATCGATTTTTAAAACCTTATTATTCCGGAACCCACCGATCGAATTATATGAAATTTACAGTGAAAAATTATGCATTAAATGTCTATAAAATGCACCTAATTTCGACCCTCTAGGACGCTCCGTTTAGGAGTTACGGCCAATTAAAGAAAATGTTTAAAAATCGATTTTCAAAACCTTATTATTCCGGAACCCACCGATCGAATTATATGAAATTTACAGTGAAAAATTATGCATTAAATGTCTATAAAATGCACCTAATTTCGACCCTCTAGGACGCTCCGTTTAGGAGTTACGGCCAATTAAAGAAAATGTTTAAAAATCGATTTTCAAAACCTTATTATTCCGGAACCCACCGATCGAATTATATGAAATTTACAGTGAAAAATTATGCATTAAATGTCTATAAAATGCGCCTAATTTCGACCCTCTAGGACCCTCCGTTTAGGAGTTACGGCCAATTAAAGAAAATGTTTAAAAATCGATTTTCAAAACCTTATTATTCCGGAACCCACCGATCGAATTATATGAAATTTACAGTGAAAAATTATGCATTAAATGTCTATAAAATGTGCCTACTTTCGACCCTCTAGGACGCTCCGTTTAGGAGTTACGGCCAATTAAAGAAAATGTTTAAAAATCGATTTTCAAAACCTTATTATTCCGGAACCCACCGATCGAATTATATGAAATTTACAGTGAAAAATTATGCATTAAATGTCTATAAAACCCTCTAGGACGCTCCGTTTAGGAGTTACGGCCAATTAAAGAAAATGTTTAAAAATCGATTTTCAAAACCTTATTATTCCGGAACCCACCGATCGAATTATATGAAATTTACAGTGAAAAATTATGCATTAAATGTCTATAAAATGTGCCTACTTTCGACCCTCTAGGACGCTCCGTTTAGGAGTTACGGCCAATTAAAGAAAATGTTTAAAAATCGATTTTCAAAACCTTATTATTCCGGAACCCACCGATCGAATTATATGAAATTTACAGTGAAAAATTATGCATTAAATGTCTATAAAATGTGCCTACTTTCGACCCTCTAGGACGCTCCGTTTAGGAGTTACGGCCAATTAAAGAAAATGTTTAAAAATCGATTTTCAAAACCTTATTATTCCGGAACCCACCGATCGAATTATATGAAATTTACAGTGAAAAATTATGCATTAAATGTCTATAAAATGCGCCTAATTTCGACCCTCTAGGACGCTCCGTTTAGGAGTTACGGCCAATTAAAGAAAATGTTTAAAAATCGATTTTCAAAACCTTATTATTCCGGAACCCACCGATCGAATTATATGAAATTTACAGTGAAAAATTATGCATTAAATGTCTATAAAATGTGCCTACTTTCGACCCTCTAGGACGCTCCGTTTAGGAGTTACGGCCAATTAAAGAAAATGTTTAAAAATCGATTTTCAAAACCTTATTATTCCGGAACCCACCGATCGAATTATATGAAATTTACAGTGAAAAATTATGCATTAAATGTTTTTAAAATGCGCATAATTACGACCCTCTAGGACGCTCCGTTTAGGAGCGTCGATTTTTAAAACCTTTTTATTCCGGAACCCACCGATTGAATTATATGAAATTTACAGTGAAAAATTATGCATTAAATGTTTTTAAAATGCGCCTAATTTCGACCCTCTAGGACGCTCCGTTTAGGAGTTACGGCCAATTAAAGAAAATGTTTAAAAATCGATTTTCAAAACCTTATTATTCCGGAACCCACCGATCGAATTATATGAAATTTACAGTGAAAAATTATGCATTAAATGTCTATAAAATGCGCCTAATTTCGACCCTCTAGGACGCTCCGTTTAGGAGTTACGGCCAATTAAAGAAAATGTTTAAAAATCGATTTTTAAAACCTTTTTATTCCGGAACCCACCGATTGAATTATATGAAATTTACAGTGAAAAATTATGCATTAAATGTCTATAAAATGCGCCTAAATTCGACCCTCTAGGACGCTCCGTTTAGGAGTTACGGCCAATTAAAGAAAATGTTTAAAAATCGATTTTTAAAACCTTTTTATTCCGGAACCCACCGATCGAATTATATGAAATTTACAGTGAAAAATTATGCATTAAATGTCTATAAAATGCGCCTAATTTCGACCCTCTAGGACGCTCCGTTTAGGAGTTACGGCCAATTAAAGAAAATGTTTTAAAATCGATTTTCACAACCTTATTATTCCGGAACCCACCGATCGAATTATATGAAATTTACAGTGAAAAATTATGCATTAAATGTCTATAAAATGCGCCTAATTTCGACCCTCTAGGAGTTAAGGCCAATTAAAGAAAATGTTTAAAAATCGATTTTCAAAACCTTATTATTCCGTAACCCACCGATCGAATTATATGAAACTTACAGTGAAAAATTATGCATTAAATGTTTTTAAAATGCGCCTAATTTCGACCCTCTAGGACGCTCCGTTTAGGAGTTACGGCCAATTAAAGAAAATGTTTAAAAATCGATTTTCACAACCTTATTATTCCGGAACCCACCGATCGAATTATATGAAATTTACAGTGAAAAATTATGCATTAAATGTTTTTAAAATGCGCCTAATTTCGACCCTCTAGGACGCTCCGTTTAGGAGTTACGGCCAATTAAAGAAAATGTTTAAAAATCGATTTTCAAAACCTTATTATTCCGGAACCCACCGATCGAATTATATGAAATTTACAGTGATAAATTATGCATTAAATGTTTTTAAAATGCGCATAATTACGACCCTCTAGGACCCTCCGTTTACGAGTTACGGCCAATTAAAATGTTTAAAAATCGATTTTCAAAACCTTATTATTCCGGAACCCACCGATCGAATTATATGAAATTTACAGTGATAAATTATGCATTAAATGTTTTTAAAATGCGCATAATTACGACCCTCTAGGACCCTCCGTTTACGAGTTACGGCCAATTAAAATGTTTAAAAATCGATTTTCAAAACCTTATTATTCCGGAACCCACCGATCGAATTATATGAAATTTACAGTGAAAAATTATGCATTAAATGTCTTATTATTCCGGAACCCACCGATCGAATTATATGAAATTTACGGTGAAAAATTATGCATTAAATGTCTATAAAATGCGCCTAATTTCGACCCTCTAGGACGCTCCGTTTAGGAGTTACGGCCAATTAAAGAAAATGTTTAAAAATCGATTTTCAAAACCTTATTATTCCGGAACCCACCGATCGTATTATATGAAATTTACAGTGAAAAATTATGCATTAAATGTCTATAAAATGTGCCTAATCGATTTTCAAAACCTTATTATTCCGGAACCCACCGATCGAATTATATGAAATTTACAGTGAAAAATTATGCGTTAAATGTTTTTTAAATGCGCCTAATTTCGACCCTCTAGGACGCTCCGTTTAGGAGTTACGGCCAATTAAAGAAAATGTTTAAAAATCGATTTTTAAAACCTTTTTATTCCGGAACCCACCGATCGAATTATATGAAATTTACAGTGAAAAATTATGCATTAAATGTCTATAAAATGTGCCTACTTTCGACCCTCTAGGACGCTCCGTTTAGGAGTTACGGCCAATTAAAGAAAATGTTTAAAAATCGATTTTTAAAACCTTTTTATTCCGGAACCCACCGATCGAATTATATGAAATTTACAGTGAAAAATTATGCATTAAATGTCTATAAAATGCGCCTAAATTCGACCCTCTAGGACGCTCCGTTTAGGAGTTACGGCCAATTAAAGAAAATGTTTAAAAATCGATTTTTAAAACCTTTTTATTCCGGAACCCACCGATCGAATTATATGAAATTTATAGTGAAAAATTGTGCATTAAATGTCTATAAAATGTGCCTACTTTCGACCCTCTAGGACGCTCCGTTTAGGAGTTACGGCCAATTAAAGAAAATGTTTAAAAATCGATTTTCAAAACCTTATTATTCCGGAACCCACCGATCGAATTATATGAAATTTACAGTGAAAAATTATGCATTAAATGTTTTTAAAATGCGCCTAATTTCGACGCTCTAGGACGCTCCGTTTAGGAGTTACGGCCAATTATGAAATTTATAGTGAAAAATTGTGCATTAAATGTCTATAAAATGTGCCTACTTTCGACCCTCTAGGACGCTCCGTTTAGGAGTTACGGCCAATTAAAGAAAATGTTTAAAAATCGATTTTCAAAACCTTATTATTCCGGAACCCACCGATCGAATTATATGAAATTTACAGTGAAAAATTATGCATTAAATGTTTTTAAAATGCGCCTAATTTCGACCCTCTAGGACGCTCCGTTTAGGAGTTACGGCCAATTAAAGAAAATGAAATTTACAGTGAAAAATTATGCATTAAATGTCTATAAAATGTGCCTACCTTCGACCCTCTAGGACGCTCCGTTTAGGAGTTACGGCCAATTAAAGAAAATGTTTAAAAATCGATTTTCAAAACCTTATTATTCCGGAACCCACCGATCGAATTATATGAAATTTACAGTGAAAAATTATGCATTAAATGTCTATAAAATGCGCCTAATTTCGACCCTCTAGGACGCTCCGTTTAGGAGTTACGGCCAATTAAAGAAAATGTTTAAAAATCGATTTTTAAAACCTTTTTATTCCGGAACCCACCGATCGAATTATATGAAATTTACAGTGAAAAATTATGCATTAAATGTCTATAAAATGCGCCTAATTTCGACCCTCTAGGACGCTCCGTTTAGGAGTTACGGCCAATTAAAGAAAATGTTTTAAAATCGATTTTCACAACCTTATTATTCCGGAACCCACCGATCGAATTATATGAAATTTACAGTGAAAAATTATGCATTAAATGTCTATAAAATGCGCCTAATTTCGACCCTCTAGGAGTTAAGGCCAATTAAAGTAAATGTTTAAAAATCGATTTTCAAAACCTTATTATTCCGTAACCCACCGATCGAATTATATGAAACTTACAGTGAAAAATTATGCATTAAATGTTTTTAAAATGCGCCTAATTTCGACCCTCTAGGACGCTCCGTTTAGGAGTAACGGCCAATTAAAGAAAATGTTTAAAAATCGATTTTTAAAACCTTATTATTCCGGAACCCACCGATCGAATTATATGAAATTTACAGTGAAAAATTATGCATTAAATGTCTATAAAATGTGCCTACCTTCGACCCTCTAGGACGCTCCGTTTAGGAGTTACGGCCAATTAAAGAAAATGTTTAAAAATCGATTTTCAAAACCTTATTATTCCGGAACCCACCGATCGAATTATATGAAATTTACGGTGAAAAATTATGCATTAAATGTTTTTAAAATGCGCATAATTACGACCCTCTAGGACCCTCCGTTTACGAGTTACGGCCAATTAAAATGTTTAAAAATCGATTTTCAAAACCTTATTATTCCGGAACCCACCGATCGAATTATATGAAATTTACAGTGAAAAATTATGCATTAAATGTCTATAAAATGCGCCTAATTTCGACCCTCTAGGACGCTCCGTTTAGGAGTAACGGCCAATTAAAGAAAATGTTTAAAAATCGATTTTCAAAACCTTATTATTCCGGAACCCACCGATCGAATTATATGAAATTTACGGTGAAAAATTATGCATTAAATGTCTATAAAATGTGCCTACCTTCGACCCTCTAGGACGCTCCGTTTAGGAGTTACGGCCAATTAAAGAAAATGTTTAAAAATCGATTTTCAAAACCTTATTATTCCGGAACCCACCGATCGAATTATATGAAATTTACGGTGAAAAATTATGCATTAAATGTCTATAAAATGCGCCTAATTTCGACCCTCTAGGACGCTCCGTTTAGGAGTTACGGCCAATTAAAGAAAATGTTTAAAAATCGATTTTCACTACCTTATTATTCCGGAACCCACCGATCGAATTATATGAAATTTACGGTGAAAAATTATGCATTAAATGTCTATAAAATGCGCCTAATTTCGACCCTCTAGGACGCTCCGTTTAGGAGTTACGGCCAATTAAAGAAAATGTTTAAAAATCGATTTTCAAAACCTTATTATTCCGGAACCCACCGATCGTATTATATGAAATTTACAGTGAAAAATTATGCATTAAATGTCTATAAAATGTGCCTAATCGATTTTCAAAACCTTATTATTCCGGAACCCACCGATCGAATTATATGAAATTTACAGTGAAAAATTATGCGTTAAATGTTTTTTAAATGCGCCTAATTTCGACCCTCTAGGACGCTCCGTTTAGGAGTTACGGCCAATTAAAGAAAATGTTTAAAAATCGATTTTTAAAACCTTTTTATTCCGGAACCCACCGATCGAATTATATGAAATTTACAGTGAAAAATTATGCATTAAATGTCTATAAAATGTGCCTACTTTCGACCCTCTAGGACGCTCCGTTTAGGAGTTACGGCCAATTAAAGAAAATGTTTAAAAATCGATTTTTAAAACCTTTTTATTCCGGAACCCACCGATCGAATTATATGAAATTTACAGTGAAAAATTATGCATTAAATGTCTATAAAATGCGCCTAAATTCGACCCTCTAGGACGCTCCGTTTAGGAGTTACGGCCAATTAAAGAAAATGTTTAAAAATCGATTTTTAAAACCTTTTTATTCCGGAACCCACCGATCGAATTATATGAAATTTATAGTGAAAAATTGTGCATTAAATGTCTATAAAATGTGCCTACTTTCGACCCTCTAGGACGCTCCGTTTAGGAGTTACGGCCAATTAAAGAAAATGTTTAAAAATCGATTTTCAAAACCTTATTATTCCGGAACCCACCGAACGAATTATATGAAATTTACAGTGAAAAATTATGCATTAAATGTTTTTAAAATGCGCCTAATTTCGACGCTCTAGGACGCTCCGTTTAGGAGTTACGGCCAATTATGAAATTTATAGTGAAAAATTGTGCATTAAATGTCTATAAAATGTGCCTACTTTCGACCCTCTAGGACGCTCCGTTTAGGAGTTACGGCCAATTAAAGAAAATGTTTAAAAATCGATTTTCAAAACCTTATTATTCCGGAACCCACCGATCGAATTATATGAAATTTACAGTGAAAAATTATGCATTAAATGTTTTTAAAATGCGCCTAATTTCGACCCTCTAGGACGCTCCGTTTAGGAGTTACGGCCAATTAAAGAAAATGAAATTTACAGTGAAAAATTATGCATTAAATGTCTATAAAATGTGCCTACCTTCGACCCTCTAGGACGCTCCGTTTAGGAGTTACGGCCAATTAAAGAAAATGTTTAAAAATCGATTTTCAAAACCTTATTATTCCGGAACCCACCGATCGAATTATATGAAATTTACAGTGAAAAATTATGCATTAAATGTCTATAAAATGCGCCTAATTTCGACCCTCTAGGACGCTCCGTTTAGGAGTTACGGCCAATTAAAGAAAATGTTTAAAAATCGATTTTTAAAACCTTATTATTCCGGAACCCACCGATCGAATTATATGAAATTTACAGTGAAAAATTATGCATTAAATGTCTATAAAATGTGCCTACCTTCGACCCTCTAGGACGCTCCGTTTAGGAGTTACGGCCAATTAAAGAAAATGTTTAAAAATCGATTTTCAAAACCTTATTATTCCGGAACCCACCGATCGAATTATATGAAATTTACGGTGAAAAATTATGCATTAAATGTCTATAAAATGCGCCTAATTTCGACCCTCTAGGACGCTCCGTTTAGGAGTTACGGCCAATTAAAGAAAATGTTTAAAAATCGATTTTCAAAACCTTATTATTCCGGAACCCACCGATCGAATTATATGAAATTTACGGTGAAAAATTATGCATTAAATGTCTATAAAATGCGCCTAATTTCGACCCTCTAGGACGCTCCGTTTAGGAGTTACGGCCAATTAAAGAAAATGTTTAAAAATCGATTTTCAAAACCTTATTATTCCGGAACCCACCGATCGAATTATATGAAATTTACGGTGAAAAATTATGCATTAAATGTCTATAAAATGCGCCTAATTTCGACCCTCTAGGACGCTCCGTTTAGGAGTTACGGCCAATTAAAGAAAATGTTTAAAAATCGATTTTCACAACCTTATTATTCCGGAACCCACCGATCGAATTATATGAAATTTACGGTGAAAAATTATGCATTAAATGTCTATAAAATGCGCCTAATTTCGACCCTCTAGGACGCTCCGTTTAGGAGTTACGGCCAATTAAAGAAAATGTTTAAAAATCGATTTTCAAAACCTTATTATTCCGGAACCCACCGATCGAATTATATGAAATTTACGGTGAAAAATTATGCATTAAATGTCTATAAAATGCGCCTAATTTCGACCCTCTAGGACGCTCCGTTTAGGAGTTACGGCCAATTAAAGAAAATGTTTAAAAATCGATTTTTAAAACCTTTTTATTCCGGAACCCACCGATCGAATTATATGAAATTTACAGTGAAAAATTATGCATTAAATGTCTATAAAATGTGCCTACTTTCGACCCTCTAGGACGCTCCGTTTAGGAGTTACGGCCAATTAAAGAAAATGTTTAAAAATCGATTTTCAAAACCTTATTATTCCGGAACCCACCGATCGAATTATATGAAATTTACGGTGAAAAATTATGCATTAAATGTCTATAAAATGCGCCTAATTTCGACCCTCTAGGACGCTCCGTTTAGGAGTTACGGCCAATTAAAGAAAATGTTTAAAAATCGATTTTCAAAACCTTATTATTCCGGAACCCACCGATCGAATTATATGAAATTTACGGTGAAAAATTATGCATTAAATGTCTATAAAATGCGCCTAATTTCGACCCTCTAGGACGCTCCGTTTAGGAGTTACGGCCAATTAAAGAAAATGTTTAAAAATCGATTTTTAAAACCTTTTTATTCCGGAACCCACCGATCGAATTATATGAAATTTACAGTGAAAAATTATGCATTAAATGTCTATAAAATGTGCCTACTTTCGACCCTCTAGGACGCTCCGTTTAGGAGTTACGGCCAATTAAAGAAAATGTTTAAAAATCGATTTTCAAAACCTTATTATTCCGGAACCCACCGATCGAATTATATGAAATTTACGGTGAAAAATTATGCATTAAATGTCTATAAAATGCGCCTAATTTCGACCCTCTAGGACGCTCCGTTTAGGAGTTACGGCCAATTAAAGAAAATGTTTAAAAATCGATTTTCACAACCTTATTATTCCGGAACCCACCTATCGAATTATATGAAATTTACGGTGAAAAATTATGCATTAAATGTCTATAAAATGCGCCTAATTTCGACCCTCTAGGACGCTCCGTTTAGGAGTTACGGCCAATTAAAGAAAATGTTTAAAAATCGATTTTCCAAACCTTATTATTCCGGAACCCACCGATCGTATTATATGAAATTTACAGTGAAAAATTATGCATTAAATGTCTATAAAATGTGCCTAATCGATTTTCAAAACCTTATTATTCCGGAACCCACCGATCGAATTATATGAAATTTACAGTGAAAAATTATGCATTAAATGTCTATAAAATGCGCCTAAATTCGACCCTCTAGGACGCTCCGTTTAGGAGTTACGGCCAATTAAAGAAAATGTTTAAAAATCGATTTTTAAAACCTTTTTATTCCGGAACCCACCGATCGAATTATATGAAATTTATAGTGAAAAATTGTGCATTAAATGTCTATAAAATGTGCCTACTTTCGACCCTCTAGGACGCTCCGTTTAGGAGTTACGGCCAATTAAAGAAAATGTTTAAAAATCGATTTTCAAAACCTTATTATTCCGGAACCCACCGATCGAATTATATGAAATTTACAGTGAAAAATTATGCATTAAATGTTTTTAAAATGCGCCTAATTTCGACGCTCTAGGACGCTCCGTTTAGGAGTTACGGTCAATTATGAAATTTATAGTGAAAAATTGTGCATTAAATGTCTATAAAATGTGCCTACTTTCGACCCTCTAGGACGCTCCGTTTAGGAGTTACGGCCAATTAAAGAAAATGTTTAAAAATCGATTTTCAAAACCTTATTATTCCGGAACCCACCGATCGAATTATATGAAATTTACGGTGAAAAATTATGCATTAAATGTCTATAAAATGCGCCTAATTTCGACCCTCTAGGACGCTCCGTTTAGGAGTTACGGCCAATTAAAGAAAATGTTTAAAAATCGATTTTCAAAACCTTATTATTCCGGAACCCACCGATCGTATTATATGAAATTTACAGTGAAAAATTATGCATTAAATGTCTATAAAATGTGCCTAATCGATTTTCAAAACCTTATTATTCCGGAACCCACCGATCGAATTATATGAAATTTACAGTGAAAAATTATGCGTTAAATGTTTTTTAAATGCGCCTAATTTCGACCCTCTAGGACGCTCCGTTTAGGAGTTACGGCCAATTAAAGAAAATGTTTAAAAATCGATTTTCAAAACCTTATTATTCCGGAACCCACCGATCGTATTATATGAAATTTACAGTGAAAAATTATGCATTAAATGTCTATAAAATGTGCCTAATTTCGACCCTCTAGGACGCTCCGTTTAGGAGTTACGGCCAATTAAAGAAAATGTTTAAAAATCGATTTTTAAAACCTTTTTATTCCGGAACCCACCGATCGAATTATATGAAATTTACAGTGAAAAATTATGCATTAAATGTCTATAAAATGCGCCTAAATTCGACCCTCTAGGACGCTCCGTTTAGGAGTTACGGCCAATTAAAGAAAATGTTTAAAAATCGATTTTTAAAACCTTTTTATTCCGGAACCCACCGATCGAATTATATGAAATTTATAGTGAAAAATTGTGCATTAAATGTCTATAAAATGTGCCTACTTTCGACCCTCTAGGACGCTCCGTTTAGGAGTTACGGCCAATTAAAGAAAATGTTTAAAAATCGATTTTCAAAACCTTATTATTCCGGAACCCACCGATCGAATTATATGAAATTTACAGTGAAAAATTATGCATTAAATGTTTTTAAAATGCGCCTAATTTCGACGCTCTAGGACGCTCCGTTTAGGAGTTACGGTCAATTATGAAATTTATAGTGAAAAATTGTGCATTAAATGTCTATAAAATGTGCCTACTTTCGACCCTCTAGGACGCTCCGTTTAGGAGTTACGGCCAATTAAAGAAAATGTTTAAAAATCGATTTTCAAAACCTTATTATTCCGGAACCCACCGATCGAATTATATGAAATTTACAGTGAAAAATTATGCATTAAATGTTTTTAAAATGCGCCTAATTTCGACCCTCTAGGACGCTCCGTTTAGGAGTTACGGCCAATTAAAGAAAATGAAATTTACAGTGAAAAATTATGCATTAAATGTCTATAAAATGTGCCTACCTTCGACCCTCTAGGACGCTCCGTTTAGGAGTTACGGCCAATTAAAGAAAATGTTTAAAAATCGATTTTTAAAACCTTTTTATTCCGGAACCCACCAATCGAATTATATGAAATTTACAGTGAAAAATTATGCATTAAATGTCTATAAAATGTGCCTACTTTCGACCCTCTAGGACGCTCCGTTTAGGAGTTACGGCCAATTAAAGAAAATGTTTAAAAATCGATTTTCAAAACCTTATTATTCCGGAACCCACCGATCGAATTATATGAAATTTACGGTGAAAAATTATGCATTAAATGTCTATAAAATGCGCCTAATTTCGACCCTCTAGGACGCTCCGTTTAGGAGTTACGGCCAATTAAAGAAAATGTTTAAAAATCGATTTTCAAAACCTTATTATTCCGGAACCCACCGATCGAATTATATGAAATTTACGGTGAAAAATTATGCATTAAATGTCTATAAAATGCGCCTAATTTCGACCCTCTAGGACGCTCCGTTTAGGAGTTACGGCCAATTAAAGAAAATGTTTAAAAATCGATTTTTAAAACCTTTTTATTCCGGAACCCACCAATCGAATTATATGAAATTTACAGTGAAAAATTATGCATTAAATGTCTATAAAATGTGCCTACTTTCGACCCTCTAGGACGCTCCGTTTAGGAGTTACGGCCAATTAAAGAAAATGTTTAAAAATCGATTTTCAAAACCTTATTATTCCGGAACCCACCGATCGAATTATATGAAATTTACGGTGAAAAATTATGCATTAAATGTCTATAAAATGCGCCTAATTTCGACCCTCTAGGACGCTCCGTTTAGGAGTTACGACCAATTAAAGAAAATGTTTAAAAATCGATTTTCACAACCTTATTATTCCGGAACCCACCGATCGAATTATATGAAATTTACGGTGAAAAATTATGCATTAAATGTCTATAAAATGCGCCTAATTTCGACCCTCTAGGACGCTCCGTTTAGGAGTTACGGCCAATTAAAGAAAATGTTTAAAAATCGATTTTCAAAACCTTATTATTCCGGAACCCACCGATCGTATTATATGAAATTTACAGTGAAAAATTATGCATTAAATGTCTATAAAATGTGCCTAATCGATTTTCAAAACCTTATTATTCCGGAACCCACCGATCGAATTATATGAAATTTACTGTGAAAAATTATGCGTTAAATGTTTTTTAAATGCGCCTAATTTCGACCCTCTAGGACGCTCCGTTTAGGAGTTACGGCCAATTAAAGAAAATGTTTAAAAATCGATTTTCAAAACCTTATTATTCCGGAACCCACCGATCGTATTATATGAAATTTACAGTGAAAAATTATGCATTAAATGTCTATAAAATGTGCCTAATTTCGACCCTCTAGGACGCTCCGTTTAGGAGTTACGGCCAATTAAAGAAAATGTTTAAAAATCGATTTTTAAAACCTTTTTATTCCGGAACCCACCGATCGAATTATATGAAATTTACAGTGAAAAATTATGCATTAAATGTCTATAAAATGCGCCTAAATTCGACCCTCTAGGACGCTCCGTTTAGGAGTTACGGCCAATTAAAGAAAATGTTTAAAAATCGATTTTTAAAACCTTTTTATTCCGGAACCCACCGATCGAATTATATGAAATTTATAGTGAAAAATTGTGCATTAAATGTCTATAAAATGTGCCTACTTTCGACCCTCTAGGACGCTCCGTTTAGGAGTTACGGCCAATTAAAGAAAATGTTTAAAAATCGATTTTCAAAACCTTATTATTCCGGAACCCACCGATCGAATTATATGAAATTTACAGTGAAAAATTATGCTTTAAATGTTTTTAAAATGCGCCTAATTTCGACGCTCTAGGACGCTCCGTTTAGGAGTTACGGCCAATTATGAAATTTATAGTGAAAAATTGTGCATTAAATGTCTATAAAATGTGCATACTTTCGACCCTCTAGGACGCTCCGTTTAGGAGTTACGGCCAATTAAAGAAAATGTTTAAAAATCGATTTTCAAAACCTTATTATTCCGGAACCCACCGATCGAATTATATGAAATTTACAGTGAAAAATTATGCATTAAATGTCTATAAAATGTGCCTACTTTCGACCCTCTAGGACGCTCCGTTTAGGAGTTACAGTGAAAAATTATGCATTAAATGTCTATAAAATGTGCCTACTTTCGACCCTCTAGGACGCTCCGTTTAGGAGTTACGGCCAATTAAAGAAAATGTTTAAAAATCGATTTTCAAAACCTTATTATTCCGGAACCCACCGATCGAATTATATGAAATTTACAGTGAAAAATTATGCATTAAATGTCTATAAAATGCTCCTAATTTCGACCCTCTAGGACGCTCCGTTTAGGAGTTACGGCCAATTAAAGAAAATGTTTAAAAATCGATTTTCAAAACCTTATTATTCCGGAACCCACCGATCGTATTATATGAAATTTACAGTGAAAAATTATGCATTAAATGTCTATAAAATGTGCCTACTTTCGACCCTCTAGGACGCTCCGTTTAGGAGTTACGGCCAATTAAAGAAAATGTTTAAAAATCGATTTTCAAAACCTTATTATTCCGGAACCCACCGATCGAATTATATGAAATTTACAGTGAAAAATTATGCATTAAATGTCTATAAAATGCGCCTAATTTCGTCCCTCTAGGACGCTCCGTTTATGAGTTACGGCCAATTAAAGAAAATGTTTAAAAATCGATTTTCAAAACCTTATTATTCCGGAACCCACCGATCGAATTATATGAAATTTACAGTGAAAAATTATGCATTAAATGTCTATAAAATGCGCCTAATTTTGACGTTTAGAAGTTACGGCCAATTAAAGAAAATGTATGAAAATATGAAATTTACAGTGAAAAATTATGCATTAAATGTATATAAAATGCGCCTAATTTCGACCCTCTAGGACGCTCCGTTTAGAAGTTACGGCCAATTAAAGAAAATGTATGAAAATATGAAATTTACAGTGAAAAATTATGCATTTAATGTCTATAAAATGCGCCTAATTTCGACCCTCTAGGACGCTCCGTTTAGAAGTTACGGCCAATTAAAGAAAATGTTTAAAAATCGATTTTCAAAACCTTATTATTCCGGAACCCACCGATCGAATTAAATGAAATTTACAGTGAAAAATTATGCATTTAATGTCTATAAAATGCGCCTAATTTCTAGGACGCTCCGTTTAGAAGTTACGGCCAAAGAAAATGTTTAAAAATCGATTTTCAAAACCTTATTATTCCGGAACCCACCGATCGAATTATATGAAATTTACAGTGAAAAATTATGCATTAAATGTATATAAAATGCGCCTAATTTCGACGCTCCGTTTAGAAGTTACGGCCAATTAAAGAAAATGTATCGATTTTCAAAACCTTATTATTCCGGAACCCACCGATCGAATTAAATGAAATTTACAGTGAAAAATTATGCATTTAATGTCTATAAAAATGCGCCTAATTTCGACCCTCTAGGACGCTCCGTTTAGAAGTTACGGCCAATTAAAGAAAATGTTTAAAAATCGATTTTCAAAACCTTATTATTCCGGAACCCACCGATCGAATTATATGAAATTTACAGTGAAAAATTATGCATTTAATGTCTATAAAATGCGCCTAATTTCGACCCTCTAGGACGCTCCGTTTAGAAGTAACGGCCAATTAAAGAAAATGTTTAAAAATCGATTTTCAAAACCTTATTATTCCGGAACCCACCGATCGAATTATATGAAATTTACAGTGAAAAATTATGCATTAAATGTATATAAAATGCGCCTAATTTCGACCCTCTAGGACGCTCCGTTTAGGAGTTACGGCCAATTAAAGAAAATGTTTAAAAATCGATTTTCAAAACCTTATTATTCCGGAACCCACCGATCGAATTATATGAAATTTACAGTGAAAAATTATGCATTTAATGTCTATAAAATGCGCCTAATTTCGACCCTCTAGGACGCTCCGTTTAGGAGTTATGGCCAATTAAAGAAAATGTTTAAAAATCGGTTTTCAAAACCTTATTATTCCGGAACCCACCGATCGAATTATATGAATTTCACAGTGAAAAATGTCTGGTGCAAAGATGTCTTTAATTCGCGTTTTAAATTATTGGAATATTCAAACGGAGACTATAGAAATTAGATTTCTAACCTAAAATGCCCATATCTTCCTTAATACGCGTCCTAGAGGCCTTAAACTTTGCATATTCAAATCAGTCTACAGAATTATGTGAAGTAGTTTCGTGTGTCGTAGACTTTTAGAATTTTTTATCTTGTCGCTGCTGGTTTCAAAAACATTTTTTGCTGATGACATTTTTGAATAATATTTTTGTTATCTTTTTTACACTGCACGCTGTGATAGAGATGAAAAGTATTCAAAATAGAAAACACAACATATTTTCACATGTTATTCGTCGCTTACATGCATCCGCTGAAAAGTGTACAACAACAACAGCAACAAGAAAACTACATATTACAATACCTTTTAAGATGTAACTGAAGAAGAACTGCATACGACAAAAATTCTCCTAAAATGCACATAAACCGAAATACAACACCTTAAACTTATCATCATCATCAACACTTTCTTCATCATAAACAACAATAACAACAAAAAAAAAAACAACTGACGACAAAAAACAAAAATTTGCATTTCGACATTTTCCTCATTTTACATCGCATTGTTGCTGATGAGCAGCCATTTTCGTCGCCATTTTTAGTACCGTTGGTCGTACTTATGTTGTTTTTCTTCTTATACTTGTTTTTTTACTTGTTTTATTTGTTGTTGTTGTTGTCGTCGCCACCATTGTCATCTTTTGCACTTGACGTTGTCCTTGTTGTTGATGTTCTTGCCGTGCTTAAGTGCAGCAAAGTTCATTTTCAGCACACAAAAGCTTTGCTTTCGATGTAACCTGCATCAGCGCCACAGTTCTGATAGTAGCAAAGTCAGTGTAATCGGCGAATAACACCCAATGAAAAAATCCCAATGAACTAAAACCCCAAAAAACTATTCTCAAAAACATTTAAATCCTACATTTCAATGTTTTTGAGAATAGTTTTTTTTTTTGTAGGGTTACAAATCTTCATCGATAATTTTTACTCTCCAAGTTAATTATTTCCCATACAATACGTCCTCAAGATAATTATTTGCCGGAAATTTTTTCCCTGGACAATTCATCCCTGATACACCTTTTTGTCGGGACAATTCTTTCCCGGACAGTTCTTTATCAGACAGTTCTTTCCCGAGAAAAAATCGTCTCTGAGATATTTATGTCAGAGACAATTTTTGCCCGTGACATTTCCTGCCCGTGACAATTCTGAACCAAGAAATTTCTGGCCCGAGACAATTCTTGACTAAGACAATTTTTAACCGATACAGTTTGTCCCCGACACAATTGTTTTTCTAGTCAATTCTTTTCCTAGACCACTCTGTCCTAAAAAATTGGTCCCCGAAACTATTATTCTCCGAGACAATACACTTCCGCACAATTATTACCGAGACAATTAGTCATTGAGATATTTATTTCCGAGACAATTTTTTTTCATGACAATTCATTTATTTACAACTTTTCCCGACTCAATTCCTGCACGAGACAATTTACCCCCTACACTATTCTTTCCCGGACAATTCTTCCCTAAAAAATTGGTCCCCAAAATAATTATTCGCTGCGCCAATACATTCCGGCGTAGTTCGTACAGATAGATAGTGCCTGACATATTTATTTCCGAGGTAATTTTTTTCAATACAATTCTTACAACTTACAAAATACAACAACTATTCCCGACTTAATTGAAGCACGAGACAATTCTTCCACTGAAATATGTTCTTGAAAAATTCTTTTCAATTTATTCATGGACAATTTTTTCTAAAACCAATCGTTCCCGATAAAATTCTTTCTCCGCACAATTCTTTCCCGAACAGTTCATTCCGAGACAATTTCTTACCCAAACAATGCTGTCCAAGAAAATTCTTCCGAACATTTCAATCCCGATCAATCCCGATTCACTTAGAGAACTCATATCTGCACATTTCCTCCCCGAACTCCCCAATTCATCACTGACACAATTCTTGTCCAAGACAACTCTTTCCCTGACAATTCGTCTGTGCTACAATTTTCCCCCAAGACTGTTCATTCTCGAACAGTGTTCCTCGATACTATTCTTTCAGAAGACAAGATCATTAGTCCCTGGCACAATTCTTTACCGATATAATTCACTCCCAGACCATTTAAGGACTGCGTCGAATAAAATTGTCCGTTACATATCTTCCCATAATGTGCTATTGCAAGATTCAAATTAAAAAAATTTGATCATAGTAGCTCTGAATTAAATGGCAGAAAATAATTTGTGTCAGTTATAGTCAATACAAAATTTATTTAACGCGAAAATGGCAAACGAAGTGGAAGTGCGAGAAAATATAATTAAAATTTTTCAAAAACAACCTAGTTGGTCTTTTAAAAAAATTGCCAAGGAGGTAGGGGCTAACCCTAAGACCATTTCTCGCGTTATCAACCGCTTTAAGGAAGACCTGAGTATTGATCGGAAGAAAGGTTCTGGTAAAAAAAAGGCCCACATGATCAAGAAAAGTCGAAGAATATTTTAAAGAAAGATCCAAGCATATCCGGAAGGAAATTGGCGAGAAAGGCGGATTGCTCAGAATCTTTCGTGCGCAGGACTAAGAAAGAAGCTGGGCTGAAGACGTACATGGTCCAAAAAGTTCCGGATAGAAATGCCGTCAAGGATGAAACCGCAAAACAACGAGCTAAAAAGCTGAACCAAGATTTTTTTAAAAAATTCGATTGCTGCATAATGGACGACGAAACTTATGTTTTAGCGGACTTTTCTCAGCTACCTGGGCAGGAATTTTATACAGCCGATTCTCGAGGAAATGTCGCTGAAAAATTCAAATCAAAAAAAATGACAAAATTCCCAAAGAAATTCCTTGTTTGGCAGGCAATTTGCAGTTGTGGAAAAAGGAGCAGCTCATTCGTGACATCGGGTACAATTAATAGCGAAATATATGTGAAGGAATGCTTGCAAAAGAGATTGCTTCCATTTTTACGCCAACATGAAGTGTCCACATTTTTTTTGGCCTGACCTCGCTTTATGTCACTGCAGCAAAACGGCCTTAGAGTGGATCCAACAAAATGCAGTGATTTTGGTACCTAGAGAAGCCAATCCACCAAACTGTCCAGAACTCAGGCCGATTGAGAGATACTGGGCTTTAGTAAAAAGGGAGATGAAGACAACAAAAAAAGTGGCCAAAGACCTTCAAGACTTTAAAAGAAAGTGGTCTTCAGCAGCTGTGAAGGTGTCGGACACTACCATTACAACATTAATGGAAGGGGTTCCGGAAAAATTAAAACTTTTTATTAAAAAATTTTAATTTCTGGTTTCTTATATTTTTTGAATCTAAAAATAATTTGCAAAATAAAATATTTTATTCTATAAAAATTCGATTACTAGATTTCTAGATTTTTTCATTTTTGTAGTGGACAATTTTATTCGACGCAGTCCTTATCTCATTGACAATTCTTACCTATGAGAATTCAGCCCAGAGACAACTCTTCCTCAAGACAATTCTTCTACCAAGACAATTCCTAATATTTTTTTTATTATTATAATATATGTAAATTCCATGGGGCATATCTGTTTGACGGTGAATTCACCGGCGAAGAATTTTTCGGCACCATTATTTTATAATAGTATAATCCTAAACCAACAAAATTAAATAATACCGTCGAAATAGTGTCCAAAATAATTTCAGGAAGCCTTATATTTAAAACTCAAATAGGTGAAATTATTCTCATTTAGTCTTACTAAAATCAGGTATTCTTTCCAGAATCTTAAGTCAAATTTTTGTGTTCATTTACATAGTTCTACTTTTGAGAGTTATTTCGAGAAAAAGTGTCCGGGAAAGAATTGTCCCGGCGAAGAGGTGTATCGAAGATGAATTTTCCAGGGAAGAAATTGACTCGGGATGTATTGTCCGGATGAATCTTGGGGACGTATTGTCCGGGAATGAATTAACTCTGGGAAAAATAGTCTTGGTTAAAAATCGTCGGAGAAATAATTTTTCTGCGCAATAATTCATTCCCGGACAATATAGTTACTTCTCCAGACAAGTCGACCCGGACAATTCATTGCCGAGATTTTTATTGGCGGAGATTCTTAACAGAGACAAATTTTGACAAAGACAATTCTTATCCGAGTCAGTTCTTCTCCTATAAAATTAGTCCCTAAAAGATCGCAAAATTTTTCGCAGCAATCTCGAATTTTGAGCATTTTTGTCTTCGATATCGTTCCGATTTCGAAACATTTCTCGTATCGAGAAAACTTCGACAGAACGTTTCGATATCTACCTACCATGTAGGTCCAATTTGACGCTCGATATCGTCACAAGAACGGATTCGATATCTTGTGATTTCTCCATCTACTCGCATTGATCTCGTAACGATATCGAAACGAAGCGCATACTGGGATGATATAAATAGCTGAATGTAGTCTCCGAAACTATGGATTATAATCAAGCCAATTCTAACCAATTTTTGTTTTATGTTTTAACCAAAGGTTATAAAGGGTTTTTCAACAGGGACGCTACAAAAGTAGAGTGACAGGGACAGCAAACGACGCCATATTTCTTGCCGCTCTTTTGACATTTCTCTTCAGTAAGGTTTGCCATTTCATGATGGAAAGATATACGAATTCGAATTTCGGTAGTAAATTTTAATAATTTCGACTCGTTGAAAAAAACTTTTGTAGCGCTCTTATTGAAAACCCCTTTATAGCAGTTTTCAGCAGCGAAAGGGTGGGAAGGAATAACTTTGAAAACCGAAAAATCCTATTGAAATTATCTTATTTATAAAAAATAAAAAAAAAAATCCAAAAAAATCCGGTGTAGTGGATTTTTTCCAGCCCTGATTCAAACCCGAAGAATTCTTCCTTTAGCGAATTCATATACGCACAATTATTTCCCGTAAAATGCAGCCCTGACAAAATTCTTCTTCAAGGCAACTCTTTCCCGGACAATTCGTCTGTGTTACAATTTTCTCCAAGACAATCGCCGAACAATTTTCTCGAAACAATTCTTTCAGAAGACAATTCTTATTCGAGATCAGTCGTCCCCCTGACCCAATTCATATAAAAATCAAAAATAATCCAGTAGTTATTAGTAGTATTTCTGGATTCAAAACTAATTAATCCTATTGACAAATTTTACTCTTAAAAAATGGCATAGAATTAATAATTTATCTACTATTAATATATTAAATGTTGTATATTTTAGGGATTTAACATTTTGAAAATAGTTTTTTTTTGCAATTTATATTATGTGGTATTTAAAATTTACATTTTTTAAAAACTTAATAAAAATCAACTTTATATTGTTTCTAAAATCATTTAAAAATCTATAACAAATTTGTTTTATTATATCTATAATCTATTTTCATAACGTGAGTCGTTATTGTTTGCCATTGTTAAACAGTTTTAATTATTTAAAGTACACATAACAAGTTGAAAATTATTAATTATTTGTTTAATGGCTTAAACATAATTGCAAAACAGCTTTAGCACTTGAAATTAGACAAATTGCAATAACATTTTGAAATGCTTAATTTAATCCACATCAAAATACACACAACATTTTGTAGTTTTGTACACAATACCAATTCAAACCAAAAATGTCCATTATAGAATATTCAAATATTTAGGTAAATATATAATAATCACTGGATTATATTTGCATTTTAGTTAACTGCTGATTGAAGAGCTAAACTCACAAATTCCCTGTAGTAAATGGCGTGGTACTATGGATGAATTAGTTGTGTATTAGAGCTTTAAGTAGTACAATATTCAATGGCATTTTATTTAAATATAACTTTAAATTTGTAGAGTATTTAAAATATATTCCACATAAAGTCGAACTTTTCATAATATCTATGGCGGATTTAAGTTATACTTGAAGTCACCATCAATGCGGGATTTTAAGACTTTGTCTTCCGAATTTTTGTTGCCTCTTGAGAAGCGTTTGATTCAAGTACTACTTTTTTTTAAACAGAATCATTCATGAAAATGTTCATTCTGTGAAATATAAATATAGAAATATACTTTAAATGAGACGTATTGTATGTTATTAAAAAAAAGACGCATTCAAATAAATGTCATAGACGCATTTTCCAATTCTGAAACTCACGTAGCAAATTTCTACAGAATTACTCTAGTAGAAATTGTGTTCAGGTCATGATCGCGAACTGGTCGTTTTATTTTATCACCAAATCACAAGATCCACTACTGTGTATTTCTGTTGCATTTCTTACCAAGTTAAAATCCCTGTGATTGGTCAGAAAATACTGGAAATGAACTGGTCTATCATTAAAAATTTTAAAAAATTGGGTGATCCGTAACGAAATTTTGAGAAAATCAATGACGAAGTCCAAAATTGTATTTTTACTTTTGTAAATTTCAACTTTACGTACCGTTTAAAAAAGGAAGCAATCATGTGGTTCCAAATGTGTTACACCACTGGAAAGGTAACTTAATTCTCTAAAACATGTATAAAAAAATTATATTTATTTATAAACAGATTATATTTGATAACCAATTTTCTTGACTAGGTTATGTAGTCAAGTCTGTATCTTAAACTGGGTGCAAAATTCGACATATTTTTATTTAACATTTTCTTCTTTTTTTGAGTCATAGAATGATTCCCTGAATTATTGACATCGATGTACCAAACACTCTGTATATTCTTAATCAGCGTGACCTGAGTTACCAATGTCCGTCTAGCCGTTAGTTTAAATCACGATTACAAGAAAACGAGCACAGCTAAATCCACAAAACTCCGTAATTACATCACTTATATAAGTAGGCTATTTGGTATTAAAAATGGACATGATCGGTTTATTGTAACATGTGAGCCGCCCACTTATGTTCATATAACACTAAGATCTACGGAGGAATTTTAATTTATACCGGTCGAAGTGACTTTTTTATTATTTTACACGGAGGGAAAAAAGTTACCAGGAAACCATACCAATATTCGTAGGAAAAATCGTTTTTTCTATTTATATTTTTAACATTCATACATACACAGACGCTTGCTTGTCTGGCTGTGCTTTGTTGTTCTATTCGTGAAACCACACACATGCAAACATTGTATATCATGCCGTTTTTTGATACCTAAGAAGAAAAAAAATTTGCAATCCAGACAAATTGTTCTTAGTTACTTTTTTGATACCTAAGAACTTAATGTCTGAATATCTAGAAAAATGTGGCTTAGTTACTTTCAACAGACAAACAGGCAGACTAACAAACACATGGCGACCTCGCAAAACAAAGCATACAGACAGAGCAATATCGATGAAAACAACAACAATACATGAACACGTGTTCTTTTTGCGATGAATACAGACACAATTTTGCGTGTTCTTTTTGGTTTTTAATAATCAATAAATTAACTTCTGAAAATCCAGTTGAATAAAGTTTGTTTATTTTTTTGACAACTAAGTAATTTGCTTTCTTGATATCCAGATGACAAATTCTTGAAGTTTAGTAGTATTTTATTGATAGTAGTCAAATTCTACTATTTTTCTTTCTAACCGAATTCTTCTCGAGTTTTAGAAATTTAATTCACTCCGTGTACGACAAAAGATATAAAAGTCATTTTCTTTCTTGCGAACCAACCGAAAAAAATCGAAATTGTAAACACTTATCCATTACTAAAATATTCTTAATGGATAAAACGATTTTATGATGTCAAATTTATTATAATTCTAATAAGAATTTAAACGAACTCTTTTGTACCTGGGTTCCTTTGACAACGTTTTCCCGCACGGCAGTCAAATCTATGTATTAAATTTAATATTGATCCGATAGTGCATGATTTGCATGACAACGCATGCGAGTGCATATGGTTTTATTTATTTTTTATGAAACATTCAAAATGATATTATTGTATCTACGTGTACTTATATTACTCAATAGCCGACTGACTCTACTAAATCTGTATAGTGTTTGTTGTTTCTATGGAGTATTTTGTAGTAGTTATTGTACTTTAAGTAACTGTTATTGTTGTATTGAATGTGCTATATTGTAGAATTTTAATGCATTACACATTGAAATTGCAGCTACGTGCGATGTAATATCATGCAAAAGCATAGGGTACTTGCATTACTAAGCAGAGTTTGAGTACACAGCGAAAAATGAGCTTTAATAATTGCTACAAATATATGTAGCAAACATATTTGTTAACTGCATTAAAATACAATATTCATTGATACAGCAAAGAAAGCTAATAAATGTATCTATACAAATTTCTAAATTTATTAATAACAACATAGAAATTTATTTGTCAATACAGCAAATTATTTTTTGATGCAGCAAATTGTTTGTTGATACAACAAATGATTTGTTAATACAATAAATGATTTGTTGATACAACAAATGATTTATTGATACAACAAATGATTTGTTGATACAACAAATGATTTATTGATACAAAAAATTATTTGTTGATATAAAAAATTATGTGTTGATAAAAGAAATGATGTGTTGATACAACAAATAATTTGTTGACACAACAAATTATTTAATGATACAACAAATGATTTATTGATACAACAAATTTTTGTTAAAAAAAATTCTTGTTGGTACGGAAAATTGTTATATGCTATTTATGTATATTAAAATTACTTTGTATATACAAAAAATATTAAAAAAAAAACTATTGTTTTGAGTTTTCTGGAAAATATCTTATTAAAATTGTTTTACTGATACACGAAATAGTTGTCTCATTATTTTTACAATTTTTATTCATATATCAAATACAGCATGATATAACAAATAAGATAACAAGTATTAATTTCAATTAACAAATTGTTTTGTTGATAAAACAACTGGTTTTGTTCATTGATGCACCTACATGGTAAATACTTAATATATATATTTTCAAAATTTATATTAAAATGTTTTGTAGATAATTAGTGAATTTTAAGACGACTTAATAATGTAAAAAATACTTAATGTATGTATATGATTGACTTAGAATAATATGGAGTTTTAAATGTTATTGGGAATCGAGAAAAAATACTTATTTTTCACCTTTAATATTTTTTTTTTAATTTTTAACTTTTAAATATGTTTATTTCGGTATAAACTTTTCTTGGAATACTCTTTATAGCCACTACAATTTAGAAAACTATTTAGAAAACTGTATAGTAAACTGCTTAGAAAACTATTGAGAAATATATTTAGAAAACTATTTAGAATACTATTTATGTAAAAATCTATTTATAAAACTATGTAATAATCTATTTAGAAAACTATAAACGATTTGGAAAACTATTGAGAAAACCCTTCTGTAAATTATAAAACTATTTAGAGAACTGTTTAGAAATCTATTAAGAAAACTATTGAGAAAAATACTTAGAAAACTATTATAAAACCTTTGCAAAACTATTTAGAAAACAATTTAGAAAAATATTTAGAAAACTATTTATAAAACTATTTATAAAACTATTTAGAAAACTATTTAGAACACTATTTAGAAAGCTATTTAGAAAACTATTAAGAAAAATATTTTAAAAACGATTTAGAACACTTGAGAAAACTATTCAGAAAACAATTTAGAAAACTATTTAGAACATTATTTAGAAAACTATAAACGATTTTGAAAACTATTGAGATAACCCTTCTATAAATTATAAAACTATTTAGAAAACTGTTTAGAAATCTATTAAGAAAACTATTGAGAAAAATACTTAGAAAACTATTATTAAACCATTGCAAAACTATTTAGAAAACTTTTTAGAAAAATATTTAGAACACTTTTGAGAAAACTATTAAGGAAACAATTTGGAAATTATTTAGAACATTATTTAGAAAACTATTTAGAACACTGTTTAGAAAGCTATTTAGAAAACTATTTAGAAAAATATTTTAAAAACTATTTAGAACACTTTTGAGAATACTATTAAGAAAACAATTTAGAGAACTTTTTAGAACATTATTTAGAAAACGATTTAGAAAACATTTTTATATTATCACTTCTCAAATATATCTTTCATATATAACAGAATGTGTTGTTGATACAGCAAATTATATTATCAGTGCAGCAGAATGTTTTATTTTAGTGTTTCATTGCAGCTGTTTTAATATCTATCATTCTATAACACAAATCTGTTTGTTATGTGTATAAAATTTAAAAAAAAACATATCTTGTATTTAGCAAATATATTTGTTATATCTACAAATGTATATATAACATTAACTATAAAATGTCTCACAATTTGGAGCTTTATAAAAATATTGAATAAAAGCCTGGAAAGTTTAACAAACCCGATCATTATTGAATACTACTAATTTAATTGTCGAGAACAGCTTTTCTACATTTATTGTACTTTCGATTAACGCGTTCATTAAAACAGCAAAATTTGTTGTACAAAATACTCATATTCATCATTTACCAATTTAATAAAATTATTTTAATAAAAGTTCAGTATAGTTCTATTTAAATATGCCTGCAAAATAATTTGTATTTTAGCAAATATTGAAATTACATTAACAATTATTATTAATAATGTGTTTGCTATAAAAAGAAAAATTTAATTATTTGTAAAATTTTAATATACGAATTTGCTACAACTCTTAAAACTGTAAATGCTTCGTATTCGTTTACACATTTATTAATTTATTAAGTTGATTAAAATTTTTGCTATATTTACGAAATTTCTTTGTTTTTTTTTCTGTGTAGAAAAATGAGTTATGAAAATCCATTTCCAATATTACACGGCGTGACTTGGCGTTATATTTATGCAGAGATTTTCTTGTTGGAATTGCTTGGTTGGGTAGTATGAATAAGAATAGCATTTGTTGATGGGCAGTGAATATAATTTATAGGAAGGAAATGGTAAAGAGGTTGAGAGATTGAAATAAGTAGATTTGGCATGTGAGACCTATTGAGCTGTATGGAAAAGATTAAGCTAAGTAGAGCAATTGTGGATAACAAGGAGATTTAATATGTTTTTTGAAAATATCTATGGGTGACATACTATATAAAATGATATAAAGATAAAAAATACATGACAAAATCATAGTATATTGTTATTTTTAAAATAGCGATGTAAAATTCACCAACTACATTTTAATAATATCAATAATAGGGTCTACTAAAAACATTTTAAAACCGTCACATATTGATGAAAGATAATAATATTTATACCAAATGTATCCTCTTCAATGGATCTTTAGAATATTGTTTAAATTTTTTTGTAGAATAATAAATACATCGAATTTCAAGAACTCCCCTAAAATGTTTTACGGATAATTAATAAAATACTTGAATAAAAGGTGAAAATTATGAAAGCATCATTCCTAATTGAAAGTATAGTAACTCCCAACATATCTCATGTTTTAATTGCAATGATAAATGAAATTGCTGAAATGATTCACGAATGACAAGGCTTAATTCTTTGCCTGATGGATTCATGCATAAATTAGTCAAGCGCGCGCGCACATCAGAATCCATGAAGACGATGGATGACAATCGTCGTCAATTCGTGATACGTGATGAACAATTACTAGAACGAGCAACACGAATGGCAGGACAAATGATGGCATTTTTCGACAGAACAATTTCGAATTCAAGTTGCTGGTGGAGGAGGAGGCGAAGGACTTGAAGAATTGTGCGATGAATCGCTGAATTATGGGTAGCACTTCATCATCCTCGTTGTACTCGTCGTAGTCAACGTCGTCGTCATCTTTGGTCGAAGCGCATATTTGGTCAGGAGTCATGTGGCAACAAGGATGCTACAAAGACGAAACGGAAATTTCAACCGCAGTAAAAGGAGGAAGAGGTTGTATTTGCGGAAAAATGATGAATGGTTGGTGTGGATGGTGGTCAAAACTATGCATAAATTTTCACTGGCCGATAATTTGTTTCTGCAACGATTGTCTGGTCATAATTCAGAAATATTACACTGGGCTGGTATATGAGAGGATTAAGTAAAATGGGAATTTGCAATAGAGTACAAAAAAAAAAGTTTTTGCAATGTTATAAAAATTATGTGTAATATGGAAAAATATTTTAAAATGCAAGTCAAGGACTGATTATTGAAACCCAAAGCGGATAGATTTTGGGTTTCTCCTTATTTAGGTTACGTTTTGAAAGGAAACGGTACCGTTTTTTGAAAATCTTTTATAAAAAAAAATCAAATCTCTCATAATAAGCTTTTGTAAAGCTTAAAAAGCTTAAAAGCTTTTATAAAGAGATTAAAACTTTTTATAAAACTTAAGAGCTTAAGAGCTTAAGCTAAGATTACAAGCTTTTATAAAAATATTCAAATCTCTTATTAAAGGCTATTATAAAGAGCTTAAAACCTTTTATTAAAAGCTTTAATAAGGAATTTAAAAGCTTTTTTTTTAAATATTAAAAGATTTTATAACAAGATTAAAGAGTCGAAAAGCTTTTTAAAAGCGTTTATAAAAAGCTTAAAAGCTTTTATAAAAAGCTTAAAAGCTTTTAAAAAGATTTTTTTTCAAAAGTTAAGAAGCTTTTATAAAAAGCTGAAAAGAGCTTTTAAGCTCTATACAAAAGCTTTTATAAAAAGCTTAAAAATATTTATTAAAAATCATAAAACCTTAAAAAATAATTTAAATGATTCTATGAGAAGCTTCCATATGAAGCTTCCAAATGTTAAAAAGCTTTTATACAACCACAACAAAATTCAAAATACTGATAGATGCTTTTGTGAAACATTGCAAAGCTTTTATATAGATAAGAAACGCACTTTTGATAATATACAAAGCTTTTGAAGTTATAAACGATTTATAGTTATAATTAAATAATTTAAAAACCGATAAATATTTAATTTCATTTATTAAACATACTATTTAAGAAAATGTTCATGCTCATCACGATTATTTCATAATACATACCACAAACTGAACGTTTCCGTACATCTCAACTTTGCGCGCTTTTCCACACAATTTCTCTAGTTGTTGCAACATTTTTGAACCAATCATCACACGCTAGTTGATTCCCATGCAGCCACCAACTACTACTGGGATCACTTGGCGTTGAGAGTGGCAATTAAACTTCGCGCAAAGTATCCATAATTGTACAGTAATAACGTATACAACGACAGCCACTACTACTAGGAGAATATGTATACAACATCAACATCAACAGCGGTAGTCGGCACCGCAAATTAAAAGCAACCTCTAGGCTAAAGTGTCCGTTGATAATGGCCAACAAACGTGTGCCATGCCGCCATAATATTGTAGCCATTAATTAACGTGATTGAGCTGCGGGAAATAGCGAAGCTTTTGTGCAAAGCGCAATCACTTCTGTTTTCAGTAGTGCACTTGTGCAACATTCATATTGTGTAAAAATACTTTTAAAAGTTTTTAATATATTTTTCTTTAATTATACAAAATAAGCTTTATAGAAATTTCTAAATTATTTTATTTTTTGTAGTTAGAAAAAGCTACAAGTTTTAAAAGCTTAAAATTTTCAAAGCAGCATTGAAATATTCATAAAAGCTTTAAAGATTTCCAGAAAAACTTTGCTGATTTTCATAAAAAAAAAAATTAAAAATTCTTTTAGTGTTTTTTTTATAAATGTTTTAAACATTTTGCAGTAATTCATAATAGCTTTTCATAAAACATGATTTTAAAATTAAACTTTTCTTTAAATTTGTAACTTATTTGTATACAGGATTTAAGACTCTTTATAAAAGCTTTTTCTTTTTGTTTTTTTTTTATAAAAGCTTTTATATATATATATATATATATATATATATATATATATATATATATATATATATAAAAGTTTTAATTTTTTTTCGAAGAATTTTCAATTTTTTTTTTATAGATGCATTATTTTTATAACAACCTTTAAATTTTTTTAAAGCTGCTAAGTTTTTCTTAATTTTCGTTTAATACAATCAGTAAATGCTTTTAAACCTTGCTTTTAAGCATTACATAATAACATGCAAACTTTTTATTATATACAAAGCTTTTATGGAAAGCTTTTTTTATTAAGCCTTTTCAAAAAATATCTAAAGCTTTTCAAAAAATATCTAAAGATTTAAATAAATATAAGCTTTCAAAGGTAGTTAAAGCTGTTAAGTTTCTTTTATAAACGGTTTTTTTATAAACGGTTTTAAAAGGTTCTTAAGTTTTTTCTTTTTAATCTCAGAGGTTTGTCATTGTCTGCCGAGAATATAGAAAAAGGTATAGAAAAATGTTTTCTATGAAAATCTGTTAACCCCAACACATTTATGAATATGGCAACTTTCAGCTCGCAGTCCATCGCACTAACCTATGAGTTACGGACTCTCAAGATTTTATACATGTTATAAAAGCTTTTGATCTTGTTAAAGTACCTTTTCATCCTACAACAAATTTTTAAACTTGTTATAAAAGCTTTTAAGCTTGTTATAAAAGCTTTTAATCTAACAACTAGTTTTCAAACATGTTATAAAAGCTTTAAAGCTTGTTACAAAAACTTTTAAGCTTCTTATAAAAGATTTTTAGCTTGTTATAAAAGCTTTGAAGCTTGTTATAAAAGCTTTTAGATTTTTATAAAAGCTTTTAGTTTTTATTAAAAGTTTTAAGCTATGTTTATAACAGCGTTTAATCTTTTTCATAAAAGTTTTAGGGTTTTTTTTCCTTAAAGTTTTTCAATCTTTTTTTTAAAAGCTTTTAATTTTTTTTTATAAAAGCTTTTAATTTTTTTTATAAAAGCTTTAAAGCTTTTTACGAACATTTTTTATCTTTTTATAAAAAATTTAAAATTTATAAAAACTTTTAAGATTTAATTTTTTTTTTATCTTTTTTATAAAAGCTTTTAAGTTTTTTTTTAATAAAAGCTTTAAAGCTTTTAATGAAAAATTTTTAGCTTTTTAAAAAAATGGAGATTTATAAAAACTTTTAAGATTTCAACATGTTTTTGCTTAAACTTCAAAATTTAATTTTTAATTAGAAATAAAGCCTAATATTTATTTTTAAAATTTTTTATTAACGAACCATTTCATATTGACCAACAGAAAAAAAATTCAAATTCGAGATTTGACTGCTTGGATTTTGAATAAAATGTTGAAGAACTTAACTTAAAACTATCCACATTAAAAACTGATTAAAATGATTTATTTAAAAAATTATTTTTATACCCTACACCTATGAGGTACAGGGTATATTAACTTTGTGCATATATTGTAACGCCCCTTAGGAGGCGTGTCCGGTATGGAAAAGTATATATATTCTTGATCAGCATCACTACCCGAGTTCGTTTAGCCATGTCCGTCTGTCTGTCTGTCCGTCTTGCTGTCTTGCTGTCTTGCTGTCCGAATACAGAAAATCTTGAGAAATACTGATCAGAATACGATGAAATTTCGTCTCAATATATTTTAGCCAAAAGTAGGAACTAAGTTTGAAAATGAGCCAAATCGGTCAACGGACACGCCCACCTCCCATACAAGTCACTTTTATATAACTCTTTAGGAACTAATAACTCGAAAAGTATTCAAGATATAGGTATGAAATTTAAAACATATTGTTATAATTCACCTAAAAATATGTGGTTCAAAAATGGTGATACGCCCACTTTTTTTTTTCATTATTTCCCGGGTTTTCATAGTGGAAATTTGATCCGTAAATTATTAAAATCAAATCTTTTAAATATTTGCCTTACAAAATTTTAAATATAGGCGTGGTCCGCTCACTTTTATTTTTAAAATTTTTTTATAAAATATTTTATACTTTTATATCAATTTTTTAAATTATATAAGACGTAAATTTCTGATATGTGAATAATATTATGAGGTATACAATTAAATATCTCACATTAAGGTGTAGGGTATTCCATAGTCGGGCCCGATCGACTATAACAATCCGTCCCATATGACCGAACTTACCCATGTGACCGAACTTTCCCAACTCGTTTTGATTAAGTATATTTTTTACAAATTGTGTTTACTAATTACTAATAACAAATTCGTATATTTATTGTCGTTAGCGCTCATTTTTACTATTTATTTATTATTGAGTAATTTATATCATAATTCATATTAATTTCTTTTCATTTTTATTCCTTACAGATGCTGAAAAAAGTGGATTATTTATCATCTATAATTTGTGTTAATTAATTGATAGCTATTTATAGCGAAATTGCACAAAGAAACAGAAAAATAGAAAATATGGCAATTAATAAGTGTGTCCAATTTATAATAAAAATAAATCCAAATAGAAAGTGTTTCGGTCGTGTCGTGTGTCAAAAGTGCCGGTATTTATGATAAAGAAAACCTGTCTCATATTCGTGAAAAACGTTGAAATGGTTTCGGTTTGTGTCGGATTCAAAAGTGTCGTTTAGTTTCGGTATAAATAATGTCGTTTCGTGTCGGTGTCGTTTTGTGTCCGTATAAAAATGTCGGTGAAATGTTACTTATATTCGTGAAAAACGCGTCTCATATTCGTGTTAAACGTTGAAAGTCTTTATGTTTGTGTCGGTATTAAAAGAGTCGTTTTGTAACAGTGTGTTTTGTCGTTTCGGAATAATATTCGTGAAAATCGTGTCTCATATTCTTGAAAAATATGTCGGTTTGATAATTTTCCTGCGTGAGGTAAGTTTTTTTATTTTTCTATCAATATTTATTCAATGTTAGGTTTAGTTTTTCATTTAAACTTAGTTTAAACTTTTAAAGGTTTTTTTAAAACGTCTATAGTTGCTAATCAAAATGGCCGTATATCTTTAAATTTTACAGACACAAACCCAATTATTTAATATGACATTTTTAATATTTGCGATATGTTGACTGACTAAAAACGAAGTGACATCTAGTTTAAACTAAGTTTAATTTGAAAATGTGACAGTATAACTGGATATAAACCTTAAATCATTACTGTCGTCTGCGCTATTCTTAGAGTTATTTCTCTCTTGCTTGACGCATAGCCATACAAAGACCTTAAAGTAAGCACTAAAAATTTAAATTTACATTCAACTTGCGCAATATTCTACTAATGAAACATGATTCGCCAAAAACTTTACCATCCATCTCACTTACAGATTTTCATTAAAAAGTTTTTAGCTTGTAACACAGTTTCGGTAATAGCGACGCATAGAAAATTTCGAATGGCGTAAGTTTCGTGTGTTTTAAGTGGTGGTCTCGATGACTTAAGTTGGCTGGCTGGTTGGTTGGCTGACTGTCTTGGCGGCGACAAGCGAACACCGCGAAAACCAAGACAGGCTGACAGTAGATTTACAGCAACTAAACGACGATATGTAACCAAAAACTTCAATCAGCGTCTTGCGTCGGTGGTGGTGCCGACGACGTTGCTGATGCATGTGACAGTCCTACTTTGGCAGAGTTAAAATTTTTCGACTATGCCGAAGATATTAAGCTAAAAGTGTCGCCAACTTTGGCGCAAAAGTTGGCTAATACTGTGTAAACTTTTTCTGAGCGGTGGAGCTTTCTTTCTAACACACTTTTAAAAGGTGTTGCCAGCGAAAACTTGTTATGAATTTCGAATTCATAATGGCGCAATTTTTAATATAAAATTTTAGAGTGGGAAAATTAATTAAAGATTGGGTTGCTTACTTAATTTTTTTTTTAATATATCAGAGAATGCACGTAAATTGTTGGTTTTTTTTGCTAAATATTAAATTATTAATGTGGATTTTCGATTGGATTTAGCTATTTCATAAATTCTTGAATGTACTTTTGCGCCAGTATATTGTGTCATAATCGTGTATGGTTTTGCAGGATATTTCTAGCCAAAAAAAAAAAGTCAAAACCAAAAGGGCAAATTCGAAAAATTGAAAATCTTGTCATGCCAAAACGGCGAAAACTTTGATTTTTTTCTCATACATTTTTATTGGTATTAGATAAAATAGTAGTGTAAAGGCATTTTTTGTTTGTTTTTAAAGACCCTATCAATTGACATCATTATTTAAAAATATTTTTTTTAAATTTTCATCATTTGCAAGGAAAATCTTTGGCAAATTATTTTTAAGTAATGATGCAAATTGTTAGGTGCTTTGAAAACAAACAAATATTGCCTTTACATCACTATTTTATCTTGCACCAATAAAGAGTTATCGCAAAAACAAGAAAAGATTCGCCCCTTTTGGCATGACAGGATTTTCAATTTATCGTCTTTTTCGTTTTTCTTTGCTATAATTCTTTGTTGGTGCAAGATGGTGTGAAGGCATTAATTGTTTGTATTTTATGCACCTATCGATTGGCATCATTATTAAAAATATGTTTTTAAAATTTTCATCATTTGCAAGAAAAAGGTTATGCAATTTATTTTTAAATAATGATACCAATCGATAGGTGCTTGGAAAACAAACAATTATTGCCTTTACATCAATACTTTATCTTGCTCCAATAAAGAGTTATCGCAAAAACACGAAATGATTCGCCCTTTTGACATGACAAGATTTTCTAATTTATCGATTTATTTTATTTTTTTGCTATAGTTCTTTATTGGATAAAATATTGGTGTAAAGGCATTAATGGTTTGTCTTTAAAGCACCTATCAATTGGCATCATTTTTTAATTTTTTTTTTTAATTTTTATTATTTGCAAGAAAAATTTTAGACAACTTATTTTTAAATAATGATGCCATCGATAGGTGCTTTGAAAACAAACAATTAATGTCTTTACAACACTATTTTATCTTGTACCAATTGTACCAAAGTTATGGGAAAAATCGAAAAGATTCGCCCTTTTGACATGACATGATTTTTAAATTTATCGAATTTTTTCGTTTTTTTTTTTTGCTATAATTTTTTATTGGTACAAGATAAAATATTGGTGTAAAGGTATTAATTGTTTGTTTTAAAAGCACCTATCGTTTGGCAGCATTATTTATAAATATTTGCCAAACATTTTTTTCCTGCAAATAAAAAATGGCAAATTAATGTTTGCAAAATATTTTTAAATAATGATGCCAATCGATAGGTGCTTTAAAAACATACAATTACTGCCTTTACATTACTATTTTATCTTGCGCTAATAAAAAGTTAGAGCATAAAAATCAAATATATTTGCGTTTTAATCAGGATATCGCCTCACAAAATCCGTATTTATAATTCAGTAAGTAGTTCAAATCCAAAGATATTTTATATACTGTATAATAATTGATGAATAAACCAAAATAACAGAAAAATTGAAAAAAAAACTAAATTTTACTAATTTTTAAAGCACTTCAAACTTTAAAATTTGATTTGCCAATATATTAAAAATGCATATTCGCCTCTTTGGCATGACAGTGACGATATTATAAAAATTGTATAATAAAAAAATTAGAAAATAAATAGTTTTCTTTCATAATTTATTTGAATATAAAATAAATTGCGCAAATACTTGGATTTTCCCTAAATACCAAAATAGTCAGGAGGTTTTTTGATTTGATTTTGATACTTCATAATATACAACATATACTAAAAATGGAAGTAGAATGGAAAAATATTCAAAATTAAATAGTTTTTAATTTGAATATAAATTAATTGGTGAACATTTTTAGTTTTTACTAAATACATAATAACCAAAAATTTGATTTGCCAATATATTAAAAATGCACATTCGCCTCTTTGGCATGACAGTGACGATATTATAAAAATTGTATAATAAAAAAATTAGAAAATAAATAGTTTTCTTTCATAATTTATTTGAATATAAAAGAAATTGCGCAAATACTTGGATTTTCCCTAAATACCAAAATAGTCAAGAGGTTTTTTGATTTGATGTTGATACTTCATAATATACAACATATACTAAAAATGGAAGTAGAATGGAAAAAAATTCAAAATTAAATAGTTTTTAATTTGAATATAAATTAATTGGTGAACATTTTTAGTTTTTACTAAATACAAAATAACCAATGAGGTTTATCGAATAGAATTTGGTATTTCAAAATATTCAACATATGATGAACAATGTAGAATGGGAAAAATCAACATATTATATTGGGTTTTTTTTTACTTAATTAATTTAAATATAAAAGAATTATTGCAAACTTTTGGGTTTTCGCTGAATACAAAAAATATCAATGAGGTTTTTCGAATAGAATTTGGTTTTTCATAATTAACAACATATGATAAATTTGCCCGCATTTATTTTGTATTTGATTTTCGAATGTTCTATTCTACCTGCTAATTAAAAACCCATAAAACCCATCATTAACGCAATGAAAATATCTAAATCTAGGTATAATTTTGTCATCGAATCCTCGTAAAATTCTTTGTTATTCTACAATTTATCATATTTTGCATTTACCTGATGTCCGCGGCATACGTCGGACAACTGCTATGTGTTTCTGACTGATTTGTGTCTCTGATCAATATGTGGAAATTAGCTGTAATAAATGTGTTTTTTTTTGTTGTTTTATGACTTCAAATGATTATCGCGTACGTATAGTTCTATAATTATCTTGTACCAGATCATTAATGGTTTACCAGAAATTCGAATATTAAGTATAGATAAACCAGACAATGGTAAAATATATACACAAACAACAGATAAGTGAGTGGTGTATGTTTTGCATATGTTTTGGTATAAGAAAACGAATCAGCTAATAAGTGTTATAATATACATGCGACTATAATAGGACATAAGGTAGTAAGTACACTTAATAAACAATTTTATCACTTAATGATTTGTGTAAAGAATTTTAAATATTTTAATTGTGTTTTAAAATATCTAAAATGTATCATTCTAAACTAAAACAATATAGGATTGGATATCATAATAATTCATAATCGATTAGAAGAGTTATTATTGACTGAAATATCAGCATGATTACAAAAAAAATAAGTTAAAGTACAAAATTTCCGAGCTATATTTTTTGATACACTCCAAATAAAAAGTCTGTACACTAGCAAAAAAGTTGCTAAAATACCAAATATTATTTGCTGAAAATAGAAATACCTTTACATCACTATTTTATCTTGCAACGAAAAAGAGTTAGAGCAAAAAAAAAGAAATTGTAAAAATTGAAAATCTTGTCATGTCAAAAGGGCGTATCTTTTCGTTATTTTGCTATAACTCTTTATGGGTGCAAGATAAAATAGTAATGTAAAGGTATTTATTGTTTGTTTTCGAAGCACCTATCGATTGGCATTATTATTTAAAAATAAATTGCCTAAAAATGTTCTTTGCTAATGATAAAAATTCAAAAAATATTTTAAAATGATGATGATCGAAAGGTGCTTTAAAAACAAACAATGAATGCCTTTACACCACTATTTTATCTTACACCAATAAAAAGTTATGGCAAATAACAAAAAGATTCGGACTTTTGGCATGAAAACATTTTCAATTTTGTCCAATTTGCCCTTTTGGTTTTGTCTGTTATGCCTAGAAATATGCAACAAAACCACATACGATTTTGACACAGTATACTTGAGAATAAACTACATTCAAAAATGTAAAAAAAAACGCAAATGTCAAAAATTACACATTCGCCCCTTTGGCATGACGGGGACGATATATTGTTTTAAACCAGTTGTTTTTCAAAAAAGCAGTCTACGAATTATACACGCATTAGCTGCAGAGTACAACAATGTCCCGTGCATATGGCGCCATCTATTGCATTTTTGCTACACCAGCAATATGCTTAGCGTGGACACGACCCCTTCTTGTACACACTATTTTTCTAGCCAACGGAACGCTATGACACAATGAAGGATGCTGTAATTACTACTTAAATTTTGCTGAAATGTAGCCATCAGAGTTTGCTTGTAATATCAAACTATTAATTTTGAGTGTAGGCATCGGAAAGCAATGATTTATTTACAGACATTTTCTATCACTTTTTACCAAGTTTCCACTATCCATATATGATGTAAATGTTTATGACAGACACATTTTATGTTTCTGTCGACAAAAACGATATGGTCCAATTATGTCACAACATTTTTTTTGAGAAACTTATATTTTGCACTCGCGGGACGCTGTATCACTAACATTTGCACTGCGAATTTATTAATTAAATTAGTTCAACGCTATTCGAAATTAAATAATTTATGAAATAAATTAATTATTTTGATTTAGATTTATTTCGAAACATCAAAGCCATGGCAAACTTTATGGGAACATTTCAGTCATACCATAATGTTTGAGATTTATGGCAAGACATGTAGTGTCTCCACAATACATTTTGATTGTACAAAATAAACATTTTCATAAAATATGGCTAGTGGAGACATCATGTTAGAGTGAAAGGGTATATTTAGTTTGGTTATATGTTTGTAACACACAGTTTTTTAGTTTATTGCTACATTTTAATTAAATTTTTAAATTGTCGATTTATGTATTAAAACTCACACTTTAAGGATCCGAAATATCCACTTTATTGTATTTCGCTGAAAATTCTCCACTTCCATCCAATACTATAAAATACTATAAAAAAATTTGGTCGTCTGGGGTTGGTTGCTTATTTGCTAACATTGCAAATAATTTTCCATTGTACTAATAAACGTGATAGTCGATTTACAAAAAAGTTGTTGTATTAATTAAAACTAAACAATTATTTAATTTATTTTATCTGATAAATTTACTTATAAAAATAAAACTAACTTTTTTTTCCTTGTACACACCCAGAAAAAAATACTATATAAATAATTGACTATTAAAAATAATCAATAGGATAAATTATTATTTTAATCGGAAAATACCATTAAATACTAGAAAATACCATGACATTGCCATTGAGTTTATTTGAAAAGATTTCTTTTTTGTATACTATTAAATTAATAATTATCCCATTGACCAATTTTAATGGTATTTGAGCTAATTTTTTTCTGGGTGCAATAAATAAACAAATTTGTATTTTTAGAAAAATTCATTTTTGTCTATATGACAAACTTTTTGGTTGTATATATTAATCAACATTACTAAGGCAATTTAATAGTTTTTTTTTATTTGCATTTTTTACTTTTAAAAAATATTGAAATTCAGATATTCCATTTGAAATTGAAAAAATTCTAAATGAAATTGAGATTTTCCATTTTAAATTGCGAAAATTCTAAAAGATATTCAGGTTTTTCATTTGAAATTGGAAAAATTCCAATTGAAATTGAGATATTCCATTTGAAATTGAGATTTTCCATTAGAAATTGAAAAAATTCTAAATGAAATTGAGATTTTCCATTTGATATTGAGAGAATTTCATATGAAATTAAGATTTTCTTATTGGAATTGAGAAAATTAAAAATAAAATAAAGAATTTTCCATTTGAAATTGAGAAAATTGCAAATTAAATTGAGATTTGAAATTAAGAAATTTGCAAAAGATATTGACATTAATTAAAACATTAATTATATGGACGGTTTTATACTTATTATTTATGTAAATGTGTTTTAATTAGATGAATCGTAGTCTTCTCATACACTACATCAAATTAAATAACAATTTTTTGATAATTACCAACCGTTCATTAAATTTATGATCGGGTTCATAACATTGATGTGAATTATTCTTCATTACTATGAATCGTGGTATTCAGAACACAATTCAACAATATTGCTTACGCCAAAACGCTTGCAGTGTAAACCCTGTATTATTTATTTAGTACATTTCGTGACAGGTCAAACGTCGAGAAGTGAATTTCGTCACTTCCCTTTTCAACCCTCCTTCTTTGAGGTTCTCGGGGCTGTTATTGCGCGGTGTTCGATCTCTTTGCTGCACAGAAGAAAGAAAATTTGTTTCCTTGTATCATCAAATTAGATTTAAATTATCCAATTATTAGATATTAAATTATCCGGTATTAGTAAAATTTTTTGCTGTATCAATTAAATATATTTATATTAGCTACACTACTGTGTATTAGAAAAAATTTATTCTTTTTGAATAAAAAAAAGTTTATTATTTCGTGATAAACAACGTGTTATTAACAAAACTTGTTTGCTATATCAACAAAATAAATTTTCTTTCGCAAAACTTGTTTTTCATATCAACAAAATATATTTGCTGCTCAAGAAAAATGATTTTGTTTAAATTAAAAGAATAACACATATTTTTGTATAGATTTAACAAAACTTTTAGTTATATTAATTAATATATTTGTATGTATTTGTAATGTATTTGTAATGTATTTGTAATGTATTTGTAATGTATTTGTAATGTATTTGTTGTGCATAAACAACGTGATATTAACAACACTTGTTTGCTATATCAACAAAATAAATTTGCTTGAGCAAAACTAGTTTGTATAACAACGAAATAAAATTGCTGCTCAAGAAAAATGATTTTGTTTAAATTAAAAGAATAAAACATATTTTTGTATAGATTTAACAAAACCATTTGTTATATAGATTAATGTATTTGTTGAGCATAAACAACGCGGTATTAACAAAACTTGTTTGCTATATTAACAAAATAAATTTGCTGCTCAAGAAAAATGATTTTGTTTAAATTGAAAGAATAAAACATATTTTTGTATGGATTTAACAAAACCATTTGTTATATAAATTAATGTATTTGTTGAGCATAAACAACGCGGTATTAACAAAACTTGTTTGCTATATCAACAAAATAAATTTGCTGCTCAAGAAAAAATATTTTGTTTAAATTAAAAGAATAAAACATATTTTTGTATAGATTTAACAAAACTATTTGTTATATTAATTAAAATATTTGTATGTATTTGTAATGTATTTGTTGTGCATAAACAACGTGATATTAACAAAACTTGTTTGCTATATCAACAAAATAAATTTTCTTTAGCAAAACTTGTTTGTCATATCAACAAAATAAATTTGCTGCTCAAGAAAAATGATTTTGTTTAAATTAAAAGAATAAAACATATTTTTGTATAGATTTAACAAAACCATTTGTTATATAAATTAATGTATTTGTTGAGCATAAACAACGCGGTATTAACAAAACTTGTTCGCTATATCAACAAAATAAATTTGCTTTAGCAAAACTTGTTTGTCATATCTACAAAATAAATTTGCGGCTCAAGATAAATTGTGTTCTTTAAATTAAAAGAATAAATCATGTTTTTGTAGAGATTTAACAAAACTATTTGTTATATTAATTAATTTATTTGTTGTGCATAAAATCTCAACTCTTTTAAATTGTTATGTGTTTTTTTTTCGAGTGTATATTTGAACTATTTCAACTTGCAATTTCAAACTAGTATCGATTTTCAGTTAAAATAACTTTTTAGCCAACAACATAGACAGACAGACGACTTTCATATATTTGATCGCTGTTTATTATCTCCATATTGTTAAATATAAAGCTTTTGTCTCGTTATTTTTAAGTGCAGTTGGTACTAGTAGAACAACAACAAAAACTACAACAACCATAGCATCAGCTGCTGCTGCTTCTGCTACAACAATGCAAAACTATGTCAACATTACTTGGCCAACAAACGGTAGAAAAGTTTTTTTTTTTTGCTCGTTACAAAAACAATGAATGAGTTTATGACTGTTTTTACTTTTACTTCATTTTCTACTCGGACTGGCTTAGACAGACAGCCAATTCTTGGTCCTGTGTTACGTGGATTTTTGCATTTTTATCTTGTGTTTTTTTAGATTTTTTTCAAACTTTTTTTAATTTTTGTAGTTTTTATTTTTCTTTTTTTCTATAAATTACATTTTTGTGTTTTTTGAATTTTTATATTTTTTATTTTATATTTTTTATGTATATTTTTTGCATTTTACCTGTTATTAAAAATGTTTAAAGAAAAGTTTTGAGTGGTAAAGTGCGGAAAGCACTGCGCCATGCTTTCAACATTGAATCATAACTTTTTTGTTCTATTCTTTTAATTTTTTTGTGTCTTTTTATGGTTTTAGATTTTTATTTTGTAACTTTTCTTTATCTCTTTTCCATTTTTTTTGTACTTTTTTTAAATATTTTTTTTTTAATTTTTCTGTTTTTTTTTTCTTTTATTTTTTAATATCTTTGCTAAAGCTTCTGTCGGAGGAGCTCAGGTGAAACTTTCGTCGGGAAAAAGCATTTAAGTGCATTAAATAAGTTGGTCAGCAATTTAGCCAACGTTAGGGTACCCAAAACAGATAAAGCGCAGGTATTACGGAATGGGAAAGTCAAATACACTGAGAAAATATTTTAAATTCAAAATTAAATAACTTATAAATTATTAAGGAATATTTAAAAATATTTAAAAAAATATTGGAACATATTATAAAATATTATAAAATATCTTAAAATATTAAAAATACTAAAAAATATTAAAAAATATTAAAAAATATTAAAAAATATTAAAAAATATTAAAAAATATTAAAAAATATTAAAAAATATTAAAAAATATTAAAAAATATTAATAAATATTAAAAAATATTAAAAAATATTAAAAAATATTAAAAAATATTAAAAAATATTAAAAAATATTAAAAAATATTAAAAAATATTAAAAAAATATTAAAAAATATTAAAAAATATTAAAAAATATTAAAAAATACTGAAAAATATTAAAAAAACTATTAAAAAAAAATTTTAAAAATATTAAAAAATATTAAAAAATATTAAAAAATATTAAAAAATATTAAAAAAAATTTAAAAAATATTAAAAAATATTAAAAAATATTAAAAAATATTAAAAAATATTAAAAAATATTAAAAAATATTAAAAAATATTAAAAAATATTAAAAACTATTAAAAAATATTAAAAACTATTAAAAAATATCAAAAAATATCAAAAAATTTTAAAAAATATTAAATAATATTAAAAAATATTTAAAAATATTAAAAAATATTAAAAAAATATTATTAAATAATATTAAAAAATATTAAAAAATATTAAAAAATATTAAAAAATATTAAAAAATATTAAAAAATACTAAAAAATATTAAAAAATATTAAAAAATATTAAAAAATATTAAAAAATATTAAAAAATATTAAAAAATATTAAAAAAATATTAAAAAATATTAAAAAATATTAAAAAATATTAAAAAATATTAAAAAATATTAAAAAATATTAAAAAATATTAAAAAATATTAAAAAATATTAAAAAATATTAAAAAATATTAAAAAATATTAAAAAATATTAAAAAATATCAAAAAATATTAAAAAATATTAAAAAATATTAAAAAATATTAAAAAATATTAAAAAATATTAAAAATATTAAAAAATATTAAAAAAATTTAAAAATTTAAAAATATTAAAAAATATTAAAAAATATTAAAAAATATTAAAAAATATTAAAAAATATTAAAAAATATTAAAAAATATTAAAAAATATTAAAAAATATTAAAAAATATTAAAAAATATTAAAAAATATTAAAAAATATTAAAAAATATTAAAAAATATTAAATAATATTAAAAAATATTAAAAAAATATTAAAAAATATTAAAAAATATTAAAAAATATTAAAAAATATTAAAAAATATTAAAAAATATTAAAAAATATTAAAAAATATTAAAAAATATTAAAAAATATTAAAAAAATATTAAAAAATATTAAAAAATATTAAAAAATATTAAAAAATATTAAAAAATATTAAAAAATATTAAAAAATATTAAAAAATATTAAAAAATATTAAAAAATATTAAAAAATATTAAAAAAATTTATAAAATATTATAAAATATTAAAAAATATTAAAAAATATTAAAAAATATTAAAAAATATTAAAAAATATTAAAAAATATTAAAAAATATTAAAAAATATTTTTTTAAATTAAAAAATATTAAAAAATATTAAAAAATATTAAAAAATATTAAAAAATATTCAAAAATATTAAAAAATATTAAAAAATATATATAAAATATTAAAAAATATTAAAAAATATTTAAAAATATTAAAAAATATTAAAAAATAATAAAAAAAAAATATAAAAAATATTAAAAAATATTTAATAAAATAAATATTAAAATTTTATTAAAAAATAAAATAAAAAATAGAAAATTATTAAAAATATTAAAAAAAAAAATAATATATTGATTTTTTTTATTAAAATTTTTTTAATTGTAAAAATAAAAAAAATGAAAACAAAAAATAAAGAAAAAAAAAAAAACAGAAAAAAAAGAAAAAACACATAGAAAAAAAATAAAAATAAATATAAAAAGAAAAATAAAATAAAAAAATATAAATAAATATAAAAAAAAACTTAAAGAAATAAAAATATAAAAATATGGAACGATAATATTAAAAAAAAAATTAAAGAAATACAAAATTATTGAATAAAAAATATAAATGGAAAGAATAAAAACTTTATAAACAAAAAAAAAAAACGTTCTGAATATACTAAAAAGAATTTTAAAATAATGCATTAAAAAAACCTATAAAAATATTAAAATTACAATTTTGAATAATATATCAAAAATTAAAATATTAAAAAAAGTGAAAAATGAGATATTAATTTTATATACTTACTTACTTATTTGGCCATTACAACCCATGATGGGTTTCGGCCGCAGCAATCACCCGTCGCCAGTCGCTTCAGCATTGCTCGCGCTGTCGTCAGTTTAGCACTCCAAGTGTTGTCAGGTTGTCTCGCACTTGCTCGCTCCACCGGAGATTCGTAATAGAGCGTAATTTTTGTCCGTCGAGAGAGGTCTCTGATCCTCAATTGCCTACTGATCCCAAAGTAACACCTGTTGGCAAGAGTTATTCTTCGGCTAATCTCCAGGCTGACATTGTTTTCCTTGTTGATGCTGGTTCCTAGGTATACGAAGTCCTTCACAACTTCGAAGTTGTGGTTGTCAATAGTGACGTGTTGTCCAAGACGCCGGGACTCTTTGTTTGTAGACACTAGGTACTTCGTCTTGTCCTCGTTCACCGTAAGATCCATTCGACGCAATTCCCTCTCTAAACTGGAGAATGCTGCACTGACTGCTCGTACGCTCTGCCCAATGATGTCGATATCATCAGCGCACCCGAGCAGCGTGGAACTCTTGTTGAAGATAGTGCCATTGTGATGGAGATGTGCAGCTCTTACAATCTTCTCCATTATTGGGTTGAAGAAGTCACACGATAGGGAATCGCCTTGTCTGAAACCTCGTTCGGTATTAAACGTATCGGTGAGGTTGTTCCCAATTCTCACTGAGCAACGTGTGTCGCTCAGGGTCATCCTGCAAAGCTAAACCGAAAAATTCTTAATTTCAAGAAATGGATTTTCTTAGTTGTCAAAAAAGTAACTAAGTAGAATTATTCTTAGATTCAGTTATTAATTTCTTGGGTATCAAAAATGTAACTAAGTAGAATTATTCTTGGATTCAATTATTAATTTCTTAGGTATCAAAAAAGTAACTAAGTAGAATAAGTCTTGAATTCAGTTATTAATTTCTTAGGTATCAATAATGTTGTTGTTGTTTTCGTCCCAAAATTAAGTGAACACATGTTCGTATAGTTGTTGTTTTTTCGATCTTGCTTTGTCGCTATTATGTTTTGTTTTACTTTGTCCGTCTGTCAGCCCCATTTGTGTGTTCGTGTCTGTCTGTCGATATGTTGAAAGTAACTAAAAGCAATTATTTCGAAGCTAACATAAAATAAAATAAAATATAGTCGAGTTAATTTATTGTTTATTTAGAACTTTATTACCTATATGCATTTTTGTATAGTAAATGACTTCTTTGAATTGTTTATTTTATTTTTATTATTTAATTTAATCTCTGTATATTATACTGGAATGAAATCAACTTGGTATTTATGCAAAATTGAACCCAAATTTATATTTACGAACTGAAACCATACCAATATTCGTTGTTCTATATTTGTTGTTCTATTCGCGAAAACACACACAAGCAATCATTGTATATCATGCCGTTTTTTGATACCTAAGAAGAAAAAAATTTGCAATCCAGACAAATTGTTCTTAGTTACTTTTTTGATACCTAAGAACTTAATGTCTGAATATCTAGAAAAATTTGGCTTAGTTACTTTAAACAGACAGACAGGCTTTGTTTTGCGACCTCGCAAAACAAAGCATACGGACAGAGCAATATCGATGAAAACAACAACAATACATGAACACGTGTTCATTTTGCGATGAATACACAATTTTGCGTGTTCTTTTTGGTTTTTAATAATCAATAAATTAACTTCTGAAAATCCAGTTGAATAAAGTTTGTTTACTTTTTTGACAACTAAGTAATTTGCTTTCTTGATATGCAGATGACAAATTCTTGAATTTTAGTAGTATTTTATTGATATTAGTCAAATTCTACTATTTTTCTTTCTAACCGAATTCTTCTCGAGTTTTAGAATTTTATTTCCCTCCGTGTATAAGCTTCGCAGGTATACCGAACTCAGACATGGTGGCGTATAGGCGACTTCTTATCGGACTGTCGAAGGCAGCTTTGTAGTCGACGAAGAGGTGGTGGGTGTCGATCTTCCTCTCTTTGGTCTTTTCCTGGATTTGGTGCAATGTGAAAATCGGTTCTATGGTGGACTTGCCAGGTCTGAAGCTGGTTCGTTATGAGCTTATCGCCACCGGTCTTAAACAACTCAGCAGGCAGACCATCCGATCCTGCGGCTTTGTTGTTTTTCAGCCTGATTAATTTTATAAAACAAACATAAATATCTTTCGGAAAAATTCGAATAAAAAATCAATTATAATAAAAATAATAAATATAATAATAAAAATAAAAAAAAAATGTATTGAAAAAAAACATAACAAAAATTCAAATTAAACAATAATAAAAAAAATCCATTTCAATTACGTGCTGCCTCTCGTTGCGCTTTCATGCAAAAATGAGCTCAGTCACCTCAGCTTCGTTGATTTAATGGCATGTGTTGCTCATAAAAAAATTCTAAAGCAATTCCTCATATTTACATTTGTGAATAATAACATTTTTAAATCCACCGGGTATAATTATTCTCATAAACTTTATTTTTTTTTTTGCTTCTTCTTTCAATCTCGACGGTCCTGTCATCGTGTTGCTGGCTGGCACGTTTTGTGGCTCACTCTCTAATGTTTTCGGAAAACATGTATTAGTAAAATTCTGTCTGTCGCTCTCAATATTTTGCACAACCCCTAAATGGACTTTCACTCCCCGTAGCATATTTTGCAGTTGCACTCAATTTTTATAAAAGAGAGCGAGTGGGAATAAGTGGAACGCAAATTTACAGTCTTTCGAGCAGCTCTGTTAAGTTAACATTTTCGACAGACTGTTGTTAACATATGTGAGAGAATGTTGCCTTTGACAGGTTAACAGAGAAAGGTACTAGGTACTCAAATATGTTAACTGTTTAAAATGTTATTAACAAAAAAAAACTGTTTTAGAAAAATGTTTACATTCAACAAAAACTTAAATTTTCGATTTAAATTCAATATTTATTTCATTATTTAATCTATTTTTTCACTAAAAATTAAATATATCACTAAAAATTCAAGTTTTCACAACAAATTCAATTTTCAACTAAAAATTCAATTATTCACTAAAAATTCAATTATTCACTAAAAATTCAATTTATCACTAAAAATTAAATTTTTCATTAAAAATTCAATTTTTCACTAAAAATTCAATTTTTCACTAAAAATTCAATGTTTCACTAAAAATTCAATTTTTCACTAAAAATTCAATTTTTCACTAAAAATTCAATTTTTCACTAAAAATTCAATTTTTCACTAAAAATTCAATTTTTCACTAAAAATTCAATTTTTCACTAAAAATTCAATTTTTCACTAAAAATTCAATTTTTCACTAAAAATTCAATTTTTCACTAAAAATTCAATTTTTCACTAAAAATTCAATTTTTCACTAAAAATTCAATTTTTCACTAAAAATTCAATTTTTCACTAAAAATTCAATTTTTCACTAAAAATTCAATTTTTCACTAAAAATTCAATTTTTCACTAAAAATTCAATTTTTCACTAAAAATTCAATTTTTCACTAAAAATTAAATTTTTCACTAAAAATTAAATTTTTCACTAAAAATTCAATTTTTCACTAAAATTAAAATTTTCAATAAAAATTCAAATTTTAACTAAAAATTCAAATTTTTCACTAAAATTAAAATTTTCACTAAAAATTCAAATTTTCACTAAAAATTCAAATTTTCACTAAAAATTAAAATTTTCACTAATTTTTCAGTAAAAATTAAAATTTTCACAAAAATCAATTTTAAACCAAAAATTCAATTTTTCACTTTTTTTTCACTAAAAATTGAAATTTTTCACTAAAAATTCAACTTTCACTAAAAAATTCAAATTTTCACTAAAAATTCAATTTTTCACTAAAAATTCAATTTTTCACTAAAAATTCAATTTTTCACTAAAAATTCAAATTTTCACTAAAAATTAAATTTTTCACTAAAAATTGAAATTTTTACTAGAAAATTAAATTTTTCACTAAAAAATCAAATTTTCAATTTAATTTTTCACTCGTTTAATTTTTCACTAAAAATTATTTTTTCACTTAAAATTTAATTTTCAATTTTTAAATAAAATTTGAATTTTTCAATAAAAATAAAAATATTCACTTAATTTGATTTAATTACCTTAATTAGCTTAGAGCCCACTTTTTGTTCCGCCGTCACTGTAAAATGCCTAAAATTATGCTCTACACAAAATCGCTTTAAATATAAAAAGTAATTCGTGCAATTTGTTGCAGAGATTAAGTGTATGGTTCAAAAGGGGCAACCAACATCGTCTGGAGTGGATACTGAAAAACAAATTTTCATTGTTGTTTGAAATTTCTTACTTTCTGCTGTGTGTTTTTATTTTATTAGCACTGTTTTGTTTGGTAATTCTGCTGTGTATTTTTTTTTGTTTTTTTGCATTTTTTTTTATTTTGGCTATTTTGTTATTTTTCTTTTATTACTTTGATAGCCATTCGCTAAATTGCCCACAACTGATTTAATCAATGCAAATGACTGCAGAAAAACGGAAGAAGAAACGTAGCCTACTTTTTGGCGCGCGTTTTAATTTCGGCCACATCTTTTCGTGCACCGCTTTTGTTTGCTCCTTATTTTGGCTTTTCTTCTTTGCATTTGGTTTTGCTGTGCGTCGTGGGCCATTACATTTGTGTATTATTTATGTGCTTATTTATTGAGCTCAATTTTGTTCTGTTTTTTATTTTATTTAAAATATTTTTTCTTTTTTTTTATATTATTTTTTTTTATATTTTTTCTTTTTTTTTATATTATTTTTTTTTTATATTTTTTTAATATTATTTTTTTTTTTAATTTATTATTTTGTTTTATATATTTTTAAAATTTTATTATTTTGTATTATATATTCTTTTTATTATATATTCTTTTTATATATTATTTTTATTATATATTTTTTTTATATATTATTTTTGTAATTTTTTATATATTATTTTAATATATTATTTTAATATATTATTTTTTTGTATATTTTTTATATATTATTTTTATATATTCTTTTTTTTATATATTTTTTTATTTTTTTTTTTAACTATTTTTGTTATATATTTTTGATATTTTTATTCATTTTCACTATTTTATATATATTTTTTATTTTTATTTTAGTTTACTTCTACTTTTTTTTTTCTTTTTTTTTATATATCCTTCCTTTTTTTCATATATTTCTTCTTTTTTTATATATCCTTCATTTTTTCATATATTTGTTCTTTTTTTATATTTTTTATTTTTTATATATTTCCTTTTTTTTATATATTTTTCCATTTTTATATTCTTTTTAAATTTATTCTTTATATACATATATTATTTTTTATGTATTTTATTTTAGTTTAATTTTTTTTTCATTTTTGTATATTTTTTCTTTTTTATATATTTTTAAATTTATTCTTTTTATATATTCTTTTTTTACATATATACTTCTTTAATATATATTCTTTTAATTATTTTAATTCTTTTTCACTATTTTACATAATTTTTATTTTTTTTTCTTTTTTTTTTATTTTTTTTTTCTTTATTTTATTTTGTATTTGATTTCCTTTTTTGGGAGGTGTCACTCCCCTTTGCCCAATTTAGTTTATATATGGTTTAGGATACTCCATGGACTCTATAGCATGGTAATGCAAATTGTCAGAAAAATTCATTCAGTGGTTTTGCTATGAATCTGAATTATACACCAAAAATAAAAATGGGTGTAAAAGTGGGCGTGGTCAACGAAAACTATGTAGTGACCTTCTCCTGGGTCTGTAGGATATATATTCCAAATTATAAGAAAATCCGTGCACAGATGTACGTTTGTATAGCGCACAAACAAACAAACGGAAAATGAGTTTTATATATACAGATTTTTTTTATTTCTATTCTTCTTTACTTCTTTACTTTTTTTCTTTTATATTTTTCTTAATTTTATTTTATTTGATTTTTTTTATTTTAATTTAATTAATTTTCTTTTATTTTATTTTATTTTATTTTAATTTCTTTTATTTTATTTTATTTTAATTTCTTTTATTTTATTTTCTCTTTGTTTATTTTTTTTTATTTGTTTTATTTAAATTTCTTTTATTTAATGTTCTTTTCTTATCGTTTATTTTTTTATTTTATTTCATTTTATTTTATTTTATTTTATTTTATTTTATTTCATTTTGTTTCATTTTATTTTATTTTCTAAAATTTTCTTATTTTTCCAATTTAGTTTTTTCTAAATATGCATCTTCTCGTCTTCACGTTTTTTTTTTGGTTCAGTTGAGCAGTGTATAAAGTAAAGAAGTGGAAAATAAAATGTAATTACATTTGCTCGTAGGCGCGGAAATGATAAATGATTTTCCGCACAATTTACTTGTAACTCGAAATGCCGTCGGCTACTTCTTTCATTACCTTATTTTCTCTTTTTTTCGCATCACTTTTCCGACTTTTGTTTTTGGTACTACTTCATGTATTACACTACGTCCTACTTCCCGTACTATTTCTCGTATTAATCGCATATAACTTCTCCTACTTTGTCGTAGTACTTTTCGTACTACTTTCACTTAAATTTCACGTACTGCATCTGGTAATGTTGTCTGTTATACTTTACGTACTACTTTTCATACTTCTTCCCGTACTACTTTACGCATTAATTTTCGTACGAATTGTTATATTATTTATTGAACTACATCTCGTGTTGCTATTTGTACTACTTGATTTATTACACCTCGTTCTACTTATTGTATTACTTCTCGTACTTCCTTGTTGTACTATTTCACATACTAATGTTCGTACTTTGTCTTGTATCACTCTTCGTACTACTTAACGTGGTATATTTCGTACAATTTCTCTTAGTATTTTTTGTACTACTTTTCGTACTACATCTCGTACCGATTTTCTTTATACTACATGCACTACTTCTCGTACTACTTTTCGTAGTACTTCTCGTAGTACTTTTCGTAGTACTTCTCGTACTACTTCTCGTACTTCTTCTCGTACTACTTCTCGTACTACTTCTCGTACTACTTCTCGTAGTACTTCTCGTAGTACTTCTCGTAGTACTTCTCGTACTACTTCTCGTACTACTTCTCGTAGTACTTCACGTACTACTTCTCGTACTACTTTTCGTACTACTTCTCGTACTACTTCTCGTACTACTTCTCGTACTACTTCTTGAACCACTTCTCGTACTACTTCTCGTACTGCTTTTCGTACTATTTCTCGTACTTCTTTTGTACTACTTTTCGTACTACTTCTCGTACCACTTCTCGTACTACTTCTCGTACTACTTCTCGTAGTACTTCTCGTAGTACTTCTCGTAGTACTTCTCGTACTACTTCTCGTACTACTTCTCGTACTACTTCTCGTACTTCTTTTCGTACTATTTCTCGTACTTCTTTGTACTACTTTTCGTACTACTTCTCGTATTGCTTTTCGTACTATTTCTCGTACTTCTTTTGTACTACTTTTCGTACTACTCCTCGTATTACTTCTCGCTCGATATTTGACAATACTATCAACTAAATTCCAAACAATTTGATCAACTTCCAATCCAAAATTGTATTAATTCGATCGAATTTGTTTTTTTTCTTTCCGGAAATCGTTTTTTAATAAAACACAAACGTCTTTCATTCAAACACAATAAGTAATGGCATGGTGAAACGAATAATTTTTAATTTTTGTCCATATACATATTTAAAATAACAGAACCTGAACATTTCAAATAATTTTTGGTGTACTCACTTTTGTTTTAAAAAACTTTAAAGTAAGTTATTTCACAATGGTCTTCTGCATATTTTAAATTATCATGCCTTATCTTTACTTTCTTTTTTTAACATTTTTTTCATATTTAATTAATTTTCTGACGGGCTGTATACAGTATGACGAAATGACCAAACCTCATAATTTGGAGCAACTCAAATGTTCTGCATTGCAACTTATTTGACACATTGTAGTCCAAAAACAAAATTGTTCCTTAAAATTTGCTCTGTTCAAAAAAATTAAAAATAAAAATCATTGAAATACTTTTATTATATCAGATTTTTTGTTCGTTTCGTCAAACTGTTTACGACAACGCATTTGTCTTCATTAAATGTAGCTTATTTCAACAGAATGTGAGACGGCACCCCACTACAATTTTTATTTAAAAAAACAACTTGCAAATTCAATTCAAGTCTTTATTTAAATATTTAAATTCAACAAATTCATTAGTAATATCACAGCAAAAAAAAAATCAACTTACCCAAAATATTAAATTTGTCAAAGGAAATTAAATTTTTTAAAGTGACACTAAATTCGGCTGCCTTTACGATTTCGCCATGTCACTGTCATTCGCAGAATTTAAATTATATTTGTTTCGCATAAATATTAAAGTATTGGCATAAATACTTGTCGAATTTTAATAATACTTTGATAAGCAACCGAAACAAATGTCATTTACATTAAGAAGTAAACACTAAGAAATTTTCACAATGATATCCAAGGAAAAAACAACCACCTTAAGCACTTAAATAATAAATAAAACAAAATTCATGATACGCTTTATTAAAATCAGCATGAAAATTGTGTAGAACAAAAATATAATAAAAATCTGCACGGATAGATGTAATTAAAAAGGAGGGGAGTAAGTACTGTAATATGAGTATATTCAGAAACACTGAAGTATTATTCTTGAAATAATTTGTACTACTCTATTGAAAATTATATTATTTCTGTCACTTATATTTGATACCAAACGACTTCGACTTCAGGTTGTTCTTCAATTGACTATTTTTTTAAAAAATACAAACTGTTCTCCAATTGTGGAAGAAGAGTCCAGAAATAGCTTTTTAATGTTTTTATGCGTTGTTAATTCACTCTTTCATTGGAAATTGTCGTATTAAAGTTGTCGCTTGGTTTCATTTAAAAGTGGCAAAACTTGGACTGATTAAGCCTGAATTTTTTTTTTCGAATTTTGAGATAAAATTTCCTTGCCTTATTGGATGCTTGGATCTTTGGTTTTTTGTATTTCGGTACTTTGGTGTTTTAGTACTTTGTTACTTTAGCCCTTTTGTACTTTTGTACTTTGGTATTTTGGTACTTTTGTTTTTTGGTTCTATATCTCTTTGATTCTTTGGCACTATGATACTTTGTCACAATGGTACTTTGGTAATTTGTTACTTTGGTACAATGGTACTTTACTACCTTGGTACTTTGGTACTATGGTATTTTGGCACTTTGGCACTTTGGTTCTTTGGTACTTTGGTACATTGGTACTTTGGTACTATGGTATTTTGGCACTTTGGCACTTTGGTTCTTTGGTACTTTGGTACATTGGTAATTTGGTACTTTGGTTTTTTTAATATTTTGGTACATTAGTACTTTGTTACTTTAGCCCTTTTATACTTTGGTACTTTTATTTTTTGGTTCTTTATCTCTTTGATTCTTTATATCTTTGATTCTTTGGCACTATGGTACTTTGTCACTATGGTACTTTGGTAATTTGCTACTTTGTTACTTTACTACCTTTGTTACTTTACTACTTTGGTACTATGGTACTTTGGTAATTTGCTACTTTGGTACTATGGTATTTTGGCACTTTGGCACTTTGGTTCTTTGGTACTTTGGTACTATGGTACTTTACTACCCTTGTACTTTGGTACTAAGGTATTAGGGCACTTTGGTTCTTTGGTACTCTGGCACATTGGTACTTTGGTACATTGGTAATTTTGTACTTTGGTTCTTTCGTACTTTGGTACATTACTACCTTGGTACTTTGGTACTATGGTATTTTGGGACTTTGGTTCTTTGGTGCTTTGGTACTTTGGTAATCTGGTTCATTTGTACTTTGGCAATTTACTACTTTGGTACTTTACTACCTTGGTACTTTGGTACTATGGTAATTTGCTACTTTGGTACTGTGGTATTTTGGCACTTTGGTTCTTTGGTTCTTTGGTTCTTTGGTTCTCTGGTTCTTTAGTTCTTTGGTTCTTTTGTTCTTTGGTTCTTTGGTTCTTTGGTTCTTTGGTTCTTTGGTTCTTTGGTTCTCTGGTTCTTTGGTTCTCTGGTTCTTTGGTTATTTGGTTCTTTGGTTCTTTGGTTCTTTGGTTCTTTGGTTCTTTGGTTCTTTGATTCTTTGGTTCTTTGGTTCTTTGGTTCTTTGGTTCTTTGGTTCTTTGATTCTTTGGTTCTTTTGTTCTTTGGTTCTTTGGTTCTTTGGTTCATTGGTTCTTTGGTTCTTTGGTTCTTTGGTTCTTTGGTTCTTTGGTTCTTTGGTTCTCTGGTTCTTTGGTTCTTTGGTTCTTTGGTTCTTTGGTTCGTTGGTTCTTTGGTTCTTTGGTTCCTTGGTTCTTTGGTTCTTTGGTTCTTTGGTTCTTTGGTTCTTTGGTTCTTTGGTTCTTTGGTTCTTTGGTTCTTTGGTTCTTTGGTTCTTTTGTTCTTTTGTTCTTTGGTTCTTTGGTTCTTTGGTTCTTTGGTTCTTTGGTTCTTTGGTTCTTTGGTTCTTTGGTTCTTTGGTTCTTTGGTTCTTTGGTTCTTTGGTTCTTTGGTTCTTTGGTTCTTTGGTTCTTTGGTTCTTTGGTTCTTTGGTTCTTTGGTTCTTTAGTTCTTTGGTTCTTTGGTTCTTCGGTTCTTTGGTTCTTTGGTTCTTTGGTTCTTTGGTTCTTTGGTTCTTTGGTTCTTTGGTTCTTTGGTTCTTTGGTTCTTTGGTTCTTTGGTTCTTTGGTTCTTTGGTTCTTTGGTTCTTTGGTTCTTTGGTTCTTTGGTTCTTTGGTTCTTTGGTTCTTTGGTTCTTTGGTTCTTCGGTTCTTTGGTTCTTTGGTACTTTGGGTTTTTGGTACTTTGGTACTTTAGTACTTTTTTTTTGGTTCTTTGATTTTTTAGTTCATTGGTTCTTTGGTTCTTTGGTTCTTTGGTTCTTTGGTTCTTTGGTTCTTTGGTTCTTTGGTTCTTTGGTTCTTTGGTTCTTTGGTTCTTTGGTTCTTTGGTTCTTTGGTTCTTTGGTTCTTTGGTTCTTTGGTTCTTTGGTTCTTTGGTTCTTTGGTTCTTTGGTTCTTTGGTTCTTTGGTACATTGGTTCTTTGGTTCAATGGTTCTTTGGTTCTATGGTTCTTTGGTTCTTTGGTTCTTTGGTTCTTTGGTTCTTTGGTTCTTTGGTTCTTTGGTTCTTTGGTTCTCTGGTTCTTTGGTTCTTTGGTTCTTTGGTTCTTTGGTTCTTGGTGCTTTTGTTCTGCGGTGTGGTTCTTTCACATTTTATTTTAAACTAATCTAATTTGTATGTCACATTTTATCTACATTTTATTTCTACCTAATTTTATTTTTCCTTTCTAGATTTATTTAAAATTTGACCAAACATTTAACTTGAAGTCTATTTAAAACACGCAGCTCCTTAAACTGATAAATTAGTCAATTTAACACGAGCATTAATTAACGAGATTCGTCTAATTCAATTATAAACGCCGACATGCCATGACTTTCATGGACTTTGTTTTTGGACTCTGTGTGTGTGTGTTTGAGATCAACCTTGTAAACGTTATAAACGCATCCGCCATTTTGTAATGTTGCCGTAAATTCAGCACCAAATGGCGGATCATTAATCAATCAGTCAATTGCGATGAATTTCATCGTGTGGGTTTGAAATGGCAACCAATGTATGGGAGTGAAGCCGTAAATTGTGTGAATTGAACGTGTTTGTGTCTGTCTGTCCGTCCGTTTGTCTGCTGGTTAGTGTCTTGTGTGTCTGTGTGTGCATGAGTGAGAGTGTTTTGTCTGTGCGCATATGTGTGTGAAATATTGCGAGAATTTAATAGTGCTTTTTTTGTCGGCGGTCGTCGCTTGGCCGGCTGCCATTTTGGTCAAGTTGCGCGCCATAATGAAAGCTAATTAATTAAACTGAATAATTATGTGGTTAATTGAAGCGTGGGCGAAGGTACTACTGTGGCACAAATTAAAAAGGTAAACCATTTTTTTTTATAGAAAATTCAATTTTTACTAAAAGTTCAATTTTTCACTAAAAATTAAATTTTTCACAAAAAATTTTATATATCACCAAAATTCTAATTTTCACTAAAAATTCAAATTTTCATTAAATATTCAATTCAATTCAAATTTTCACTAAAAATTCAAATTTTCACTAAAAATTCAATTTTTTACTAAAAGATAATTTTTTCATTAAAAATTAAATTTTTCACTAAAAATTCAATTTTTTTACTAAAAATTCAATTTTTTACTAAAAGTTCATTTTTTCGTTAAAAATTAAATTTTTCACTAAAAAATTCAATTTTTCACTAAAAATTCAAATTTTCACTAAAAATTCAATTTTTTACTAAAAGTTCATTTTTCATTAAAAATAAAAATTTTCACTAAAAATTAAATTTTTCACTAAAAATTAAATTTTTCACTAAAAAAAATGTTTATTAAAAATCGAATTTTTCATAAAAACCCAAATATTTTAATTTATTTTAATGAGTTATTCGCTGCGCTTAAAGCTTTTCCAATATTTAAAATAAATAAAACAAATACTTAATAATACAGCACATGTAATGCTGGCGCTTGGTCAACAATTGAAAACCATTGAATAGTGCAAAATTAAACCGGTCGAATTCACAAATTAATTGCGCATATTTAATGAATTTTTTGTCGTTATAAAAAATAAATTCAATTCACTGAATTAGCATTCGCATAATTGTCCACACTTTCAGTGTGTTCAAATATATAAAATTGTCACACCAAATATATACGAAAAACGCATAAATTAATGACTCAAAAATGCATGAAAAATTGTTGAATAAAAATGTTGAAAACTATACCAAAAAATAAAACAAATAGCAAAATAGCTTAAATCTTTTGACACAACAGGATGCAGTCATGTAGCGCGTTGGTCATAAATTGCAACAGTAAGTGATACAAAAAAAAAATTATAATAAAAAAGAATGAAAAAAATATATAAAAAAAACAATTTGCGAATATATATTACTTTATAATAATTGAGTTATTCAATGGTTGACAAATTTATTTGAAAGCATTAAAAAAAAATAATTGAATAGTTTCAACTTTTTGCAACGTTGCTCAATTGATTGATTTATTTATTAGCTTTGAACAGTATTTTTGTTTAAATAAAAATATTTATGTTGTATATATATATATTTATTTTTTATTAGTTTTTGCGTTATTTTTTTTATTTTTATTTTTGCATTTTATTTTTATATATTTATTTTTGTATTTTATTTATTTTTTAGTTAAACTGCTCTACTTTTTATTTAAAACGTAAATTTATGAATGTTAAAATTGTGCCATATATTGTCAACTTCTAAACGAATAAATTTCAATTTCATCATCCAGAAGTCGTTAAAAAAAACAAAATAAATGAATTTCTATCGAATAGAATTCGTTAAAATGCAGTGAAACATATATAATTAAATTTTTGATGTAAGAGTTTTGTATTTTTAATTAAAAGCTTTCGTTTTTAAATAAATGCTTTCATATTTAAATGAAAAGCCTACATTTTTAATTTAAAAGCTTTCACTTTTAATTTTAAAGCTTTTTATCTTGAATAAAAAGCTTTCACATTAAAAGCTTTTACTTTTGAAATAAAGGCTTTTATTTTTATTAAAAGCTTTAACTTTTAAATTAAAAGCTTTCATTTTTAAATTGAAAGCTTTTACTTTTAAATGAAGGACTCTCACTTTTAATTGAAAGCTTTCACTTTTTAATTAAAAGCTTTCACGTTTAAATAAAAAGCTCTCCTTATTAAAAGCTTTCACTTTTAAATTAACAGCTTGCATTTTAGTTCTTTAGTAGTAACTATTTGTGTTTCATTTAAGTATTTTAATGTTGAATAACTACCTTTCACTGGAAAATTAAAATATTTTTGTTTTTGAATTAAAAGCTATAATTTCTAAATAACCAGATATTTTACAAATTCTTCACTTTTAAATTTACAGATTATATTTTCAAAATTAAAAGCTTTATTTCTATATGAAGAGATTTTTTTTTTATATAAAGCTTTCACTTTAAAACTCATAGAATATTTTTTGAATTAAAAGCTTTCATTTTTAAATTTACAGATTATATTTTTTAAATTGAAAGCTTTCACTTTAGTATAAAAGATTTCGTCTTTTAGTTAAAAGCTTGAACTTAATAATTATTAAATAAAAGCTTTTTTCCTAATTAAATGCTTTTTACTCCAAATAAAAAGCTTTTATCTTTAAAGTAAAAATTTTCACATTTGTATTAAATTCTTTCATTGTTTAATAAATGAGTTGTCTTTTCATTCAAAGTTTTCACTTTTTAAGTAAAAGATTTTGCTATAAAATTAAAAGCTTTCACTTTCAAATTGTAGACATTTATTAAAAGCTTTCACTTTTAAATTAACAGCTTGCATTTTAAAAGTAGTAACTATTTGTGTGTCATTTAAGTATTTTACTGTTGAATAACTACCTTTCACTGGAAAATTAAAATATTTTTGTTTTTGAATTAAAAGATTTTAGTTCTAAATAACCAGATATTTTACAAATTCTTCACTTTTAAACTTACAGATTATATTTTCAAAATCTGTAAGTTTAAGCTTTATTTCTATATGAACAGATTTTTTTTTGATATAAAGCTTTCACTTTAAAACTCACAGAATAGTTTTTGAATTGAAAGCTTTCACTTTTAAATTTTCAGATTATATTTTTTAAATTGAAAGCTTTCACTTTAGTATAAGAGATTTCGTCTTTTAGTTAAAAGCTTGAACTTAATGATTATTAAATAAAAGCTTTTTTCCTAATTAAATGCTTTTTACTCCAAATAAAAAGCCTTTATCTTTAAAGTAAAAATTTTCACATTTGTATTAAATTCTTTCATTGTTTAATAAATGAGTTGTCTTTTCATTCAGAGTTTTCACTTTTTAAGTAAAAGATTTTGCTATAAAATTAAAAGCTTTCACTTTCAAATTGTAGACATTTAGTGCTCCATTTGCAACTTTTATTTTTAAAATAAATGATTTCATATTAAATTAAAGACTTGTACATTTCCAAGGAAAGGCTTTCATTTCAAAATTAAATGTTTTGGTTTTACTTAATAAACTTGTACTGACTTAATAAATATTTTTAAATAATAAAAGCTTTACATTTTAAACTACAAGCTTGTACTTTATTTAAGAGCTTACACCTTTAGTTTGAAAGTTATGCAATTTTACGTTAAAGCTTTTATTTTAAAATACAATTCAAAATGAAAGCTTTTAATTAAATTAAAGTTCTTATTTTTAAATACAATTCAAAATGAAAGCTTTTAATTAAATTAAAGTTTTTATTTTTGAAATACAATTCAAAATGAAAGCTCTACTTTTAAATTAAAAGTTTTTGCTTATAATTTAAAGTTTTTACTTTAAAATTAAAAACTGTTACTTTCAAACTAAAAGCTTTTGCTTTTAAATATAAAGCTTTCAATTACAAAAAATAAATCAATTAAAAAAAAATGAACTTCAAAGTTTAAAGCATCAAAAAAAGCAAAAAAACCTACGGAAAATGCTGCACAATTCAAATGCAAAAATATTTTCGCGTAAAAATCCAACAACTTTTGGCGGTTTTCATTGTTTGTGTATGATTTATCTACAATATATTGGTAACATCAGGGTCGCTTGTGTGGAAGAAATCTGATTCAAAAATAACTTATTTCTTAATTATTTAAAATGTAAAGTAGGGAGCAACAAGGTATTATGTGGTATCCACCACATGAATTTTTAAAAACTTCAAAATAACTTTAATCTAAATGTTTTAATTTATCGTATAAATGTATTTTTGTTTTATTATAACCTCTCCGCTCTAAAAAGCTTCGAAACTTTAGAACATCATTTAAGCAGCTTTTTCATAATTAATGCATTTATTTCGCAAAAGCTAAACGAGTTTCCGAAAACTTTTATCCTCCCTTGACAAGTATCATAGTTGTTCTTGCTGTTGTTGTTGTTTTTGCTGCTGGTATTCGACGTTGACCAACAAGTTGTTGCTGCCGATTATGTTGCTGCTAATCTTGCCATTGTCATTGTTGTTGCCGCTGTGAAAGAACGGAGCCGAGTGCTCACTCGCTCAACAAACCACAAAAACTGTTTAAAAACTGGCAACTTTGACCGCAACAATTGTGTTGCTAATGCACAGACCGTTGCGCCGTCGACCTTAAACTGACAAAGTAAAGCTTTTTTCTATTTCCCTTTTTTTATTATTTTTTCATTTAGCATTTTATGCTTTGACTGTGTTTGTGTGTTTTACCATCAAAACTGCTTTAATTAATCATAATCATATTTTTGTGTGCTGCGCTGCGCTCATTTCTCTTTGCTACAACATTTACAATAATATTTTGCATTCATTAAAACGATGCCGTAAAATGTTGTGTGCCACAGTGAGCGGGGCATGACAGACTTGTGTGGCATTTATGTGAATTGAGCCACATTTATGTTGAAAGTTTTGCTGAGTAAAATTAAGCTTGGTTGGCTGTTTGTTGTGTTGCCATGGCAGGCACTAAGAAATATAGATGTGGGTGAATTTATTTATATAATTTATTTTGTATATAAACTATATAAAAAGCTTTAGATTTTAGCTAATTTTGTTTGCCTTTATAGAAAAAACTTATTGTAGAAAAAGCTATTTACGGAAAAAGCCATTTATGGAAAAAGCTCTTTATAAATAAAGCATTTAATTGAAAAAGCTTATTGTAGAAAAAGATTTTTATAGAGACTCTTATTATATAAAAAGCTCGCTATGAAGAAAGCTTTTTAAAGAAAAATCATTTAATATAATAAAAGAAATCAAAAAGCTTTTATAGTATAACCTTTTTTTTTCTACTCAAAAATGCTTTTTAAAGGTAAAGTTTTTTTCTTATAGAAAAGCTCTTTATAAAAAAAGCTTATTAATGATTTTTTTTAATAGAAAAAAGCTATTAAGACATATAATTTTTTTTTATAGAAAAAAAGTTTTCTAAATAAAATCTTTTTCTTGAATAGTTTTTTTATAATCATAAAAGCTTTTTATTATATATTTTTATTTTTTTTTGTTGGGTAAAAATCTTGAATAGAAAAGATTTTTTATAGAAAAGTATTTAATGAACATTTTTTTTTGTGAAAAATTTATAGTCAAAGTTTTTATAAAAACAAATTTTAATAGAAAAAAAAGCTTTATAGAAAACTCTTTTTATTATTTATTGTAGTTTTTTTTGTAAGAAAATCTTTTTATTATAAACGCTTTTCTAGAAAATATAATAAAATCTTTATCTAGAAAAGCTTTTCCTTATTAAATTGTGTATATTATTTTTCGAAAGTTTTTTTTTTTTGGAAAAAGCTTTTATTAAAAAGCTTTTTATTAAAAAGCTTTTTATTTAAAAGCTTTTTATTAAAAAAGCTTTTTATTAAAAAGATTTTTTTTAAATAGCGTATTAAAAAGCTTTTTTAAAAATAGCGTATTAAAAAGCTTTTTTTTTATAGCAAAAAAAAACTTTCTTAAAAGTTTAAAATTAAAATTTTTATCAAAAAGTTATGACAAAGCCTAATACGTAATTTTCTTCTTTTACAGCTACTTCAAGCAATAATTTTACGGTAAGTTTGTTTTAAATATTAAAAAATAATAGTATTAAAAATAAAACATTTGAACAAAATTAAATTTTTCGCTGAAATTTATTATATTTTTCAACCTAAATGTTCACTAATTATACAAATATTCACTAAAACGATGAAATGTATGTAAGTTACAAAAACTGTATTAATTACTGCACCGTTCGCCATTTTTAGAATTTCCGCGCTTTTCTTTTTAACAGCGCAATAACTACTGATGGCACTATTGCTGCTGGGTAGTAAGTGATACGTTGCCGTAGCAACGCTAGACTGCTGAGCACCTCAAAGTATGCAACAGGAATTTAGGTCGCTATGCATGTTTTTAGCGACGTTTGGAATTTTTATGCGATGTGGCTGAAACATAAAACAATAAAAGACATGAAAGAAAAATGAGGAACAAAAATTAAAAAAAAAAAAAAAAATAGAAACAAGAAAAATGGTGGCAACAAAAACGTCAACGCTCGCTAACAATGCATTATACAAAAGAAATGAAAAGTGAACCGTTTGCAATGAAAAATTGAGCTGCGCGCAAAAGGCGCCGGATGGTAGTAGTTGATGGTGTTGGGTGGGTGTAACAGATATCGCTGCGCGGAAAATGGAAATGTATTGCTTGCTGCTACTGTTGTCTTTGTATCTTGTTGTATCTCGTTGTATCTCACAAAATCTCGTAACTATGCCACTGTATCTCGATGGTGCCTGCAGTGAAACAACTTCATTTGAAGTCACAGTGTGCTGCGCTTGTCAGGACCTTTTTTCTTCTTGTTGTTCTTGTCGTTGTTAGCGCAAATATCTCTTGGTTGAGTTGTTATTTGCATTGTGTGTGTGCTTGCGGTGCATTGTTTATGACCTTTTTGCTTAAATACTCTTTAAATGAGCTATAAAGCATAAATATTGAAAAAGTTGGATTAAAAACATAAAGTTTAGGCAATTTTGTAGGTGCTTTAAATTACCAAAAAAAAAACGCTTTACAAAATCTTTTTTTTTATAAAGAAAGAAAGTAAAATGCAATTTGTTTTAGTATGTTAGTATTTTTAGTGTTTTTAGTATTTTTAGTATTTTTAGTTTTTTTTTAGTATTTTTAGTATTTTTAGTATTTTTAGTATTTTTAGTATTTTTAGTATTTTTAGTATTTTTAGTATTTTTAGTATTTTTAGTATTTTTAGTATTTTTAGTATTTTTAGTATTTTTAGTATTTTTAGTATTTTCAGTATTTTTAGTATTTTTAGTATTTTTAGTATTTTTAGTATTTTTAGTATTTTTAGTATTTTTAGTATTTTTAGTATTTTTAGTATTTTTAGTATTTTCAGTATTTTTAGTATTTTTAGTATTTTTAGTATTTTTAGTATTTTTAGTATTTTTAGTATTTTTAGTATTTTTAGTATTTTTAGTATTTTTAGTATTTTTAGTATTTTTAGTATTTTTAGTATTTTTAGTATTTTTAGTATTTTTAGTATTTTTAGTATTTTTAGTATTTTTAGTATTTTTAGTATTTTTAGTATTTTTAGTATTTTTAGTATTTTTAGTATTTTTAGTATTTTTAGTATTTTTAATATTTTTAATATTTTTAGTATTTTTAGTATTTTTAGTATTTTTAGTATTTTTAGTATTTTTAGTATTTTTAGTATTTTTAGTATTTTTAGTATTTTTAGTATTTTTAGTATTTTTAGTATTTTTAGTATTTTTAGTATATTTTAGTATTTTTAGTATTATTAGTATTTTTAGTATTTTTAATATTTTTATTATTTTTAGTATTTTTAGTATTTTTAGTATTTTTAGTATTTTTAGTATTTTTAGTATTTTTAGTATTTTTAGTATTTTTAGTATTTTTAGTATTTTTAGTATTTTTAGTATTTTTAGTATTTTTAGTATTTTTAGTATTTTTAGTATTTTTAGTATTTTTAGTATTTTTAGTATTTTTAGTATTTTTAGTATTTTTAGTATATTTAGTATATTTTAGTATTATTAGTATTTTTAGTATTTTTAGTATTTTTAGTATTTTTAGTATTTTTAGTATGTTTTAGTATTTTTAGTATTTTTAGTATTTTTAGTATTTTTAGTATTTTTAGTATTTTTAGTATTTTTAGTATTTTTAGTATTTTTAGTATTTTTAGTATTTTTAGTATTTTTAGTATTTTTAGTATTTTTAGTATTTTTAGTATTTTTAGTATTTTTAGTATTTTTAGTATTTTTAGTATTTTTAGTATTTTTAGTATTTTTAGTATTTTTAGTATTTTTAGTATTTTTAGTATTTTTAGTATTTTTAGTATTTTTAGTATTTTTAGTATTTTTAGTATTTTTAGTATTATTAGTATTTTTAGTATTATTAGTATTTTTAATATTTTTATTATTTTTAGTATTTTTAGTATTTTTAGTATTTTTAGTATTTTTAGTATTTTTAGTATTTTTAGTATATTTAGTATATTTTAGAATTATTAGTATTTTTAGTATTTTTAGTATTTTTAGTATTTTTAGTATTTTTAGTATTTTTAGTATTTTTAGTATTTTTAGTATATTTTAGTATTATTAGTATTTTTAGTATTTTTAGTATTTTTAGTATTTTTAGTATTTTTAGTATTTTTAGTATTTTTAGTATTTTTAGTATTTTTAGTATTTTTAGTATTTTTAGTATTTTTAGTATTTTTAGTATTTTTAATATTTTTAGTATTTTTAGTATTTTTAGTATTTTTAGTATTTTTAGTATTTTTAGTATTTTTAGTATTTTTAGTATATTTTAGTATTATTAGTATTTTTAGTATTTTTAGTATTTTTAGTATTTTTAGTATTTTTAGTATTTTTAGTATTTTTAGTATTTTTTAGTATTTTTAGTATTTTTAGTATTTTTAATATTTTTAGTATTTTTAGTATTTTTAGTATTTTTAGTATTTTTAGAATTTTTTGTATTTTTAGTATTTTTAGTATTTTTAGTATTTTTAGTATTTTTAGTATTTTTAGTATTTTTAGTATTTTTAGTATTTTTAGTATTTTTAGTATTTTTAGTATTTTTAGTATTTTTAGTATTTTTAGTATTTTTAGTATTTTTAGTATTTTTAGTATTTTTAGTATTTTTAGTATTTTTAGTATTTTTAGTATTTTTAGTATTTTTAGTATTTTTAGTATTTTTAGTATTTTTAGTATTTTTAGTATTTTTAGTATTTTTAGTATTTTTAGTATTTTTAGTATTTTAGTATTTTTAGTATATTTTTGTATTTTTAGTATTTTTAGTATTTTTTATATTTTTAGTATTTTTGGTATTTTTAGTATATTTTAGTATTATTAGTATTTTTAGTATTTTTTATATTTTTTATATTTTTTATATTTTTAGTATTTTTGGTATTTTTAGTATATTTTAGTATTATTAGCATTTTTAGTATATTTAGTATATTTAGTATTTTTATTATTTTTAGTATTTTTAGTATTTTTAGTGTTTTAGTGTTTTTAGTATTTTTAGTATTTTTAGTATTTTTAGTATTTTTTAGTATTTTTAGTATTTTTAGTATTTTTAGTATTTTTAGTATTTTTAGTATTTTTAGTATTTTTAGTATTTTTAGTATTTTTAGTATTTTTAGTATTTTTAGTATTTTTAGTATTTTTAGTATTTTTAGTATTTTTAGTATTTTTAGTATTTTTAGTATTTTTAGTATTTTTAGTATTTTTAGTATTTTTAGTATTTTAGTATTTTTAGTATTTTTAGTATTTTTAGTATTTTTAGTATTTTTAGTATTTTTAGTATTTTTAGTATTTTTAGTATTTTTAGTATTTTTAGTATTTTTAGTATTTTTAGTATTTTTAGTATTTTTAGTATTTTTAGTATTTTTAGTATTTTTAGTATTTTTAGTATTTTTAGTATTTTTAGTATTTTTAGTATTTTTAGTATTTTTAGTATTTTTAGTATTTTTAGTATTTTTAGTGTTTTTAGTATTTTTAGTATTTTTAGTATTTTTAGTATTTTTAGTATTTTTAGTATTTTTTGTATTTTTTGTATTTTTTGTATTTTTTGTATTTTTTGTATTTTTTGTATTTTTTGTATTTTTAGTATTTTTAGTATTTTTAGTATTTTTAGTATTTTTAGTATTTTTAGTATTTTTAGTATTTTAGTATTTTTAGTATTTTTAGTATTTTTAGTATTTTTAGTATTTTTAGTATTTTTAGTATTTTTAGTATTTTTAGTATTTTTAGTATTTTTAGTATTTTTAGTATTTTTAGTATTTTTAGTATTTTTAGTATTTTTAGTATTTTTAGTATTTTTAGTATTTTTAGTATTTTTAGTATTTTTAGTATTTTTAGTATTTTTAGTATTTTTAGTATTTTTAGTATTTTTAGTATTTTTAGTATTTTTAGTATTTTTAGTATTTTTAGTATTTTTAGTATTTTTGGTATTTTTAGTATTTTTAGTATTTTTAGTATTTTTAGTATTTTTAGTATTTTTAGTATTTTTATTATTTTTATTATTTTTAGTATTTTTAGTATTTTTAGTATTTTTAGTATTTTTAGTATTTTTAGTATTTTTAGTATTTTTAGTATTTTTAGTATTTTTAGTATTTTTAGTATTTTTAGTATTTTTAGTATTTTTAGTATTTTTAGTATTTTTAGTATTTTTAGTATTTTTAGTATTTTTAGTATTTTTAGTATTTTTAGTATTTTTAGTATTTTTAGTATATTTAGTATTTTTAGTATTTTAGTATTTTTAGTATGTTAAGTATTTTTAGTATTTTTAGTATTTTTAGAATTTTTAGTATTTTTAGTATTTTTAGTATTTTTAGTATTTTTAGTATTTTTAGTATATTTTTTTAGTATTTGTTGTGTTTTTTTAGTATTTTTTTAGTTTTTTTTTTTGTATTTTTAATATTTTTAGTATTTTCATTATTTTGTTTAGTATTCTTTATTTTTCAAATACAATTTTATAAATTTATTAAACAAAGTATTTCTTTTAAATCCACCAGGATATATGCGCAAATCCTTTTGATCCGCTCAAAGCTTTCGAATGTGCTGCTGTTTTTTTCTGTTCGCAATAAAGCAAACGAAAGCCAATAAATAAACGCAAAACATATACATCATGAAATAAAAATAAATCCGAAACAGTACAAAGAGTATCAAAAAATAAAATATAAAAATTCAACAAATTCGATTGTTTGTGCGAATGCTAGAAATTGCATTGTTTGCTGTTGATTGCATTTTTCTATTTTGTATTTTTATTCACATTTTTTATTCACTGTCTGTGTGCGATATCAATAGTTCTTAAAATGGTGCACACAAAATACCCCCGGTCGTCACCCTCAAAATAGCCAAAACATATTCGATCAATTTTGCCCCCATTGCGCACTTAAAACAAATTGCAAAAAATTCAGCAACACTAAAAATAGTAGCAAGTTACCAAAATAAAAAATAATAATAATAAATAACATTTTTATATATCCGCCACCACATTTGATGCAAAATTAAATTTTTATTTATAACAGAACAATGGATTATTTTTTTTTGTATGAGTAGATGGTAGAAAAGTATGGAAAAGTTTTGGTTTTTCCTGGGGTTGTTGGTAAATGTGGGCGAAGGAATTGCATTGTGTTCTTTTGCATTGCATTGCACTTCATTTGATTTCAGGAAATGTTCGTTGGTCGAACAATTTTATGGTTATTCGAATAAAAAAAAAAAATCAACGAGTTTATGGTACACAAAGCCTCAGTGTTCCATCATTATTCAGTCCATTAAATGATTAATATGAGAAATCATCAAATTCAAATACGCAATGTTTAAATTTCTAAAACTTCTTATAAATACTATAAATACTATAAATACTATAAATATTATAAATATTATAAATACTATAAATACTATAAATACTATAAATACTATAAATACTATAAATACTATAAATACTATAAATACTATAAATACTATAAATACTATAAATACTATAAATACTATAAATACTATAAATACTATAAATACTATAAATACTATAAATACTATAAATACTATAAATACTATAAATACTATAAATACTATAAATACTATAAATACTATAAATACTATAAATACTATAAATACTATAAATACTATAAATACTATAAATACTATAAATACTATAAATACTATAAATACTATAAATACTATAAATACTATAAATACTATAAATACTCTAAATACTCTAAATACTCTAAATACTATAAATACTATAAATACTATAAATACTATAAATACTATAAATACTATAAATACTATAAATACTATAAATACTATAAATACTATAAATACTATAAATACTATAAATACTATAAATACTATAAATACTATAAATACTATAAATACTATAAATACTATAAATACTATAAATACTATAAATACTATAAATACTATAAATACTATAAATACTATAAATACTATAAATACTATAAATACTATAAATACTATAAATACTATAAATACTATAAATACTATAAATACTATAAATACTATAAATACTATAAATACTATAAATACTATAAATACTATAAATACTATAAATTCTATAAATACTATAAATACTATAAATACTATAAATACTATAAATACTATAAATACTATAAATACTATAAAGACTATAAATACTATAAATACTATAAATACTATAAATACTATAAATACTATAAATACTATAAATACTATAAATACTATAAATACTATAAATACTATAAATACTATAAATACTATAAATACTATAAATACTATAAATACTATAAATACTATAAATACTATAAATACTATAAATACTATAAATACTATAAATACTATAAATACTATAAATACTATAAATACTATAAATACTATAAATACTATAAATACTATAAATACTATAAATACTATAAATACTATAAATACTATTAATACTATAAATACTATAAATACTATAAATACTATAAATACTATAAATACTATAAATACTATAAATACTATAAATACTATAAATACTATAAATACTATAAATACTATAAATACTATAAATACTATAAATACTATAAATACTATAAATACTATAAATACTATAAATACTATAAATACTATAAATACTATAAATACTATAAATACTATAAATACTATAAATACTATAAATACTATAAATACTATAAATACTATAAATACTATAATACTATAAATACTATAAATACTATAAATACTATAAATACTATAAATACTATAAATACTATAAATACTATAAATACTATAAATACTATAAATACTATAAATACTATAAATACTATAAATACTATAAATACTATAAATACTATAAATACTATAAATACTATAAATACTATAAATACTATAAATACTATAAATACTATAAATACTATAAATACTATAAATACTATAAATACTATAAATACTATAAATACTATAAATACTATAAATACTATAAATACTATAAATACTATAAATACTATAAATACTATAAATACTATAAATACTATAAATACTATAAATACTATAAATACTATAAATACTATAAATACTATAAATACTATAAATACTATAAATACTATAAATACTATAAATACTATAAATACTATAAATACTATAAATACTATAAATACTATAAATACTATAAATACTATAAATACTATAAATACTATAAATACTATAAATACTATAAATACTATAAATACTATAAATACTATAAATACTATAAATACTATAAATACTATAAATACTATAAATACTATAAATACTATAAATACTATAAATACTATAAATACTATAAATACTATAAATACTATAAATACTATAAATACTATAAATACTATAAATACTATAAATACTATAAATACTATAAATACTATAAATACTATAAATACTATAAATACTATAAATACTATAAATACTATAAATACTATAAATACTATAAATACTATTGTAACGAACTACCTGGTGGTCAAAGGCTGAGGTACTCCTCAGCGGCGGTCCAGGGGTAGGTCGACAAATAATTTATTTATGTCAGGGGTACCTTTTTAGTTCAACTCAACTGTAGCCCCTGGTAAATGATAACGCCCTTGTTTTAATTCATAAATAACTTCTTTAATAATAGTAATAATAAGTGTGATAGGATAGTAAATTATAATTAAAGGCAGCGCTCCGCTGCCGCTACTGGATTGCTTAGAAATGGCGGGTTCCCGTCGGAGGCGTCTCCAACGCTGAGCCCTCGGATATGTAAATCTGGTTCCTCGGTCTGCGCCCCTTTCTGACGCGACCGGTTGCTATGTCGTATTACGCCGCTCGTCGCGTCGCGGCTCCCTATGCTATTGTGCGTACCACCCGGGACCCCTCCTCTGACCCCGGCTCCGATGCCGGCTCACTTTGTTTTGTCCGGGTGGTCGTTGTGAAATCCCTCGTAGTTGCCCCTGATTCAGCCCTTCGGCTCGCTGCTACCCCTCGATCGGCTGCCTTAGCGCTCGGGTCGGCTCGGTTATTCTCAAATGTGCTGCTGTTGCTCCTCGGTTATCGCGTGCTCACGCGTTCAGCTGTCAGGTGCTCGTGTCTACTCGTTTCACTGCTACTGCTCGGTTCTCGTACTCTGTTACTGCTCGGCTCTCGTGCGCTCGTGTCTACTCGCTTCACTGTTACTGCTCGGTTCTCGTACTCTGCTAATGCTCGGTTCTCGTACGCTGTTACTGCTCGGCTCACTGCTACTGCTCGGTTCTCGTGCTCTGCTACTGCTCGGTTCTCGTGCGCTGTTACTACTCGGCTCACTGCTACTGATCGGTTCTCGTGCTCTGCTACCGCTCGGTTCTCGTGCTCTGCTACTGCTCGGTTCTCGTGCGCTGTTACTGCTCGGCACTCATACTCTGCTACTGTTCGGTTCTCGTACGCTGCTACTGCTCGGCTCACTGCTACTGCTCGGTTCTCGTGCTCTGCTACTGTTCGGTTCTCGTACGCTGCTACGGCTCTGTGCTCATACTCTGCTACGGTTCGGTTCTCGTACGCTGTTACTACTCGGCTCACTGTTCCTGCTCGGTTCTCGTGCTCTGCTACTGCTCGGTTCTCGTACGCTGCTACTGTTCGGTTCTCGTACGCTGCTACTGCTCTGTGCTCATACTCTGCTACGGTTCGGTTCTAGTACGCTGTTACTACTCGGCTCACTGCTACTGCTCGGTTCTCGTGCTCTGCTACTGCTCGGTTCTCGTACTCTGCTAATGCTTGGTTCTCGTACGCTGTTACTGCTCGGCTCACTGCTACTGCTCGGTTCTCGTGCTCTGCTACTGCTCGGTTCTCGTGCGCTGTTGTCTACTCGCTTCACTGTTACTGCTCGGTTCTCGTACTCTGCTAATGCTCGGTTCTCGTACGCTGTTACTGCTCGGCTCACTGCTACTGCTCGGTTCTCGTGCTCTGCTACTGCTCGGTTCTCGTGCGCTGTTACTACTCGGCTCACTGCTACTGATCGGTTCTCGTGCTCTGCTACCGCTCGGTTCTCGTGCTCTGCTACTGCTCGGTTCTCGTGCGCTGTTACTGCTCGGCACTCATACTCTGCTACTGTTCGGTTCTCGTACGCTGCTACTGCTCGGCTCACTGCTACTGCTCGGTTCTCGTGCTCTGCTACTGTTCGGTTCTCGTACGCTGCTACGGCTCTGTGCTCATACTCTGCTACGGTTCGGTTCTCGTACGCTGTTACTACTCGGCTCACTGTTCCTGCTCGGTTCTCGTGCTCTGCTACTGCTCGGTTCTCGTACGCTGCTACTGTTCGGTTCTCGTACGCTGCTACTGCTCTGTGCTCATACTCTGCTACGGTTCGGTTCTAGTACGCTGTTACTACTCGGCTCACTGCTACTGCTCGGTTCTCGTGCTCTGCTACTGCTCGGTTCTCGTGCGCTGTTACTGCTCGGCACTCATACTCTGCTACTGTTCGGTTCTCGTACGCTGCTACTGCTCGGCTCACTGCTACGGCTCTTTTCTCGTGCTCTGCCACTGTTCGTGCCTACTCGGCTCGCTTGGTTCGGCTTGGTTCGGCTTGGTGGTGACGCGCACGAAATGGACGTTCGCACCGCGTGGTCGGATAAAATTACACAACTTACCGCCAAGCCTCTTGTGGCCACTTTCGAGGTTATGGTCGTTCGGTCCCCTGCGCCTGTATCGCTGCTTTGCCACCACGATCCTCGTGGCGCACTTTTGTAGGTTAGGTTGACTCGTCTTCCCTGGGCACTTTGGCTCTGCTGCATTTAAATAAACTGAAGTTGTTGTTCGCCTTTGTTCGGTGTTTGGGTTCTGCTGCATTAAATAAAACGATTTTACATTCACTTTGTGTCGCTTGGCTCAACCACTATGACAGGTTCAACCACCACCGATTCAGCCTGTGTGTCGGGCAGAGAAACTTGACCTTTCTACTGCCGTTCCCAGCAGCGCTCGTCAACGCCGTACCAACCAAAGGATAATTCTCCGCCTGCTTGAAACTTATACCTTTCTTTTCAGCTTCGATTATCTTTGCGTTGGTATGGGTTTGGTTCCTTGTTGTAGCCCGCTTTTCCTCCCAGGAGAAACTTACTACAACAACTCAGAACAATCTAATGTGTGTCTGCACTGTATCACGGTCGCCGACGAACTGACCGATGCTTCGGTTCTCGGCTTCTTCATCACCGTCGGCTACTATGTTTCGTCGTAAATGCGGTGCACTGTATTCGTCTCTTTCACGCACCTGCATGGTGCTTAGACCGGTTTTACACCATTCTCACCACGACGCCATTTGTTCCATGATCGTAGCTTATACTCGTTACTTTGGCTACAGGCACCAGTGTTGCCCTCTTCTCATCAATTGTTCCCTCGGTGGCCCCCCTTTAACTGCTGGAGGCGAGCAATGTGTGGGACAAATTTACCCCATAAATTTGTCCGTCACACCTCCCCCTTACTTCGGCGGGGCCCGCGGCGGCAAAACGGTGAAGGTGATGATTCCGCTCCGCGCTATCCGGACTCGGTAATCCTTCCCGTCGATCCTCTCCACGAAAATCTGCTGCGCGTTAGGGCGCTTGTTGTTCGCACGCTCCACTGCCCGCGCCACCAACGCGGCGGGCCTCTGCGCAGCGTCCCCACCGATCGTGGTTATGGCCGAACCCCCGATCGCTCTGCTGTCCGCTGAGTCCTTCAGACCCCCATCTGCGTTGCCACTGTCGCTCGTGGAGAAAAAAAAAAAAAAGAAAAATACGATAAATAATTTTTTGTTTCACGGAAGAAAATTCGTTGTTACTTCAACGCGTGTCACTAAACGAATGATTTATCGCTGCGTTCGGCTTGACCCCCGTGGGTGTTTGTTCGCCGTCGTCGGCGGACGGCGCGACAGTTCGTGGAAGTCAGCCGAGCTTTTGCCGATCAATTTACCCGACCGTTTAATTTTCATGTCAATTTCGCGCACACTTCCCCTTCGTGCAAACTTCCCCTCCGCTATGATGACGTTACTGCATCGTTGTGGGAGGGAGACAGCCATCACCGTCGGCGGCCTCTCTCCACTGTAAAAAAAAATGTTAAACTCGTGCGGTCGCGATTGCGCGCGGCCGTAGTGCGTATCTTGATGCAAGGCCCCGCCTCAACGCACCGCTGGCTCGCGTCGTCCTTGGGCTATGGTTCGTGACCCTGTCATCCTCCTGGGGTGGGCTCCGCCGGGTCGACGTCCTTGTTGCTCGTGCGTTGGGTGAAATGGCCCTAGCCCTGCCTCTCGTCCTGGTCGTGGGTGATTTGATGGCGACTGATTTGCGGGGCGTGGTACGGAAAGGGTTGTTTGCTTCCGCTATTAAATTTCGAGGTGGGGCCAACGGCAGCTTCCTCGCCATATCTACTGGGTCCTTGGGCGCCGACCGAAACGGATTGCTGGCCTCTGCTATCAGGTTCCGAGTCGGTGGGTCAGCGCATTTATCAGCCGCGGCGGTCTGGGAGGTGGTAGGGCTCATGGTTGTCGGTGACTCCTGGTCTACTGCTTCGTTTTGGTTGAATGGCTTGATCTCCCCTAGGTGCGCGGTGCGGGTCTTGTTTTGTCCCACTAATTGGATGGTAACTATCACCGGAGATGTAAAGTTTACAATTCTATACGGGCCATCAAACCGGGGTGCCAATTTCGCCGCAAAATTGTCTATCGCTTTCGACAGGTGATGCTGCTTTACCAGCACCAAGTCACCGACCGACGGTTTCCATGCGCGTCGCCTCAGGTTGTAGTGTCGAGCTTGATCCTGCGCGGCTCTCGCCAAGTTGCGTCGTACGATGTCAAACACTTCCCGCAGCCTTGTCGCTCGTTCGTCTGGTGATGAAAGGCCGGCTCCTGTGCCTAGCGCGTCTTCGTCATACAGGGCCTTCGGCAGCCGCGGTTCACGGCACTGGGTGAGGTACGCTGGGCTGTAGCCGGTGGTGTCGGACGGACTTGAATTTATGGCCAATGAAATTTCCGGTAGGTGTTCGTCCCAGCGTTGTTGTTGTGGACCGGTGATTTGCGCGATAATCGTCTTCAGGGTGCGGTTGGCTCGCTCCGTCGGATTCTCCTGCGGCGTGTATGGTGCGGTGAACTGCTGGCGGATCCCCATTTCGAGTAAGAACTTTCTGAACGCGCGGCTAGTGAATTGCGCGCCGTTGTCCGTTATCAGCACCCGCGGGACGCCATATCGTGCCATGATGCGCTCCCGCAGTGCTCGCTGTACGCCTTCACTCGTTGCACGGCGCATTGGCACCATCTCTGTCCACTTCGAAAATTTGTCGAAAAACACGAGTAGCATGGTGTTGCCGTGTTTCGACCGGGGCAGGGGTCCCACGAAGTCGGCGCAGAGCCACGACCAAGGCTCCTCTGCGATCTGGGTGAGCATCTGTCCAGCCGGCCTCTCCTGGCTGGGTTTAAACTTCTGGCATGACTCGCAGTTCCGCACGTGCGTCCGTATGGTGCGGGCCATACCTGGCCAGAAGTATCGGTTAGAGATCCTCGCGATAGTTTTACGTGCTCCCATGTGACCGGCCGTGGCGTCGTCGTGGTTCTCGCGAAGTACCCTTTGCCTCAGACCAACTGGTACGCATAGTTTCCACGCCGCACACCCTTCCTCATCCGACTGCCTTGGGATATGTCGGTACAACCTACCTCCCTCAATGATGTAGTCAGGAAACTTCTCGGGCTGTGCGCGTATCTCAGCCATCTTCTGCTTAATCCAGGGACAATCGAGTTCGATTGGGGCGTCTACCTCCAATGTTCCTAGCGCCTCCACTGGTTGTCTGGATAATGCATCAGCGACCACATTCAACTTGCCTCGGCGGTACTGTACGTCGAATGTATATTGCTGCAATTCCAGGGCCCACCTCGCGATGCGTCCCGATGGACTCTCAATGGAGTTGAGCCATTTCAATGAGAGGTGGTCGGTGATGACGTTGAACCGGTATCCTTCAAGATACGGCCGCATCTTCCTGATGCCCCAGACTATGGCCAGACATTCCTTCTCAGTCGGTGAGTAATTTTCCTCCGCCTTGTTTAAACGCCGACTGGCGTAGGCCACGACTCCCTCCTGTCCGCCAACGTCCTGTGTCAAGACGGCGCCTAACCCGTAACTGCTCGCGTCGGTCTGGAGTGTAAACGGCTGCTCGAAATCAGGGCAAATCAATACCGGCGCTTGGGTTAGTTTCGCCTTTAGCTGCTCGAAGGCGTCCTGTTGTTCCGTGGCCCAAATGAAATGTTTGCCCTTGCGCAGTAACTTGGTTAGTGGGTGGACGATATCTGAAAACTCCGGCACGAATCGCCGGTACCAGGAGGCGATTCCCAGGCATTGGCGGACTTCACGCACATTGGTAGGTGGCTTTAACTCGTGGATGGCGGCCACCTTGTCGGGGTCCGTGTGAATGCCGCGCTCGCTGACGACGTGACCGAGGTACTTGATCTCCTTCTTGAAAAATTCGCACTTGTCTTCATTTAACCGGAGCTTGGCCTGGCGCAACCGTCTGAAAACTTCTTGTAGTGTATCCATGTGCTCCTCCAGCGTCGACCCGGTGACGATGATGTCATCCAAATATGCAAATGCTTTCGGTTCCATGTCCGCGCCGATGACGCTGTCCAGTGCGCGCTGAAATGTTGCCGGCGCCGAATGCAGTCCGAATGGCATCACGCGCCATTGATATAAACCCCGTCCCGGAACGGTGAAAGCGGTATACGGCTTGCTCTCCTCTTCCATCGGCACCTGCCAATACCCGTTCTTCAAGTCGAGACTGCTTATGTAGTTGGCGTTGCGCAGTCGATCCAGTATATGCTGAATCCGGGGCAAGGGGTATGCGTCTGGGACCGAATGCGCGTTCAACTGTCGGTAGTCGATGCATAGCCGCCATTTCCCAGTCTTTTTCTTAACGATGACGATGGGCGCGCTGTGTGGGCTCCGGGAGGGCTCAATGCACCCCTTGGCGATCAGCTCGTCCACCTCTTGCTTGATGACTGCCTGCATGGCGGGATTTTTAGGGAAATATCGCTGCTTCAGTGGGCGGTCGTCCCGCATGGTGATACGGTGTTTGGCGATGTCTGTGGGGCCTTGAATCCCATCGAACTTCTTCAATTCCGACTGTATAAACGCGTCGATGGCCTCCTGTTCGTTGTGTTGCCGCGGTAGTCTCTGTGTCATCATGCCTTGGTCTGCGCCGGTCCGTCGCCGCTGTCGCTGTGGCTTCGCGTCCCCGCGCGCATTTTCCTTCCAACTCGTATCCGATTTCTCGCCCGCTGTCCCCCTGCCTGTCGGCCCTCGGTCCACAATGGCCTCGCCCCATTGTCCGTTCGCCTCCTCGTCGCGCTGCTCTCGTGCCACCGTGCAGATCGGCACGCTACTCCCGATGTTGTGATTGGCCTGCTCACGCAGCACGATGGTCTGCCCTCCGCAGCTCATCGTTGTGCCGGCCCGTATAAGGAAGTCCATCCCTAATATAAGATGGTCGACTGCGTTAGGGAGGACCAATAGGAGCAATTTACAGCTCTGGGTCCCTAACCTGACACATATTCGTAATGCACTAGTTATGTGCTGGGCCCCGCCATCGGCCATGCGCACCCGGAGGTCGACCCGCTCTTGGTTCTCCTCGGTGCCCAGTATGTTGGCGTAGTGGGGGCTCACAAAACTCCTGGTGGCCCCCGTGTCGATGGTGGCCATTGCCAGGTCTATTCCTATGGCCACTATCGCGTAAATGTGTTGCGCGTCGTATTTGAGCGCAATGTTTGGGTAAGGAGCATATTCTTCGGGGTGACCGGCGCCTCCTACTGTGGCCGGTCCCCCGAGTCGTTTCCCGGCCGAGGTCGACAGCAATCGATCGTCCGGACGCCGCTTTTCCCGCATTGCCAGCAGAACAGCTTCGCCGGTGCCCGGCATTCCCGCTGAAAGTGCCCCTCGCCTCCGCACCGCCAACAGATCATCCTGCGGTCGAAGGCCTCACCGTGTCCCGGGTGCACGATCCGATGCTGCTCCTCCTGAACTCGTGTCGGTCCCCCCAGCGTCGCCTGGATGACGTCGAAGTCGTTTGCCATCTGTATTAGTTCCCCCAGCGTCGTGAACTCCCCGCGCTTTACGTATAACTGGTACTCTCGTCGACAGTTCTTGTAGATCCGTTCCAGTTGTTGTGCACGCGAGTAGTGGGCGTGTCGCATCAACGTTTGGACTGCGAGGGTGAAATTCTTAAAAGACTCACCGGGTCGCTGCATCCTCTGGCGTATCTCGTCATCCAGGTTTTCCAGATACCTGGGTGGCAGAAAAAATCGTAGAAAATCCGCCTTAAACGCGTCCCATCCGCTCCATCGGATGTGATTGTTTCGGAACCAAATGAGGGCTCGGTCCACCAGTAGTTGAGGCATGGCATGCGGCAACCAATCTCTGCTTACGTTGTAAACGTACGTCAGTTCCTCAATCCGTTCTATGAACGCCAGTGGGTCGCTCTCGCCGTCGAATCGTACTGCCCATTTTCTCACGCGGTCCATAGCGACAGCGTAGGTGGCATATCCTCCCCTGGGGTCCTCTCTTCTCGGTGCTACGTTGCTCGCTACGGTGGATGCTAAACTCGGGCCGGCTGCTTCTCCAACTTCCTGCTTGTTGATGGGGAGGGGGGTCTGGGAAAATGTACATCCTGGTAGGTGAACATCACATGCTGCGTCCGCAACTGGTGACGGCTGCGTCTTCTCACTCCCGTCGGTGGTCGTGTCCGTCCGCATTTCCGCGCGCTCTGTGGCTTCACTTTTTCTCGGGGGTTCGCTGCTCGCTCCTACTCCAGTGGTTAGGGTTTTACTCGAGCTGGCGGCTCCCTTCATTTCGGGATTTTTGAAGGGGGTGAAGGTCTGGTGCGGTGTTTGTGTCGGCGACGCCTGGGTCGCGTCTATTGTTGAAGGGGGCTCTGTCTTATCACCCATTGCGATAGCAGTGGGGACTATGAGCGCTAAAGGCCCAGGCGACGGGCATTTGGTATGTTTGAGCTCCAGTTTAAGGAGGCGCTCCAGGACCTCGCTCGCGTGGCCTCCGTCCGACACGAAGTTACACAGGCTCTTCCGTAACTCCTCCGCCGTACCTGTTTCTGGTAATCCGAATTCTACGGCGTACGCCACCAAGTCCTCCTTGCGCAAGCCGTAAATCCAGGTTAGCTTCACCATGTTGAAAACTTGGGAGAGACCCTTTACCCGACGCTACGTTGAGTTGTTTGTGACTATTATTTTTGTTTTATTTTTCACCTCAAGGTCCCTGCTCGGGCGCCACTTGTAACGAACTACCTGGTGGTCAAAGGCTGAGGTACTCCTCAGCGGCGGTCCAGGGGTAGGTCGACAAATAATTTATTTATGTCAGGGGTACCTTTTTAGTTCAACTCAACTGTAGCCCCTGGTAAATGATAACGCCCTTGTTTTAATTCATAAATAACTTCTTTAATAATAGTAATAATAAGTGTGATAGGATAGTAAATTATAATTAAAGGCAGCGCTCCGCTGCCGCTACTGGATTGCTTAGAAATGGCGGGTTCCCGTCGGAGGCGTCTCCAACGCTGAGCCCTCGGATATGTAAATCTGGTTCCTCGGTCTGCGCCCCTTTCTGACGCGACCGGTTGCTATGTCGTATTACGCCGCTCGTCGCGTCGCGGCTCCCTATGCTATTGTGCGTACCACCCGGGACCCCTCCTCTGACCCCGGCTCCGATGCCGGCTCACTTTGTTTTGTCCGGGTGGTCGTTGTGAAATCCCTCGTAGTTGCCCCTGATTCAGCCCTTCGGCTCGCTGCTACCCCTCGATCGGCTGCCTTAGCGCTCGGGTCGGCTCGGTTATTCTCAAATGTGCTGCTGTTGCTCCTCGGTTATCGCGTGCTCACGCGTTCAGCTGTCAGGTGCTCGTGTCTACTCGTTTCACTGCTACTGCTCGGTTCTCGTACTCTGTTACTGCTCGGCTCTCGTGCGCTCGTGTCTACTCGCTTCACTGTTACTGCTCGGTTCTCGTACTCTGCTAATGCTCGGTTCTCGTACGCTGTTACTGCTCGGCTCACTGCTACTGCTCGGTTCTCGTGCTCTGCTACTGCTCGGTTCTCGTGCGCTGTTACTACTCGGCTCACTGCTACTGATCGGTTCTCGTGCTCTGCTACCGCTCGGTTCTCGTGCTCTGCTACTGCTCGGTTCTCGTGCGCTGTTACTGCTCGGCACTCATACTCTGCTACTGTTCGGTTCTCGTACGCTGCTACTGCTCGGCTCACTGCTACTGCTCGGTTCTCGTGCTCTGCTACTGTTCGGTTCTCGTACGCTGCTACGGCTCTGTGCTCATACTCTGCTACGGTTCGGTTCTCGTACGCTGTTACTACTCGGCTCACTGTTCCTGCTCGGTTCTCGTGCTCTGCTACTGCTCGGTTCTCGTACGCTGCTACTGTTCGGTTCTCGTACGCTGCTACTGCTCTGTGCTCATACTCTGCTACGGTTCGGTTCTAGTACGCTGTTACTACTCGGCTCACTGCTACTGCTCGGTTCTCGTGCTCTGCTACTGCTCGGTTCTCGTACTCTGCTAATGCTTGGTTCTCGTACGCTGTTACTGCTCGGCTCACTGCTACTGCTCGGTTCTCGTGCTCTGCTACTGCTCGGTTCTCGTGCGCTGTTGTCTACTCGCTTCACTGTTACTGCTCGGTTCTCGTACTCTGCTAATGCTCGGTTCTCGTACGCTGTTACTGCTCGGCTCACTGCTACTGCTCGGTTCTCGTGCTCTGCTACTGCTCGGTTCTCGTGCGCTGTTAATACTCGGCTCACTGCTACTGATCGGTTCTCGTGCTCTGCTACCGCTCGGTTCTCGTGCTCTGCTACTGCTCGGTTCTCGTGCGCTGCTGCTGCTCTGTGCTCATACTCTGCTACGGTTCGGTTCTAGTACGCTGTTACTACTCGGCTCACTGCTACTGCTCGGTTCTCGTGCTCTGCTACTGCTCGGTTCTCGTGCGCTGTTACTGCTCGGCACTCATACTCTGCTACTGTTCGGTTCTCGTACGCTGCTACTGCTCGGCTCACTGCTACGGCTCTTTTCTCGTGCTCTGCCACTGTTCGTGCCTACTCGGCTCGCTTGGTTCGGCTTGGTTCGGCTTGGTGGTGACGCGCACGAAATGGACGTTCGCACCGCGTGGTCGGATAAAATTACACAACTTACCGCCAAGCCTCTTGTGGCCACTTTCGAGGTTATGGTCGTTCGGTCCCCTGCGCCTGTATCGCTGCTTTGCCACCACGATCCTCGTGGCGCACTTTTGTAGGTTAGGTTGACTCGTCTTCCCTGGGCACTTTGGCTCTGCTGCATTTAAATAAACTGAAGTTGTTGTTCGCCTTTGTTCGGTGTTTGGGTTCTGCTGCATTAAATAAAACGATTTTACATTCACTTTGTGTCGCTTGGCTCAACCACTATGACAGGTTCAACCACCACCGATTCAGCCTGTGTGTCGGGCAGAGAAACTTGACCTTTCTACTGCCGTTCCCAGCAGCGCTCGTCAACGCCGTACCAACCAAAGGATAATTCTCCGCCTGCTTGAAACTTATACCTTTCTTTTCAGCTTCGATTATCTTTGCGTTGGTATGGGTTTGGTTCCTTGTTGTAGCCCGCTTTTCCTCCCAGGAGAAACTTACTACAACAACTCAGAACAATCTAATGTGTGTCTGCACTGTATCACGGTCGCCGACGAACTGACCGATGCTTCGGTTCTCGGCTTCTTCATCACCGTCGGCTACTATGTTTCGTCGTAAATGCGGTGCACTGTATTCGTCTCTTTCACGCACCTGCATGGTGCTTAGACCGGTTTTACACCATTCTCACCACGACGCCATTTGTTCCATGATCGTAGCTTATACTCGTTACTTTGGCTACAGGCACCAGTGTTGCCCTCTTCTCATCAATTGTTCCCTCGGTGGCCCCCCTTTAACTGCTGGAGGCGAGCAATGTGTGGGACAAATTTACCCCATAAATTTGTCCGTCACACTATAAATACTATAAATACTATAAATACTATAAATACTATAAATACTATAAATACTATAAATACTATAAATATTATAAAAAAATCAAATTAATTAAAAATACAAAATAATAAAAAGAAAATATAAAATATTTCAATAACAGATAAAAATAAAATAAATACAAAAGCACTTTCACTGATGAAAATTTGAAATGACTTTAAAAATTCTGAAAAATATGTTTCATTTTATTTTTTTTTATTGAGCCATAACATTTTCGTTCAAAAACAGACAAAAGAAAAATTTATAGCAGCAACTGCTATTTTCGGCTAAACTATAAATATCAGAAGGTATTCTTTGGTGCCGTCGAAGGTAGAACGTAAAACGTTTAACGACAAACGTTGCGTATTTGTGTTAAAATTACGAATATGAAAGCTCGTTCAATGTGAGTGTGTATGTAATACTTTCTTTTTTATTTTGGTATATGTTCGTTTTTGAATGAAAACTTGGTCGTTGCATTGAAAACCTCACAAACGTCTATTTTTGGCAATTAAAAGTTTCGCTTTGATTTTGGCGCCAACACAAAACGCAGACAGGGACAATTTGAAACACACACACATAGTTATGAAGTACCTTTGAATGTACACTCACTAAAATCTTTTAAATTGAATGAACTATAGAATATATAAAATGAAAATAGCTATTGAATTAATAAAGTAAAATTAGCATTATATCAATTGTATTTAATAACAATATTAATAGGTTAAATTAAGGATAATCTTTAAAAAAAAACTCAAAACAAATTAATTCTAAAAAAGGAAATCCGTATATTTAATGTGCGACTTTTACTATAAAATTAATAGTTAAATACTATTGTTTTTGTTTTTAAAGTGTATGGCATTGAATATGACGCAGTTTAGTTTTTGTAAGTCTTTTATATATATTCAATACTATTATACTAATTAAGAGCAACAGTATTGATTTTAAAAGAGTGTACTATTAAAATACCATTAATTTAATATTAAAATTAAGAGAATTTCAGTAGTATTTGATTATAAATCCACAAAATAAATTAAAACTTTAAAACATAAAACTCCGATAACAGAAGAATCACATTTTTCTTACGTAAATACTATAAAATTAATGGTTTAATATACTACTGTTGGTTTTTGGGCATTTTGAACATTGCGTATGATATATAATAGCAAAATTATTGATTTAAAAAATAATATTTAATATACCATTGATATTATAGTAAAATTCGCACTATATAGTATTACAAAATCAAGAGATTTTAAAAATTTATAGACCACAAAAAATCTTAAAACATATAATTAAGAAACAAAGAAAATCGTATTGTTTAATATTGATACTATAACATTAATAGTTATTACTATAGTTTGTTTTCTGTGTGTTTTGAACTCATTTAGAGCATTGAATATGACGCGATTTTATATTTTTATACGCTATTCAAATTGATTTCATATTGATTTCATGTTGTACTATAAATAGCAATGCTATTGATTTAATAATGTTTTACTATTAAAATACCATCTAGTAAAATTGGCGTTATATCTATAGTTTTTAGTTATTAAATGAATAGTATAAAATTAACAATCAATTGTTCTAAAAATTATTAAAATAAAATTCGAAAACTACGAAAATCATATTGCTTAATCTTAGTACTAATAAATTAATAGTTTAATACTATTAGTTATTTTCTGAGTGTTTAGAACTCATTTAAAGCATCGTATATGACACGATTTTATATTTTTTCTATAAATTATTTATATTGACTTCATATTATATTGTATAATAGTAATACTATTGTTTTAATAATATTGTACTATTAAAATACTTTGAATATTTTAGGAAAATTAACATTATATCAATAGTTTTAAATTACTAAATTAATAGTATAAATTATTATAATCAATAGTTCTAAAAATAATTTAAATGAAATTCTAATTCTCTAATTATCATATTATTTAATGTTATAATACTATTAAATTAATAGCTTAATACTATTGTATTTTGTTGTTTTTTTTTTTCTGAGTGTATGACAGCCATTTTGCACACTGAATATGATGACTATGATGATGCGGACGATGAGGTTGATATTCAATAAATGCGAAACTATTTTCGATCGAATTCTCAAATTTTGTGGTTGCAACAACTTCCGTTTGAGTCAAAGTTTTTCGATTAAAAAGTTGTGCGTTGCTGGTGGTGGCTACATGTGTGAGTGCTCAGATGCGTGTGTGTGAGTGTCAATGTGAGTCTGTGTGTAATTTTACATAGTGTAAGTCATAGTGTAAGTCTGTTTGTATATGTAGTGTGTGTTATATGTGTCAGTAGTCGAGGTAAACTATTGCTGCTGAGGTGGCAAAAAATTTGCATAACTTTTTTAAATTTTTGAAAAGTTTTAATTCTTTTTTTTAATTCTATTTTTATATTTTATCCATCGCATAGTGATATTGATTGTTTTTTCTTTACACACAATTTACACATCAACACCTTGTAAATTTTATGCTTTAACACTTTTATTTAAATTACCAACATCTGTGGTAGTTTTTTTTTATTTATTTAAATACAATGTGCCTTTGCAAAGGGTAAAAATTTTTTTCGTTTTTATTTTTATATACTTTTTTTTTGTTCATATTTTCATTGTAACATGTGCTGTTCGTCACAGTTCTTGCTGTTGACATTTGTTGCAACAATCGCGCGTATGTTGCTGGCAACACGTGACAAAGTGACAGCACAAGCAATAGCAGGTGTGAGCGAATCATGCATAATATGTTGAAAAGATTACTATGTGTCGATTGTCAACAACCGTGCAATGTATAATAATTTCAGTTTTCATTGAAATGATTTAAGTTTATGGTGAACTTTATGTTAAAGGTACTAAATTTAAAAGGAAAATCTGAAATTTGTTTTTTGGAGTAAAAAATATAGAACATTTCATAGAAAGTAATATTTTGAGTGGAATAAAAATACTTAAAATACTTAAAATACTTAAAATACTTAAAATACTTAAAATACTTAAAATACTTAAAATACTTAAAATACTTAAAATACTTAAAATACTTAAAATACTTAAAATACTTAAAATACTTAAAATACTTAAAATACTTAAAATACTTAAAATACTTAAAATACTTAAAATACTTAAAATACTTAAAATACTTAAAATACTTAAAATACTTAAAATACTTAAAATACTTAAAATACTTAAAATACTTAAAATACTTAAAATACTTAAAATACTTAAAATTCTTAAAATACTTAAAATTCTTAAAATACTTAAAATACTTAAAATACTTAAAATACTTAAAATACTTAAAATACTTAAAATACTTAAAATACTTAAAATACTTAAAATACTTAAAATACTTAAAATACTTAAAATACTTAAAATACTTAAAATACTTAAAATACTTAAAATACTTAAAATACTTAAAATACTTAAAATACTTAAAATACTTAAAATACTTAAAATACTTAAAATACTTAAAATACTTAAAATACTTAAAATACTTAAAATACTTAAAATACTTAAAATACTTAAAATTCTTAAAATACTTAAAATACTTAAAATACTTAAAATACTTAAAATACTTAAAATACTTAAAATACTTAAAATACTTAAAATACTTAAAATACTTAAAATACTTAAAATACTTAAAATACTTAAAATACTTAAAATACTTAAAATACTTAAAATACTTAAAATACTTAAAATACTTAAAATACTTAAAATACTTAAAATACTTAAAATACTTAAAATACTTAAAATACTTAAAATACTTAAAATACTTAAAATACTTAAAATACTTAAAATACTTAAAATACTTAAAATACTTAAAATACTTAAAATACTTAAAATACTTAAAATACTTAAAATACTTAAAATACTTAAAATACTTAAAATACTTAAAATACTTAAAATACTTAAAATACTTAAAATACTTAAAATACTTAAAATACTTAAAATACTTAAAATACTTAAAATACTTAAAATATTTAAAATATTTAAAATACTTAAAATACTTAAAATACTTAAAATACTTAAAATACTTAAAATACTTAAAATACTTAAAATACTTAAAATACTTAATATACTTAATATACTTAATATACTTAAAATACTTAAAATACTTAAAATACCTAGACGTCTTCAGAAATAGTAAAAATATCGAAAAACAAATACCTATATTTATATCTGACGGAAATATGCATATTTCCGTCAGATTTATTGATCATTTTCTTTTTTTTTTTTCAAGACTAAATAATAGACAACTCTAAAATGCTTAATTGTTTTTTTTTCGGGTATTATTTTAACCTTTTTTTTTAATCATTCATAATTTTAAAAAAATAAAACAACTGAAATGTCGGAATTAGGTTGTGGTATCGGAGGCTGTACACTTACATATAGGTATAGGATATGGATATGGATATAGGATAAAAATATAATTTTGCGATTAATGTGTTGGAAATACAAAAAAAAAAAAAATACAAGATGCATTGATGAAGAAAAGAAACGTGCGTCTGAATGTTTTAACGAATTGAAGCATGCAAGACACAGAGGCAGTTGAGAGTGGAAGAGCAGCATTACGAGGAAGAATAAGAAAAAAGAAGGAAGGAAGCTCTCACCGAGTAGCGCTTAATTACGCGCACTCTTTGGCGTCGCTGTGTGCGTGTGCTGTACTGTTTACTTGTGCATGTATAGTAGTTGCCGACGTCGTCGTCGATGTTTGTGTGGGTATAACAAACATTTAAGTGTACGTGTAAATGGCTTTTTGTGTGAGTGTGTGTGTCTGTCTGTATTTGAATGTAATTTTGCGCGGTGCATTTAATTGCTTATTTTCTCGCGTTAACAGAGCCGACGTGGTGTTTGTTGCCGGAATTGTAATTACGTACTTTTTGCTTGTTTTGCGTTGGTAATTTTAGTTGGTAATTTTACGCTTTATTTTTACATTTTGTTGTGTTTATTTTTTGTGTTAATTTTTTTTTTGTTTGCATTATTTTTATAATTTCCTTCATGTTTTGGTTATAGTTGCTAGCTGTTTTGTACATGTTTCTGTTTCTGCTGTTGCTGTGGAAATGTTATTTTGATTTTAATTTCCGTTTTTATTTTTATTACCGTTGTTTATTTCCGCCACCATCTCATCTCGCATGTCCTGCTCTCTCTCTATGGACAGACAGACAGTTGGAGTTTACTATTTTTTGACTTTTATAACTTAATTTTCACATTCAGTGCTGCGCTTGTCGTGGTTTTTGGCAAAATTTATTGCCATCCGACGTTTTATTTAGCATTTGGTTTATTTAGAGCAGCGGCACGTTTTTGTGATTTTGTGATGAAGTCAGTTTGAAGTGTTTATGAAGTGAATTTTTTTATTGTACGAGTTGTTTTAGTTTAAGATTTATTGCTAACGTGCGAAATTTGATACTAGATTTAAAAGTGATTTTTTGGAAATTTTGAGTACTTTGTATTTATTCTATATAATTTTTTCAATATTAGATTTATTTTTAATATAAAATTTTTACATTTTTTATAATTTTTTTTAAAATTATATTTTTAATTTTCATTTTATTTTATTTTAAATTTTAATTCTTAAGTGATTTTAAGTTTTAATTCTTAAAAATAAATTGATCACTAAATTAGTTCATATAATATTTCTCTTAATTTTTAATGTTTTTTTTTGATTGCTTTTGTTTTTTGTTATTATAATTTCCATCAAAGTTTATTTTTTTATTTTTGTTGCAATTTTCTTCTACTGCTCTTGACTCCAACTTATTGTTTTATATAAAAATTATTTGTATTTCTTTATTTTTTCAATCAAATGCAATATTCTTTTGAGACAGCATTTAATTTGATGCCTTTGGCGTTACTGCGAATGCATTTTTCATAAATTAATTGAAAAGCAACAACGCAGGAACAATAAATCTGATAAATTGCATAAATAAACACGGTGTATATAAAAATTTAATATTTGCTTAAAGATAAAATATTTAGAAATTTTAGTTAAAAATTAATTGTTTAGTTAAATATTGAGTTTTTAGTGAAAAATTGAATTTTAGTGAAAAATTTAATTTTTAGTGAAAAATTGAATTTTTAGTGAAAAATTTAATTTTTAGTAAACATTCATTTTTAATGGAAAATTGAATTTTTAGTGAAAAATTGAATTTTTAGTGAAAAATTGAATTTTTAGTGAAAAATTGAATTTTTAGTGAAAAATTGAATTTTTAGTGAAAAATTGAATTTTTAGTGAAAAATTGAATTTTTAGTGAAAAATTTAATTTTTAGTGAAAAATTGAATTTTTAGTGAAAAATTTAATTTTTAGTGAAAAATTTAATTTTTGGTGAAAAAATGAATTTTTAGTGAAAAATTGAATTTTTAGTGAAAAATTGAATTTTTAGTGAAAAATTGAATTTTTAGTGAAAAATTGAATTTTTAGTGAAAAATTAAATTTTTAGTGAAAAATTGAATTTTTAGTGAAAAATTGAATTTTTAGTGAAAAATTGAATTTTTAGTGAAAAATTGAATTTTTAGTGAAAAATTGAATTTTTAGTGAAAAATTGAATTTTTAGTGAAAAATTGAATTTTTAGTGAATTGATTTTTTTTTGTGAAAATTTGAATTTTAATTAAAAATTGGATTTTTAGTGACAAATTGAATTTTAGTGAAAAAATGAATTTTTAGTGAAAATTTGAAATTTAATTTTTAGTGAAAATTTGAATTTTAATTTTTAGTGAAAATTTGAATTTTAGTGAAAAAATGAATTTCTAGTGAAAAATTGAATTTTTAGTGAAAAATTGAATTTTAGTGAAAATTTGAATTTTTAGTGAAAAATTGAATTTTTAGTGAAAAATTTAATTTTTAGTGAAAAATTGAATTTTTAGTGAAAATTTAATTTTTAGTTAAAATTTAATTTTTAGTGAAAATTTAATTTTTAGTGAAAATTTAATTTTTAGTGAAAAATTTAATTTTTAGTAAAGAATTTAATTTTTCACTAAAATTTAATTTTTTTTTACTATAAATAAATTTTTCACTAAAATAAAGTTTTCGCTAAATATAGAATTCACTTGGTACATTTAATAAATTTAAATTAAATTATATATAACAATTTTCACTTTCTACATCATGCTGATGACTAGCCTTAAACGAAACGCATAAAATTGAAATATCTACTGTGTCCTTCGGCAAGTGCCAAAGAAAAAATAATAAATTTATAAAAAAAATCACATAAAATATTCAAATAGAAACAAGCCAAACAAGTGACTGCCGAACAGAGTTTATGACAGGATAATGAAAATGCGATGATGGCAGAAAGAATGGGGGGACGCAGGGAGAAAATGGGCTGCGCTGAGCTGGGCTGCTGTGTTCAAAATCTCAGCCAACACAAACAACTTTACAAAACCCAGACCAGAAACCCAGACCTGAAACCTAGAAATCAACAACAAATCTTGCCACCAACAGAATCACATCAGCATACAATGAATATGGATGCGTTGCATATGATGTTTGTTTGTACGTAGTATGTAGTACGTGGTATGGCTCGATGGATGTTGTAATCTGGCATGTTTTGTAGTTTAACCTATGTGTATATGTAACTGCTGTTGTTGTTGTTGTTGTGCTGGTTTCAAACAGTTCGAGTTCTTGCTTCGTTTGACTTGATCCTTCATCTTTCGTCCTTCGACTCACACCAAACACCAAACCAATCCGCAGTTGAACCGAAACTAAACTTGATGTTGGGGGTTGTGAAAAGTTAAATATTTAAAATATCTGTCTGTAGGCGAGGTTTTTAATCAAAATCTCGTATTTTTTTACGAATTTCTTGTTTGTCATACTCTACTTATTTCACTCGACTGACACTCTTTAAATATTGATTTCTAATACTTGTTATTGCCTCCTTTTAATGGTATTGAAATTATTATGTAAACTACAAAAAAATAGATAAAGAAAGATTATAAATATCATGTATAAAAATTGAAAATAAACGCAAGAATATAAACACTATATAAAATACAATGTAAACTTAACACTAATGTAGGTATCTTCATGAACACATGTTGAGTTTCATGCGTTTGCACTTGAGACGTAGTTATAATGCTCAAATATTGTATAATATTGTTCAGAAAATGTGTTAAAATACACACTAAAGTGTTCTGCATGAAGTGTTTTGTGTGCATCTTAGTTTTGAAGAGGCTTTTGTGTTTCAATGCCAAGTATATGTGCGTCGAACAGTGTGATTGAACGCAGAAAACAAGTGGTAAGACTTAATATTTATGGAACCACTCCAGAGGACCTTTCCTCGCGAGGAAGGTAAGTGAGAAGTAAGAGAATGGTAAAAACAAGGCAAGAAGAAGGTAAAAAGAAGGTAGAGGATGATAAGAGGAAGGTATGTAGAAGGTAAGAGGAAGTCGTGGTGAAAGTATGTGGAGGGTATGAGGAAGACAAAATTGAGTTATGAGGAAGGTAAGAGAATGATAAGTGGGTGATAGGAAGAAAGTAAGAGGAAAGTGGGAGAAATGTAAGAGGAAGGTAAAAGAAAGGTAAGAGAAAGGTAAAATAAAGTTTAGGAGAAGGTGAGAAGTAGGTAAAAAGAGGGTAAGACAAATTCATGAATCAGGTACCCCAATTTGATAGCAAATTAAGAGAAAGACACGAGAAAAGTAAGAAGAATGTCAAGAGAAGGTGCGAGTAAGGCAAGGGAAAGATTCAGCAATGGTAAGAGGAAGGTAGAATGAAGGTAAGAGTAAGGTAGATGGAAGGTAAGAGTAAGGTAGATGGAAGGTAAGCGGAGTGTAAGAAAAAGGCAAGACGATGGTAAAGAGTATTTAGGGATAAGAGGAAGGTACAAAGAAAGTAGGAGGAAGGTGTGGTAATGTAAGAGGAAGGAAGGAATAAAGTAAGAGAAATGGAATGTTATGTCGAAGGTAAGAGTATGTAAGAGGAAGGTAGTGGACCGTAAGATGATGGTAAGAGGAAGGTAAGAGGAAGGTAAGAGTAAAGTAAGACGGAAGTGAAAGAAAGGAATGAGGAAGCCAAATGGGAAATAAGAGGAAGGTAAAAGAGAGTTTAGGAAAAGGTCAGAGCAAGGTAAGAAGAAGTTAAGAGGAATTTAAAGAGATGATAAGAGCAAAGAAAGAGGATGGTAAGTGGAATGTAGGAGAACGGTAAGGGGAAAGTATGATGAAGGTAAGAGAAATGTAAGCAAGATATAAGGAGGGTAAGACAAAGGTAAGAGAATGGTAGGTGGAATGTAAGAATAAGGCAGGTGGAAGGTAAGCGGAGTGTAAGAAAAAGGCGAGAAAATGGTAACGAGTATATAGGGAAGGTTTAAGCAAGATAAGATAAAAATAAGACGAAAGTAGGAGGAAGCTACGAAAAAAGTAAGAGGAAGATGAGAGCAACGTAAGAAGAAGATAGGAGGAATGTAAGAGGAAAGTAGAAGGTAGAGAATGTAAGAGGAAGGTGGAGGACCGAAAGATGATGGTAACAGTAAGGTAAGAGTAAAGTAAGATAAAAGTAAAAGAAAGGTATGATGAAGCTAAAGGGAAAGGAAGATAAAGGAAAGTTTAGGAAAAGGTCAGAGCAAGCTAAGAAGAAGCTAAGAGGAATTTAAAGAGAAGGTGAGAGCAAGGAAAGAGGATGGTAAGAGGAATGTAGGAGGGCGGTAAGGGGAAAGTAAAAGGAAGGTAAGAGAAATATTTGCAGAAAATTGGAGCAAGGTAAAAGGAGGGTAAGATGTAGGAAAGAGAAAGGTAGGAGGAAGGTAAGAATAAGGTAGGTGGAAGGTAAGCGGAGTGTAAGAAAAAGGCATGAATGTGGTAAAGAGTATATAGGGAAGATTTAAGAAATGTAAGAGGAAGGTCGAATAAAATTAGAGGAAAGTAGCAGGAATGTACGAAGAAAGTATGAGGAAGGTGAGAGCAAGGTAAGATGAAGGTAGGAGGAAAGTAGGAGGAAGAGCATGTTAGGACGAAGGTAAGAGGATGTAAGAGCAAGGTAAGATGAAGGTAGGTGGAAAGTAGGAGGAAGAGCATGTTAGGTCGAAGGTAAGAGGATGTAAGAGGAAGGTAAGAGTAAAGTAAGATGAAAGTAAAAAAAAGGTATGAGGAAGCTTAAGTAAAAGGAAAAGGAAGGTAAAAGACAGTTTTGGAAAAGGTGAGAGCAAGGTAAAAGGAAGGTATGAGGAAAGTAAGACAAAGGTAAGAGGAATGTAGGACGGTAAGGGGAAAGTAAGAGGTAGGGTGGAAGGTAAGAGGAGTGTAAGAAAAAGGCAAGAGGAAGATAAGAGGAAGGAGAGAGGAATGTAAAGGAAAGTTAAAGGGAAGGTTAAGGGAAGGTAAAGGGAAGGTAAAGGAAAGGGAAGGCAAAGCAAAGCAAAGGGAAGGTAAAGGTAAAGGGAAAGTAAAGGGAAGGTATGAGGTAGGTAAGAGAAAAGAGAGGAAGGAATCAACAAAATTTAGAAATTTATATGATGTACAAGAATTGAAGACTAAAAAGAAGTATAAATGTTCAGAGAATTAATATAAATATTTTCAAATTTCATGTCATTGAACAAATTCATACCAAATGCATCAAAAAGCATGATTCTCATCAACAGCATTTTTATTGAAAACGTGCGTAAAATAAAAAGCGGCAGCATCGAACGCTATGTCCTGCTACCTGCGGCTATTAATGAAGCTTAAACGAAAAAGAAAATTTGTATTTTGGTAACACAATCATACCACGTGGATCCGCCCTGAAATGCATAAATTTCACTGGTACGATATGCATGTGCAATTTTCAGCAAATTAATCGTTATTTTTTATTTTTTTTTTATTTTTGGTGACAAATTTACAGCGACCAAAAATGAAAATAAAATGACAAATTCAAATGTAAAGTGAAAATTGCGAAATAATTGCATATGCATTGCAGTGGGTTGCGTTGCGTTGCTTGCGCTATATCGTTGCGCATTTCGAACGATATATCATGCGCGGATGTTGCGTCGTTCGGTCCCCCAATAAAATATTGAATTTTGCCGGCGCAATATATCGTATTTTTGTTATTTTTTTTCTTTTATTGTGGTGACACAACGACAAGGGAGTTGGTTGGAAAAACGTGGCGTTGCCCAGGGCGCCATGTTGCGTTCTACCAATTTTTGTTGTTGTTGTTGACGATCAGGTTTTGTGTGAATGCCGTGTTTTGTATTAATTGAGTTATTTGTTCGGCTGTTGCATAAATTGTTGCACCGACATAAATCTCATTTCATAGTGAAACAAATTTGCTGCATATAAATTAGTTGCAATTGCATTTGACTTGAATTTAGACATGATAATAAATTGATTTATACATGGTAAACATATATTTTTAATATATTTATTACTGCATGCTTTTGATTTTTATGATTCTTTAATATTTTTGATATTTGTGATTCTTTTGGTTCTGTTGATTTGCTTGATTCTTATGATTTTTTTAATTCTATTGATTATTTTGATTCTTTAGATTCTTTTGCTTGTTTTGATTGTTTTGCTTCTTTTGATTCTTTTGATTCTTTTGATTCTTTTGATTCTTTTGATTCTTTTGATTCTTTTGATTATTTTGATTCTTTTGATTCTTTTGATTCTTTTGATTCTTTTGATTCTTTTGATTCTTTTGATTCTTTTGATTCTTTTGATTCTTTTGATTCTTTTGATTCTTTTGATTCTTTTGATTCTTTTGATTCTTTTGATTCTTTTGATTCTTTTGATTCTTTTGATTCTTTTGATTCTTTTGATTCTTTTGATTCTTTTGATTCTTTTGATTCTTTTGATTCTTTTGATTCTTTTGATTCTTTTGATTCTTTTGATTCTTTTGATTCTTTTGATTCTTTTGATTCTTTTGATTCTTTTGATTCTTTTGATTCTTTTGATTCTTTTGATTCTTTTGATTCTTTTGATTCTTTTGATTCTTTTGATTCTTTTGATTCTTTTGATTCTTTTGATTCTTTTGATTCTTTTGATTCTTTTGATTCTTTTGATTCTTTTGATTCTTTTGATTCTTTTGATTCTTTTGATTCTTTTGATTCTTTTGATTCTTTTGATTCTTTTGATTCTTTTGATTCTTTTGATTCTTTTGATTCTTTTGATTCTTTTGATTCTTTTGATTCTTTTGATTCTTTTGATTCTTTTGATTCTTTTGATTCTTTTGATTCTTTTGATTCTTTTGATTCTTTTGATTCTTTTGATTCTTTTGATTCTTTTGATTCTTTTGATTCTTTTGATTCTTTTGATTCTTTTGATTCTTTTGATTCTTTTGATTCTTTTGATTCTTTTGATTCTTTTGATTCTTTTGATTCTTTTGATTATTTTGATTCTTTCAATTCTTTTGATTCCTTTGATTTTTTGATTCCTTTGATTTTTTGATTCTTTTGATTCTTTGATTCTTTGATTCTTTTGATTCTTTTGATTCTTTTGATTCTTGTGATTCTTTTGATTCTTTTGATTCTTTTGATTCTTTTGATTCTTTTGATTCTTTTGATTCTTTTGATTCTTTTGATTCTTTTGATTCTTTTGATTCTTTTGATTCTTTTGATTCTTTTGATTCTTTTGATTCTTTTGATTCTTTTGATTCTTTTGATTCTTTTGATTCTTATGATTCTTTTGATTCTTTTGATTCTTTTGATTCTTTTGATTCTTTTGATTCTTTTGATTCTTTTGATTCTTTTGATTCTTTTGATTCTTTTGATTCTTTTGATTCTTTTGATTCTTTTGATTCTTTTGATTCTTTTGATTCTTTTGATTCTTTTGATTCTTTTGATTCTTTTGATTCTTTTGATTCTTTTGATTCTTTTGATTCTTTTGATTCTTTTGATTCTTTTGATTCTTTTGATTCTTTTGATTCTTTTGATTCTTTTGATTCTTTTGATTCTTTTGATTCTTTTGATTCTTTTGATTCTTTTGATTCTTTTGATTCTTTTGATTCTTTTGATTCTTTTGATTCTTTTGATTCTTTTGATTCTTTTGATTCTTTTGATTCTTTTGATTCTTTTGATTCTTTTGATTCTTTTGATTCTTTTGATTCTTTTGATTCTTTTGATTCTTTTGATTCTTTTGATTCTTTTGATTCTTTTGATTCTTTTGATTCTTTTGATTCTTTTGATTCTTTTGATTCTTTTGATTCTTTTGATTCTTTTGATTCTTTTGATTCTTTTGATTCTTTTGATTCTTTTGATTCTTTTGATTCTTTTGATTCTTTTGATTCTTTTGATTCTTTTGATTCTTTTGATTCTTTTGATTCTTTTGATTATTTTGATTCTTTCAATTCTTTTGATTCCTTTGATTTTTTGATTCCTTTGATTTTTATATTCTTTTGATTCTTTGATTCTTTGATTCTTTTGATTCTTTTGATTCTTGTGATTCTTTTGATTCTTTTGATTCTTTTGATTCTTTTGATTCTTTTGATTCTTTTGATTCTTTTGATTCTTTTGATTCTTTTGATTCTTTTGATTCTTTTGATTCTTTTGATTCTTTTGATTCTTTTGATTCTTTTGATTCTTTTGATTCTTTTGATTCTTTTGATTCTTTTGATTCTTATGATTCTTTTGATTCTTTTGATTCTTTTGATTCTTTTGATTCTTTTGATTCTTTTGATTCTTTTGATTCTTTTGATTCTTTTGATTCTTTTGATTCTTTTGATTCTTTTGATTCTTTTGATTCTTTTGATTCTTTTGATTCTTTTGATTCTTTTGATTCTTTTGATTCTTTTGATTCTTTTGATTCTTTTGATTCTTTTGATTCTTTTGATTCTTTTGATTCTTTTGATTCTTTTGATTCTTTTGATTCTTTTGATTCTTTTGATTCTTTTGATTCTTTTGATTCTTTTGATTCTTTTGATTCTTTTGATTCTTTTGATTCTTTTGATTCTTTTGATTCTTTTGATTCTTTTGATTCTTTTGATTCTTTTGATTCTTTTGATTCTTTTGATTCTTTTGATTCTTTTGATTCTTTTGATCATTTTGATACTACTCATTCTTTTGATTCTTTTGATTATTTTGATTCTTTTGATTATTTTGATTCTTTTGATTCTTTTGATTCTTTTGATTCTTTTGATTCTTTTTATTTTTTTGATACTATTGAATATTTTGATTCTTGTGATTTTTTGCTTTATTATAAACTTTTACTATTATTTTAATTCATTTGATACTTTTTAATATTTTACATATTTACTTTGACAATATTTTATGCTATTAGAGTGGGTAGAGCAACATACTTGCTACAGCCAATGATTGTCAAAAGCACACTCATGACACTGGCAAAAATCCAATTAATTAAAAAAATATGCCGCAGGCAAACTTTTGCCACTTCAGCCACTACTCATCGCAAACAGGACACAGAGCTTTATTGCATTTAATTGCATACAAATTGCAATTTACGTCAGTTGCTGTACTTATCACTACCGGATGTGCTGCTGTAAAAACAGCATCAGCAGCAACACATGATGTTGTTCAACTTGTATTTTTATCATTTTATTTATTTTGTAAATCTGTAAAATAGTTTTGAATATTTGCACACATTTATTTCAACTGATTTCATGACATATGCTAATTAGTCGTCTTTATTTTAAAATAACCCCTTATGCAAAGTAGCTCTGCTCTTTATAGCGAAATGTTTCAAGTTCAGAATTTATGGAAGTTTATGGCACAAGTTTGCATGGCAAATGAAGCTTAATTAGACAGACACTACAACCAAAACACACACAAACAAACACACATTTAAAAGCACAAATCTACATTTACGCAGTGCCACTACCACAGTGACTAAAACACATACATTAAAATAACACTCTGCCTGATGCATGCCTGTTTGCCTCCTAATTGACAAACAACGAGAAGTGGCTGCCATGAAATAATGAAAGAACGAAGACCGAATAAAAGAGTGTGTTTGTGTGTTCATTTGTGAGTGAACGAATATATGAAGCCACTAGTTATGAATAAACATTCGCCTCTTGTATGATTTTATGTTCACCATAGACTGGTGGCTGCTTGTCTTGACAAAACTTGGCACAATTATTTTTTAGTGCTACTTTTTGCAGTGACGCTGCTGTTAGTAGAATTTTAAATATAGTTTAGAACATTCTAGAATTGGTCATGATATAAATCAAAATTAGCTGATTTGCATAATAAGTTATACAATATTAGATTATAAAAATAAAAAAAAATAATAGAAACAAAATAATCCTAAAAAGAATCAAAAGAATAAAAAGTATCCAAAGAATCAAAATAATCAAAAGAATCAAAAGAATCAAAAGAATCAAAAGAATCAAAAGAATCAAAAGAATCAAAAGAATCAAAAGAATCAAAAGAATCAAAAGAATCAAAAGAATCATAAATATCAAAAGATTCAAAAGAATCAAAAGAATCAAATGAATCAAAAGAATCAAAATAATCAAAAGAATCAAAAGAATCAAAAGAATCAAAAGAATCAAAAGAATCAAAAGAATCAAAAGAATCAAAAGAATCAAAAGAATCAAAAGAATCAAAAGAATCAAAAGAATCAAAAGAATCAAAAGAATCAAAAGAATCAAAAGAATCAAAAGAATCAAAAGAATCAAAAGAATCAAAAGAATCAAAAGAATCAAAAGAATCAAAAGAATCAAAAGAATCAAAAGAATCAAAAGAATCAAAAGAATCAAAAGAATCAAAAGAATCAAAAGAATCAAAAGAATCAAAACAATGAAAAATCAAATTAGTCAAAAGAATCAAAACAATCAAAGAATCAAATTAAAAAAAAAAATAATCACAAGAATCAAAATGACCAAAATATGGACGCAATGGAATTAAACATCTTTTAAAAATCTTTTCAAAATACATTTTCAGTATTTAGAAATATATTTGTAGTCATTGGACTATTTTATATCAGTTACAAGATTATTGGAACTACTTGACGTATACGTAACATTTAATGCAATATATCAAATTATTATTTATAGCTCTAAAAGTAGCAATGGCATTGTTTCGTTTAAGAGCTTTATTAAAACTAGAAACGATACAAATTGAAATAAAAATTTGAAATATAATAACATAAAATTATTAAAATGAAACTCAGTGCATTAGCTTGAATATATATTCTAAAAATTGCATCATAGTGGTACAAATTAGAGATGGATGCGTATCTGATTTTGATAGAATTCTAAAAGTGAATTATTACGAGTTTCATTAAAATTACAAATACAAATTTTTGATATATTTAGCATATTTTATAGTACATCTTACTCATACGACATATACTCTAAAATATTTAGAATATATCAAAAATAGGTATATTTTTTATATATTTATATTTTTTAATGATTTTAAAGCTGATTTGTATTATTAATAAAAAAAAACTGTAATTAAAAATATACTTAAATTATAAAATAAGCTAATTGTATAATATTTTAATCTACATGTCGTATGAGTGACATTTAAAGTATGAAATACTAAAAATTTAAAAAGTTTAAAATGTGATTTTTATGATAATCTCTCAAAATTATCATTACATGCATTAATTCAAAATTAAAACTCTCTCCTGTTTATTGGTTATTATGTATTTTAGATGATATTAATGCTACTAAGTACTACTCATATTTTTAAATATATATTTAATATTGGTTCTTATATTTTTTCAACTATTTCGTTTAACAACGTGACATATGAGTGAAATATATAATTAATTTCAGGTATTTCCAAGGTACAAATAATCACTTTAAGTAAATTCTTGATGATTTGTTAAGAAACATATCTATTTTAATCGCTGAGTATTAAAATTAAAAATAGTGACAATTTACAAAAGATTTTATACCAAAATTATGCATTTTTTGCAAGGCCTCTGTGCTTTAAAAACGATTTTGCGTGGCGTTCAAAGCAAAAGCAATTGAGATGCCGCAAAGAACTAGATGCAAATATATTTGCCAGCACGTAAACGTCATTTGTGGGCACACAGGCATAAGCACAAGGTCATTATTGTGTCCTGCCAACAAGGACAATGACTAGGACACGCAACAAGAAAGCAGAACTAGAGTGGCAGACAGACAGGCAGGCGAGCAGAAAAGCAGGCACCAACCAACACAAACACATTAATAATAAAACGTACAGCAAGCCATAAGCGAATGCCACATCAAAGGACACTCGCACACAGGACATTCGCACATAAAACGGGAACATGCTGCTGAGTGGTGTCCGTTGGTATCCTGCGGTGCGGCAATGCGGTGCGTCATAATGCAAATTGACCTTTTGTGTTGACATTAGTTTTGAGCAGAGCCAGAACCTTTTATTCATTCATTTACTTTGGGGAGGTTGCAGAATATGATACCAAAAGAATTGAAGGATGTGTTGACTGCTTTTTGTCTCGTCCTTGTTGCTGTGTAAGAATGCTGCTGCGTAAGAATGATTAACATTAACCAACTCGTTAGCAAAACAACCTAAAGTGCACTGTGTGCCAAAAGTCTTGATTGTATTTTGCATGTTTAATGATGATGCCAAAATGTAGATGTTTTTAAGATAATAAAAAAATGATTTTTCATAAAAAATAATTTTAAAAATTGCAATTAAGATTAAAATGTTCACTGAATATTTAATTTTTTTCACTAAAAATTCAAATTTTCTCTAAATATTAAATTATTTACTCAAAATTCAAATTTTCACTATAAATTCAATTTTCACTAAAAATTCAAATTTTCACTAAAAATTCAATTTTTCACTAAAAATTCAATTTTTCACTAGAAAATTTAATTTTTCACTAAAAATTCCATTTTTCACTAAAAATTCAAATTTTCATAAAAAATTCAATTTTTGTTTAAAAATTCAATTTTTCACTAAAAATTCACTTTTTCCACTAAAAATTCACTTTTTCACTAAAAATTCAATTTTTCACTAAAAAATTCAATTTTTCACTAAAAATTCAATTTTTCACTAAAAATTCAATTTTTCACTAAAAATTCAATTTTTCACTAAAAATTCAATTTTTCACTAAAAATTCAATTTTTCACTAAAAATTCAAATTTTCACTAAAAATTCAATTTTTCACTAAAAATTCACTTTTTCACTAAAAATTCAATTTTTCACTAAAAATTGAATTTTTCACTAAAAATTCAATTTTTCACTAAAAATTCAATATTTCACTAGAAAATTCAAATTTTCACTAAAAATTCAATTTTTCACTAAAAATACAAATTTTCACTAAAAATTCAATTTTTGACTTAAAATTCAAATTTTCATAAAAAAATTCAAATTTTCACTAAAAATTAAATTTTTCACTTAAAATTAAATTTTTCACTAAAAATTAAATTTTTCACTAAAAATTCATTTTTTCATAAAAAATTCAATTTTTCACTAAGAATTCAATTTTTCACTAAAAATTCAATTTTTCACTATAAATTCAATTTTTCACTATAAATTCAATTTTTCATAAAAAAATCAATTTTTCACTAAAAATTCACTTTTTCTCTAAAAATTCAATTTTTCACTAAAAATTAAAATTTTAATTATATACTATAATTTCAATTTATCAGCAAACATCATTAAATACTCCTCGGATTGTTGCTGTTCAATTCAATAATTGATGAATGAGCTTCAATATGATGTCACAAAATTATGTCTAAACAAATAACGTCGCATTATCAGCAACGTATTGTTGCGAAGACAAAAGAATTTGTAGCTGACAAATGTCCATACAAAAGAAAATTAATGATAAAAGAAAAAAGCATAATATATACAATAAGGAAATAATAATGGCGACATTTGTGGTGATAATGTCGAGAGATACATTTTGCTTTGACAATTTTCAATTAAATTTATTAAAGTATTTTAATAACTTATTTTATATTTAGTAAAAAATGTAATTTCTAATTAAAAAAAATTTCGTCTAGTGAAAAATCGAATTTTTAGTAAAACAGTTAATTTATTGTTAAATTTGAAATTATTGCAAAAAATTGAATTTTTTGTGAATAATAAAATTTTGCTTATTTTAGTTTGAATTCGAACTAAATTAGTTTAAAATAATGTTAAATTTATATTCGTTTGATTTCGATTGCAACATGATACTGTTGGCTCAATTAAACGTGCAACAGCAGTTGCCACCATCACTGGCATCCTTCGCATCCTTCGCAATTTGTTGTATTTTCACTCGTCGAAGACGAGCAGCCGTTGGTATTTATTGCTAAATTCAAGAACTTGAGACATTTTGCCGGATTTGTGCAGTAAAAGTGGATGAAGTTGTAAAATAAGGCCAAGATGAAAATGTAAACAATAAGAAATAAAAAAATTTTATATTGAGAAAAAATATGGAAGATGCAACAGAAACAGAAAACGTTTAAAATTGAATAGAAGAAACAGAAATAAAATCAAATTTTACAAAAAAATTAAAATCTGAAAAGCTAAAAAAAAATGTGATAAAAATAAATAAAAATATACAAAATTTTGAAAGAAAGAAAAAATAAAATAGAACATAAAAAATAAAAACATTCTGCAAATAATTTGAAACATCACTCGCAGCACAGCAACTGTTGCTACCAGTCAAAAGAAGAAAAATAAAATAAAATAAAATAAAATAAAAAATAAATAAAGCTAAAAAAATCGAAATCTCTACTAAGTGGATTAAATCGCTACGTAATCGCGTTACAAAGCTGCATAAACTTCATTGCATTAATTGTATGCGTACATCAAGTGTAATTAATAGCGCATTTTTATTTGAATTTTTAATGAAAATTAAATTATTAAAGATAAATTGCAATTTAGTGAAAAATTGAATTTTTGGTGATTTTTTTTTTGTGAAAAATTTAATTTTGAGAGAAAAGTTGAATTTTTAGTTAAAAATTTAGTTTTTATTGAAAATAGACATACTGAAATATTGAATTTTTAGTGAATAAGTTAATTTTTAGTGAAAAAGTTAATTTAGTGAAAAATTGAATTTTTAGTGAAAATTTGAATTTTTAGTGAAAATTTGAATTTTTGATGAAAAATTCAATTTTTAGTGAAAAATTAAATAATTAGTGAAGAATTTAATTTTTTGTGGAAATTTAATTTTTTTTAGTAAAAAATTTATTTTTAAGTGAAAAGTTTAATTTTACGTGAAAAATTGAATTTTTAGTAAAAAATTAAATTTTAAGTGAAAATTTGAATTTTTAGTGAAAAATTGAATTTTTAGTGAATTATTGAATTTTAAGTGAAAAATTGAATTTTTAGTGAAAAATTGAATTTTTAGTGAATAATTGAATTTTTAGTGAAAAATTTTATTTTTGGTGAAAAATTTAATTTTTAGTGAAAAATTTTATTTTTGGTGAAAAATTTAATTTTTAGTGAAAAATTGAGTTTTTAGTGAAAAATTTGGTGAACATTTTTTTAGTGAAAATTTGGATTGGATAACGAAAGATTGAATATCAGTTGATTTAAATATTTAGTGAAAAATTGTATGTTCAGTGAATAAATGAATTTTTAGTGAAATTTAATTTTTATTGAAAATTTGAATTTTCAGTGAAAAATTGAATTTTTTAGTGAAAATCTATATACTTTCTATATTTTTTAAAATTTTAAAATTGAATAGAAATATAAAATTTTTTTTTCTTTTTGCAGGTAAGTCTCCATATTCTATCTGCCGAAATGAACTCTACATACTTTACGCATTCTCTATATATTTTTGAAGAGGTAAGACTATAATATACAATAAATTTGTAGGAGAAATGGAGTACCATACATAATTTTTTAATCACAATAATCAATTTAGAAATTAGTTGTTTTTATAATGTGGTAATATATTTACAAAAACTCAGTCTACGGAAATCTGTTCTACAAGTTCGTATCTCTGGATTGTGTTCAAAATAAACACACTCTGCTGTTTGCTTTAAATTATAACAATTAACTGTATTAATTCAATACAAGTCACAACTTTACTAATTTTAAATTCTAAGAACTGCTGCACGTCCACTATTTAACTTGACATTGTCCGAGATCTATTCGACCAATTTCCAATCGTTACTGAAGTGCTGCGCCTCAGATTCGGAGACCTTATATATTAGACACAACAGTTTGAGACGTTTCGAGAAGATTTTACACATTTCGAAACTGCTGCACGCTAATTGCATCCCATTCGCGTTGCAGATCATTACATGCACTGATTTGCAATCTCTTTCTCGCACACTGCCTCAGTGCGCTGAATGATTTGCCGTCTCTTTGAAACACTTTGGTGCAGTGCGCTGAATTTTCTTGTGTCATTTACTCTTATAAAATGATTGCACAGTGCAGCAAATTACATCTCTTCGTATAGTATAAAACTGTTTTTAAATATTTAAACTATACATTTAAATGTTTAATTTTTATTTTTCTAAAATATATTTATATTGTTATCCTATTATATTTGAAACTTTTTTTATATACTTTTTTATATGGTTTACTCATTGTCATTAGGTTGAAAAAAGAGCTTTTTGAAGTGGCTGATATTTTTATTACTTTTAACCTCATTACGTAACGCAATTAAGAGGCCCTACTTCATTTTCAAAGTTAACAAATAAAACAATAACTTTTAGCATTTACTTAAGCTGTCACATCAAAGTTTGCACAAGTCAAAAGCTTAAAAGTTTACAACTAATTAAACATGTATTAAGCGTGAGCTTATTTATGAGCTTTGCGTTATGAGCAACGTTCGTTTTCTGCGCTGAAATGCATTTGAATACATCAAATTTGTGCTTTTCTCTTTTCAATGCTAATTTTGTGTTTTACCTGAAGTTAAACAAACTTTTAACAAAAAAAAAAAAGAAAAACTTTTTTTTTTCTGTGACTAATTTTGGCTTTTGAATTTTGCACTCGCTGTGAGTGGCTGAAGTTAGATTTTTTTATTACACATAAGTGACGCATTGAAATTTCCAAGTAATTAAAATTCTTTACAAACTGCTTAACAAACAACGACGTGCGACGAGACACTTCAATCAGACGGCGCTATTAAAACAAACGAACACTGTTTTTTTAACTTCTTATTTTTTTTTACATTTTCTTCACTTTGTGCTTCGTATTTCAATGAAGCACAGTGGAAATTTGCATTTTCCACAAACAATGAAATTGCGAAACGTATTAAATAACACAGCAGGATGCGAATTTTCTTTGAAAAACAACTTCATTGCTGAGTTATAATAAATAAAAGTAATAAAAAATAACCAAAGTGTTGGACAGTTGTAGTAACAATTGCTACATTGAAAAAACAAATTCAATAACTACTCAAAGTACTAACAAAGTAGTAACAACAAGAAATATACTTCTTGCGCTACCTATTTGAAAAGCGCTACAGTAGGTAGCAATACAAAACAAAGTAGCAATACAAAACAGCAAAAAGAGTAATAATCTTGAGATATTTCGCCATGGTAATTAAAGCAAATTCTTGTACGGCATTAATTAAGTATTGTGTTGTGTTATGACACGCTTATGAACTGGGTTCGATTCTTTTTAGTGCACTGCAATGTTTATGATTTGAAGTTTGCTTTTGATGTTTACGAGGTTAATAAAAACTAATCACAGTCCTACCCCGTGTGCATCTGGCTTGTCCCGGAGCTTCAGTTTCGAGGGTTCAATAGGGTATCTTATGATCTACAAACTTTTGCACACCATTCATAATGATAACGAGAAAAACATTTATATATGCACACGATTATTTGAAAGATTCAATTGTAAGTATTATACATAGTTATTGTATGTAGACAGACAGACATAGATAAATCTATAAAAATATCTCATAGGGAATTTAACAACACCATATTTAACCTAAGTACCAAAACCTAGCTGCACGAAACTGTTACGGCCGCTCTAGACCCCCCCTCTCTGACCATCATGATGAAGTTGACAGTCCCTTATGATACCAATCCAACCAAATTTCAGACCATTAAAAATTCAACAAATTAGAAATTCATTATAAAATTTATTTTATGATAATCGGAGGAAGAAAAATATAATGCAACAAAACATTAGATTATATGTCATTTAAAGCAAAATATAATTAAGAATTTTAATTATTTTAATTATAAATAACCAAACAATATTAGATATTATCATTTTTAACGTAGATGTAAGTATTTTATTGTAGTTTTATAAAATTTTAGAAAAGATATATTTTTAGGTATTTATGTTCATTTTAATCGTCTCTTTAAATGTGTAAAGTGCACATTTCTTTTGTTTTTAAATTTTTATTTAGTGCTCGATTTAATTTTATTTTATAATTGTATTTATGTATTTAGGTGCATGTTGTTTATAGTAATATTTTGTTTTTTTTTTATGTTCAGGTATATGTATATGTATATATATATATTTATTATTATTATTTTTTTTTTTATATAAAAGGTTGAAAGGTTTTAATTATCCAGCTTGAAGCTATATGTGAGAAAAAAATAAAACTAAAAGGGAACCTGTTTAATTATTTGATTTTAAATATTTTATGTTTTTTTTTTTTTTTTTTGTTAACTAATTTTTAGGTTTGGTCCACCGTGCTTAATTTCTTTTTTTTATTTTACGATCAGCTGTTTAAATTGTCTATGTAATCTTTTTAAGTTCAAGTTCAAGGTTATTTTAGTCATTTAATTTATTGTCGTTTACATAGTTCGTTTTCCCACATCATTCCTCTGTCCAAAACAAAAATCTCAAATTCAAGAGCGAACATAATTTGTTGTTCATATAATCATATTGGAAGAAATTGTTGTTTAAGAAAAAAAAACTTACATTCCACACAGAACTCCGCCGAAGGCCTTCCAACGATGCTCCATGATCTTGTTCTCTTACACTGAAAAAAAATTATGTTCGCCTCTACCAAAAATTTATATTTCTTTTTTTTTTTTTTATTATTTCCTCTTTTTTTTTTTTTTTTTTTTTTTGTTTGTTTTTTTTTTTCCTCACGATTGCTAATTTTTTTCCTTTTATATAAATATGAATATATATATATATTTTGTTATACCCTTTTTTTTTTTTTTTTTTGCACTCACTTTTTATATTTCGATTTCAATTATATATATATATATATTTTTTTTTTATGCACTTTTCTATGATTTTTTTTTTGTGATTTATTTTGTTCTCTCTACAGTCTCTTTTTAATTATATATATATTTTTTTTTCCATCAATATTGTAAATCAACATTTGTATTTATGTTATTGGGGTTTTTTTTTTTTTTATATAACTTTCCAACTTTCTGCGAATATGATACCGTGACGGAACTGATTGGCGTTGCATCAAAACTACCACCGCTCCCTCGCCGTGCTAACTGCGTAGCGCATCAAACCAAGCTGCCTTAATGCACCCAAAACCGGTTTCTTTATAATTCAGGAAGAGATGTTTGTTTTTTTTTTTCCTGAATGAAGCGTTTCTTAAACAGAGCGGTTTTTGAATGGAGCAATGATAGAATGGTGAGGAGCGCGGTGCGTTTCTTGAATGGCGCTGTGCGCGTCCTAAAATGTGAGCACTTTACGCCGTCGCTCTCAGTTACGGCAAACGTGGTTTCAATAATTCGTCACTATAATATTATTTATCAATGAAACATTTACAAATTATAATAAAACTCTTACTCAAAGGAGATGATGTCAAGAGGGTGACCAAATAAATTTGGATTCACTTTAGCGAGTTTTCTCAATATCAGAGGTTCTGTTAGGAAGAACAGTGATTAGGTTTAACTTTAATATTTTTAACGCAGATAACAAATTTACCTGTTCTTAATAATTAGTTTGCATAATATTAATATATATATATATATAGATATATTTGCAATTAATGCAAATTTAAATTTTATGTTTATAAAGAATTTAAACTGAACAGAGTAAATATTTAGGCATGACGTTTGCTGCGTAAAGCCAGAATCCAAAAGGAAGAACATACCCGGAAATTGCAAGGTTGAATTCTCAAACGATAAATGTATTTTCGATTGCAAGATCGATACTGTGATATCGAGAAAAGAAGTGCCAAATGTTTGTTCACACAAATTAGGTTCAAACAAATCAACCAACAAAATAATGTCATTGAGAATTGTTTTTAATAAACTTTTACTAATTTTATTATGTTTCGAAATTGCTAATAATTATTATAAATTAATTTGTTTGTTTTTATTTATTTTTATTTATTTATTTATTTATTTATTTATTAATATATTAATATAGTAATTTATTAATTTGTTAATTTATTAATGAAGTTATTTATGAATATATATATAAAGAGAAAAAAAAATGCAAAAGACGGACGTGCGTATTTAACCCAGCACAGTTGTTGTCCCTATTTATGCTAAAGGCAAAACTAATGCGAACTTCATTAATTAGCCAAACGAAAAATAAGTCAGTCAACAACTTTGCATAATTAGTTTTTAATTTAATTGAAAGTAAGCTGTTTGAAGATTTGACATTGATATACAAAATAGAAATGCGCGAAGAAGCCTTTTGTGATATTAAAATTTTAAAGTGGTTGCTAAATGAGATGGTCAGTCACAAATTGGTGAATTTGCTGTGATGTTTGTTTGTGTGTTGAGTTTTAGAGTGGTGGAATTATACCGACATTCTGAAAAAAGTCATATAAGTTTATCAATAGGTGTAAATATGTTTTCAAATGCTCTTTGCTGTTTTTGAACTAAATACAAGAACATGCGATTTATCTAAAAGCGCATGAATATATATCAGCTGTAGAATTTGAAGGTTTGTTCTATTGAAATACATGATTAGATCCCATACGGTCATGTTTTCTTTCCTTCTACTTAGACTAAGACCACCTCTTTGTTGCATACTCGGTACTTAATTGAAGCACGAATTACAAAGATGCGAAATATTGATTGTGGAATATGAGACAATTTTTATATTGGTAAATTTAAAACAAATTCTACTGACACTACTCCAATTTTTTTACCATACCTTTAACCTATCATACAAATAATATTAACATTAAAATAATATAAAAAAAAAAAACTATAATTACATACATTGTACACTAGACATAAATTTTATGGCAGTCTGAAAATTTTGTACAATTTATACCCTAAATATAATTAAACTATCGAAAATGAAGTTATTTTGAAAAATTTGTTTCTTTTCTGAAATTGTGATGTTTTTAGTACTTTTTAGGATTTAGATTTTTGAGTTGTGATTTTTAATTGTGGTGAGTTTTTAGTGTGGTGAGTTTTTGGTGTGGTGCGTTTTTGGTGTGGCAAGTTTTTGGTGTGGTGAATTTTTGGTGTGGTGAGTTTTTGGTGTGGTGAGTTTTTGGTGTGGTGAGTTTTTAGTGTGGTGAGTTTGGTGGAGTGAGTTTTTGATGTGATGGGTTTTTGGTGTGGTGAGTTTTAAGTGTGGTGATTTTTTTTTTTAGTTTGCAAAAACAATAACAATATATGTAGGTATAAAACAACATTAAAAACACGAAAAACACTGAAAGTAACAAAAATATTTTATAAATTATAAAAAAAATGTATAATTCTTTATGTTTGTTTTTTTGTTGGATTGTCTAAAATTTTATTTTCAGTGTTCTTTTAGTGTTTTTACTTGTATTTCATATGTTTTTGTTAGTGTTTTAGTAATTTTGTTTTTATTTTTGTGTTTATCTTTTTCTCGTATCGTTTTTTTGTTTTTGTTTTCATTTCTGTTATATTTTGATTTTGTGTTTTTATTACTTTTGTTTTTGTGTTTTTTTATGCTTTTGCATATTTATTTTTCAGTTGGTTTAGGTTTTGTGTATTTGATATTGTATTTTTTTGTTTTGTAATTCTTTTTGTTTTTATATTTTTGTGGTTTCTTTTGTATTTATGTTTTGCTTTTGTTTTCTGTTTTTGCTTTTTTTGTTTCGTGTTTTTGCTTTTGTTTTTGCTTTTGTTTTTGTTTTTATATTTTTACTTTTGTTTTTATATTTTTGCTTTTGTTTTTGTTTTTGATTTTATTTTCTAGTTGGTTTAGGTTTTGTGTATTTGATATTGGTCTTGTTTATTTTAGTTTTTGCTATTATTTTTATTTTTGTGTTTTTTGTATTTTTTGTTTTTATATTTTTGTGGTTTCTTTTGTATTTATGTTTTGCTTTTGTTTTCTGTTTTTGATTTTCCTGTTTTCGTGTTTTTGTTCTTGTTGTTGCTTTTGTTTTTATAGTTTTGCTTTTATGGTATTGCTTTTATGTTATTGCTTTTGTTTTTGAGTATTTTTTTGTCGTTACCGAGTACCAAGATTCAACAAAACTTGACTATTTTACGTTGCTATTGATTTTGTGTATTTGATTTGGCTTTTTTTTAGTTTTATATTTGTGTTTTGTATTTTTGTGTTATTCTTTTATTTTATGTTTTTGCGTTTGTTTTGTGTTTCTTTTTTCATTTGTTTTTATATTTTTAATTTTGTTTTATTGCATTTGCTTTTGAATATTTGCTTTTGTGTTTTTCTTTGTTTTTGCATTTGTTTGCTTTCATGTGTTTTATGTATATTTGCTTTTCTTTTTGCTTTTGAGTTTATAATGTGGTGAATTTTGAATGTGTTTAATTTTTTTTGTGTTGAGTAAGATTTGGTGATTTTTGAATATGATAAATTTGAGTGTGCTGAGTTTTACTCGGTTGAGATTTTGTGAAGCGATTATTTATTTTAGGGCGATGTTATTTTGTTAGTTTATTTTTTTTATTTCTGAGCTGACTAAAAAGATAAAAATTATAAAAAATATAAAAAAAGTAAAGTGTTCTGAATTTTTAGTATGGTGAAATTTGACTGGTAAATTTTACTCTATTGAAATTTACTTTAGCGTGTTTAGGAGTATTTATTTCATGGCGACGATAAAATTGTTTTTGTTTGTTTATTTTTTTCTATTTTTTGAGCTGACCCAATAAAAAATATTTTCTTGAAAATATGAAGATTTTTTTTTTTTTTCAAATCAATTTCATTCTTATTCATTACACACAAACCTTTGCAGCAGAAATTACTTTATAAATTGCAGCCCCCCAAATAAACATTCCGCTCAATATTTATGCATTAATATTCTTCTCAGCAGCTGCATCGGCATCATCATCATCTTCTTTAGTACCAATATTTTTGTGCCTCTGCTCTGAATGCAAACATGAAATTCTAATTAAAAAAAAAAAAAAAAAACTGCACAAAAATTGAAAACGTCCTCCATAAAATTTATATTTTTGTACGATACTCTTTGTTGTTGCTGCACCTGAACCTTTGAATGTGAATTTATTCTTCCATTTCATTTCCGTTTCCGGTTTGTACTGTATTCATGCGATTTTCTATGTTTTTTTTTTGTTGCCTCTGATATTTGTTATTTCAAGATGAAATCAATGAAAGCAATGCAAAGTAAAGCAACGCAACGCAATGAAAGTAAAGCAATGCATTGCAATGAGACTAAAATATGCAGCAGTCATGTATCAGCCATGGAGTTAGTGCTGAAATATTCTATGACAATATTTGAAAATCAATGCTCAAAGGACGACAGATACTGCGTTGTGCGCAACTCATATTAAATCTTTTTGTCTATAGTTTTACTTGTGTCGTGGTATTTGTGCTGGGATATGAATAATAAATTTAATATTTGGATTTTTTTCTCTTTTTTTGTAATAAAGTCAGTTTTGAATGTACTGAAAATACTGAAATGATTTTTTGATCTTATATTGCAGAGACTTAAAGCATTTAAAGTGTTGTTTAAAGATTTATTTTTAAGTAAGAAATTATAGTCTGCAATAATGTGGTGTATTTTAATATAATGCATTTCACTATGGTGAGTTTAGCTGTGGTGAACTAAAAATGCAGACGAAATTTAATAGGCGGTTGGTGATAAATATCATAAATTTTAGTGCGGTATATTTAATTTTAAAGAATAAATGTGTGGTGAGTTTGAAGTGGTGAATTTAGTGTGGTGGTGAGTGACGCTTTAGTGATTTTTTATTTAATACAATTTTTTTATAAATATAATGAACTAGCTGGACCCGTGCACGACTCGTGCTAAGATTTTGTGAATGCAAGGTTATGGAGTGTTTTTATTTTTTTCGCTGTGGATTTTTTGTCTCCGCCATTGTTCCTCACCGTAGAATATATCGCCGTAAAATTCTTCCCATTTGACATCTTCCCCGTAAAATTCTTTCCCGTAGAACGCTTTCTTGTAGACTTCTTCCCCGTAGAGATTTTTTCAGTAGAAGTTTTAGTGTGGTGAGTTTTAGTATGGTGAGTTTTAGTGTGGTGAGTTTTAGTATGGTGAGTTTTAGTATGGTGAGTTTTAGCGTGGTGAGTTTTAGTATGGTGAGTTTCTGTGTGCTAAATTTAAATATGGAGAATTTAGTGGTGTGATGATGATTTTTAATTTAGTTAGCAGTAAAAAATTAAGCTTTAGTTCGAAATTTTTGGGACAACTTAGTGTTGGTGGTGAGTTTTAAAGTGGTGGGATATTATGAGGGGTGTATAAGTGTAATGAGTTTTATTGTGGAGACTTTCTAAGGTGAATTTTAATAAGTTGAATTTAGTGTGATGTGTGTGATGGTGTGGTGATTTTTAATTTAGTTAGTAGCAAATTTAGTTTTTAGCAAAGACGCAAACCATTTTTTTTGTATCGAGAATTAACAGAGCGTTAACACCTGCTATGTGAGTGAATGAAATCTTCTGATTGATACACTTAATTGACTCCGAATATATTCAGCATATTCGAACTGGAATGGAATTGAGTAGAATGGTTCCAGCACGCAGATCCTGTACGGATTCATAGTCATTTATGTGCACCAATCGGAAGATTTTATCCACTAACTTGGCAGCTGTTAACGCTCTGATAATGCTCAGAAGAAAATTGTTTTGTGTGTTTGTTAAAAAAAAATACGTATGTATTTAACTTCACATACTTTGGTACATCCCAAAGCAATATATTTGGCAAATTCAAGGTAGTTTACTAACATATTTTAAAATGATTTTAAGCAAAGTCGGACTTTTTCTGATCCTTCACAAAATATGCCGGAAATGTGCTTTTAAAATTCCATAAAATTTGATGGTCTGCCATACGCTTTCTACAAAATTCCATTTATCTGGGTGTTTGCCGAAATTACCGGAATTTGTGGAGGGTATACTGAGACCTTTGTAAATGTGATAGGTTTTAATTTTGTAAAATTTGGTCTTATTAATTAGTATAGTTAGTTTTTGTATAGTTAACGTGGTGAATTTTATCTACCTAAATATTAGTTTAGTCATTTTTAGTTTCTTTTGGAAGCAATTTGTTTTGAGAGTACTGATCTAGTAAGTTTATATTGTTGTGGACTTTGTTTTGGTGAGTTTTATTGTAATAATTTTCATGTTTGTGAGTTTTAGAATGGTGAATTTAAGTACGGTGAGTTTAATAAATATACTATGCTGAATCTTAGTTAAACAAAAATTTTATTTAGTAAGTTTTAATTTTTTAACATTACGATTTTGTTCGCTGAGTCTCTGTCGTAGTAAAACACGATGCAAATGTTAGTGCGGTGAATTATAAACTCAGTATGGTGAATTAGAAAGCATCGGTAGCTTTTAGATTAGTGCATTGGACTGCGAGCCGAAAGATCCCATATTCAAATTTGGGCTGGGGCTAACATCTTTTTATAGAATACATTTTTCTATACCGAGTTACCTCTCAGCAGTGAATGGCAATACTACGAAAGTAAAGCATTAAAATGTAGGACCCACCACTTGGAATACAAATATAACACGTACAGCTCAAATGGTGGGCGTGCTCGGCGTAAGTTCTATACAGTTATACTTTATGTAATTAAAAACAAATTGAGTAAGTTTTTATGTGGTGAGTTTTGATATGATTGGTTTCAGCTTGATGTTAGAGTGATAAGTTTAATTGTGATGAATTTTATTATAATACCACACTAGGTGAGTTTTACTGTGGTGAGTTTTGGTGTGGTGAGTTTTGGTGTGGTGGGTTTTGGTGTGGTGAGTTTTGGTGTGGTGAGTTTTGGTGTGGTTAGTTGTGGGGTGGTGAGTTTTGGTATGGTGGGTTTTGGTTTGGTGAGTTTTTGTGTGATGTGTTTTGGTGTTGTGTGAAGATGAATTTAAGGAGGAGAGTTTCAGATAAAAACATTATTGTGATGCATTTAAATATTGTGATTATTTAAATTTTAATTAATTCTATTACTGTGGGAATGTTTTCAATTAGTTTAATTGTGGTGAGTTTTAGTGGAGTGCACTAATGTCGAAATAATATTAAACTGGATAAGTTATGTTTTGATGAGCAAAAACCTTTAAAATTAGAAAAAAATAAACCAAATAAAAAATAGAAAAAAAAAAAAAAAAAAAAAATTAAATAAATAAAAAAAACAATTTAAAAAAAAATTTAAAAAAAATTTAAAAAAAAATTTAAAAAAATTAAAAAAAAATTAAAAAAAATTAAAAAAAAATTTAAAAAAATTAAGCAAAGTTAAAAAAAAAATATATAAACAAAATTCAAAAAAAAAAAAATTAAAAAGATATATAAGGAATAAATTTAATAAGCGTTATTTTTTTGTAGAAGTATGAAAATATTCACATATTCAAATTAATAAAAAAATATTGGAATTTGTCTACAATTTTTTATTGTGGTAATTTGTAGTGAACAATTATTTTATTCGTTTCTTTCTGGTAACTCTAGTGTGGTGAACATAATTTAACATTTAAACTAATTAATAAAGAACATTTTTAAATAAAAATTAAAAATAAAAAAATAATAATTAAAAAAATAATAAAAATAAAAAATAAAATTAAAAAAATAATAAAAATAATAAATAAAATTTAAAAAAAAAACATAATAATAAAAAAAACAACATACAAAAAAAAATTAAAATTAAAAAAAAATATAAATAAAAAAATAAAAAATAATAAAAATAAAAAATATTAAAAAAAAAAAAAAATAATTAAAAACAAATTAAAAAATAAATAATTAACAAAAAACTTAAAAAAAAAAAATAATTAAAAAAGAAACAAAAAAAAAAAATAAAAAAAAACAAAATAAAAATAGTAAAATTTTATATATTATATATTATTTTATTTATTTAAATATTATTTAAAAAAAATAATAATAATAAAAAAAAACAAAATAAATTTAATAATAAAAAATAAAAATTTACAAAAAACATTTAAAAAAAATAATAATTAAAAAAAAAACAAAAAATAATTAAAAAAATATATATAAAAAAAGTAAAAACAAAAAAATTCAAAAAATTAAAAAAATCAAAATGAAGTAATTAAAGTAATCAAAATAAACATAATTTACAAAAAATAATATAAAAAAAACCCGAAATGACGGAATTAGCTTCAACTGACGGAGTTGTTACGCTGTATTGAACGTTCTATTAGATAAAAAAATTAAAAAAAAAACAAAAATAATAATTAAAAAAAAACAAAACAAAAAAAAAATATATAAAAAAATTAAAAACAAAAAATTAAAAAAATCAAAATGAAGTAATTAAAGTAATCAAAATAAAACCTGAAACGACGGAATTGGCTTCAACTGACGGCGGTGTTACGTTGTATTCAACGTTCTATTAGATAAAAATAAAAAGTAATTAATAAAAAAAATATAATAAAATATTAATATTAAAATTTTTTGAAACATTTTTTAAATATTTAAAACACACATTATTTATCATTAATTTGCTGTACGTTACACGTGACGTATGATTGTCATTAATATCTCCGCAGCATTAGTCAATGACATGTCACTCATACGACAGTTAGTTCCAGGTGAATAATTTTCTTGTCAAATATTATTTATTATGCTATACAATATAGAGCTATGTGTGACGCATCATAATTTAAAAATAATGAATTCAGAAAAATAAAAAGACAAATATAAAAATTCAGCTGCTATTCCATTGTCTGACAGCGCATTAAATTAATTGCTTTCTGAAGATGACGGCAGTTGTTGCTGCTGCTGCAGGTGTCAAAGTTCGACAGCTGTGACAGTATTGGCTGTTTTGTCATTTTATTTTCCAACGCGAAAAAAAAAAAAAATATTAAAAAAGAGATATGCAAAAACAATGAATTTGCTGAAAAGATAATTTTGCAAATGCGCAAGAGATATGAGTTCTTGTTTTCAATAGAATATTTTTTTAACACAATTTTTATTTATTTTCCATTTTGTAATTAATAGTCAAAGCCATGAAATTGAAAAAAAAAACAAAAATGTATGGGAAAAAGGCAAACAGAAAATTGCGCAGCTGCTGAAAAATGTGCAAATATTGATGTTGCACAAACGGCAACGGGTACCGGCAACGTTTACAGTTTACACAAAAGCGTATCGCGCGCATACAAAGCAATCATTTTTTTTGGTTTGTCCTCGACACCCCGGAGCTGTTTGCCTTTTATGCAACGGCAAAGGCATAAAATGTGAGCTTTGCATTGCGCGTTTCACTTCGCTGCAGAAGTAATTAAGCTTTAGGCATTCAGTAAAATTAATAAATATTTGAAAAAAATCATTACTTTTTTTTTTGCAATATTACAAAAATATTTAATATTGTAAAAAGTTAAAAATAAAAAAAAACAAATCGAAAAAATATATATTTTTTAAAATCATTTTATGTACGAAATTCTAATACCCTTTAACTAAAATGAAAAAAAATAAATTTTATAATTATTTTTATTGAATGGCGACGATTCATTCTTTAAGTTTGTATTGATATTTAATGATGTTGTTCGTTTATATTCTTAACACAATAATAAATTAATAATCGACAACATTTATAATCATCAATTTTACGTAAATACAGTACAAAAAACCACTTAGAACGTAATTTCGTCATCCCCATGTACATAATTCCGACACCTTTTTGTTTTAATTATTTATTTTCTAATTATTTATTTTACTGTGTTGAGTTTAGTTTGCTGAATTAACTGTTTTAACGCTAAGTTCTGTGATTTCAAAAGTGGTGAGTTTTAATTGTGCTTTTTTGCGATATATAAAATTTTATATGTTTTGTTAAATAATTCAGCTAAAATTTATCAAATAACGAATAAATTATGTACAAAATTTTAAATAAAAATTTGAAATAAATTTATTAAAAGAATACAAAACAAAAATTCTATTGTAAAAAATTAAATTAGTAAAATTACAAAAATTAGACGTAATTAAAAAATTGAAAAAGAAAATGTAAAAAATAGAAAATATATTAAAAAGAAAAAAAAATAAATAGAAAAAATTAAAATAAATAGAAAAAATAGAAAAATATAAATTTAAAAAATGGAGAAAAAAATTTTAAAAACTGAATGAAATTATAATAATGTTGAAAAATTTAAAAATAGAAAAAAATTAAAAACAAATTATAAAAAAAATAATATTGCAAAAAAAAAAAAATTGTAAAATTACACAAAAATAAGTTAAGTTTAATATAAAAATTTTGTTGGTGATATAAACTCCACATAAAACTTTGTAGTCACCATGACAAAGGTCTACTCGCCTTTCGTTCGTCCTCCGTCTGCTCTCCTGCTCATTCTCACGTCAGGACAGCAGCAGTAGAAACAGCAGCATTAAATTAAGTCAGCCGCATACTTTAGCGACTACCATGCAATGTCATGCATCGTGTCATGCACCGTGTCATGCAGCACGAATGCGACGCGAAGCACTTGCCCTGCACAACAAGTTGCAGCAGCATTCACACATGTTCAGCTAGAAGTGGTTGAAATTGCATGGTATGGTGTAGCCCAAAAGTCGCAAAGGTGCTGCTGACTATAACTCTAGTTATTATTGCTGTTGCTGGTTATAGTTGCTGGATGTTGTGACTGTGCTAACCGCAAATTATGACCAAAAAACGTGAAACTCTGTTGTCATAAATAACAAAAGCGCATTTAAAAGCAGGCACTGCAGAAGAAGCAACATAAAAGCAGCTTAAAAGTTAAACCTGCTGCATAGTTTTGTCCTGCAAGACTGGTTGCTCCTTTTTACTATATGTACGACATCCCTCCAATGTAGTACGTAGCAGCAGAGTCACGAAGTTTTATGTTTTTATTTGAAATAATATGCAAGTTAAGCAAAATAAATGCATTTATTACATCAGCACAAAAGTTTTCGTACATTTGTGTAGTGCAAGATAAATTTTTAAAAAAATGTTTGCATAATTTTAGGCGTTACAAAGTATTACTCGAAAAATTGGATGAGTTACTGGATCATAAAGGGTGACTTTTTGAAAATTTAAGAACATTAAAATAAAGAATAAAAATAAATAATTTAAAAATATAAAAAAAATAAAATGTTGCATACTTTCAGACATAATATAAATAAATACATAAATACATAAATACATAAATACATAAATACATAAATACATAAATACATAAATACATAAATACATAAATACATAAATACATAAATACATAAATACATAAATACATAAATACATAAATACATAAATACATAAATACATAAATACATAAATACATAAATACATAAATACATAAATACATAAATACATAAATACATAAATACATAAATACATAAATACATAAATACATAAATACATAAATACATAAATACATAAATACATAAATACATAAATACATAAATACATAAATACATAAATACATAAATACATAAATACATAAATACATAAATACATAAATACATAAATACATAAATACATAAATACATAAATACATAAATACATAAATACATAAATACATAAATACATAAATACATAAATACATAAATACATAAATACATAAATACATAAATACATAAATACATAAATACATAAATACATAAATACATAAATACATAAATACATAAATACATAAATACATAAATACATAAATACATAAATACATAAATACATAAATACATAAATACATAAATACATAAATACATAAATACATAAATACATAAATACATAAATACATAAATACATAAATACATAAATACATAAATACATAAATACATAAATACATAAATACATAAATACATAAATACATAAATACATAAATACATAAATACATAAATACATAAATACATAAATACATAAATACATAAATACATAAATACATAAATACATAAATACATAAATACATAAATACATAAATACATAAATACATAAATACATAAATACATAAATACATAAATACATAAATACATAAATACATAAATACATAAATACATAAATACATAAATACATAAATACATAAATACATAAATACATAAATACATAAATACATAAATACATAAATACATAAATACATAAATACATAAATACATAAATACATAAATACATAAATACATAAATACATAAATACATAAATACATAAATACATAAATACATAAATACATAAATACATAAATACATAAATACATAAATACATAAATACATAAATACATAAATACATAAATACATAAATACATAAATACATAAATACATAAATACATAAATACATAAATACATAAATACATAAATACATAAATACATAAATACATAAATACATAAATACATAAATACATAAATACATAAATACATAAATACATAAATACATAAATACATAAATACATAAATACATAAATACATAAATACATAAATACATAAATACATAAATACATAAATACATAAATACATAAATACATAAATACATAAATACATAAATACATAAATACATAAATACATAAATACATAAATACATAAATACATAAATACATAAATACATAAATACATAAATACATAAATACATAAATACATAAATACATAAATACATAAATACATAAATACATAAATACATAAATACATAAATACATAAATACATAAATACATAAATACATAAATACATAAATACATAAATACATAAATACATAAATACATAAATACATAAATACATAAATACATAAATACATAAATACATAAATACATAAATACATAAATACATAAATACATAAATACATAAATACATAAATACATAAATACATAAATACATAAATACATAAATACATAAATACATAAATACATAAATACATAAATACATAAATACATAAATACATAAATACATAAATACATAAATACATAAATACATAAATACATAAATACATAAATACATAAATACATAAATACATAAATACATAAATACATAAATACATAAATACATAAATACATAAATACATAAATACATAAATACATAAATACATAAATACATAAATACATAAATACATAAATACATAAATACATAAATACATAAATACATAAATACATAAATACATAAATACATAAATACATAAATACATAAATACATAAATACATAAATACATAAATACATAAATACATAAATACATAAATACATAAATACATATATACATAAATACATAAACACATAAATACATAAATACATAAATACATAAATAGAAATATCAAAAAACCGTTGCCTATTTTTAGGCATATTTTAATACAAATATTTAAAGAGTATTCCAGAATGATATATATGCTACCTATAATAACCAAGAGACATTTTCAACTCAACCGTTTTGTAAAGATATCTTTTGCAAGTATCCAACTCTTGTTTTTTTGTGAATTCTGAATGCTATAAATAAAGTCACTTAAAACAAAATATAGTTGAGCATACAGTAGCAGTTAAAATAAAAGATATTCAACTTATTAAACAGGCTCTCTATGCTGTACTCCCAATGTATAGTTGCTTTCACTCTGTCCTGCAATGTACAGCATCCTTTTTTAAACATTTATCGCTATTCTTCGCTTTGCTTAAATCATAAATCATAATTTTTTGGACGACGTGTGTTGCCCGTTTTTCTCTTTTTTTCTCTTTTTCACTTTCTGTCGGCATATATAGCATAACTTCCTTGTAAAAGCGCGCCCACAAATATGCAACGAAATATTTGCACCGCCTTGGGCCATGTTTTTTCAGTACTTTTTGTTGTTATAAAATATTTTGTGTTATTTTTATTTAAGACTTATTGTTATTGCAACGACTTGTGCAATAATTTATGACCAAATACAATAAAACTACTTTCAAAAAATAATGAAAAATAATGTTTTGTGGCCACCAAAAGCTTACATAAAACTGTTGCCAGCAGAAAAAAAACTACAAAATTTTATATAACAACAAAATGTGGGTTTTTGCCACGTACTCAAGTGTCGACCAAAGCAACTAAATGGCAAACTTTTATGTTTTATGGCAAAAGTAGCGATTTTTTGGCAGTGGCACAGGTGAAGATGAAACTTGGACCAAAGCGCTATACGAGGTTATTGACTCATAGTTTTAAATAAACTTTTTGGTGAAACAAAAAAAAAAAATCAAAATCCTCTAAAATATGCAAACATTTTCATTTGAAGTTTTTTTTAGTGCCAAAAACCCCAGAAAGTATTCTAATTTTTTGCTTTATTTTTGTTTTTGAGGCGATTGTGGATTTTTTGTGTTTTCATAAAAATTTAAAAATAAATAGTTGAGGCCTAAAAGTATGCAAACATTTATTATTTATAATAGCATTTTATAGCTACATAAAAAAGGAAATACAAAGAACATACAGAGAAGAAACCAGGAAGATAAAGACCATATACAAAGAAGATACAAAGGAGATTAAAAGACAATAATACGACGAAGATAAAAAGAGGATACATAAAAGATACAAAGGAGATACAGAGACTATAAAAAGAAGATAAAGATACAAAGAAGATACCAAGAAGAGGCAAAAAAGATACAAAGCAGATACAGAGAATATAAGGAGATGATATGAAGGGATAACAGAGAAGATTCTAATAAAATACAAAGAAGATACAAAGAATATACAAATAATTACAAAGAAGATACAAAGGTGATACAAACAATGTACAAAGAAGATACAAAGAAGATACAATGAAAATACAGAGAAGATACAGAGATAATACAAAGAAGATACAAAGAAGATACAAAGAAGATACAAAGAAGATACAAAGAAGATACAAAGAAGATACAAAGAAGATACAAAGACTATACAAAGAAGATACAAAGAAGATACAAAGAAGATACAAAGAAGATACAATGAAGATACAAAGAAGATACAAAGAAGATACAAAGAAGATACGAAGAAGATACGAAGAAGATACGAAGAAGATACATGGATAAACAAAGAAGATACAAAGCAGATAAAAAGAAGGTACAAAGAAGATACAAAGAATATACAAAGAAGATACAAGAAGATACAAGAAGATACAAAGAAGATACAAAGAAGATCAAAGAAGATGCAAAGAAGATACAAAGAAGATACAAAGAAGATACAAAGAAGATACAAAGAAGATACAAAGAAGATACAAAGACTATACAAAGAAGATACAAAGAAGATACAAAGAAGATACAAAGAAGATACAATGAAGATACAAAGAAGATACAAAGAAGATACAAAGAAGATACGAAGAAGATACGAAGAACATACATGGATAAACAAAGAAGATACAAAGCAGATAAAAAGAAGGTACAAAGAAGATACAAAGAAGATACAAAGAAGATACAAGAAGATACAAGAAGATACAAAGAAGATACAAAGAAGATCAAAGAAGATGCAAAGAAGATACAAAGAAGATACAAAGAAGATACAAAGAAGATACAAAGAAGATACAAAGAAGATACAAAGAAGATACATAGATATACAAAGAAGATACAAAGATGATACATAGATAAACAAAGAAGATACAAAGACGATTCAAAGATGATACAAAGAAGATACAAAAAACATACAACGAAGATACAAAGAAGATACATAGAAGATACAAAGAAGATACAAAGAAGATACAGAGAAGATACAAAGAAGATACAAAGAAGTTACAAAGAAGTTACAAAGAAGATACAAAGAAGATACAAAGAAGATACAGAGAAGATACAAAGAAGATACAAATAAGTTACAAAGAAGATACAAAGAAGATACAAAGAAGATACAAAGAAGTTACAAAGAAGATACAAAGAAGATACAAAGAAGATACATAGAAGATACAAAGAAGATACAAAGAAGATACAGAGAAGATACAAAGAAGATACAAAGAAGATACAGAGAAGATACAAAGAAGATACAAAGAAGATACAAAGAGGATACAAAGAAGATACAAAGAAGATACAAAGTAGATACAAAGAAGATACAAAGAAGATACAAAGAAGATCAATGAAGATACTAAGAAGATACAAAGGAGATACAAAGAAGATACAAAGAAGATACAAAGTAGATAAAAAGATGATACAAAGAAGATTCAAAGAAGATCAATGTAAATACAAAGAAGATACAAAGAAGATTCAAAGAAGATACAAGGAAGATACATGGAAAATACAGAGAATATATCAAAGAAAATACAAAAAGCATAAATAGAAGATCCAAAGAATATAATAGAAAGTACAAATATAAAAATTATATAAAATATACAGGAAGGTATAATTACTGAAAACAATTAAATCTATAATAAAAAATTAAAAAAAATATTCTTTAAAATTTAATGTAAAATTAAACAACATAGAAATTAAACAACATAGAAATAGTTAAAAATTTGACTTTATTTTACAAAAACTAAACTTTTTTTTATAAAATATTTAAATTACACTTAGTCTACCAAACCATATAAAATATTTTTATGTACAATCCATACATTATTTTTATACAGTTCATGAGCGCTGATTTTGACTGCATACACAGTTTTTCTTTTTGTATAACATTTTTTAGAACATTATGAACAAAATTTTCACAATTCTCATACCGCTTTTTAGAATAAAAAAATTACAGTACTTCAATAATTTAGTTTTCAAACAAAACGTAAACGTAATTTGTATTTAAATTGTCAAGACTAATTCTAATATAGCAACCAATGTTAATATCCCAGTATGGTTCTAAAATTTTTAAATCTAAACTTGAACATTTTTGATTTTGTTAGACTATTTTTGAATGATTTTTTTTAGCATTTAGGATCTATTGATATACACAAAACTGATTTAGGTTTATGCAGATCATAGTCTAAATTATAAATCAAAATAACTAACTTTCTTCCATCTGTTACAATTTTTAAAATATGCACTATTGTTGGAATCTAAATTCAATTTAAAAACAATTTAAAAAAACACATTTTTTAAAGTTCAGATCTAAATATCTTAAAAAATATCGGAATATTCGCATTCATTGGTATATTAAAATTAGTATTGACAATTTAAAGAAAAAATGCGTTTAAAGTTTTTTGGAAAACTAGTTTTGTGAAGTGCTGTATTTTTTTTATACTCAATAGTGACTGGAAAGGGTGTGACATTTCGGTAGCAATTTTCTTGATACCTGTACGACGTGATAGGAAAAAACTGAGTATGCTGTCAAAATTAGCACCAACGAATTATATAGAAATGATATATGGTTTGTCTATATGCAAATATTTATCACGTTTTATAAAGTTCGTTTGCTTTTTAAGGGATTACAGAATACAAAAAATACAAATATTTTTTTGTATACAACACTTGAACTCGCGCTTTTTCTTAGTTTCATATATTTTTAAATGTCTTTTTTAATTTTTCAACTCAAATTATTATTCATTCTAAATTCGAATCTTTTCATTTAGAAAAATAAGTGTTTCCAGTTTTTCGACCTTTTGAGAGAGCAACAATTTTCTGTCAAAGTAATGCATGGAAATTTACCATGAAACATCAAAAAACACTAAACAGCCATATAAAAGATTCTGTTTTTTTTTTCTATTTAAACCCTAAACTACACACAGACTGTTGGCTGGAGCATATATAATGAGTTCTTGCTGAATTCTATATGCTGTTGCTTCGTTCTTTCGTTCGTTCGTCTCGGGTTCAAGCAGACATCTTCCGGTTTTTCATATTGTATTCATGGCTGCAATCGTCTCGAGGCCATTCGATGTAAGCCCAGAGTTCGTTCTATCTTGTTCCGGTTACCTTCATGTTTTTTTGTTGTTGTTGTTCTTCCCCTTTCTTTTATTTTTTTTCTTCTTTTTACATTATTTTTTTTTTGTTGATTCTATTCAACTTGAGCTCTTTATTTCGCTGCTTTTATTTAGTACGGTTTTCATTGAAAACCATACATTTTAATGCAAGTCGTTGACTCACCGCCATATCGCCATCATCGTCGTCCTGGTCATGAAATCCTTTCACACATCAACCATGCAACAGCGCCGCCAGATAATTTTAGCTGCTTTTGAAATTGGCCACACAAAAAACAGACATAAAGACACCGACCGAGGTAACTTTATCTCTAATTTTCTATCAATACAAGTCGAGCCACGAGCCACCTACCAATAGCACCGGAAGGAAGGAAGCCAGCACAAGACAAGCCATTAAAACCGCTCTACAAATAACCGCAAGTAGTTGGGTTCATATTAAATTTATCCAGGATGCCGTGCAAAAGCTTATCGAAGGTTGCAAGAGGATCAAATATATACATATATGTATTAAACGGAACATACCCCCAGATTTTCACATTAAAAACATCCCTACTAACACTGTGCGGAAAATTATGGTTTCAATAATTTTTAAATTAAAATTATTTTAAAAAGTATTTTAAGAAGATTATTAAATTTAGACGTATTGCATTTAAATACTTATTCTTATCTAATAAAACTGTATTTTTTATTTTAAAATATCATTTTAAATATCTTCATATTAAAATTAAGGACTGCGTCGAATAAAATTGTCCGTTACATATCTTCTCATAATGTGCTATTGCAAGATTCAAATTAAAAAAATTTGATCATAGTAGCTCTGAATTAAATGGCAGAAAATAATTTGTGTCAGTTATAGTCAATACAAAATTTAGTTAACGCGAAAATGGCAAACGAAGTGGAACTGCGAGAAAATATAATTAAAATTTTTCAAAAACAACCTAGTTAGTCTTTTAAAAAAATTGCCAAGGAGGTAGGCGCTAACCCTAAGACCATTTCTCGCGTTATCAACCGCTTTAAGGAAGACCTGAGTATTGATCGGAAGAAAGGTTCTGGTAAAAAAAAGGCCCACATGATCGTGAAAAGTCGAAGAAGGTTGTGAATATTTTAAAGAAAGATTCAAGCATATCCGGAAGGAAATTGGCGAGAAAGGCGGATTGCTCAGAATCTTTCGTGCGCAGGACTAAGAAAGAAACTGGGCTGAAGACGTACAAGGTCCAAAAAGTTCCGGATAGAAATGCCGTCAAGAATGAAACCGCAAAACAACGAGCTAAAAAGCTGAACCAAGATTTTTTTAAAAAAATTCGATTGCTGCATAATGGAAGACGAAACTTATGTTTTAGCGGACTTTTCTCAGCTACCTGGGCAGGAATTTTATACAGCCGATTCTCGAGAAAATGTCGCTGAAAAATTCAAATTAAAAAAATGACAAAATTCCCAAAGAAATTCCTTGTTTGGCAGGCAATTTGCAGTTGTGGAAAAAGGAACAGCTCATTCGTGACATCGGGTACAATTAATAGCGAAATATATGTGAAGGAATGCTTGCAAAAGAGATTGCTTCCATTTTAACGCCAACATGAAGTGTCCACATTTTTTTGGACTGACCTCGCTTCATGTCACTACAGCAAAACGGCCTTAGAGTGGATCCAACAAAATGCAGTGATTTTGGTGCCTAGAGAAGCCAATCCACCAAACTGTCCAGAACTCAGGCCGATTGAGAGACACTGGGCTTTAGTAAAAAGGTAGATGAAGACAACAAAAAAAGTGGCCAAAGACCTTCAAGACTTTAAAAGAAAGTGGTCTTCAGCAGCTGTGAGGGTGTCGGACACTACCATTTCAACATTAATGGAAGGGGTTCCGGAAATATTAAAACTTTTTATTAAAAATTATTAATTTCTGGTTTTTTATATTTTTTTTTAAATCTAAAAATAATTTGCAAAATAAAAAATTTTATTCTATAAAAATTCGATTACTAGATTTCTAGATTTTTTCATTTTTGTAGCGGACAATTTTATTCGATGCAGTCCTTATGATTTTTCCAACAACTAACAGATTCATCATATTGATATCACCCTTCATTAAATGACATATTGATGAATGCATTCATAAAAAATGTGATCTTATTCATACTTTTAAACATCAGAGTGCCGAATAAAATATTCTAAACAATGAATTTGAATCGTCATATTGATGAATATAATCGTAATATCTATGAATAATTCAAAATTGTTTGTAATTTATTTTTTCGAAGAAAAAATTTTTTTTTTCAAAAAAATTGTTTTCAAAACGATAAAAAAAAAAATTAAAAAAAAAATATTTTTGTTTGAAATATACTTTTTATAAATATAACTTTATATTGAAAACGATGTAGTTATAAATAAATAAATACATAAATAAAAATAAAAATAAATAAATAAATAAACAAAACAATTTACAAAACATTTTATTAATTAATGTATTTCGAAGTTGTAATATATAAGAAATAACATACAAGAACTGCTTCAGAACTGAGAAGTATGGCAAAAAATTAACGAAATATAAATATTTTTACATTGAAATTTGGGTTGATGAACAGCATTCTTCAAAATGATATACATATATGTTGTATTTTATGTATTTATTCATTAATATGATGAAACCTATTCTTTACATACAGTTCATCATATTGAAGAACACTTTTTCGACAGTTAGCATGCGTTCATTCATCATATTTATGATCGCTTTTATAACATTGATGTCTTTAGTCATTAATATTATGAATGATTCTTCAATACAATGAAGAATAGAAACTAACGACGTTAAATTTTTTTTATGAATCACTAAAATATCAATTGAAAATATTCTAATATCCAAATGGAAAATTATAAATTTTAATTGATTTTTTCTCAATTTAAAATGGAATTTATGATTTACAATTAATTGTTCTGAATATCAAATGGAAATTCTGGATTATAATAGATGATTTGAATTTCTTATAAAATTTCAAATGATCCTTTTAGTTGAATATGAATTGAATATTTCTCAATTATACTTGGAAATGGTTAAAATTCATATTAAACATATATTTGAAACCCACTGCAAATACAATTGAGGCCCACTTCAAGACATTCATATTATTTCAAAACATGAACTGTGCCCGACTCTATTCAAATGAATGTTTAAATTCAAGTAGTGTCAAAACAAAACACAAACAAGACGTAGTTGTAGTGAAGAATCTTAAATAGTGAGCAATCAAAATTTAAACACTGAAATGAACTTGCTTAAGACACTGAGTACTCAGTGCATTTTGCATTTTTTTTTATTATTATTCATACTCGTAGTAATTTTATTAATTTTAAATTATAGAAAAAAAAAACAAAAAGTTATAAATTAATCATATAATATTTTATATTAAGTTTTTTATTTATCTCACAACAGTTTTTTCAATATTTAAATTTTTTTCAAAAAAAAAAAAATGAATATGCGTTATTTTTGTCGTGCAACATTTTTTTTTGGAAATAATAATGTTTGTTGTATTGTACAATATTAATGCCGTCGAACGCGGAGCAGCAGATTTGTTGTTGTTTTCTCTTCTCACTATGAAAGTATTGTTGTACTCGTTACGCTCACTCACTGCACTCACTGCACTCACTGTACTTGTTGCATTTTGAGCGACAGTAGGGTCAAGACATTTAATGTCTTGAAGAAAAAAAATGTCTTGACACTACTTAACACCAATGGAACAAATACTGCAGTGAAGTGAAATCGCTTGAGAAATATCACTCATTAAGAGTAGACTGTAGACTGCCATTGAAAAATGCACTAAATACTGTACATTGCAGTAAGTAGTGCATATTTTGCAAAGTAAAGGGTTTTTCAATAAGAGCGCTACAAAAGTTTTTTTCAAGGGTTTTTCAACAGGGACGCTACAAAAGTAGTGCGACAGGGACAGCAAACGACGCCATATTTCTTGCCGCTCTTTTGACATTTCTCTTCAGTAAGGTTTGCTATTTCATGATGGAAAGATATACGAGCCAACAACGAGTCGAAATTATTAAAATTTACTACCGAAATTCGAATTCGTATATCTTTCCATCATGAAATGGCAAAAAATTAAATGAAATACATTTCAATTTAAAACAATACTTGATGAAATTTCATATATAGAAAAAATTAATTAAATTTTAAATTGGTTTTCTTAGTGTAGTTACCTCTAAAATAATTCCCCCCTGCCCCCAAAAATACGGCAACTATACAAACATACTATACAAACACACACAAATATCTACTGCTACACACAGACTCTTGAAACACCACCACATACTACACTTAGAAATTTGTATTTTAACCCGAAAACACGTTGAAAAAGGATCAAATGTGGTTGGCGTAAGCAACGAAAAAAAAAATCACTCACATAAAAGGATTAACAGCAGCAAGCAACAGCAGGTGTGAGCCATGTTGAAACGCCAACGAAATCCAGCAAATGACGACACGGCTTACTGTAGATGGTGCGGAAGTATGATCTGGAGGGTCAGCAGCAATGCCAACAGGGACTTAGCGTATCGTGGGACCACTGTGACCATCTCAAATTTGGTTTTGCTTGAGTTTGTTGTGTGTGATTGTGGGAGGGAGGGATGGAGGGATGGAGTAGGTGCTACCTACCTCTAGTTGGCTGACAGAAACGGCTGCGGTTGTTGGCACGAATTGTTGGCGATGGTTTTTAGTTGTTGTTGGTGGTTAGTGCTGCAGTTGCTGTACCTTAATTTGTGGCCCGGGCCAGAGATGTACAGAAAACCGCCTACGCTATAAATATAAATAATTTTTTATTATCAAGATTTTATTGATTTTATTATTATATAAATGCATTTTTAATGTTTGTGATTGAGATAACTTCTTCTTTGTTTTTTTTAAATACAAAATTTTGCGAATATTGGTAGAAAAGTAGAAAATTAGTTAAAAAAAAAAAAATAGAAGTAAAGATAGTAGAAAAATGCAGTAGAAAGGTAGTTGAAAAGTAAGTTGAAACGGGTGTAGGAATGGTTAAGAAAAAGTAGTAAGAAATTAGCAGAAAATAGAAAATGGAAGTGAAAAAGTATAAGAAAAGATAGTTTAAAAAAGTCGTTGAAGTATTAGTAGAAATGTAGTAGAAAGGTTAGTGGAAAGATTGTAGAAAATGTAGTAGAAAAAGGTAGTAAAAAAAGTAGTAAAAGTAGTTTAATAGGTTATAAAAATCAGATGAAAAAGTAGTAAGAATAGAGCAGAAAAGCTAAAAGTTAAAAATGTCGTAGAAAAGTTAGTAGAAAAAGGAGTAGAAAAAGAAGTAGAAAAATGAGTAGAAAAGTAGTAAAAAAAGGTGCGAGAAAATGTAGTACAGTGGTAGTAGAAAAATCGGTGGAAAATGTTGTAGGAAAACAGTAGAAAAGGTAGTTTGAAAGAGTAGTAGAGAAGTAGTACACAAGGCAGTAAAACAAGTAGTAGAAAAATAATAGAAAAATACTAGACAAAGTAGACAAAGTAGGAAAAACAAAAAAAAAAGTATAAAAATTTTAAAAATAGTTAAAATAAGTAGAAAAAAACAACAAAATGGTTTGGTAGAAAATAAGGCAGAAAAATACAAAAAAAAAAATGAAAACATTTATATTTTTATATTTTTATATTTTTATATTTTTATATTTTTATATTTTTATATTTTAATATTTTTATATTTTTATATTTTTATATTTTAATATTTTTATATTTTTATATTTTTATATTTTTATATTTTTATATTTTTATATTTTTATATTTTTATATTTTTATATTTTTATATTTTTATATTTTCATATTTTTATATTTTTATATTTTTATATTTTTATATTTTTATATTTTTATATTTTTATATTTTTATATTTTTATATTTTTATATTTTTATATTTTTATATTTTTATATTTTTATATTTTTATATTTTTATATTTTTATATTTTTATATTTTTATATTTTTATATTTTTATATTTTTATATTTTTATATTTTTATATTTTTATATTTTTATATTTTTATATTTTTATATTTTTATATTTTTATATTTTTATATTTTTATATTTTTATATTTTTATATTTTTATATTTTTATATTTTTATATTTTTATATTTTTATATTTTTATATTTTTATATTTTTATATTTTTATATTTTTATATTTTTATATTTTTATATTTTTATATTTTTATATTTTTATATTTTTATATTTTTATATTTTTATATTTTTATATTTTTATATTTTTATATTTTTATATTTTTATATTTTTATATTTTTATATTTTTATATTTTTATATTTTTATATTTTTATATTTTTATATTTTTATATTTTTATATTTTTATATTTTTATATTTTTATATTTTTATATTTTTATATTTTTATATTTTTATATTTTTATATTTTTATATTTTTATATTTTTATATTTTTATATTTTTATATTTTTATATTTTTATATTTTTATATTTTTATATTTTTATATTTTTATATTTTTATATTTTTATATTTTTATATTTTTATATTTTTATATTTTTATATTTTTATATTTTTATATTTTTATATTTTTATATTTTTATATTTTTATATTTTTATATTTTTATATTTTTATATTTTTATATTTTTATATTTTTATATTTTTATATTTTTATATTTTTATATTTTTATATTTTTATATTTTTATATTTTTATATTTTTATATTTTTATATTTTTATATTTTTATATTTTTATATTTTTATATTTTTATATTTTTATATTTTTATATTTTTATATTTTTATATTTTTATATTTTTATATTTTTATATTTTTATATTTTTATATTTTTATATTTTTATATTTTTATATTTTTATATTTTTATATTTTTATATTTTTATATTTTTATATTTTTATATTTTTATATTTTTATATTTTTATATTTTTATATTTTTATATTTTTATATTTTTATATTTTTATATTTTTATATTTTTATATTTTTATAAATTAAAACATATGTTTTTATATCATAAAATACACTGCAGGATATGCAGTATCATGATTAAACTGGATTTATAAAAAATAAATTTTAACTTAATTGCTGAATACAGTTGATGTTTTATTTAATATATTAAAAATAAAATATTTTATTGCAAAATAGATTACAAAAACACAACATAACCATTATAGAAAACCCCACAAAACATGAACATGAAATACATTTTATATAATTCAATCTACAGTGTGGCCTGCAGCTGCAATCATTGCATTATTTGTTATATATTTTTTTATATTTGTAGCTATTATATGTTGCATGGAATCTGTTTGTACAGCAGAGTGGCATAAATTGCACGCACGTGATGCAATACAAATGCAAATAGATTGCATTCAGACCCATTTACAGATACAACTACACTAGAAAAAAATGTTAGCAAAATAAATAGAATTTATGATTTTTTTTTATTCAAAAAATATAGTATTATTGTAGAAGGTATTTAAAAATATGTTTCTGCAAAATACAGACAATGTTTTAATTTTATGTATTTATGTTATATTTTGACCATTGTATTTATTTTATATTTTAAACATTTTCATTCAAAAAATTACAAATGACAATAAAATAAACTGTCAATAATATGTACTAAAAATAAAAGCATTAGTAGTGATTATTACGTATAAGTTTTAAATTCCAATTGTGTTTGAAAGTAAAACAACTACAAATGTAGTTATTTTAAATACATTTTTATTTGTTTGGAATACAGTATTTTTCTTTTTGGGTGTACCATAGACACAAACTGTATTTTATTGTTAGATAGTTTGAAACACGTAGACATAAAAGCAGCTGTTTCTTCTGCCAAAGTTGCTGCTGCTACTGCTTCAATAAAACTTGCAACAGTTTAAGTAAGTAGTACTTTTATCAGATGGGCACACAAAATCTGTTGCATAATTTTAGAAAACTTTACGAAAACTGCAAAAGAGCAGAGTTTACCACAGCACCCAACACACCATACCCGCGGCACTGTTTGGCATGCACAATAATTGCATGTCAAAAGTCAACGATCAGAACAACAATTTGCAAATTTTTAAAGATTACTATATTGAACATGTGCAGTAGTTCACAACAAGAATAGTAAATAATAAAAATAGCCAAGTACTGTAAAGAATGAAAAGGATTTTTTTTATACGTAGTTTTTGCATACTATTTTTTTAGTACTATTTGAACACATTTCTAATACTATAATTTTTAGTATTTTTAACAGTATTTTAATACTATATTTAACTACTATTTTGAATACTTTTTTATAACCATTTTTAATACTATTTTAAGAACTATTTTTTACAATTTTGAATACTTTTTTAGTAACATTTTTATTACTATTTTTAAGAACTACTTTTTAATATCATTTTTAATACTATTTAAAAAAAAATAATACTATATTCGAATACTATTTTTGAATACTATTTTTTACTACTTTTTTATGTTTTTAATGAATAATTAAATTCTTAGTAAAAAAAAATATTGATTTTTTAGTGAAAAATTTAAGTTATAGTAAAAATTGAATTTTTAGTGCAAAATTGAATTTTTAGTGAAAAATTTAATTTTTAGTGCAAAATTGAATTTTTAGCGAAAAATTGAATTTTTAGTGAAAAATTGAATTTTTAGTGAAAAATTGAATTTCTAGTGAATTTTTAATGAAAAATTGAATTTTTAGTGAAAAATTTAATATTTAATGAAAATTTGAATTTTCAGTAAAAAAAATAAAAATTTGATTTTTTTTTTGTGAAAAATTGTATTTTTAGTGAAAAACTTAATTTTTAATAAAATTTTGGACTTTTAGTGAAAAATTGAATTTTTATCTAAATTTCATAAAAATCTTCGAAATAAAAATAGACACAAACAAATAAATTTTAATACAAAAAAATCCAACAAACTACCAAAAATAAAAAATCCTCATCAACTCTGTCACGGAAACAACCAACACTGCGCGACTGTTGCGCTGATAACAAAGTTGACTGCTAACTTCAAGCCTGTCGCAGGCAGTGGTTAAGAGATCCATCGTCGTAAGCAGCAGCATGCAAAACGAGAAGAGGTTCGGCGAACATCGTCCGCCAACACGACAGCAACAACTTTGCAACATGCGGAGCTTATGTTAGTGTGCATTGATGCTGCAGCCGAAGCAAAGCGAATGAAGGCGAAGGAAAGCAAAGCGGCTGCAACAGGATGCAGTTCGTGTGTCAGCCGCCGATAAGCAAGAGCAACACTTGGTCGAAATGACAGCACGAGGGGTCGCATGAAGTCACACAAGGGGTCGCCAGAGGAAGAAAGCGAAAATGTGGTTTTAAATAAATTTCCAAATTGTTTGCTTGCATTACGTTGACATTGGCAGCGGCAGCATCAACATTGTTTGGAAGATTTATTGCCAGCCAAAACCAAAAGCCAACAGTCACAGCGATATGAGCAGCCACAGCTCTGCGACGCAGAGTAAAGCAGGATCCTTGCAGTGGCAGCCAGGACTTTCGAGGGCATGAGGCAAAATAAGAAACAGACGGAGGAGGAGGTGAAGAATGTGCACTGTTTGGTGTAGCCTTGAATTTTCATTTTTAGAAACATTCTTTATTTTCTCACAATAGTCGACTGGCAGCACTTTGCAGCCGTTTGTCACAAAATAACTAATTTATTTATTAGTTGCCTGAGAGACGTTAATCTTGGTTTTGTATGTGTTGCCATAAATAACAATTTCAAGGCTCAGACACAGCAGACACAGTAAAGCGGAAATATCCAAAAATAAAATATCGGAAATCGGAAAGTATAAAACTGTAAAAATATAAAAATATAAAAATATAAAAATATAAAAATATAAAAATATAAAAATATAAAAATATAAAAATATAAAAATATAAAAATATAAAAATATAAAAATATAAAAATATAAAAATATAAAAATATAAAAATATAAAAATATAAAAATATAAAAATATAAAAATATAAAAATATAAAAATATAAAAATATAAAAATATAAAAATATAAAAATATAAAAATATAAAAATATAAAAATATAAAAATATAAAAATATAAAAATATAAAAATATAAAAATATAAAAATATAAAAATATAAAAATATAAAAATATAAAAATATAAAAATATAAAAATATAAAAATATAAAAATATAAAAATATAAAAATATAAAAATATAAAAATATAAAAATATAAAAATATAAAAATATAAAAATATAAAAATATAAAAATATAAAAATATAAAAATATAAAAATATAAAAATATAAAAATATAAAAATATAAAAATATAAAAATATAAAAATATAAAAATATAAAAATATACGAGATCCAGAGTTATATCGAAATTGAATTTCAAAAAAGAAGAAAGATAGTTTGTTCAGGTATTAAGTTTTTTTTATTAATTGTAGAAAAGTTGACCACCTTTCACGTGTTTTCCTCATTATAATAGAGCCAACGACACGAGGGATGCATTTAAAAGTTTTTGTGTGTGTTTTACGCACATGGTTCAGTTGCTGTCAGATATTTTTGCAGCCACAATTTGTAACAAAGTTTTATATAATTTCATTTTACTAAAACTATTTCACCTTTTTTATGAGTGTGTGTGTTTTTAGAACAAAAACTGACATTTAACTTTTAATTATATGGCAAAAGGATTCTAGCAAAAACATACAATGGCATGAAAATACTATAAAGAATAAATATGAAAAGGTGTATATGCTATATGAGACTATAGGGAGAGCATAATATGAAAAAGTAATTTATGCTAATGCAACATTAAACCGAAAATTTTATTAAATTCTACAACAGTGCATTTAATAAATTTAGTACATTTTCCAATTTAGTACATTTTAACAAAATTGTTATTATTGTCTATCATTTCCTGAAATATTTCTGCATTTGTCTGTCTAAAAATTGAGAGACACATTGGAATATTACACATAGATAATTGGAAGTTTTTGGGAGGTGTATGACAGGTTATTAAATTGTATGGAATTTTGAAGACAAATTCCTTTCATATTTTCAGAATGGTCAGAAAACAGACTGCTTTTGATACAAACACCACCTTTGTCACATGTATTTGGAAGATCTTAGGAAGAGTATGGCATATAATGAAATATTGTGGAATTTTAAATGCAGATTCCCGACATATTTTGTGAATGGAATGAAAATTGATAGATTTTAATTCAATCTTCGACATTGTATGCTTGAAATCTTTCGATAAAATGTTTCTAAACTGCCCTGAGTCTGTCAAAAATTATGTCTTGGGCTGCCTTAAGCCTACCAGAAATTGTAAACTGCCAGAAAGCTGGCAGATTTTGATACAAACTCCGTCTTTGTCTGCTTAAAATCGTTCGATTAAATGTTGTAGCCGCGGTAGCTCAGTGGTTAGTGCGTTGGACTGCGAGCCAAAAGGTCCCCGGTTCAAGCCTGGACTGGGGCTAACAACATCTTTTCATAGAAACATTTTTCTATACCGCGCTACCTCTCGTCAGTAAATGGCAAACCTACGAGAGTAAAACCATTGCCTATGAAAAGCTCTCACCCGCCGTTCGGATTCGGCAATAAACTGTAGGTCCCACCACTTTGAGTACAAATATAACACGCACAGCTCAAAATGGTGAGAGAGCTCGGCCGAAGTTCTATACAGGACTGTAGCGCCAACCTATTATAAATGTTTCTAATTTCCTCGAACCTGCCAAAAAAATGTTAAAGCTCATTTTCATTTGTCTGTTTAAAATCTGTCGAAAAATTGCGAGACAAATTGGAATATTTCCGGCAAACACAATAAATGGAATTTTGTGAGAGTTTGGTAGATTATAAAATTGTATGGAATTTTAAAGACAGATTCCCGGCATATTTTGAGAACGAGGAGAAAACAGACAGCTTTTGATACAAAGACCGCATTTGTCTGCTTAAATTCTATCGATAAACTTTTTCTAAATTGCCCTGAGTCTGACACAAAATTTTACTTCGATGTTTCTCAATTCTCGAGATAAATTTTGTAACATTTGTATGGAATATTTGCGGCACAAAAAGGAAGTTTGGGGAAGACGTATGTCAGATTATCAAATATTGTATAATTTTAAAGGCAGATTCCCATCATATTTTGGGAAAGGGAAGAAATTAGGTACCTTTTGATTCAAAATTCGTCTTTGTGTGTTTTAAATCGTTCGAAACAAATTGGAATATTTTAGGCAAAAACAAAGATGAATGGAATTTTGTCGGAAGCGTATGGTAGATTATTTAATTGTATGCAATTTTAAAAACAGAATCGCGGCATATTTTTGGAATTTTCTGCAAAAAAGCAGGTATTTGGAAGATTATGCAATATGTATGACAGGTTATTACATTTTATAGAACTTTAAAGACAGATTTTCGTTATATTTTGGGTAAGGAAAGAAAATGGGTATGTTTTAATTCAAACTCCGCCTTTGCCGAGACAAAATTTCTGACAATTTTCAGGAATATTTCGGGCAAACACTCAGATAAATGGAATATTTTGGGAAATGTATATCAGGTTGTGAAATTTTGTAGAATTTGAATGGCAGATTTATGGCATATTTTAGAAACAGGCAGAAAACAGACAACTTTTGATACAAACTCCGCCTTTATCTGTTTGAAATATGTCGAAAAAATGTTTCTAAACTGCTTCGAGTCTCCCAAAAATGTTATCTGAGATTGTCTCCTCTTGCGATAAAATGATTCTAAACTGCCTTGAGTCTGTCAAAAATTATGTTTTGGACTGCCTAAAGCCTGTCAAAAATTTAGTCTTGGGATTCGAGAAAAGATTTTTGGCAGTTTTCAGGAATATTTCATGTATATATCTGAAAACACACAACTAAATGGAAGTATGTGATAAACGTAAAGCAAAATGTCGCATTTTGTGGAATTTTATAGGTAGATTTGGGGATTTTTTCGAACATGGTTAGAAAATGATAATTTTTTCTGTTTAAAATCTTTCGCCTGAAAATATTCTAGGAAATTTTACTAGAAAGTGATAATAATAAGTTATAGTATGGAGCAACAGCTTTGAAGAACTTAGTCTAAGTCCTCTCTCACCATTTGAGTTATATTTGTACTCGAAATAGTGGGGGCCTACAATTTAATTTTGAATTCGAAAGGCAAAGTGAGAACCTCTTTGCCATTGTCTGTCGAGAGGTCTTTTTAATATTGTAGGCGCGGAGGTTCAAACTTGCAATCTTTAGGCTCGCAACAACCAACTGAGCCAACGACGTTACTGCTAGAATGAACTAGAAAACGATATTTGAGCTATATTTCTACATTCTCTTGTTCCGTTTATATTTTAAATTCAGCATAATTTCAATATTTGAAAAAATCTTTTTGTGACACAATTTTGCAAACATTTTTTCCTTTTTTTTTGCAAACCAAATCTGCAAAAATCATCAAGACAAAAATGTATCTATATATAGCAAATTTGCAATTAAATACATTTAACAGTACAACAAAAAAAATATCAACATGAAAAGAAAACCAAAATCAGGACACGTAATCAATATTGAGGACCGAACACAGAAATGACATCGACTCATGTGGGGACGACACAACATGTGAGCAGAAAATGTTGTAGGCAAAGAATGAAAAATATTTTCTATTTTCAATTTTAATTTTTTTGTTGTTTACAAAATGCCAAAGCGATAGTTAAGGAAAAATAAATGAACATGTTGACTGACTGACTCACCCACTGATATGAATGCCTGGTAGTACCTGGTATTGCCACTGTTTAGGTCCCCCAAAGAGACACATCGATGCATTCGCAAAAACCGCACTTATTTTGCACGTCGAGCACGCAGTGCACAATCAGCAACAATGAATGGAATCAGAGCAGCAGTGATGAGCATGATGGAGTAGTGTGATATGAGCAAAATGGAGACGAAAAAAAATCAGAGATTTATGTAGAAAATGAGCAGGACACAAATGATATAAATGGAGTGACGTAGAAGACTTTGAAATTATGTTAATGTTGAAGAAGGTGGAGGAGAGATGACGATAATGGGTGGTGGACTTTTTGTATGATGTGTCTGATGGGAGATTGAGTATGATATGGACATGGTAGCTTATGGCACAATATGTGTATGAGTTGACGATTATGATGTACATTGGGACATTTAGGTAAAACAAAACATGGATGACGAGTATGTGATGTAAGTGGTGCTTGATAACTTGATACTTGTGTTGGAAACGAAGAGTTATTAATAGATTTTGATTTTATGAAAAAGGAATCACTATAAAAACGTTGAAAATGAAGGAGATGAATAGAGTTTTAAATTTTAAATGATAGACCATAGGGATGATTGACATTATGGTACGAAATGATAACGCTGTATGTCACTCAAATTTGAACTCGATGTTTTTTATATATTTGTTCTTGGAATATTATTTACTAGTAGAAACATCTACTTTGATTATGTCTGTCCAGCTTTAGTCAGATGCAGAATGTCAATACTAGAACAATATACCTACAGATCTATAAACGATATAACCAAAATACAACTCTCCATAATCAAAACAATATAGTGCATTATTTATATTGAAATTATGCGTATGAGAACCGATTGTAGCGTTTTTAATGGATCTTCCACAACCAGTCAGTTTAAGAAGAAAATATTCGAGCATGATAAATTTTAAGAATGTAAGGAAAACTTGTAACCTTCATGATATCAGCATTAGTAATGAATAAAAATGATTTATTGTTGGTTTTTTTTATATAATTTACATTGCAATTGATTACACTACACGGTGCGACACCAAAAATATACAAGAACTCCTACCCAATGTTCAAAATCATCATTTTGCAAGTAATTTTATTCGAAAAAACAACATTGTTCGAAAAAAAAAACGTGTTATAAAATATTTTTGGACGACAAATCAACACAAAGCACCATTTTCCAAAAAAAAATATGTTCGATAATTTTGAAAAAAAAAAAACATTGTTATATAAATTTTTGGACGACAAAAACAACACAATGGTCGATATCACAATTTCAGAAAAAATATCGACAAAAACAACAATGTTCGAAAATATTCGAAAAAAACATTTTTTTTAAGTACAAAAATAACATGTTTCAAATAATTGTGTTCGAAAATATACAAAAATGTCCGAAGAAAAATTGAAAAAAAAAAATATATTTTTGACGATAAAAACAACGCAATGTTCGGAATCACAAATTTCAAAAAAAATCGACATGACAATGTTCGAATTATAAAAATCACCATTTCAAAAAAAAAAAATCGACTTAAAAATGTTCGAAAAATTTTGAAAAAAGGAAATTGTTATAAAAATTTTTGGACGACAAAACAACGCAATGGCGAATTCACCATAAAAAAAATATATATTTGATAAAAATAACAATTTCGAAATTTAGACGACAATAAGAACGTAATGGTCGAAATTAACATTTTCCAACAACAAATCTACTAACAACCATTTACAAAAGACCTTCAAAATAAAAAATTATCTACCAACCAAAGACCTTTATATTTTCTGAAAAATTATTAAATCTCAGAAATAAAGGTTAATAGGTATTTCTGATCTCTGTTTGAAAGGTTACAATTCCTTACTAAGGACTGCGTCGAATAAAATTGTCCGCTACAAAAATAAAAAAATCTAGAAATCTAGTAATCGAATTTTTATAGAATAAAATATTTTATTTTGCAAATTTGGTAACTTTTTTTTAATTTGGATTTTTCAGCGACATTTCCTCGAGAATCGGATAAAAGTCCGCTAAAACATAAGTTTCGTCGTCCATTATGCAGCAATCGAATTTTTTAAAAAAATCTTGGTTCAGCTTTTTAGCTCGTTGTTTTGCGGTTTCATTCTTGACGGCATTTCTATCCGGAACTTTTTGGACCTTGTACGTCTTCAGTCCAGCTTCTTTCTTAGTCCTGCGCACGAAAGATTCTGAGCAATCCGCCTTTCTCGCCAATTTCCTTCTGGATATGCTTGGATCTTTCTTTAAAATATTCACAACCTTCTTCGACTTTTCACGATCATGTGGGCCTTTTTTTTACCAGAACCTTTCTTCCGATCAATACTCAGGTCTTCCTTAAAGCGGTTGATAACGCGAGAAATGGTCTTAGGGTAAGCCCCTACCTCCTTGGCAATTTTTTTAAAAGACCAACTAGGTTGTTTTTGAAAAATGTTAATTATGTTTTCTCGCACTTCCACTTCGTTTGCCATTTTCGCGTTAAATAAATTTTGTATTGACTATAACTGACACAAATTATTTTCTGCCATTTAATTCAGAGCTACTATGATCAAATTTTTTTAATTTGAATCTTGCAATAGCACATTATGGGAAGATAATTAACGGACAATTTTATTCGACGCAGTCCTTACTTCATTTTGGGAAACTAAAATTTGAATTCTTGAATAAATGACGTCGGTTTTATCAAATTAGTTATATTTTGTATCTCGTTTTTAAAATTTTTCGCAAATGGAATATTTCTCAAGTCCGTTTAGCCATGTGCGTCTTTCCGTCTGTCTGTCCGACTACACGCTAACTTGAGAAATATTGGTCAGAATTCGATGTAATTTGATTAAAAATATGTTTTAGCCAAAAAATGATTCTGTGTACGACAATGAGCCAAAATCGGTCAACGGACACGCCCACCTCCCATACATGTCACTTTAATAGAACTCTTTAGGAACCAATAACTCGAAAATTATTACGTCGTTGTAGAACTAAAAATCACCAACTACATTTTCAAAAAGCGAATTATTAATTTACAAAATTTCGTTATGTATCTTTCAATTTCTGATAGATGAGCTCAATATTCGTACCAAATGATAAGAACATATAAATCTATCAATTGGTATTTCAACTTTAAAAATGTATCAATTACTTTTTGTAATAATTACCAACAAAGTTTAAATTTCACATTTTCATAAAAATGTAGTTGGTGACTTTTAGTTCTACAACGACGATATTTTTATAAATAATAAAACATCTTGTTTGAATTCGCCCCTAAAATACATGTTCCAAAAAGGGCGTGATCCGCTCACATTTGATTTTTCTTACATTATTTACCGATTTTTATAGTGGAAATTTTAGTCGAAAATTACACTACACCACAAAATGAGAAAAAAAGTTTGCGCAGTAAATTCCATTATTTTTGTATTATTGGAAATGACACGCAGAATTTAAATATATGAATTAAAAAATTTCTACGGATAGGATTACGAGATCTCGGGCAATAACTTTTGTACTGAGCTTTCAAAAAGGTGGTCACATATATTTGTAAATATCTCGCGTTTTATAAAACCCATAAACTCAATTGTAATATCGAATGAAAGATAATTAAATATTCAATAAACATTTCTTACAATAGTTTGGACTTGGTTTACAGGTTTAAGAAAATTGTATAGAAGAACTCAAAAAATGTAAATTTTGTCGAGCAAAATTTTATTAAAAAATGCATTTAAAAAATGCATTTAAAAAATGGTGAAAACGCAAGGTGATGCACGTTTGTAATATTGCAAAATTAGCCTGTACATTTTTAAAGAAAATGATGTAAAAATAAAAGAAATCTATGGATAATTTTTGAGAACAGAAAAAATGATGTGAAAGCATTACAATTGGGTATTAACTAAAAAAAATCGCATAATATGTTTATACCCTATACCCATGGGTTACAAGTTATAAAATATATGTGAGTATATTTTAACGCCTCTTAGTAGGCGTGACTGGTATGAAAAAGTATATATTTTCTTGGTCAACATCACTTTCCGAGTCAATTTAGATATGACCGTCTGTCTGTCCGTCTATACACGATAACTTTAAAACTGCTGTTCCGAATGATGTGAAATTTATTTTCTATATATTTTAGTAGAATAGTAATTCGAAGTTCGAAAATGAGTCGATTTAGTCAACGTAATCTACTACATTCACTACGAGATATGGGTTTACTTTTTTGGATCACATATCTCGTTAAGTATTAAAGATAAAGTTATAAAATTTTAAATTAATTACAAGCAATCATCTATCAATAGGTGCTCAAAAAAAAAAAATCGCGATCCGCTCACGTTTTTTATTTTTATGTCTATTTGTATAGCACTCAATTATATTGATTTCACATAACTTTGCGGACAAGAATAAAAAAAAATAAATTAGTGTCATAATAAGGTAAGCTTAAAGCTGGCTTTGTGCCAAAATAAGACACATGTCGTATTGAACTTCGAATTAGGATTTTTGTACTCAGATAAAATTAAAATAATGAACAATGCAGTGTCGGAATTAAGTAAATAATTGTCGAAGTTATGTTTGAAGTTGCTTTGGTTCTTTTACTCTATTTTGTACACAATTTCCAATGTTACGATTATATTTAATTTCCTAGAAAGAAGAATAAATATGACATGTTTATTATGATTTTGAAATTGATTAGAATAAAAATAATTAAAAATAAAACTGAGCTGTAATCCAGTGGGTGTGTCAAAATAAGCAAAAATATACTGACGAAGTTGTTGGAAATGATGTTGATTACGATGCATACGGTGAGGATGATATTTACGTTAATGAAATACCTGATGATAGGTTTGCGGTGGGATAACAACATGTTGTTATGCAGTTATTGTAGTTGTACTAGTTGGTGCTGTTGCTGCTACTACTATTGATGTTGCTGCAACTGCTGTTGCTGCTACTTCATTACAGTCCGGTTGCTTCGGAGTGCTGTGCGCACAGCATTGCATTGCATTGTTGGGCTGACCAAGAGCAATTTGGACGCAGTGCAACATGCAATCATGCATGTGAACATGCAGGCCACAAGCACTTGAGTTGAAAAACGTTTACTGAAAATTCGTTTACAGATGAATGACAACCCTTAGCTATCACAGTGCGGGATGCTTTTACTTTTTTTTCAATTTTTTTTTTAGGGTTTTTAGGTTAACATTGAGAATACTGCTGCTGGCACAAAAACATTGTGACAAAAGGACAAACACACACACACAAAGTGCGTGATATCTATGGTTCAGGACTTAAGTCCTGTTATATGTGCCCAAGCACCTGCATCTACTATGTTACAACATTGCACATGAAATGCATGCAAAAATATAGATTTTGTAAAAGACATTCTTACGGTTAGTTGGTGACATAATTTTGTTGATTTTGGTTATGTTATCTTTGTCTAGTTATTTTTCATTTGTTTGTTTTACAGGCTTTCTAAAAATAACTCTTATTTTTTTGTTTTTCTTAAGTTTTTTTTTTGTAGATTTATTTTAACGTAAATTTATTACATTCGACAGCTGTTGGTTTTGTAGTTTTTCACTTTATTTTTACTGAAAAATTTAATTATAACTGAAAAAAAAAAATTTATTTTGCTGAATAATTATATTTATACTGAAAATTTAAATTTTTTACTGAAAAATTAAATTTTTAGTGAAAAATTTAATTTTTATTGAAAATTTTAATTGTTAATGAAAAATTAAATTTTTTAATGAAAAATTGAATTTTTAGTGAAACATTGAATTTTTAGTAAAAAATTTAATTTTTGGTGAAAAATTTAATTTTTGGTGAAAAATTGAATTTTTGGTGAAAAATTGAATTTTTAGTGAAAAATTGAATTTTTAGTGAAAAATTGAATTTTTGGTGAAAATTATATTTGCAGTGAAAAATTTGAATTCTTAGTAAAAAATTTAATTTTTAGTGAAAAATTTAATTTTTAGTGAAAAATTTTAATTTTTAGTGAAAAATTGAATTTTTAGTGAAAAATTTAATTTTTAGTGAAAAATTTGAATTTTTAGTGAAAAATTTAAATTTTTAGAGAAATATTTAATTTTTAGTGAAAAATTTTATTTTAGTGAAAAATTTTATTTTTTGTGAAAAATTTAATTTTAGTGAAAAATTTAATTTTTAGTGAAAATTGAATTTTTAGTGAAAAATTGAATTTTTTTTGTGAAAAATTGAAATTTTAGTGAAACATTGAATTTTTAGTGAAAACTTTAATTTTTGGTGAAAAATTGAATTTTTAGTGAAATTTGAATTTTTAGTGAAAATTTGATTTTTTTTTTAGTGATAAATTCAATTTTGTGAACAAATTGAAATTTTAGTGAAAAATTGAATTTTTAGTGAAAAATTGAATTTTTAGTGAAAAATTGAATTTTTAGTGAAAAATTGAATTTTTAGTGAAAAATTGAATTTTTACTGAAAAATTGAATTTTTACTGAAAAATTGAATTTTTACTGAAAAATTGAATTTTTACTGAAAAATTGAATTTTTACTGAAAAATTGAATTTTTTAGTGAAAAATTGAATTTTTAGTGAAAAATTGAATTTTTAGTGAAAAATTTGAATTTTTAGTGAAAATTTTAATTTTTAGTGAAAAATTGAATTTTTTAGTGAAAAACTTAATTTTTAGTGAAAAATTGAATTTTTAGTGAAAAATTGAATTTTTAGTGAAAAATTGAATTTTTAGTGAAAAATTGAAATTTTAGTGAAAAATTGAATTTTTAGTGAAAAATTGAATTTTTAGTGAAAAATTGAATTTTTACTGAAAAATTGAATTTTTAGTGAAAAATTGAATTTTTACTGAAAAATTGAATTTTTAGTGAAAAATTGAATTTTTAGTGAAAAATTGAATTTTTAGTGAAAAATTGAATTTTTAGTGAAAAACTTAATTTTTAGTGAAAAATTGAATTTTTAGTGAAAAATTGAATTTTTACTGAAAAAAATTGAATTTTAAGTGAAAAATTTGAATTTTTAGTGAAAATTTAAATTTTTAGTGAAAAATTGAATTTTTAGTGAAAAACTTAATTTTTAATGAAAAATTGAATTTTTAGTGAAAAATTGAATTTTTAGTGAAAAATTGAAATTTTAGTGAAAAATTGAATTTTTAGTGAAAAATTGAATTTTTAGTGAAAAACTTAATTTTTAGTGAAAAATTGAATTTTAAGTGAAAAATTTGAATTTTTAGTGAAAATTTGAATTTTTAGTGAAAAATTGAATTTTTAGTGAAAAACTTAATTTTTAGTGAAAATTTGAATTTTTAGTGAAAAATTGAATTTTTAGTGAAAAATTGAAATTTTAGTGAAAAATTTAAATTTTAGTGAAAAATTTAATTTTTAGTGAAAATTTGAATTTTTTAATTGAATTTTTAGTGAAAAATTTTATATTTATACTTTTTGCATTAATGGAATTCGTTTTATATGCCTTTTAACTGATTTTTGTGCGATTTTTCAAAAGAGTTATATTTTGAACGTGTTAAAAATGTTGGGGTAATGCTATTTTAGTCTTTTTTTCTCATGTTTTTTTTTTTCAAAACACAGTCAAATATAATAAAGATAAAAAAATATATAATAAGGTAATTAATATAGATTGATAATGCGGTTAAAAAGTAAGAGTTTAAATTCTTAAACAACTAAGTAGTATTGTTAAAAAATTCGAACAAATTGTCTGAATTATTCAGAATATTTTGAGTGACAATGTAGACAGGTGTAGTTGCTGGTCGTCCAGGTCGTACATTTCAAGTATACAGACTGTTTCCAGATATTGCAGTTCTTATGAATTTTTGAAATTTAATACCTTCGGCATTTTATTCATGCAAAATGTAGAAAATTCGTCTTCTGATGAAGTTGAAGTATATTTACCGATGTTTTGCCTTTTTCCTGTTAAAGGTTCGCTTCTCGGCTCTCTTCTGCAATTCAGATGTTATTTCAGGTAAAGTCAAAATATTGCTTTTCATTGGTTTGTGGCCACGATTGCAGTTTTACTTGCCGAAACCAATTAAATTATTCATATGACACACTATTTTACTAAAATTACTGTCTACATTGCTTAAATTACGTTTTCCACTTTACCCCAGAAACAGTTTCCCACTCAACCCTAATATTGCAATTTGAACATAACTTAGCACAATTTAAGAAAGGTTAAATTATTTGTAAAACCCGTTTGTGTTTCAAAAGTTCTCGAATTTGCGATAATTTTAAACATACCGTCTTAATTAAAATCGGACATATATTCGTACTGTTTGATAGCAAACAATAGCACTCTAAAAAACTTTCAAAAACATTTTTTTTTTCACTTCTTCTCGACATAAAGGGTTTTTCAATAGGAACGCTACAAAAGTTTGTATTTTAAATAAAACAAAAACGGTTTTGGATATCAATGAAATTCTTTATTCCTGTAAAAGAACGTTCGATGCCATTATGTATGGAACTCGATTTCTTTTGCATGGCCACCACGGGCACGCTTGCAGAAGTCCAGACGCTGAACCCAATTTTCGAAGGTTTTCAAGCATAAATCGGCCGATACTGCTGCAATTTCACGTTCGATATTCGTACGAAGTTCATCAATCGTCGCTGGCTTGTTATAGACTTGACGTAGCCCCACAGGAAATAGTCTAACGGCGTCAAATCGCACGACCGAGGCGGCCAATCGACTGGACCATTTCGTGAGATAACACGTTCTCCAAACTTTGTTTCCAATAAATTGATTGTGGCATTCGCTGTGTGGCTTGTGGCGCCGTCCTGTTGGAACCACATGTCCTCCAAGTCCATATCATCCCATAGCGATTCCCATTCACAGTAACGTGCCGGTCTTGATCATCACGGAAGAAGTACGGCCCAATGACGCCGCCGGCCCATAAACCGCACCAAACCGTAATTTTTTCGGGATGCAATGATGACTCATGGAGTACGTGTGGATTGCTGTCTGACCAATAACGCATATTATGTTTATTGACGAAGCCATTCAGCCAGAAATGAGCCTCATCGCTGAAGATGATTTTTCGATGAAAATCCGAATCATTTTCAAGTTGTTGCTCAGCCCAATTCACGAACATACGACGCTTCTGGTGGTCAAGCGGCTTCAGTTTTTGCGTCAATTTGATTTTGTAAGGATGTAGGCCAAGATCTTTTCGCAAAATTCGCCACAAGGACGTCACAGAGATGCCCAACGCTTGAGAACGACGTGTGAGAGACACATTTGGGCTTTCTTCAACTGAAGCCTCAGCGGTAGCAATATTCTCGACACTACGGGCACTTCTTTGTCTCACTGGCACGGGAACATTTTGTACTGTGCCTGTGGATTCAAATTTTTCCACTAGACGCTCAGTTGTTGATCTGCTAGGACGATTATGACGACCATAAATTGGACGTAGCGCTCTTAACGTTGAGGCCACTGACTCCGAATTTCGGTAGTAAATTTTAATAATTTCGACTCGTTGTTGGCTCGTATATCTTTCCATCATGAAATGGCAAACCTTACTGAAGAGAAATGTCAAAAGAGCGGCAAGAAATATGGCGTCGTTTGCTGTCCCTGTCGATCTACTTTTGTAGCGTCCCTGTTGAAAAACCCTTTATATTAAAAGGTAATTAATTTGATTATAACCATGGATGAAAAAGTTGATGCCTCTGTTCAACAATTGTTTTTATTTGGCTAAGTACAAAAACATGTCCACAAATTGCAATTTCCCACATTACCCAAAGTTTAAACGACAAAGAAATTCACTGAATTATTCGACTTTGTCATTAAAAAAGTTTAAACCAGAAACTAAGTTTAACTAGAACTTAAAAACGGTCCCTTAAAGCTTCATTTGTGTCGGAATTAGTTACACTTTCTGATATGAATACTGGATATATATTATTTTTCAAAAATAAACTCCTTTTATTGATGCTATGAATTTAAATAGTTTAAATAGTTATTATTATAATATTAAAAATTGTTTCTAGTAATAATTTAAATTATTTTAATACATTTTTGTTTTCATTTGAACATTCTCTTTGTATGCTTTAAATACTCCTCCGGTTTTCATTTGTCTCATTTGCCTGCTACTTGTTCACTTCCGATTAATTTTATTATTCTCTTCCGTCATTTAATTATTCGCATTCAGAGTGTAATCGCACTCTTTTGTGCACCCTTTCAGTTTTTATACTTCCTGCTCAAAGATTTTCGTCTGCGCGGAAGAAGATCTTTTTTAATTCGCATACATAAAATTTTTATTTCCGCTTGAAAACTTTTACGATTGACGTGTTTTTTTTTGGCATATCTCTCACAAAAAAGAAGGTATTTTTAAGTGATGCTACATTTTTTTTTTGTAGTTTCAGTAAAAGCACTAAAAAGAAGAAAATAACTAAGAATGTTTGGAATTAAAAGGAAACAAAAATTACAAAAGTTGTAGAATGCATTTAAAGGTAGATAGCATCACGTAAGAAGTTCTACAAAAGAGGAATGAGCAAAACACACTGATGAACAATAAAAAACCTCTTACAATAGTCTCAACGAGAAATTACAAAGCTGTGTAGGTGAATAGTGAAAGGCAAGTAAAGTAAAAAAAGGGGTTTTAAGAAGTGGTATTACGTGGAATTATTGGAAAATGAAGACCAGGTGTTCACGTAATATGTAGAATAATAAGAGCTAAAATGAATGGTAAAAATGAAGTAGTTTGTATTGTAGTGAAGTAGGATTCTCGAAGCATAAGGGTTTCAAAAGTGTGCGAGCTAATGTTGTTGGTTAGTTGAATTTGTAACGAAAATAAGATGTGGAAAATGGATATTATTATAAATTCGGTATTAGTAGAAAGTACTGGGTTTATCGTGGATGTCGACAAAGGGTCTTTAGCTTGTTACTTAATTTGTTTTTAAATAAATACTTTGCATTTCTTCTTTTATATATACCTGAAGATTATTAAAAAATATTTCAAAACGATACAAAACAGACATATATAAGAGAAATGAATAAGATGCAGAAAAAAACAAAAAAGATAACAAAAAAGATACATAAAAGATACATAAGAGATACACAAAGATACACAAAAGATACATAAAAGATACATAAAAGATACATAAAAGATACATAAAAGATACACAAAAGATACATGAAAGAAAAAAATACAAAAAGATACAAAAACGATACAAAAAAGATACAAAAAAGATACAAAAAAGATACAAAAAAGATATAAAAAAGATACAAAAAAGAAACAAAAAGATACAAAAAAAATAAAAAAAAAATACAAAAAGTACAAAAAAGAAACAAAAAGATACAAAAAAGATACAAATCTTTTTTGATGATTTGATTCAAAAAAGATACAAAAAGATACAAAAAAGATACCAAAATGATACAAAAAAGATACAAAAAAGATACAAAAAAGATACAAAAAAGATACAAAAAAGATACAAAAAAGATACAAAAAAGATACAAAATAGATACAACAAAAAAATACAAAAACAAGGTAAAAAAAGCTACAAAAAAAGATACAATCTGGAAAAAAGAGAAACAAACAAAGATAAAAAGCTACAATCTACAAAACGAGCAAAAACAATTCCCATAGATATCCTATAAATAAATTCAATAATATTCTCGGGTGATTATTTCGACAGCGACAAAAATTTATTTTTTAGAGATTTTTATTTTATTTAATTGCAAAATTGAATTGTTTGTAAAAAAATTAAAATTGTAGTGAAATATAATTTTTTTTTGTAATGAATTGAATTTTTAATGAAAAATTTAATTTGTAGTGAAAAATTGAATTTTTAGTGAAAAATGGATTTTTTTTACTAAAAAATTTAATTTTTAGTCAAACATTTAATTTTTAGTCGAAAATTGAATTTTTAGTGAGAAATTTAATTTTTAATGAAAAATTTAATTTTTAGTGAAAAATTTAATTTTTAGTGTAAAATTAAATTTTAATTAAAAATTTAATATTGAATTAAAAATGTATTTTTTAATGCAAATTTAATTTTTAGTGAAAAAATTAATAAAAAAAGTGAATTTTAAAGAAAAAATTAATTTATAATTTACAATTGAATTTTTAATGAAAAATTGAAGTTTTAATGAAAAATATAATTTAGTGTGAAAAATTGAATATATAGTGAATAATTGAATTTTTTGTGAACCATTGAATTGCTAGTGAAAAAGTTAATTTTTAGTTAAAAATTCAATTTTTAGTGAAAAGTTTACTTCTTTTAGTATAAATTGAATATTTACTGAAAATTTGAATTTTCAGTGAAAAATTAAATTTTTAGAAATTGTGAAAAAAAAAATAATTTTTAGTGAAAAAAAAAAATGTAATTTTTAGTGAAAAATTGATTTTTTTTTAGTGAAAAATTGATTTTTAGTGAAAAATTGAATTTTTAGTGAAAAGTTGAATTTTCAGTGAAAAAATTGATTTTTTTTGTAAAATGGTGAAAAATTGAATTTTTTATTAAAAAAATTTGATTTTCTTGTGAAGAAAAATTGAATTTCGTAAAAAATTGAATTTGTAATAAAATATATAATTTATTTGATTTGTTTTGTGAAGAATTGATTTTTGGTGAACCATTGAATTTTTAGTGAAAAATAAAATGTAATTTTTAGTGAAAAAAAAAATTAATTTTTAGTGAAAATTTGATTTTTAGTGATAAATTGAATTTTTAGTGAAAAATTGAATTTTCAGTGAAAAAATTGATTTTTTTGTGAAATGGTGAAAATTGTATTTTTTATTAAAAAAATTGATTTTCTTGTGAGGAAAAATTGAATTTCGTAAAAAAGTGAATTTGTAATAAAAAATTTAGTGTGCAAAATTGAATTTTTAGTTAAAAATGTAATATGTAAGTGAAAATTTGTATTTTTAGTGAACTATTGAATTTTTAATGAAAAAGTTAATTTGTTGTGAAAAATTAACTTTTTAGTGAAAAATTACACATTTAGTGAAAAATGCAATTTTTAAGAAAAATTAAATTTTTAGTGAAAAATTCAATTTTTAGTGAAAAATTCAATTTTTAGTGAAAAGTTTAATTTTTAGTAATAATTGATTTAATTATCAGTGAAAAAATGAAATTTTTAGTGATTAATTGAATTTTTAGTGAAAATATTAATATTTAGTGAAAAACTAATTTTTTTAGTTATCAGCACTAATTTTAGGTTTTAAAATATATGGATTTGATAAATTTTGATTTGTCTTAGACTATTTTTGTTGATTTTTTTTTGCATTTAAGATCTAATAATAAACAAAAAAAAAAGAATTAATATTTTTTTCACACATATTCCAAAATAACGTTGAAAATATCTAACTTTTTGCCATCTATTCGAAAATTGTCATATATATCAATGAGAATATGGTTACTAATTAGGTTGAAAACGTCAAGGAGTAGCACATCAAGTAGTTCAAGTGAAGCTCTGTTGTCTCTCCTTGTATCCTTGAACTTTCCAGTGATGTTTTTTTGTTCTGATGTCACGTGCTGCTTTAAAGCTTCTCGTTTTTTATTACTTGACATCACTATGGCGTCGGTCTTTCGTTCGTTATAAAGCCAAGGGCGCAGTTAAGCTTCAGAGAAGGTGTACTGAGTGAGAGATACAGAGTGTTTAAAAGAAACAAAGGATAATTAAAGGAAAGCGCTATTGTAAGAGCGAAATATGCAAAATGCGTTTGCATGAGGGTAATTAACATCGTGTGGCAGTTATTTCGACGTTGTTGAGGTTAAGTTCACCGCAGTTGGCATGCGGTGCATGGCAATTACTTTGTGAGAAGGCTGCAAAGTTAATGTGAAAGACTTGTGACTTTTCAGGTATTCAAAATTGATTTTTTGCAACTTTTGAACTGAAGTAAATTCCAAATTTTATTGAGATTTTCGTTTGAAATTAGAAAAAGCTCAATTAATTTTAAAATTTCTGCCTTTCATCAGTTCTACATTTGATTTGAAAATGGTCTTTGGGTTAAAATTATATTTTGTATGTTTAAAACAATTTTTATTTTTAATGCATTTTTTCCTCTTTTTGTATTCCTTTTTCGTTGATTTACCTTTTAATTTTTTTTCCTATTTTTATATATATTTATTTTCTATTTTCTCATTTTAAAAATTTTCCTATTTCATTTTCATTTTTGACCTACACGTCGACAACTTTTATGACTGCTCAATTTGGCCGTCGGCCATGATCTCGACTTGATAACTGAAATCAAGCCGAAAGTCAACTGGCCATAGACTTAGAGTGCTTTGCCGTTTTGTTGTTATTGACCATTTCATCGATATTGTTGTCTATTGTGTTGTTGCTATTGGCAATGCCTTCGCGCAAAAACCATAAAAAGTGTCCTAAATAAAAAAAGGAAAATCCATAAAACTGTTCAAGTGTCGAGGCATTCATTTTGCAGTTCAGCGGTTTATCAACGATGCGTTTTGATTTTCATACTGCAATGTTGTAAATGGTGATGGTATTCATAGCATACAGCGTTGCCAGATTTTTATTTCTTTTTGAGAATTTTTTTTTTTTAAATTTAAATATTGAATTTTCAGTGAAAATTTGAATTTTTGGTGAATTATTGAATTTTTAGTGCAAAAATTGAATTTTTAGTGAATTATTGAATTTATAGTGAAAATTGAATTTTTAGTGAAAAATTGAATTTTTAGTGAAAAATTGAGATTTTTAGTGAAAAATTGAGATTTTTAGTGAAAAATTGAATTTTTAGTGAAAAATTGAGATTTTTAGTGAAAAATTGAATTTTTAGTGAAAAATTGAATTTATAGTGAAAAATTGAATTTTTAGTGAAAAATTGAATTTTTAGTGAAAAATTGAATTTTTAGTGAAAAATTGAATTTTTAGTGAAAAATTGAATTTTTAGTGAAAAATTGAATTTTTAGTGAAAAATTGAATTTTTAGTGAAAAATTGAATTTTTAGTGAAAAATTGAATTTTTAGTGAAAAATTGAATTTTTAGTGAAAAATTGAATTTTTAGTGAAAAATTGAATTTTTAGTGAAAAATTGAATTTTTAGTGAAAAATTGAATTTTTAGTGAAAAATTGAATATTTGAATTTTTAGTGAAAAATTGAATTTTTAGTGAAAAATCGAAATTTTTAGTGAAAAATTGAATTTTTAGTGAAAAATTGAATTTTTAGTGAAAAATTGAATTTTTAGTGAAAAATTGAATTTTTAGTGAAAAATTGAATTTTTAGTGAAAAATTGAATTTTTAGTGAAAAATTGAATTTTTAGTGAAAAATTGAATTTTTAGTGAAAAATTGAATTTTTTAGTGAAAATTTGAATTTTTAGTGAAAAATTGAATTTTTAGTGAAAAATTGAATTTTTAGTGAAAATTTGAATTTTTAGTGAAAATTTGAATTTTTAGTGAAAAATGAAATTTTTAGTGAAAAATTTAATTTTTAGTGAAAAATTTAATTTTTAGTAAAAATTTTAATTTTAGTGAAAAATTTTAATTTAAGTGAAAAGTTGAATTTTAGTGAAAAATTGAATTTTTACTGAAAAATTTAATTTTTAGTGAAAAATCGAATCTAATCGAATTTAAAAGTGAAAAATTAATTTTTAGTGACAAAATTACTTTTTAGTGAAAAATTGAAGCAAAAAATTTAATTTGTATTAAAAAATATTGAAATTTTTATTAATAAAAAAAAATTGTTCTTTAAATTTTAAAATTTCCATTTGTCTTGTTTGTATTTTTCGCGCACATTTCGTTAAATCATTTTTCATTTTCTTCATTAGTTGGCAACACTATCAGCAGCAGCAGAGTCTATCTATCGGTGCTGCTGTCACAAGCACGAACACCGCCTTTAACGTCGTCGCGCATTTACAGTTAATAAAATTGTGAACTCATTTCGGGCCATTTTGCAGCGGAAACGGAAGCGCTGATGGAGACGATGCTGCGTTGCTTATTTTTTTGTGTTTTGTTCATTCTTTGTATTTTTTATTCACACTTTCTTCGTCGTTGCGCAACATTTGTAACCACTTTTTCAACGCAGAACATTTTGCATTGAGCTGTCGGTTGTTGTTCTTTTTTGCATTTCTTCTTTACTTTTTTTATGAATTTTCTTTTTTTCTTATTTTTCTACTACTCGCTTGGCCCCTGGGCCAAATTGCTTTGTGCCAGTGTGCGGTTCATATCAAACACAATATTGAAAGAAATGGAAAATTGTTAAAAATCGAAAATGCACAACTTGCTGTCAAAAAACATATTTCATAAAAATTCACTAAAAATTTAAATTTTCAACTAAAAATTAAAATGTTCACTAAGAATTCAAATTTTCGCTAATACTTCAAATTTTCACTAAAAATTTAATTTTTCAATAAAAATTAAAATGTTCGCTAATAATTCAAATTTTCACTAAAAATTTAATTTTTAAATAAAATTTTAATTTTTCTCTAAAAATTCAATTTCACTAAAGTTTTAATTTTTTATTAAAAAATTAAATTTTTCACTATAAATTAAATTTTTAACTACAAATTCAATTATTCACTAAAAATTTAATTTTTCACTACAAATTCAATTTTCCTCTAAAAATGCAATTTTTCACTAAAATTTCAATTTTTCACTAAAATTCAATTTTTCACTAAAATTTCAATTTTTCACTAAAAATTCAATTTTTCACTAAAAATTCAATTTTTCACTAAAAATTCAATTTTTCACTAAAAATTCAATTTTTCACTAAAAATTCAATTTTTCACTAAAAATTCAATTTTTCACTAAAAATTCAATTTTCACTAAATATTCAATTTTTCACTAAAAATTCAATTTTTCAATAAAAATACAATTTTTCACTAAAAATTTAATTTTTCAATTGGAAGTGAAATATTAAATTTTTAGTGAAAATGTTCACTAAAAATTCAAATTTTTCACTAAAAATTTAATTTTTCACTAAAAATTCAATTATTCTCTAAAAATTAAAATTTTCACTGAAAATTCAATTTTAACTAAAAATTAAAATTTTCATTAAAATTCAAAATATCACTAAAATTCAATTTTCACTTAAAATTAATTTTCACTAAAAAAATAATTTTTCGCTAAAAATTAAATATCATCGACGATACTGCAAAACCGCCTAACTACATTTGAAAATTAGTCTAATTTTGTGTTATAATCCGCTTTTAAATGATAACTAATGACATACTTAATTAGGTATGAAGTAAGTGCTGAATTGAGACTCAAAACTGTTGTGTTTTTTCTGTAAAATTCAAAATGTAGTTAGACGGTTTTGCAGTAACAGCGACGATATGTTACTTAAAATTAAATTTTTCACTACAAATTAAATTATTCTCTAAATAAATTTAAATATTGAAATTTTAAAATTGTATTGCATCCCTTGCAGCATGCTTGAGTTCTGTGCTAGATAGCAGTCAATAAAAACATAAAGCTTTTAAGTTAATGCGCGTGAAAATTTAAATCTTTCTGCAACATCATCGTAGACGACGTAAGCAACGGTAGGTAGCATATTTTTTGGCTTGATTGCCCAGATGATTGGCTTCTAATTGCACGTTGTCGTCATCGTCGACGGCAAGGACTTCGCTAGGTGGGGGGGCTGAGCAACAGCAATAACTATAAATAAACGAAGCAAAAATTACAACAAAATGTTACCAACATTTAGTATTCGACGCTCTGTGCCATCGTCAGAGGCACGTCGCGCATTTCAGCCACATTTAGTGTTGCATACATTTGGGCGCTGTTGTAAATACTCTGTCGTCGTGGTGGTGTTGCTGATAGTTGCTGCTGTTTTTTTTAGTTTTTTTTGGTTTGTCTTATTTTATTTTGTAAATTTGTAGTTGTAGACACAACATTATAAACTCATTTACAACAACATAATCGCAGCTGCGGCGGCATGTTACGTTTTGCATCTGGTTGGCGAAAAGTTTTGCATGTTGTTGATGTCTATGATTTGTTTGTAGTACTTTGGATGATGTAATATTTAGTTGTTGCTGATTTTTTTTGTTAGTTTTTAGTTTTTACTTTTTTCTCTATTTTGTTTTAAAAATGTTGTGTGTAACAATTTTTTTTGGTAATTTTGAAATGATTTTTTCAATGGATTTTTTGGAATTGTTTTCGGCAATTCCTTTTTATTTTATTTTAATTTATTTTAATTTATTTTATTTTATTTTATTTTTATTTATTTAAATTTATTTTATTTAAATTTATTTTTATTTAATTTATTTTAATTTATTTTATTTTAATTTATTTTATTTTATTTTAATTTATTTTAATTTATTTTAATTTATTTTAATTTATTTTAATTTATTTTAATTTATTTTAATTTATTTTAATTTATTTTAATTTATTTTAATTTATTTTAATTTATTTTAATTTATTTTAATTTATTTTAATTTATTTCATTTTATTTTATTTTATTTTATTTTAATTTTTTGTTAGTTTTTAGTTTTTACTTTTTTTCTCTATTTTGTTTTAAAAATGTTGCGTGTAACAATTTTTTTTGGTAATTTTGAAATGATTTTTTCAATGGATTTTTTGGAATTGTTTTCGGCAATTCCTTTTTATTTTATTTTAATTTATTTTAATATATTTTAATTTATTTTAATATATTTTAATTTATTTTATTTTAATTTATTTTATTTTAATTTATTTTAATATATTTTAATTTATTTTAATTTATTTTAATATATTTTAATTTATTTTAATTTATTTTAATTTATTTTAATTTTTTTAAATTTATTTTAATTTATTTTAATTTATTTTAATTTTTTTAATTGATTTTAATTTATTTTAATTTATTTTTATTTATTTTAATTTATTTTAATTTATTTTAATTTATTTTCATTTATTTTAATTTATTTTTATTTATTTTAATTTATTTTAATTTATTTTATTTTAATTTATTTTAATTTATTTTAATTTATATTAATTTTTTAAAATTTATTTTAATTTATTTTAACTTATTTTAATTTTTTAAATTGATTTTAATTTATTTATATTTATTTTAATTTATTTTAATTAATTTTATTTTATTTTAATTTATTTTAATATATTTTAATTTATTTTAATTGATTTTAATTTATTTTAATTTGTTTTAATTTATTTTAATTTATTTTAATTTTTTAAAATTTATTTTAATTTATTTTAATTTATTTTAATTTTTTAAAATTTATTTTAATTTATTTTAATTTATTTTAATTTATTTTAATTTATTTTAATTTATTTTAATTTATTTTAATTTAATTTATATTAATTTATTTTAATTTATTTTAATTTATTTTAATTTATTTTAATTTATTTTAATTTATTTTAATTTATTTTAATTTATTTTAATTTATTTTAATTAATTTTATTTTATTTTAATTTATTTTAATATATTTTAATTTATTTTAATTGATTTTAATTTATTTTAATTTGTTTTAATTTATTTTAATTTATTTTAATTTATTTTAATTTATTTTAATTTATTTTAATTTATTTTAATTTATTTTAATTTATTTTAATTTATTTTAATTTATTTTAATTTATTTTAATTTATTTAATTTATTTTAATTTATTTTAATTTATTTTAATTTATTTTAATTTATTTAAATTTATTTTAATTTATTTTAATTTATTTTAATTTATTTTAATTTATTTTAATTTATTTTAATTTATTTTAATTTATTTTAATTTATTTTAATTTATTTTAATTTATTTTAATTTATTTTAATTTATTTTAATTTATTTTAATTTATTTAATTTATTTTAATTTATTTTAATTTATTTTAATTTATTTAAATTTATTTTAATTTATTTTAATTTATTTTAATTTATTTTAATTTATTTTAATTTATTTTAATTTATTTTAATTTATTTTAATTTATTTTAATTTATTTTAATTTATTTTAATTTATTTTAATTTATTTTAATTTATTTTAATTTATTTTAATTTATTTTAATTTATTTTAATTTATTTTAATTTATTTTAATTTATTTTAATTTATTTAAATTTATTTTAATTTTATTTTATTTTATTTTATTTTAATTTATTTTAATTTATTTTAATTTATTTTAATTTATTTTAATTTATTTTAATTTATTTTAATTTATTTTAATTTATTTTAATTTATTTTAATTTATTTTAATTTATTTTAATTTATTTTAATTTATTTTAATTTATTTTAATTTATTTTGATTTATTTTAATTTATTTTAATTTATTTTAATTTATATCCTATATTTTAAAATATATAATATATCAGAAAAATTCAAAAAGATCACAAAATTTCATTTAAAACCTAATTTATCAATAAAAAATATTACGAAATAATTTCAAAATACCTCATAGTTACACAAAATATAATAAAATTAATTAAAAATTATACAAAAGTATCAGAAAATATGACAAAATATCACAAAATATTAAAAATATCACAAAATATCAAAAATGTCACAAAAGTATCACAAAATATCACCATATATGTTATTACAAAATATCACAAAAGTATCACAAATATCAAAAAGATCACAATATATCACAAAATATTACAAAAATATCACGAAATATCACTAAAAATTGAAACTAACACATAATATATCATAGTATCACAAAATATCAAGACATTTTCAATATATAAGAAGTACACAAAATATAAAAATTTCACAAAATATCAAAAATATTACAAAATATCAAAAATTTCACAAAATATCACAAAATTTCATATAATACCTGATATATCAATAAAAAAGATGAAAATATTACAAAACTTCATATAATACCTAATATATAAATAAAAAAGATCACAAAATATTACCAAAGTATCACAAAATATCAATATTGTCACAACATATTATAAAAGTATCACAAAATATAAAAAAAAAAACAGAGAATATCTCATAGTATCCAAAATTATCAAGACAATTAAAAATATAAATAAATTCAAAAATATCACAAAATATCAAAAATATCACAAATTATAAATAATATCACAAATTATAAATAATATCACAAAATATCAAAATTATCACAAAATATTAAAATAACAAAAATATAATAAAATACTAAATATATCAATAAAAAATATCACAATATTTTCAAAGTATCACAAAATATAGAAAATTTCGCAAATATCATGTAGTATAACAAAATATCAAGAAATAGAGTAAAAAATATACCATAAATATCAAAAATATTACAAAAGTATCACCAAATATAAAAAAATATCTAAATCACAAAATATCTCTAGTATCAAAAATATCAAGATATAAAAATAAATCAAGATATAAAAAAAAAATATCGCATAAAATCAAAAATAGTACAAAATGTTGTAAAATGCAAAATATCTCAATAAAAATTGTCACAAAATATTACAAAAGTATCACAAAATATCGAAAAAATCGTAACATTTCTCATAATATCATAAAATATGATGAAAGTTAAAAAAATTTTAAAAATATCGTTGAATTTAAAAAATATCACAAAATATGAAAATTATCACAATATATTTTTCATATAATTAAAATCTGAGAAATTATCACAAAATATTCAAAAAATAAAATGTATCAAAAATATATAAAAAAAATCACAAAAATATACAAAAATATATAATATCTCAGAAAATATCAAAAAGATCACAATATTTCATTTAATACCAAATTTATCAATAAAAAATATTACAAAATAATTTCAAAATACCTCATAGTAACACAAAATAAAATAAAATTAATTAAAAATTATACAAAAGTATCAGAAAATATGACAAAATATCACAAAAAATCAAAAATATCACAAAATATCAAAAATGTCACCATATATTACAAAAGTACCATAAAATATCACCATGTATGTTATAACAAAATATCACAAAAAGATCACAATATTTCCAAAATACCACAAAAAAATGTCCAAATATATAATTTGAACTATCAAATATATTATAAAAAAATATCACAATATATGCAAAAATACAACAACAAAATATCGATAACATTAAAAATATCACAAATTATTAATAATATTATATATCACATAATTTTACAAAATATCTCACATTATCCAAAATTAACACAAGAATACGAGAAAAAAAAAAATCAAAATAGTCAAATAATCAAAATTCAATATTAGTACTAAAAATTTAAACCAGTGACCTCAATTTCCTTTATTTTGTGTTGTTTTCTTTCGCTGTGACACTATTTTTATTTTCTTCCTGCTGTGTTTTTCATGTCCGAAATTGCAACTTATTTTGGTTTTTTATTTGTTTTTTTTTGTATGCCAGTTTTTCGAGCGGAACCTGCTCTACACGACTTTCGGAATGTTTACGTGTTTCCGCCTAAACGAACGCATTTATTTTATGCCCTGGCACGGCAAGCAGACCAACTGAGAGTTGAGAGAACACGTTGTAAACACAGTGATTTTTTTGGATTTTTTGTATTTTTTATTTTTGTTTTTTGTTCTTCAGCAGGATATATGTTCCAAATCAATGGTCGTTTGTCATGCGAATATGTGAATCTGCTCCTTGAGGTCCTTCATAACCTTTGGTTTTCAGTTTGTATTTGGTTGTTTTAGTGTGTGTGAGTGTGAATTTGCGAGTGCTGTGCGATATGTGCGTTTTTTCTCTTTCTTTTATTTTTCTTCTTCACCTCGTATACGTTCGTCTGTCGAAGGCTCTACCTGTTCCTGTGTGTGTGTTCCTGCGTCTTTGTGTGTGAAATATGGCCGCCTATTTGTGTTTTTGAGCGCGCAGTTAAAGCTTCGACAAGGTCATGGGTCACAGCATGAGTTATGTGCGTTTTTTTGTACCTTTACTTCATACCGATGATTGTTAGACTTACCGTGAGCCAGAGATGTCTGCAATGAACGAGCAGACCTTGACAAGAAAATATATTAAAAAAACAGAATCAATGATATAATGAAAAAGTGCGCTGTTTTCTTCTCCACAAAAATAAAATTTAGTGAAAAATTAAATTTTGAATGAAAAATTGAATTATTAGTAAAAAATTGAATTTTTAGTGAAAATTTGAATTTTTAGTGAAAAATTGATTTTTTAGTGAAAAATTGAATTTTTAGTGAAAATTTGATTTTTTTTTTTTTTTTTTGTAAAAAATTGAATTTTTAGTGAAAAATATTTTTTTTATAAAAATGAAATTTTAGTGAAATTTTAATGAATGATTCAATTATTAATGAAATATTTAATTTTTTTACTGAAAATTGAATTTATAGTGAAAAATTGAATTTTAAGTGAAAAATTGAATTTTTAATGAAAAATTAAATTTTTAGTGGAAAATTGGATTTTTAGTGAAAATTTGATTTTTTTTTAGTGAAAATTTAAATTTTTAGAGAAAATTTTAATTTTTAGTGAAAATTTTAATTTATAGTGAAAAATTCAATTATTAATGAAATATTTAATTTTTTACTGAAAATTAAATTTTTAGTGTAAATAGAATTTTTAGTAAAAAATTGAATTTTATGTCAAAAATTGAATTATTGCGAAAATTTTAATTTTTTTTACTGAAAATTGAATTTTTAGTGAAAAATTGAATTTTTAGTGAAAAATTGAATTTTTAGTGAAAAATTGAATTTTTAGTGAAAAATTGAATTTTTAGTGAAAAATTGAATTTTTAGTGAAAAATTGAATTTTTAGTGAAAAATTGAATTTTTAGTGAAAAATTGAATTTTTTAGTGAAATATTGAATTTTTAGTGAAAAATTGAATTTTTAGTGAAAAATTGAATTTTTAATGAAAAATGTAGTTATTAATGAAATATGTAATTTTTAGTGAAAAATGTAATTTCTAATGAAATATGAATTTTTAGTGAAAAGTGAAATTTTCAATGAAAAATTACATTTATTTTTAGTGTAAATTTGAATTTTTATTTAGCGAAATTTTTTTTGTGAAAAATTGAATTTGAATGAAAAATAGAATTTCTAATTAAATACTGAATTTTTAGTTTAAATTTGAAGTTTTATGGTAAATTTGAAATTATTTTCAAATTTAATTTTAGTCTAAAAATTGCTATCCATAAGTAAAACAAATGGCAGCTAGAACAACACTCTGGGCAACCTTTAGCAAGTAATTTCTTTTAATTGCTGCCATTAAAACAAATGCATGTCTGCATCCTGACGGTGCTGCTGCTGATGATGCTGCTTGCAATGGCCCAATTATCCTTGTGCCCGCATATATGGTACCTATTTAAGTTGGGCACTGCAACAACACAATGCTGAGAACGAAGAAGAGGACGAAGCAAAGGACGAAGACGAGAATGAAGACAATGATGAGGACGAAGTTGAGCATAATGATGAGCAGAATGCTAAGGACGTTGACAATGCTGCTGACGTTTAAAATGCAGACAATAACGCGGTTTATTGACAGAGCAGCTCATGAGAGAACTTTGGGGAGCAACTTTGACGATGATGTGTGCTGTGCAAGGAGCAGGACAATGGCAGGACACTAAGTAGAATCATTATGACTTGGATGATAATGATTAGAAGGACGACGACAACGTCGTTGATGATGCAGTTAATGCTGTTGCTGCAATTGAGGTTAAAAATTAAAAATTCAGCTAAAGTTAAGAATGATGTGGCTCTGCTGTGGTTGATAATTATAAAAAGAAAATTTTATTTTGCATTTAATTGCATTTCAGGCATAGTTTTCTAAAGACTACCGACTGCCAACTGATGATTTTGCAAAACAATAGCTGGGCCTTTGTGGTACTATATAAGATGTAGGTTGCAGCCTAATGTCCTGACAAAGATGTCTACGTTGTGGCGCAAGTTCAAGGCAAATTCGTTCAGCAGCGGTACGGAAGCCATTAAATAAGTGGCAGAGAAGAAATTAAAATGCAAATCTTTGCGAATGCGGGCAGGACTCAAACAATGGAATTTGGCAAGTATAAAAATAAAGGAAAGAAATAAAAATAAAGGGCACAAAAAGAATATGAGCAATTGAAAAAGTAATTAGCGAAAGCTTAAGCACATTGGGGAATTTAAAAAAATATGAAAATTAAAAATTTTGCAATAAAATTTTAAGGTAATTTTTCATTAAAAATTTCATTTTTCACTAAAAATTCAATTTTTCACTAAAAATTCAATTTTTCACTAAAAATTCAATTTTTCACTAAAAATTCAATTTTTCACTAAAAATTCAATTTTTCACTAAAAATTCAATTTTTCACTAAAAATTCAATTTTTCACTAAAAATTCAATTTTTCACTAAAAATTCAATTTTTCACTAAAAATTCAATTTTTCACTAAAAATTCAATTTTTCACTAAAAATTCAATTTTTCACTAAAAATTCATTTTTTCACTAAAAATTCAATTTTTCACTAAAAATTCAATTTTTCACTAAAAATTCAATTTTTCACTAAAAATTAAATTTTTCAATAAAAATTCAATTTTTCACTAAAAATTCATTTTTTCAGTAAAAATAAATTTTTCACTAAGAATTCAATTTTTCATTAAAAATTCAATTTTTTACTAAAAATTAAATTTTTCACTAAAAGTTCAATTTTTCACTAAAAATTTAATATTCACTAAAAGTTATATTTTCCACTAAAAATTCAATTTTTCACTGAAAATTAAATGCTTCACTAAAAATTAAAATTTTCACTAAAAATTAAATTTTTCACTAAAAATTAAATTTTTCACTAAAAGTTCAATTTTTCACTAAAAATTTAATATTCACTAAACTTTCAGTTAAAATTCAGATTTTCACCAAAAATTCCATTTTTCACTAAAAATGATAGAAGTGAAATTTTTCACTAAAAATTCAGTTTTATATTAAAAATTTAAATATTCACCAAACTTTTTTTTTTGAAATTTCTTTTTTTTTATCAAAAATTAAAATTTTCACTATTATTTAAAATCCAAAAAAACCATGAATATTTAAAAAAATGGTAATCAAATATTATTCTCTTTATTATATACAATATTGTCTATTTATGCTCTGTAAAATATTTAATAAATGTAAATATAAATTTGCATATTTTAAGACTGGAGATATACATTTTGCAAACTATGCCTTTGTTTTAGGTATAATGAAAATTGCAAATTTATTTAAAATAATATATACTAAAATGTGGTATTTATAGCATACCTTTTGTGGTTGAAATAACTTCAAACGTTTAGCCAAAAATAATATTGCATATTTTTAGGTATAACGAAGTAAATATAAATTTCAATTTCAGTTTGTTTTGTATAAATGTAGATTAGTGGTTGTTAAATTTAGAATAACATAATAAATTAAAATAAATTAAAAAAAGGGCACAAAATGGTCTGGCTACAGATTACGAATTATAATTATACTATATAAATAAAAACATTGCATACTTTCGGTCATTGATGAATTAAGTCAAACAATGTAATAGATCCCCATTAAATTATGCTCACTAAAATAAATAAAATTGAAATGAATTTAAAAGTATTGAAATGAGGAGAAAGAAATTAAACTAAAACGAAGTACTTTAAGGTTATTTGGAATTAATGAAGTCTAATTGGAATGAGTAAAAATGAATTAATCGAAATTGAAATGAATTGAAATGAATTGCAATGAATTGACATGAATTGCAATGAATTGACATGAATTAAAATGAATTGAAATGAATTGAAATGAATTGAAATGAATTGAAATGAATTGAAATGAATTGAAATGAATTGAAATGAATTGAAATGAATTGAAATGAATTGAAATGAATTGAAATGAATTGAAATGAATTGAAATGAATTGAAATGAATTGAAATGAATTGAAATGAATTGAAATGAATTGAAATGAATTGAAATGAATTGAAATAAATCGAAATGAATCGAAATGAATCGAAATGAATTGAAATAAATTGAAATGAATTGAAATGAATTAAAATGAATTGAATTTAATTGAAGTAAATTGAAATGAATTGAAATAAATTGAAATGAATTAAAATAAATTCAAATAAATTGAAATGAATGGAAATTAATTAAAATTAATTAAAATATATTAAAATGAATTGAAAAAAATGAAATAAACTGAATTGAAATGAATAAAAATAAATTAAAATGAAATTAATTTAAAATAAAATTAATTTAAATTGAAAAAATATAAAATTTAAATTGCATATATTTCGACACTTGTGAATTGTAACAAAATAATGTAATCTTGCAAATAAAATATTTTTTGACAAAAGTACTAAGAAAAGCGCTCTTTCCTCATACAGATTTCTGCAAAATGATATAAAAAACCTTCTCGTAATAAAAAAAAAAACACACATGCAAATAAGTCTTTGTGTAAGATCCTTTGGATCCTTGTGCGACATTTACTCATTTTGTATGCAAATCGCTTTAGACGCAAATAACGTTTGGAAACATAAAAATGGAAAAAGAAAACATCTCTCAAAAATGACACTGGAAAAGTCAAAATCATTTAGAGACGCGTTTAATGCGGCGCTAAGAAAAATACTTTTAAGGATAACGGAAAAATTCGAAACGACAACAATAAAATGCAGAATTGTTGTAAAAAGAAAAATCCAGTATTTTTTAACAAAAGTCACGTAAACAATATTTGCACGCGAACAGTTTATTGCTTGTCAACCGGAGATCACAGGGGCGCGGCTTCTTCTCGGTCTGTCTGAGGAGCAGCAGCAGGACGTAGACAATAAAATTGCGATGATGGTTTGTTGCAGACACAACGTATTCGATTTCGAGCAACACATATTGTGTGTCTAAATTGAAAAGCGAAAATTTGCATTAAATACAACAATTGAAGAATAATAAAAAAAAATCAACGATACAAGGACGACGATGAAGACGAGTACAAAGCATGTCGCAGCAGGATTTAACGAAAGAGGCAAGAGTGCAAAACAAATGCGATTTAAAGGATAACAATCAGCACAACACCATCGGAGAGTAGCGGTAAAGGTGACTGTAAAGCGTTTCAATTGCATGTTGCTCATACGCCGAGGTGCACGAAAAAGTATTTGTTTGATTGTTTCTTTCTATCTCTCTTTGCATCTTTGCGTGTTTTGCATGTCATGCATGCGAATTAAGCCAGTTGTACTGAGGCAGAATATTCCTAAGGATCAGTATGGCAGAATGGTATAAGAAAGCAATATATGCAAAACATTTAATTTAAAATATTTCCGCTGTGTTTGTAGAGTCAAAATTTCAATAATTGAGAAATATACCTTTTCATATATTTCTCAATAAATACAAAATTACATTTAATTTTAAATTTATTTAAGTTAAATTTAAATAAAAAAAAAATTATATTCATTGAAAATTAAAATTTATTCAAATAAATGAAATATATGAAAATAGAATAGAAATAATTTGAAATGAATTGAATTGAAATTAATTGAAATTTATTGAAATTAATTGAAATCAATTGAAATGAATTGAAATGAATTGAAATGAATTGAAATGAATTGAAATGAATTGAAATGAATTGAAATAAATTGAAATCAATTGAAATCAATTGAAATTAATTGAAATGAATTGAAATGGATTGAAATGAACTGAAATTAATTAAAATGAATTGAAATAAATTGAAATGAATTGAAATGAATTGAAATTAATTGAAATATCTCGAAATAAATAATTTTAAAATTGCAATAAAGTAAAACAACTGAAAATTAATTAGCTTGAAATGACTTAAAATATATTGCTATAAAATAAAATTGATTTAAATGGTTTATGTATTAAAATGAATTAAAATCAAATGAAGTGATTGGAATTACTGGAAAAGTATTTAATTTGAAATAAATTGAAATGAATTCCAGTAAAGCTAAATAATTTAAAAATAACAACAACGAATTTTAATGATTTAAGATTTTATTTTTTTAAAAAACAAATAAAAGATTTGAAATTGCTATTAGTAAAAAAATATATTTGAACTTAATTGGATTTGCTCCGCTTTCTTTGGCTATATAACATAATTGTCACTTATTAAATTTACCGTCTACATCAAAACTGGCAAGTACTTATTTCATCCAACTTATTTTCGCACTTTTACGAGTTACGCTTCGTTAACGTTGTGACGAAATAAAGTGCAAACGAAATGTGAATCTAAATTGAATTTTTACCAACCTTATGCTGTCGCCAATGTTGCGCAGCACTAGTCAGCAGCACATATCCGGTGCATATCCTTGCATATCCTGGCGCCATTCACATGTAACTCCTTATGTTTGTCCTACTGCTCCTGACGCTGCATTAAGTACACTTAAAATATGCAGCAGAGCTATGCAAATGGTTTTGCGCTGCAGGGCAGTCAGCACGGCGCACATTGCGAGTCAGAGTCAGTCATATGTAAAGCAGTGCCAGGGGACAAACTGATAAAAATGGATGCAACGATAAAAGCAGATAATGGCAGAACTGCATAAAGAGCGAAATGTTTTAAATGTAGTGCAAAAACTAAAAATAAAAAATGGAGAAATCTTATAAAAAATTTTACGTTTAAATAAAATATAAAATATAAAATATATAATATAAAATATAAAATATAAAATATAAAATATAAAATATAAAATATAAAATATAAAATATAAAATATAAAATATAAAATATAAAATATAAAATATAAAATATAAAATATAAAATATAAAATATAAAATATAAAATATAAAATATAAAATATAAAATATAAAATATAAAATATAAAATATAAAATATAAAATATAAAATATAAAATATAAAATATAAAATATAAAATATAAAATATAAAATATAAAATATAAAATATAAAATATAAAATATAAAAAATAAAAAATAAAATATAAAATATAAAATATAAAATATAAAATATAAAATATAAAATATAAAATATAAAATATAAAATATAAAATATAAAATATAAAATATAAAATATAAAATATAAAATATAAAATATAAAATATAAAATATAAAATATAAAATATAAAATATAAAATATAAAATATAAAATATAAAATATAAAATATAAAATATAAAATATAAAATATAAAATATAAAATATAAAATATAAAATATAAAATATAAAATATAAAATATAAAATATAAAATATAAAATATAAAATATAAAATATAAAATATAAAATATAAAATATAAAATATAAAATATAAAATATAAAATATAAAATATAAAATATAAAATATAAAATATAAAATATAAAATATAAAATATAAAATATAAAATATAAAATATAAAATATAAAATATAAAATATAAAATATAAAATATAAAATATAAAATATAAAATATAAAATATAAAATATAAAATATAAAATATAAAATATAAAATATAAAATATAAAATATAAAATATAAAATATAAAATATAAAATATAAAATATAAAATATAAAATATAAAATATAAAATATAAAATATAAAATATAAAATATAAAATATAAAATATAAAATATAAAATATAAAATATAAAATATAAAATATAAAATATAAAATATAAAATATAAAATATAAAATATAAAATATAAAATATAAAATATAAAATATAAAATATAAAATATAAAATATAAAATATAAAATATAAAATATAAAATATAAAATATAAAATATAAAATATAAAATATAAAATATAAAATATAAAATATAAAATATAAAATATAAAATATAAAATATAAAATATAAAATATAAAATATAAAATATAAAATATAAAATATAAAATATAAAATATAAAATATAAAATATAAAATATAAAATATAAAATATAAAATATAAAATATAAAATATAAAATATAAAATATAAAATATAAAATATAAAATATAAAATATAAAATATAAAATATAAAATATAAAATATAAAATATAAAATATAAAATATAAAATATAAAATATAAAATATAAAATATAAAATATAAAATATAAAATATAAAATATAAAATATAAAATATAAAATATAAAATATAAAATATAAAATATAAAATATAAAATATAAAATATAAAATATAAAATATAAAATATAAAATATAAAATATAAAATATAAAATATAAAATATAAAATATAAAATATAAAATATAAAATATAAAATATAAAATATAAAATATAAAATATAAAATATAAAATATAAAATATAAAATATAAAATATAAAATATAAAATATAAAATATAAAATATAAAATATAAAATATAAAATATAAAATATAAAATATAAAATATAAAATATAAAATATAAAATATAAAATATAAAATATAAAATATAAAATATAAAATATAAAATATAAAATATAAAACAGAAGCATTTATTTAAACATAAAATATAAAATTCAAATACCAAACTCAAATCAAAGCGCAGCGCAAGCCACAGCATGACCTATGCGCAATTTTTAATTTATTGCATAGGTGGGGAGGATCTGATGCACATGAAGTGTAGCAGTTACAAAAATTTAACACGCATTCGTCATGTTGACCCACATAAACAACAAGTTATGTGTTTGTGAATTTTTGTGCTTTTCGTAAGTTCTTTTTGCTTTGACTTTTGCTTTAATGTGCAACAGAGGAGCTTTCAGCAAAGCACTTCAAGAATTTCTTTAGATTTTATGTGAATATTTGATGTTTTTTGATATCTACTTTTCTTTAGTGTTTTTTTTTTTAATTGTGTAAAAGTTCACTTTTTTATTTAGGTCAAGGAATTAATTAAAATAAATTTAAATAATATTTTATTTACTCAATTTATTGTTTTTGTATTCAATACAGTTTCTGTCAATTCGTCTTCTTTTATTATGAATTAGTTAAATTCATTTCAATTCATTTCTATTAATTTTAATTATTTTTTTTTTTATTCAATTCCTTAATGCAGTTAAATTCAATTCGTTTCAATTCACTGAATTTAATTTAATTTCATTTTTATTTAATTCATTTCATTCCAATTCATTTCAATTAATTTAAGTTTAATTCCAATTTTCTTCAATTCATTTTAATTTATTTTTATTTATTTTAATTCATTTTAATTCTTTTCAATTCATTTCAATTCATTTTTTTTAATTTCAATTCATTTTAATTCATTTCATTTCTATATGATTTAGAAGAAACAACTATTGCTTTCTTTTATGTATTTTTTTATTTATTTAATTGTATAATAAAAAATGTATTAAATAAAAATACAAAAAAATAATAAATTGTAAAAAAAACACATAACTTCCCCTCCTTTGACCGATTTGTTTTATCACATATACGTCACGTTGCTCATCACTGTTACTTGTTTTACAACGTGTCAATAATATCGCATCGCTGCCATTAAATAATTCATAAAAACTCCCCTAAAATCCACAAACGAAAATACAAAATCAATAATTTATAAATCACCAAACAAACAGCAAAACTCACATTTGCCATGAAATTGTTTGACAAGTCTTTATGACCAAAGCAAAGCAAAATAAAATAAAGAAAGATTTCGATTTCGAACTTTTGGGGCTCTAGTTAATATTGTTTGTTTTTTCTTATTCTGTTTTTAAATATTTTTATTTATTTTGTAATTTACGTGCTTAACAAACTTTTATTTGATTTTTCACTACTTTATACTTAACATTTACAATTTCACTTTTCTTTGTAGTTTTTTTGTATGGACCACTTATTTTTATTCTTTTTTAATTTTAACTCAATATTTTTATTTTTTGATTGCTTTATAATTTGTTTCTTTTACTTTTTGGAATTTATCTTTATTGTGTTTTTTTTTATTTCATTTTATTCGATTTGTTTTTATTTATTAGATTTTATATTTTTGTGTGTTTACTTTAATTTTTTAATTCATTTGATTTTATATAATTTTTTGAAATTTTAGTTGATTTTATTTTATTTGATTTTAATTGATTTTATTTGAATTTATTTGAATTCATTTGATTTTAATTAATTTTATTTGATTTTATTTGATTTGATTTAATTTTGTTTTATTTTATTATATTTTGTTTTATTTGATATGATTTAATTTTATTTGATTTTGTTTATTTTATTTTGATTTTATTTTATGTGATTTGATTTTATTTGATTTTATTTTATTTGATTTTGTTTTATTTTGTTTGATTGTGTTTGATATTATTTGATTTTATTTAATTATATTTGTTTTTATTTTATTTAATTTGATTTGATTTGATTTCATTTTGTTTTTATTTTTTTTTATTTTATTTGATTTTATTTTATTTGATTTTTTTTATTGTATTTGATATTATTTGATTTTATTTAATTATATTTGTTTTTATTTTATTTGATTTTATTTGATTTGATTTTATTTGATTTTATTTGATTTTATTTGATTTTATTTGATTTTATTTGATTTGATTTTATTGATTTTATTGATTTAATTCATTTTTATTAGATTGGATTTAATTTTGTTCGTTTTATTTTATTTTTTTATTTTGTTTTGTCTTTATTTTGTATTTTCATTTAACTTTATTTTTTTTTTATTTATATTTTTTGATTTTTTATTTTATTAGATAATTTTTTTTTAGATTTTATTTCTTTAAATATGATTTGAATTCACTTTGTAATAATTTTGCGATCGATCTGCTTTCACCTTCCCCCCGTTTAATACAAAAATAAAAGCATTAAAATTGAAAAGAATACTTTGAATTATGGTGCTGTCGAACTTATATAAATTGTCTGCGAAAACGTAGATAAAATATACAGCAAGCAACCTCAAATAGCACATCAGAAACAGCAAAAATATTAACAGATGTAAAAAGAAAATGATAAAAAAATAAAAAGAAACAAAAAACAACGCTGTCAATAAATGAGTCCATCAATTTGCGCATCAATCAATGTTGATTTTTCGATTGTGCGATGGAAATGTTTTTCTTTACTTTTTGCTTACTTTTGAACATTTTTTAAATAAATGAATCAAAATAAATAAATGAAATAAAAGTTGCGTAAATAAAGTCAAAATAATAAACTTTCTGAGTTCTCTTTTTGTTTTTTCTGCAGTGCGTTATTAAGGGATTTTTAAAATATGATAAATGAGAAATGATTGCATTTTATTTAAGTCTTTTAAGCCATCTATAATGGTTTTTATATTGGGGAGGAAATTTTTATTTAATGGTTTTTGTACAAGATACAATTTGGGGTTTGTTTAGTAGCAACTTTAATTATTATAAATGAAATAAAATATTTTGCAAGCCATTGATATTAAAAATAATATGTTGGATAAATTACAAAGAGTGTCAAATAATAAAAAAGAAAAACAGTTGGAAAAAAGTTAGTAGTTTTGAACGTTACTATGGACTTTGGACTATGGACTAAAAAATAATTAAAAAATATTTAAAAAAAAAATAAAAAAATTTGTGTGTTTGCTTCCAAGTAGCTTAAATACTAATATGAATATTCGCATTCATTAGTATATTAAAATTAGTATTGACAATTTAAATTAAAATACGATTTAAAACTTTCTGAAAAAATAATAGTGAACGACAACAATTTCACTTGAACTACTAGGCATTTTCAACATATGAATTAACCTTATACTCATTGATTTTTATTGCAATTTTATAACAGCTTGAACAATCTTAGTAATATTGGACATTACTTTGTATTATGCACTGAAAAACTGTAAATCTTTTTTGTTTATCTTTTGATTTATAATGTTCAAAAATCATTCAAAAATAATCTAAAAAAAAAAAATCAATATTTTCAAAGTTCAGAACCGAATAACTTAAATACGCGTGGGAATTTTAGCATTCATTAGTAAATTAAAATTAGTCCTGACAATTAGAAGAAAAATTGCATTACATTTTTTTTTTCAACAGTACTCATTTTTTCTAAATGGTGGCTTAAAAGGGTCTAAAATTTCGATTGCAGTTTTCTTAAAAACTTAAAATAATACAAAAAAACTGATTATGCAATAAAAATCAACACCCTCGAATTATATAGAAATGATGTATGTGATATCGGTTGCAAAACCAGTATTGAGTAGTTTTATAAAAAACAAATGTTACGTATACGTCACGGTGTACTTTTGACTTTCGAATTTGTTTCATTACATTAATCTGACTGTAATGAAGTTAACTTATTACTGCTTTTTGTAAATAAATGATATTTTTTTTATTTTTTATTCTTATATGTGACACATAACGTAAATGCTTCTTATATCCTTACCATAAGATAAATTCAAATCCAAAAGAAATATAAAACTCAAAATTTTTTAATTTGTTTTGTCAAATGGAAATGAATTATAATTATTTAAAAGATAAATTCAAATCCAAAAAAATTATAAAACTAAAATTTTTTAATTTGTTTTGTCAAATGGAAATGAATTATAATTATTTAATTATTTAGTGAAATTTAATGATTTTTTTTATCACTTTTTTTATTCACTTAATTTTTAACAGAACCAAATTAAATAGTCAAAAACTTCCAACACTTAAACTTTATAAATATAAATCACTGATGCTGTATTTTAAAATATAGAAATGGTGAAATAATATTTTATGTCATTCATTTTCAAAAAAAAAAAAAAAAAAAAAACAAAAAATGCAAGAATTAAATAAAAAAACTTTGAACGTAAATCCGTCAGTTGTACGTAATTCTGGCAACACATGTACATAATTCCGTAAGCTGTTTTTTTAATGCTATTATTTTCCCTGATAAGTGTTGATTAATTAAAAACTAAATTAAAGATATTTAAGATATATACTATATTTTATATTAGCTTATAATAATTAATTTGTACAAACAAACTGTCTCAAATGAATTTTTTATTTATATTTACTACTCTGCTGAAAAATATCAATATACAAGTGTCCTCTTTGTTCTAAATACAAGTCTGAACAATAATTTGCGTAAAAATGCCATTTTCCACGTCTTTATTATAAATCATCCGAGAATAAAAAAAAATAAAAAACTGAAATGACGGAATTTGAGTAAAAACGGATGTAGTACACTTCGTTATGTTACTCATACGCCATGTTTATTATTCTAACAATAGTTTACTTTCTCCGTTGTTTTGCTTTTTTCCATATGTTACTCAAAGCCATTTATACTTCCGTGAATATGTCATGTTTTGTCTGCGCCCTAATCAATTATTTAATATCACTCATACGACAGGAAGACTATGCGATTCCGTTGCATGTTCAAGTTACATTTTTTCTTTGAGCACTTAATTTCGTATTAAAAATAAACTTCTTAAAAAAAAACAAAAATTAAAAAAATAAAATTAAAATAAAAATAATAATTAAAAAAAAAATAGTATAAAAATTATAATTAAAACAAAAAAGTTAAAAATTAGTATTTAAAAAATTAAAAAAAAAATAATAATAAATATAAATACAAAAAAATATAAACAAAATACAATATAATAATTTTGAATAGTTAAAAAATGTAATAAAATAATATGAAAAGAACGAAAACATTTTTTCTTTTTGCGATTCTGTTCTTCTGATGTTCAAGTTACATTTTTGCTTCAAGCAATTCAATTTTAATTTAAAATGAACATCTGAAACATTAAAAAATTAAAGTAAAAATGTATAAAAAAATTAAATAAAAAAAATAAAAAAGTAAAAAAAGTACTAAATTAAAAAATGTAAATAAAAATAAATCCAAGATTAAATTTAAATAAACAAAAAATAAAATGTGAGTAGAAGTAAATTAATATAAAGGAAACAAGAAATATACAATAAAATCAATATTGATTTAAATAAAATTAAAATATATAGTTTTATTTTTTATTTTTTTTTTTTTAGTGAAACTAAAAAGAATAAAAAATATCACATGCAGTAATATAAACAGATTTAATACAATTGAAATAAGCAATACAGAAAACTAAAAAAGTACCAAAAAAATTAATAAAAAAACAATAAATAATAACAAGTACTTGCATTACAAATAAATATTTAGTACTTTGTTAGTACTGTCCGTAACGAAAAACATAAATGTTACTCATACAACTCACGCGCATTACTAATTGGCACAAATTGGTAAAAGAAAAAAAATATTTTAAAATTCACTTCTTTTGCTTAACTGCGTAGATGACTGCATTGCTGTCGCAACTAATAAATTTTCATTAACACTCCTACAGTGGGCTGCCCACTTACAGCCCAGCCACGAACGTCACACAATTTGTCGCACTTCAGAGAAGCCGCGGCGCGATGCCCACCTTGGTGGCGCCAAAATGTTAATCATACCAAGATAAAAAAATACACACACACACACAAATTGAAGTAAATGAAAATTTATGGAAGTTTCTCTTGCTTTTATCTCTCATTATTTTTAATTTTCTTCCTTTTTAAACTTAAAATAGGGGCAGTTTGCAGTTTGCGTTGTACATATAAAACATTAAATTGAGTTTTTTTTTAATAAATTTATATTAATATTTTTTGGCTATTTTAATATATTATTGTATTTTGTTTTTTTTTTATTATTTTTATTTTCTTTTGTTTTTAATTTGTTTCTATTTTTTTATATTATTTTATTTTTATTTTATTTCATTTTGTTTTATTAGATTTTTATTTTATTTTTATTATGTCTTTATTTTATTTTTATTATTTTATTTTGTTTTTATTTATTTTTTTTTTTTATTATTTTTTTTTTATTATTTTTTTTTTAATTTTAATTTTTTATTTTTAATTTTTATTTTTAATTTATTTTATTATTTTAAAAAAATTGTATTTTAAAAGCTCTCACATTTAAACTATTTTGTTGATTCGCTTAACTTTTGTTCAACTTAAATTTTATGTTTTTATTTTTTTTTTATTCTTTTATTATTTTTTTATTTTTTTGTTTTATTTAAAAAAAAAATATATTTTCTCTTTTTTTAATATTCTTTTCGAAAGTTCGCAATTTTCAAGTGCTTCTCATTAATTAACTGCATCTTTGTTTGTTTTTCATGCGTGTCCTATGGCGCAGCGCTTTTTGCCTTAATCCCTGCGGGGTCCTTGAGGCAAAAGATTTATATCAGTGGTTGGCAATAACAAGGAAATAAGATGCCCTCCGTCGCATGCTTAACAACGACAGCAACAACTACGTCTCATGGTATATTAATGCGCACAGACAACGTAACAAACAGGTTGAATTTTGCCCCCTCCGGTTCAACCGACTGATTGATTGCTATTGATTTTGTGCTAATTAATGAAATTATGCTGCCATCGTTGTGTTAATAATAAAATGCATTAATCTAATTGCAAATTGTAGCATAAGCGAACTAATTTACATACTAAATTAAGCAATATTTTGCATATTTCTGAATGGTGCAACATGTGACGGACGTACATATGCGCAACATTTGAATTTAGTGAAATTTAGAAATAAAAGTCACTCATACGTCATGCATGCTTATGTGTACCACACCACGTATGAGTGACATTTAAAGTAGAAAAGAAAATGGTTTATTTTGAGCTGCTTTATCGCTGCGTCAACGCATTTTTAAATAATAAAAAAGAAAAAAAACTATAAATTTAAAAAGGACACCTTACACGCTTCAAAGGATAACGCCACAAAGTGTTCCTGCGACAATATTCTCATTAATTCTGCACATTCTTCTTACGCTGCGGTGGTAGACACATTTTTTTTATATACATTTTTTATATTTTTATAAATTACTTTTTTTATACTTTTTTAAAATATTTTATTTTTATATATTTTACTCTTTGTATTTTTTTTTATATTTATATATATCATTTTATTTTTGTATTTTTCTTAAGCACTACCTCCATGATTTAACGTTTGTTGTGGTTACCAATTAAAAGGCATCCTTTGCGGCTACGTTATCCTTGACGCTATGCTAACCTTGGCGCTCTATATGCGCGCTGCAAAAGAGTCAACGTTGCGTGATTTTATTTATTACATAAATTAGTGAAATAACGTTTTGTGGTGTGCGACGTTGGTGAAAAATACGAGACGAAAAACTATAAAAATGTAAAGCGTGATTTTTAAGCTGTTTTGTGTGAACACAAAGTGGTCTAAATGATGAAGAAGTATGAATAAATATGTGCCAAATTGTGCTTAAGGAATTAAATAAAAAATATAATAAAAATATGTAATAATATATGTATTAAACTTATATATACAAAATATGTATATTTAGCAGAACTCACAATTATAGTAAATAGTAAATATAGTTGTAGTAAATGAAAAAACCTTGTTGAACCATATTAAAAAAAGTAGTCGAAAAAAGTAGTGTAAAAATTAGGAGAAAAAAGTAGCATAAAAAGTAGTAGAAAAAGTAGTAGAAAAAGTAGTAGAAAAAGTAGTAGAAAAAGTAGTAGAAAAAAGTAGTAAACAAATTTAAAGAAAATATAGAGGGGAAAATGTAGTCGGGAAATGTGTAGTGTAGGAAATATGTAGTTAAAAAATGTAGTAGAAATTATAGAGAAAATTATAGTCGAAAAATGTAGAAACAAATTTACAAAAGAAATATACAAAATAAAGTAGCAGAAAATGTAGTAGAAAATATAGGAGAAAAAGTTTAGTAGAAAAATTAAGTAGAAAATATATCGTTGTTGTAAAACGAAAAGTCACCAAATAGATTTTTCTGAAAAACTTAGTTTTCGAGTTTGTTGATTAATATTATAAAAAGTAATTGGTGCATTTTTAAAGTTGAAATATAAAGTGTTAGATTTACATTTTCTTAACATGTGGTAAAAAAATCGAGATCACCGATTAACAATTGTCAGATATATAAAGATTTTTGTAAATGAATATTTGGCATTTTGAAAATGTATTTGGTGACTTTTCGTTCTACAGCGACAATATAAGAAATAATATAGCCGAAAAATGTAAATACAAAGTTAGTAGTAGAAAAGAAAAATTTGAGTACTAAAATTTAGAACTAAAAATTAATATTAGAAATAAATCCTAAAATTTTGTGCTTAATTTAAGTTTAAATTTTTACAAAAAAGCTTGAAAAAAAAAATTTAGTACTAAAATAGTATTAAAAATTAGTACTAAAAATTAGTATTAAAAATTACTACTAAAAATTAGTTCTCAAAATTAATACTAGAAATAAGTCGTAACATTAACATAAAATTAAATTCAACTTTAAATTTAAAAAAAGTACTCAAAACGCCATTAATAGAAATAAATTTTAAAAGTATGTTTAAAATAAAAAATACCCGCCAAAGATTAAAGACCTATTTAAAATTAATCCTCATCCATCCTTAAGTCGTAGGTGTTGCAACTATTTTCTACATTGACTAGTAGTACCACTCATCAGAAACATTTGTGCCATGCAGCACTCAAAGCACCGCCCAACTCCGACTAACGTGTTTGTAATGCAATTTAATTCGTTTGAAGTATGCTTTTTAATTTGCACACATACATCACACACAGGACATCGTCCTGCAGACAAGAAGTACCTAACTGATGTCAGTTGGGTCGGCAATGCGCTGCGGTAGAACTTCTAAGTGGAGTGAAATGAAATGGAATTGAGAAAAAAATAATAAAAAAAATAGAAAAAGGGAAAACGAAAGTGTGTAGCAAATCATGTTACAGGATTTAAATTGGATTAGTTCGTGACATTAAGGGTTGCCAAGTGACGCGTGTGTGACAAGAAAATGCGGCTGTTGTTGAGCGATGTCGCATTTTATGTAGTATACATTGTGGCGCACAAACTGACGCCAAAGAAAAGCCAGTTAATCAGGCAGCCTTTCGCAAGCAGTTGATCCTTTTTTTTTTATATATATTTTATATGTGTTTTTTTATTTATATTTTTTATCTTTATTCAGTTCTTAGCATAGAAATGTGTGGTGTTTTATTGAATTTAAAATGAGTAAAAACTAAAAAGATTTTTTTTCTATAGTCTAAAAAAAGTAAAAAGGGTTATAAAGTGTTGCGTACCGCGTTGACAGACTTAAGTGAAAGAGGATTAGTTGCACATGAAGGCGAGAATAAGTACTGGTATTTCTTAAGTCGTTCAATGTTAGCAACTATTTATGAAAATCGCAACAAGTTTTGCATAGTTCTAGGCGCCAAATAAATAAAAAAGTTATAAGGATTTGCAAAGTTTTACAAAGGCATAATTTGATTTACAGCAAAGTAATTTGATTTAAATCTCTTGAAAATTTGAATTTTGATAATATAATAATATAATAATATAAAAATATAAAAATATAAAAATATAAAAATATAAAAATATAAAAATATAAAAATATAAAAATATAAAAATATAAAAATATAAAAATATAAAAATATAAAAATATAAAAATATAAAAATATAAAAATATAAAAATATAAAAATATAAAAATATAAAAATATAAAAATATAAAAATATAAAAATATAAAAATATAAAAATATAAAAATATAAAAATATAAAAATATAAAAATATAAAAATATAAAAATATAAAAATATAAAAATATAAAAATATAAAAATATAAAAATATAAAAATATAAAAATATAAAAATATAAAAATATAAAAATATAAAAATATAAAAATATAAAAATATAAAAATATAAAAATATAAAAATATAAAAATATAAAAATATAAAAATATAAAAATATAAAAATATAAAAATATAAAAATATAAAAATATAAAAATATAAAAATATAAAAATATAAAAATATAAAAATATAAAAATATAAAAATATAAAAATATAAAAATATAAAAATATAAAAATATAAAAATATAAAAATATAAAAATATAAAAATATAAAAATATAAAAATATAAAAATATAAAAATATAAAAATATAAAAATATAAAAATATAAAAATATAAAAATATAAAAATATAAAAATATAAAAATATAAAAATATAAAAATATAAAAATATAAAAATATAAAAATATAAAAATATAAAAATATAAAAATATAAAAATATAAAAATATAAAAATATAAAAATATAAAAATATAAAAATATAAAAATATAAAAATATAAAAATATAAAAATATAAAAATATAAAAATATAAATATATAAAAATATAAAAATATAAAAATATAAAAATATAAAAATATAAAAATATAAAAATATAAAAATATAAAAATATAAAAATATAAAAATATAAAAATATAAAAATATAAAAATATAAAAATATAAAAATATAAAAATATAAAAATATAAAAATATAAAAATATAAAAATATAAAAATATAAAAATATAAAAATATAAAAATATAAAAATATAAAAATATAAAAATATAAAAATATAAAAATATAAAAATATAAAAATATAAAAATATAAAAATATAAAAATATAAAAATATAAAAATATAAAAATATAAAAATATAAAAATATAAAAATATAAAAATATAAAAATATAAAAATATAAAAATATAAAAATATAAAAATATAAAAATATAAAAATATAAAAATATAAAAATATCAAAATATAAAAATATAAAAATATAAAAATATAAAAATATAAAAATATAAAAATATAAAAATATAAAAATATAAAAATATAAAAATATAAAAATATAAAAATATAAAAATATAAAAATATAAAAATATAAAAATATAAAAATATAAAAATATAAAAATATAAAAATATAAAAATATAAAAATATAAAAATATAAAAATATAAAAATATAAAAATATAAAAATCAAGGATTGAAACCGTAACCGAAACCGAAACCGATATCCATTTAAAACCGTTCCATTTTTAAAACCGAAACCGTAACCGAAACCGTTATACGAAAATCAGAAATAAACCGATATCCAAAACCGATATAAACGGTTTCGGTTTTATACCGGTTTAAAACGGTTTTTAAAAAAGTATAAAAAGAAACAGAAAAACATATTTTATTTTATATAGAAGATCTTAATGTTTCATGTTTAAATGTCATTTAAAAAAATTTGGAGTTCCCAAAATAAAAATGTTTTGTTGTACAAAAATTCACATGTTGTTTTTTGAGAAACGATATTTCCAAAAACAACGGTATTTGGTATAAAATTTGTTCTTTTGTTTCATTAATCGAATTAACAACAAAACACCAGCAACTCCAAGCAAAATTTTTACGTTAAAAAATGATTCAAATTTTTATAATATTGGTTTTTTCTTTATTTTATTAGTAAATTATATAGGGGAGCTTGGGGTAAGTGGGACAAGTTTTGAAAGTTCATTTGAATATTTTTTATATTCTTTTAAGAATCTATTCAATAGAATCCTATTTATAAGTCTTTTAATGAATTTTTGACTGATGTTTCAAAACAGCTCTATTTCGGACATAAACAAAACAATGGTAATGCAAGAAAAAATGTAAAAAAAGTTTCAAATTATTAACATCTCAGTAACTATTTAAGGAAATACGAAAAATGAAGTGCAAGTTCGACAAGTTTAAACATTTCAAGTATAAGGCAGATATTTGTTTACATTAGTGATGATTAAAAATTTCTTGTTCTTGCATTTTTTTGAACGAGAACAAGATCGAGATTTTGCAAAAAAAAAAACAAGAGCAAGTGCAAGACTAAGACTGCAAGAAAAATTGACTCTTGCGTTTTTTTATGATTTTAATGTATTTATTATGTTTTTAAGGTAATAATGATATACAAAATAATTCATGATATTACTAAATATTGAACAACAAGTAACAATGGAAAGCGTGCAAAATATTTATGAACGTGAACATTAATGAAGATGTGTGTTTTTTTTGTTTTTGTCAATTCTAAAGAATATAAGCATCTTAAAAATAAGGCCTGGGAAACACTTTTGAAGCGGTAAATAGCTTTAAAAGTGCTTCAAAAGTCGCTTCAAAAAGATAAAACAGACAAAACAATGTTTTTCTCTTTTCTTCGCTACGCTAGTTTGTACATCGATTGTGCATATGCACTGTGTTATGCACATTATTATTATTTTTGTTTTACTTTTATATATAGTTTTTTTGTTAATTGTAAAATCATGAAGTAATAAAAAATAATATATGAACATTTAACAGTGCGATATAGTTAGCTGATATATTGCTTTTTGTGTTTTTCTTTTTTCACAAATCCGCTGATTCGTTTGAAAGTGCAACAACAACAAAAATGCGTATAAAGCAGCATCCAAGCTTTTGATAGAATTTTTGGCGGGAAATTCTTTGTACCACAAAGAGAACTCGTTGTTGTTGCCAACTATAGAGCTGTACTAGATACATACATGTAGTGTGGTGCCATGCGTCTGTCCGTTGCCATGCGTCTGTCTGTGTCATGCGTCTCTCCGTTGTCATGCGTCTGTCTGTTTGTCATGCGTCTGTTTGTTGCCATGCGATGATACAGGATAGCAACGAAGAGTTGTCGTTGTGAAAGTGTGTGTATAAGAATCGTTATATTCTCTTCTTTCTGTTAGTATTCGCTTTGTAGCGTTTGAGTTTGTCTTCGTATGGTGTTCGCAAAGAAAAATGTTACTATGCAAGATATTATTTGAGTTCTATTTACATACGGATTTTTTAATCTGTGACGAAAACAGAAATATGCCTATACGAAATAATCCTTATATTTATTGTATATGTATATCGTATAATGTATATCGTCGTTGTAGAACGAAAAGTCACCAAATACATTTTTATGAAAAACTTAATTTTCGAGTTTGTTGATTAATATTATAAATTGATGCATTTTTAAAGGTGAAATATCAACTAATAGATTTACATTTTCTTATCAATTGACAGATTCATAAAGAAGTTTGTAAAAAATATTTAGCATTTTGAAAATGTATTTGGTGACTTATCGTTCATTTTATTATGGCCTTGAGATTTTGAATTGTCTCGTCAACATCACTTGATTTATACAATTATTTTTTACAAGCTTTTATTATTAGTTAATTCTTGTTAAAATATAATTCAAATTTTTATGTTATTGGTTTTTTTTTTTGTTGTTAGTAAAATGTTGAAGAAATTGAAAATAAGTACAATTATTACAATTATTGTTCAAATTCTATTCGTTTTCATAATTAATATGCAGTTTAAGATACTTGTCTTCGATCTTTTATTTAAAAAGATTAAGATTACCATTTCTTGTCTTGCTCTTGCAGTTCACAGAATTGTTGAAATTTAATTTCTTTGGCTTTTATGGATGAAAATTGTACAAAATTCTTTTTCTTTGCAATTCAGATCATATCTCATGTGAAGTCAAAATGTTGCTTTTCATTGGTTTGTGGTCACGAAATTTTAAATTAAATTTTTTACTTGGCGTAATCAATTAAATAATTCATATAACACAATATTTTTACTAAAATAACAACAAACATTGTTTAAATTACGTTTCCCACTTTACCCCAGTATCATAATTTGAACATAATTTAGCACCATATAAAAAAATGTAAAATTATTTGAAAAATATGGAAATAAAGAAAATTTATACAAAAACCGAAATCAAAACCGAAACCGTAACATGGAACCGGTACACCGAAACCGTTTCGGTAGAAAAACTTAAAACCGAAACCGTAACCGAAACCGAAACGCGGAAAAAACCGAAACCGAAATCGAAACCGTTATTCGTTTAGGTTTCAATCCTTGATAAAAATATAAAAATATAAAAATATAAAAATATAAAAATATAAAAATATAAAAATATAAAAATATAAAAATATAAAAATATAAAAATATAAAAATATAAAAATATAAAAATATAAAAATATAAAAATATAAAAATATAAAAATATAAAAATATAAAAATATAAAAATATAAAAATATAAAAATATAAAAATATAAAAATATAAAAATATAAAAATATAAAAATATAAAAATATAAAAATATAAAAATATGAAAATATAAAAATATAAAAATTAAATAAGTAAATTTATGTATCGATGTAGGCAACATTTTTTTTTATTTTTTATGATTTTATGCAAAACATGCGGCTCTAATCAATAAATGTCAATAAGCGTTTTGAAAAGGATGCCTTCGTCAAACAGCTAAACAGAGATGAAGGCTCATTGCACACACAAAGACACATTGCCATATACAGTATGCGACACAAACACATATATCGTATGTATTGCCAAATACACAGACACATGTACATCAAACCACTTTGATGACACGTAAACATTTACGCCAAAAATGAAATTCATTCAAACGCGTCACGGGAATAAAAAGCACTCTCGGTCCTTTACGCGTCACTGTGTATCTGTGTGTTTTTGTCTATGTGCCTGTGTGTGAAATCCCAAAGAGAAAGCGCATTATTTGCATAAATGTGCGATATTGAATAAATGCAGATGTTTGTGTGTGTGCGCCGGATAAATTCCGAAGTCACTGTGATGTTTGAGAATATAAAAGGATATTTAACATGTTCGCTTAGCCCTCAAAGGAGCTGTCACAAATGTGTCTGTATGTGTAGGTGTGTGTGAAACTTAAGTGTTTTTTTATGATGCGTTTGACGTGGACTGGCGCTTGATTTCAGACATGTTTTTAAATTAAAACTGAAATTTATACTTAAAATTCAAATTTTCACTAAAATTAAAGTTTTATTTATATATTGTTTTTAAATTAAACATCTTATATATTTTGAATTATTTTGAATTTTTTTTTCTCTATTTTAGGCACTTTAAAATGGCGATGAAGCAGATGAATTATCAAGTAAGTCAGTCTGATGTTTTTCAATAAAGTCATTAAAAAAATACAATTTAACACTAAGAATTCAATTTTACACTAAAATTAAATTTTTCAATAAACATTTAATTTTCACTAAAAAAAATATTCACTGAAAATTCAAATTTTTAATAAAAATTCAAATTTTAAATAAAAATTCAAATTTTAAATAAAAATTCAAATTTTCAATAAAAATTTTCACTCAAACATAAATTTTCACTAAAAATTCAATTTTTCACTAAAAATTCAATTTTTCACTAAAAATTCAATTTTTCACTAAAAATTCAATTTTTCACTAAAAATTCAATTTTTCACTAAAAATTCAATTTTTCACTAAAAATTCAATTTTTCACTAAAAATTCAATTTTTCACTAAAAATTCAATTTTTCACTAAAAATTCAATTTTTTACTAAAAATTCAATTTTTCACAAAAAATTCAATTTTTCACTAAAAAATAAATTTTTCACTAAAAATTCAATTTTTCACTAAAAATTCAATTTTTCACTAAAAATTCAATTTTTCACTAAAAATTCAATTTTTCACTAAAAATTCAATTTTTCACTAAAAATTCAATTTTTCACTAAAAATTCAATTTTTCACTAAAAATTCAATTTTTCACTAAAAATTCAATTTTTCACTAAAAATTCAATTTTTCACTAAAAATTCAATTTTTCACTAAAAATTCAATTTTTCACTAAAAATTCAATTTTTCACTAAAAATCATTTTTGCATAAAAAAATTAATATTCTCTCTAAAAAATTTTAAATTCCACTGAAAATTTAAATATCCACTAAAAATTCAATTTTTCAATAAATTTTTCACTAAAAATTAAATTTTTCATAAAAAATTAAATTTTTCATCAAAAATTAAATCTTTCACTTAATATTTAATTTTACAATGCGAAATTGAAATTTTTCTTTGTGTTTTATTTCATAAAACTATTTCCAAAAATAGCCTCCAAACAAACACATCCTAAACTATTTCAAATATCGGTTAACCAAAGCAGACAAATTTCGTTTGAATTTATCTAAGAAATTACGGGATCATTTAGCCAAAAGCCTGAGGTGGCCGGCTGGCAAGGCAGTCCGTCTGTCAGTGGCTCTAATGTATTTGTCGATGCAATTTGCTAAAGTGCAAAATTTGCTTAAATGATAAGACCACAAATCACATAAGGCCGAAGGAAGTTAGAAACCCATGTACGATACACAACTTATGCAGTATGTGGCATGAATAGAGATTTTAATCAGCAGCACTTAATTAAGATACATTCGAAATTGCAATTTGCAGATGTTGTCTTGTATTGTGTAAATGACAAAAGAACATTATTAGACACGGACTAGGAACATTATTTAGCAACCACTGGTAGCGCATATTTTAAGGATTTGAATGAGCAGTGGACAAATTGCTCGGTAGAATTCAGAATTTATTATAGGGCCCTGGTTTATTGAGTACCATGTATTAAGTGCAAGCAAACAAAAGTTGCAGTTAATTAATAGTTGGCAATTTAAGCAGGTGGTAGTAGTGGCAAGTAGAAATGCTGCTGTGCTGTGTAGGTGGAAAAGACAAATATGTTGTTGTCAACAAACAATGGCAACAGCTGCTGCTGCTGCTGGTCAACGTATTTATTTTGTGGTTACTGGCAAATATTGCAACAAAGTGGTTGTTTTAATGCAAGAGACAAACAAATTAAATAAATAAAGTAAGATATATAACCAAAAATTAAATAAAAAATGAACAAAACGAAAATAATATTAATGTAAATAAATATAAAATGTTTGGGTCAATACAAAATATATTATATTCAAACTTTTTTGTTTTTATTTAACAAGTTTTTTTTTAGTGAGTATTAATATTTTTTTTTAATATATTTTTCATTTTTGGAATTTATTTTATTTTAATTTATGTTAATCAATGTCACGATACCTTTACCTTTACCTTTACCTTTACCTTTACCTTTACCTTTACCTTTACCTTTACCTTTACCTTTACCTTTACCTTTACCTTTACCTTTACCTTTACCTTTACCTTTACCTTTACCTTTACCTTTACCTTTACCTTTACCTTTACCTTTACCTTTACCTTTACCTTTACCTTTACCTTTACCTTTACCTTTACCTTTACCTTTACCTTTACCTTTACCTTTACCTTTACCTTTACCTTTACCTTTACCTTTACCTTTACCTTTACCTTTACCTTTACCTTTACCTTTACCTTTACCTTTACCTTTACCTTTACCTTTACCTTTACCTTTACCTTTACCTTTACCTTTACCTTTACCTTTACCTTTACCTTTACCTTTACCTTTACCTTTACCTTTACCTTTACCTTTACCTTTACCTTTACCTTTACCTTTACCTTTACCTTTACCTTTACCTTTACCTTTACCTTTACCTTTACCTTTACCTTTACCTTTACCTTTACCTTTACCTTTACCTTTACCTTTACCTTTACCTTTACCTTTACCTTTACCTTTACCTTTACCTTTACCTTTACCTTTACCTTTACCTTTACCTTTACCTTTACCTTTACCTTTACCTTTACCTTTACCTTTACCTTTACCTTTACCTTTACCTTTACCTTTACCTTTACCTTTACCTTTACCTTTACCTTTACCTTTACCTTTACCTTTACCTTTACCTTTACCTTTACCTTTACCTTTACCTTTACCTTTACCTTTACCTTTACCTTTACCTTTACCTTTACCTTTACCTTTACCTTTACCTTTACCTTTACCTTTACCTTTACCTTTACCTTTACCTTTACCTTTACCTTTACCTTTACCTTTACCTTTACCTTTACCTTTACCTTTACCTTTACCTTTACCTTTACCTTTACCTTTACCTTTACCTTTACCTTTACCTTTACCTTTACCTTTACCTTTACCTTTACCTTTACCTTTACCTTTACCTTTACCTTTACCTTTACCTTTACCTTTACCTTTACCTTTACCTTTACCTTTACCTTTACCTTTACCTTTACCTTTACCTTTACCTTTACCTTTACCTTTACCTTTACCTTTACCTTTACCTTTACCTTTACCTTTACCTTTACCTTTACCTTTACCTTTACCTTTACCTTTACCTTTACCTTTACCTTTACCTTTACCTTTACCTTTACCTTTACCTTTACCTTTACCTTTACCTTTACCTTTACCTTTACCTTTACCTTTACCTTTACCTTTACCTTTACCTTTACCTTTACCTTTACCTTTACCTTTACCTTTACCTTTACCTTTACCTTTACCTTTACCTTTACCTTTACCTTTACCTTTACCTTTACCTTTACCTTTACCTTTACCTTTACCTTTACCTTTACCTTTACCTTTACCTTTACCTTTACCTTTACCTTTACCTTTACCTTTACCTTTACCTTTACCTTTACCTTTACCTTTACCTTTACCTTTACCTTTACCTTTACCTTTACCTTTACCTTTACCTTTTACCTTTTATCACTAATTTCTTTTATTATCTTTTTTGTGATTTAATGCAAAATAATCTAATATCTATATTTGTATTTTTTTTAATTTTTATATTTTTACCGAATTAATTTTTTTTAGGAAATGCAACATACTAATAAATTTAATTTCAACTTAAATATAAATCAAATACTCGGCTGCTTCTGCATGTACATCACGTATTTCCGAGTTTTTCCCATCCATTAGTATAGCTTTGGAGACATTAATAATGTAGGACCAGTACACAAGAACTTTAACACTTACATAGCAACAGCTAGTACTTCATTTCACTGCCCTGTTTTTTTTTAATTTTTTTCATTTTACCATGTCTAACATTCGACCAGCCTCTGTCGACTCTGCTATGTAAACGTTTTACAAATCGTTTTATTTTTGTGAACATTTAAACATACCACACTTTAGCATTTTGTTGGCCAGCTGAAATTAAAGTAATAACCAATATTAATCCTATTTTTAAACAATAAAATGTTATAACATCTACCATTTTCTGTGTTTTCTAATTTCTTACTTGTTCATAAAAAAATATGTTCATAAAAAAATATATTTCTGCATTTAATACGATTTGTTTTAATTTATATTTGATATGCCTGAATGTTTCTCAATTTTCAATTGTAATCTTTTATATTTTTCTATATATATTTTTTAATAATTCAAGACTGTTGTTGTCTAAGTTCTATAAACTCTACCATTCTATGTGCGACTGCTCTACGTATTTTGTAAGTTTTACTTGTTGACAACCACATAAAATTGTTATTCATACGTGTTACCAGTTTGTTGTTTCATTTGTTTACATTGTATATTTTGTTTGCTTTTTTTTTTTGTAATTTTTATTGTATTTTTTGTATAGATTTTTTTGCATATTTTGGATACTACATCTGCTACAAGTTTGCACATTGCATAAAAGATATAATAAACGTGATAAATTGTTTGCAGTAATAGATTTACTTTCGTGCATGTTTTACAATAAAAGTTTGTAGTTCGCAAAAATTATTCATTGAAATGTACTTCATAAAATGTAGTTTTTAAAGTGTACCTAATAAAACGTAGTTTATTAAATGTAGTTTATAAAATGAAGTTTATTAAATGTAGTTTATCAAATGTAGTTTATCAAATGTAGTTTATAATTTGTAGTATATAAAATGAAGTTTATAAAATGTAGTTTATTAAATGTAGTTTATAAAGTGTAGTTAATGAAATGTAGTTTATAAAGTGTAGTTTATGAAATGTAGTTTATAAAATGTAGTTTAAAAAATGTAGTTTATAAAATGTAATTTATCAAATGTAGTTTATCAAATAAAGTTTATAAAATGTAGTTAATAAAATGTTGTTAATAAAATGTAGTCTATAAAATGTAGATTATCAAATGTAGTTTATCAAATGTAGTTTATCAACTGTAGTTTATCAAATATAGTTTATCAAATGCAGTTTATAAAAAGTAGTTTATAAAATGTAGTTTATAAAATGCAGTTTATAAAATGTAGTTTATAAAATGTAGTTTATAAAATGTAGTTTATAAAATGTAGTTTTAAAATGTAGTTTATCAAGTGTAGTTTATAAAATGTAGTTTATCAAAATGTAGGTTATAAAAAGCAGTTTATAAAATGTAGTTTATAAAATGTAGTTTATAAAATGTAGTATACAAAATGTAGTTTATAAAAGGTAGTTTATCAAATGTAATTTATAAAGTGTAGTTTATAAAATGCAGTTTATAAAATGCAGTTTATAAAATATAGTTTACCAAATGTAGTTTATAAAATGTAGTTTATAAAATGTAGTTTACCAAATGTAGTTTATAAAATGTAGTTTATGAAATGTAGTTTATAAAATGTAGTTTATAAAATGTAGTTTATAAAATGTCGTTTATAAAATGTAATTTAGCAAATGTACTTTATCAAATAAAGTTTATAAAATGTAGTTTATAAAATGCAGTTTATAAAATGTAGTTTTAAAAATGTAGTTTATAGAATGTAGTTTATAAAAAGTAGTTTATCAAATGTAGTTTATAAAATGTAGTTTATCGAACGTAGTTTATAAAATGTAGTTTATCAAATTTAGTTTATAAAATGTAGTTTACCAAATGTGGTTTATAAAATGTAGTTTACCAAATGTAGTTTATAAAATGTTGTTTATCAAATGTAGTTTATAAATTGTAATCTATAGATTGTAGTTTATAAAATCAAGTTTGTAAAATGTAGTTCATAAAATGCAGGTTATAAAATGTAGTTTATAAAAAGTAGTTTATAAAGTGTAGTTTATAAAATGTTGTTTATCAAATGTAGTGTATAAAATGTAGTTTATCAATTGTAGTTTATAAAATGAAGTTTATAAAATGTAGTTTATCAAATGTAGTTTATAAAATGTAGTTTATCAAATGTTGTTTATCAAATGTACTTTATCAATTGTAGTTTATAAAATGAAGTTTATAAAATGTAGTTTATCAAATGTAGTTTATAAAATGTAGTTTATAAAATGCAGTTTATAGAATGTAGTTTATAAAAAGTAGTTTATCAAATGTAGTTTATGAAATGTAGTTTATCGAATGTAGTTTATAAAATGTTGTTTACAAAATTTAGTTTATAAAATGTAGTTTACCAAATGTGGTTTATAAAATGTAGTTTACCAAATATAGTTTATAAAATGTAGTTTATCAAATATAGTTTATAAACTGTGGTGTATTAAATGTAATTTTAAAAATGTAGTTTATCAATTGTAGTTCATCAAGTGTATTTTATCGAATGTAGTTAATCAAATGCAGTTTATCAAATGTAGTTTATAAAATGTAGTTTATAAAATTTCGTTTAAAACGTAGTTTATCTAAATGTACTTTATAAAAAGTAGTACAATTTATATTCAGCAAACTTCTAGTATTCATTTCGTATTATTCTCTTCATAATAACGTCAATTAATATGGCTTGATTTTGCATTAAATAAAAGGTTCACTTCAACCAGTGATTGACCCATTTTTTTTTTTTTTTGCAAAAACCAATAAAGAATAAAATCCTACATTATACAACCTTGCACACAGTAGGGCAGTACTTAAGCAGCAGCCACTCTGTGGCTTAACTTTTTACTTCGCTTCTGTTAAATCAATTAATTAGTAAATAAATTAATTAGGTTCAGTTGACATAATAAATGTTGTGCGCTTGAGAAATTGTTGTTGAGATTAACAGCCATAACATATCAATGCCTCGAAGCTGAATTTTAAACGTTTCATTGCATAATTTATTCAAGGTGCTTAAATTTTAACACATACATTATTTTTACGTTTTAAATTATTGCTTATAATTAAGTGCGAATTTGTGCATTTAAAAAAAAAAAAATTATAAACAATAATTAAGTCAATTATTTTTTGAATTTTTAGTGAAAATTTTATTTTTAATGGAAAATATAATTTTTAGTGACAAAATTGTGTTATTAGTTAAAAATTCTAATTTTTAATGGAAAATTCAATTGTTTCTGAAAAATTAATTTTGATGGCAAAATTGAATATTTAGTAAAAATTTTAATTTTTGGTAAAAATTGAATTTTTGGTAAAAATTGAATTTTTAGTGAAAACTTGAATTTAAGTGAAAAATTCAATTTTTAGTATAACATGAATTTTGAGTGAAATATTGTATTGTTAGTAAAAATTTGAATTTTAGTGAAAAATTGTATTTATAGTGAATACATATTTAAAAAAAAATGTGTTTCATCAAAAACAAATTTTTATAAATTAGTTAAAAAAAAAAAAATATTTAAATAAAAAAAATATTTAGTTCCTATTTTCCTATTGGTTTCTTTTTTTTTTTTTTTTTTAAGAAAAACCACAAAAATATAGTTCACATCAGCAATTCTAAAATATGCATTGAAGTGCTTATTTTTATTTGTGTTTTTTTTTTGTTCTTTCTTTATTTACATCCATTTTTGTTTTTCCATTGACTACACTTTTATTTTACTCCTCTGTTACTTATTACAATTTTTGTTACATTTTCTTTTTTGCTGTATTCTTGGCTGTATTTTATAGCTATATTTAGCAACCTCCCAGTTTAATTCTCATGCTCTTCTCACATTCAGTTCACACAACCCAACGATTTTGTGTTTTTATATTTATCCTTTTTTCTTTTTTATCCTTCTCTGTCTCCCATAAGCAGCATGTGTACGAAATGTTTTACGAAATGTTGTTACAATAATTTCACATTGTTTAAGTCAGTTTTCCTTATTATTCGCTTTGTTAATTTCGCATTTTATTATTTTAGCCCTTGGCATGCCCAAAAAAATATATTTACTCATGTATAATTAATAACTTTAACATTTTTTATGTGTTTAGCATAATAAATATTATGATTTGTAATTTGTAAATTATATGCTTTTTTTATTTTAATTTGTTTTGGTTAAATTTTGTTTAACTAATTTTTCATTAAAATGGAATTGTTGATTTTTCATCAAAAATTCAATTTTTAAATAAGAAAATCATTTTTCACTAAAAATTCAGTTTTTCATTAAAAATTCAATATTTTTTTTTACTAAAAATTCAATTTTCACTTTGATTATAATTCTTCATTTAAAATTCAATTTTTTCACTAATAATTCAATTTATCACTAAAAATTCAATTTTTTCAATAATATTCAATTTTTCACTAAAAATTCAATTTAACACTGAAAATTAAATTTTTCACTAAAAATTCAATTTTTCACAAAAAATTCAATTTTTCACTAAAAACTCAATTTTCACTAAAAATTCAATTTTTCACTAAAAATTAAATTTTTAAATATGAATTAAATTTTTCACTAAAAATTTAATTTTTAGTGAAAAATTCACTAACATTTCAGTGTTTCAGTGAAATTCAATTTTTCTTTATAAAATTCAATTTTTCACTATAAATTCAATTTTTAGCTGAAAAGTCAATTTTTCTCTTTAAATTTAATTTTTCATTAAAAATAAAAATTTTTAATTTTCAATAAAAATTTTTAATTTTCAATAAAAATTTTTAATTTTCAATAAAAATTTTTAATTTTCAATAAAATTTTTTAATTTTTTACTACAAAAAAAACAATTTTTCAATTTCTCACTAAAATTCAATTTTCAATTAATAATTTAATTTTTCACTAAAAGTTCAATTTTGCACTAAAAATTCAATTTTTCACTAAAAATTCAAATTTTCACTAAAAATTAAAATTTTCACTTAAAATTCAAATTTTTTCTAAAAATTCAAATTTTTACTAAAAATTCAAATTTGCACTAAAAATTCAATTTTTCACTCAAAATTCAAATTTTCACTCAAAATTCAATTTTTCACTAAAAATTCAATTTTTCACTAAAAATTCAATTTTTCACTAAAAATTCAATTTTTCACTAAAAATTCAATTTTTCACTAAAAATTCAATTTTTCACTAAAAATTCAATTTTTCACTAAAAATTCAATTTTTCACTTAAAATTCAAATTTTCGCTAAAAATTCAAATTTTCACTAAAAATTCAAATTTTCACTAAAAATTCAAATTATCACTAAAAGTTCTATTTCACACTAAAAATTCAATTTTTCACTAAAAATTCAATTTTTCACTAAAAATTCAATTTTTCACTAAAAATTCAATTTTTCACTAAAAATTCAATTTTTCACTAAAAATTCAATTTTTCACTAAAAATTCAATTTTTCACTAAAAATTCAATTTTTCACTAAAAATTCAATTTTTCACTAAAAATTCAATTTTTCACTAAAAATTCAATTTTTCACTAAAAATTCAATTTTTCACTAAAAATTCAATTTTTCACTAAAAATTCAATTTTTCACTAAAAATTCAATTTTTCACTAAAATAATAATTTTTTCACTTAAAATTCAATTTTTCACTAAAATGTCAATTTTTCACTAAAAAATCAAATTTTCACTAAAAATTCAATTTTTCACTAAAAATTCAATTTTTCACTAAAAGCTCAATTTTTCACTAAAAATTAAATTTTTCACTAAAAATTCAATTTTTCACTAAAAGCTCAATTTTTCACTGAAAATTAATTTTTTTTACTGGAAATTAATTTATTTCTTCAAAAATTAATTTTGGCTGCCTTTCATTTAGAAAATACCAAATTTAAATATTTCACAAATATAAAATTCAGTATTATAAATTTTTTTTTTATTATAAAATACCAAACAATAATTTATTCTACATTCAACAAATTCTTAGAAACACCCCCTCAACATTATAAAAGACTCTTCTGAGTTCCGACGCCCACTGACAATTACATACTTTATACAATCTATACTTAATATAAAACCCTATCATAAACTCACTTTCACATGTCTGTCTATTTTTGCACAATATCACGTAAAATCAACATTAGTTGTTGCTCATTCTTGTATCTTTCTAATCGACATTATTGTCGTCATCAGCAACAGCATCGGCAACAGGGGCAACATACATCATCTATATCATCAACTCCCAGTTGTTGCTGCACTTCATAGTATGTGTTAGTTGTAGTTAATACATGTATGCTTGAGTTTGTGTTAGTTTATATTAATAATAAACACGCATAAATCATCAGTCAACAAGAACAACAACTAAAATAATAAAATATTTATACACAAAATTTAGTACCAGACCATTTCAATTATTTAAATGTTTTCTTTGTTGAGAACCAAAGCAACAACGGGGCCAGCCAGCCGGGCCATTATATTTATTATTACTAGAATAATTTGGATTAAATGGACTTTTATTTGACTGACTGTATTTGAGCGCCAAAGGTTGGACGGCTATATTATCCGCCATTTTGCGATAAAATAATTTAGTTGATTTATTTAATGAGCCAGCAGTTAATTTAAGTGCTTTTAGAAAAATCATTTAGCTGCGTAAATAACTCATTAAAAATTTGTTTAATAAATATTCACAAACTGTTGCATATTTGGAGGTTGTTAGGCATAGCAGAAATTAAATAAATAATCGGTATTTTATTTACTGAAAATTTAAATTATATTAAAAATCTATTTTGCACTAAAAATTCAATTTAAAATCAATTTTCAACATCATATTTAAGACAAATGAAAAATTTAAAAATGAATATCATTTTTATGTGTAAATTGAATTGAAGTTTTAGTGAAAAGACAATTTTTCAGTGAAAATTTGATTTTTTAATGAAAAATTAATTTTTGGTGTACAATGGATTTTTTTTTAGAGAAAAAAAAAATTGAATTTTTAATAAAAAGTTTAATATTAGTGAAAAATTATATTTTGAATTAAAAATTTTTGGTGAAAAGTTTAATTTTAGTGAAAATGTTAATTTTTCAGTAAACAATGTTATTTTTCAATTAAAAAATTTAATTTTTAATGAAAACGTGAATTTGTAGTGAAAAACTAATTTTTTGGCAATAATTTAATTTTTAGTGAAAAATAGAATTTTTAGTGAATTAATTGAAGTTTAAGTGAATAATTAAATTTTTCATTAAATATATAATTTTTAGCGAAAAATTAAATTTTTAGTGAGCATTTTATGATTTGGCGAAAATTTAATTTTTAGTAAAAAATTTAATTTTTAGTAAAAAATTTAATTATTAGTAAAAAATTTAATTTTGAATAAAACTTTTAATTTTTAACGAAAATTTGTTTGTTGAGAAAAATTGATTTTTTTTTGGAAAAATTTAATTTTTAGTGAAAAATTTAATTTTTAGTGAAAAATTTAATTTTTAGTGAAAAATTTAATTTTTGTAAAAATTTAGTAAAAAATTCAATTTTTAGTGAACAATTGAATTTATAGTGAAATATTGAATTTTTAGTGAAAAATTGAAGTTTAAGTGAATAATTAAATTTTTCATTAAATTTTTAATTTTTAGCGAAAAATTTAATTTTTAGTGAGCATTTTATGATTTGGCGAAAATTTAATTTTTAGTAAAAAATTTAATTATTAGTAAAAAATTTAATTTTGAATAAAACTTTTAATTTTTAACGAAAATTTGTTTGTTGAGAAAAATTGATTTTTTTTTGGAAAAATTAAATTTTTAGTGAAAAATTTAATTTTTGTAAAAAGTTGAAAAATCGAATTTAGAAAAAAATTCAATTTTTAGTGAACAATTGAATTTATAGTGAAATATTGAATTTTTTTAGTGAAAAATTGAATTTTTTTTTGTGAAAAATTGATTTTTGTATTTTTGGTGAAAAATTGAATATTTAGTGAAAAATTGATTTTTTTTTAGTGAAAAATTTAATTTTTAGTGCATAATTTAATTTTAGTGAAAAATGTAATTTTAATGAAAAATTGATTTTTTAATAAAAAATTGAATTTTTCGTGAAAAATTTAATTTTAGTGAAAAATGTAATTTTTAGTGAAAATTGGAATTTTTTGTGAAAAATTAAATTTTTAGTGAAAATTTGAATTTTTAGTGAAAATTTTAATTTTTAGTGAAAAATAGAATTTTAATGATAATTTGCATTTCTAGTAAAAATTTGTTTTTTTTAAATGCCTGTGAAAATCCAAAATATGTTGCTTCTAAAATTATCCATTAATCTTCATGTATGCTGGAAATGTACCCGATCTATAATTGAAGAATGTCATAAATTTTGTCTCGGTCATCGAAAGAAATGTTGTCTTTGTTAAGGTATTTTTATGTACATCATATTCAAACTTAATATTTGAAGCATCTCTCAAACGTGAAGACATAAATGAGAAGACACAGACAATACGATAAGAATAGCGTACAGATGATTTTAAAGACAACACAGAACTGATGCATGTATTACATACGGAAGGATGGAAACTTTCAAAAAAGATGTAGCACGAACGAAAGTTTAACAGACTGACATGAAATGGACAGAAAAGTGCGACAATAGAGAAGTTATTAGTATTTTCTACTAACAAAACTAATAGTAGTTTGTAGAACATAGACGTGAGGTATGTTTTCAGACGTCAGCTGCTCCACAGGAATCCTCTGTCTAAACAGGGGGAAGGTGCTCTATAAAAGGACATATGTTGAGCGAAAAGAAAGGACAAATATTCAACCATAAAACTATGTTAACAGCAGAACGGACCGACAACATGAACACGCAAAAGGCGCCAGCCGACTCTCGTACTACAATATGTTGTACTACAATGTGGAATGAAAAGACAGGATACCTTACATATGTCCTTATGTATTTTATTTGTATATACACAACATTTTAAATTTAATTTACATTTCAATTTAAATTTAAACAAAAATGTAAGGCAACCACAACTATGTATTGTGTCTTTGTGTGTGTAAATGAAATTATTTCGAAATGTTTTGGACAATAATTTGTAAACTAAATATTTGTTTGTCTATCGTATTCACAGAAAGTGGGTTTATGCACAACAATTTATGTCAGAAATATAAATGATAAATTCTAATTGAATTAAAGCAAAAATAATATTTGAACATTATACGCAATTTGCAAAAATGTTTGAGGTGCAAATTGAATTTCAAATAAATTGCAGGGACGATGTTGTGTGTTAATGACAATCACCCAAATTATGAATATTGTTATTTTAGAGATGAATATATAATAATAATAATTATCTATTTCAATACTTTTAACTTTTCGCATTTCTTTTGCCAAAAACTTATTTTGGAGTATTGAATTTCGTCATTTTAAGGTTTAGTACGTTTTCATATTGTCGTTTTCGACATTATAATTATTATAAAGGTTTAAAAATGTGTCAAAGGACTTCAATAAACTATGAAATCAAGAAGATGCATTAAAAATAATAAAAAATAATCAGGGTTTTTTTTTAAATGTATGTTCAACAAAAAGATATATTTTTTAAAAGGTTTAAAACCTGTAAAGAAGGACCTGTCAAACTACAAAAAATGTTATTTACTCTCTTTTATTTTTGAAATATTACAAATTGTTATAAAATTTAAATCCATATGAATTTTAAACTGACTAAGATGCACGTTTTAGCTGAAGTTGCTACACAGTTTATTTTGTTGCTGCTAATTTATCGTTGTTGCTGTTGATATTACCTACAATTCTTGCTGCACTTTTCATGTCTGTCGTTGTTGCCAAAGTTTTGCACTTTCGTCAGTTGCGCAATTTTGAAGTATTAACAGCATGTGGCGCCATTTATTTTGTCTGCACTGAAAGCATTTTTTTACAAAAAAAAAAAAATTAAAATAAAAAGAAATTGAAAATGACATCAGGTATTCAAAGGAATTTAAAGCTGCCATAAAGCTTAGATTTAGTGCAAAACGACGTTAGTATAAAAGGCACTATTGTTGACTTCATCTAAAAACAAAACAAAAATAAAATATAAAAATTGAAAAAATTGATTTTACTTTGAAAAATGTTTGACTCAAAATAAATAAAAAAAAGTTTCACTAAAATTCAACTTTTCATTAAAAATTCAATTGTTCTTCCTTCACTAGAAATTATAATTTCACAAAAAAAAAATTAATACATTTTTGACTAAAAATAAATAAAAACAAATTTTCTAAAAATGCTGTTCATTAAAAATTTAAATTTTTACTAAAAATTTAAAGTTTCACAAAAAATTCAAAAATTTTTTTTTTTTTAGTAAAATTTCATTTTTGATATATACAAAATAAATTATAAATTCAATTTTTTCAAATATCTAATTTTTTATTAAAAATTACAATTTTCACTGAAAATAAAATTATTCACTAAAAATTATTTTTTCTTGATTTCAAACAGAATGTTTAACTAAATTTGAATTTTTATTGAAAAATTTACTTAATTTATTCGTGAAATACTTTTGAGTGAAGAACTGAATTTGTAGTAAAAATTAAATTTTTCAGTGAAAAATTAAATTAAAAAGAAAAATTCAATTTTAGTGAAAATTTGAATTTTTAATGATAAATTAAATTTAAAGTGAATTTTTGAATTTTAAGTGGTAAATGAAATTGTTAGTGATTTTATTTTTCGTTTTTTTAGAGAAAAAGTTTTGATTCCAAAATTTAATTTTAGTTAAAAATTTAATTTTTACTGAAAATATGAATTTCAGTAAAAAATAAAGTTTAGAGTGAAAAAGTGAATTTTAGCAAAAATTTATATATTGATTTTACAATGAAAAAATTGAATTTTAGTGTTAAATTGAATTTTTAGAAAAAATAATGTTTGTAGTAAAAATTGAATTTTTAGTGAATATTTCAATTTTTTAGTAAAAAATTTAAATTATAGTGAAAAAATTGAATTTTTAGTGAAAAATTGAATTTACAGTGAAAAATTGAATTTTAGTGCAAATTGAATTTTTAGTGCAAAATTTAATTTTTAGTGAAAAGTTCAATTTTAAGTGAAAAATTTAATTTTAATGAAAAATTGAATTTACAATGAATAAATTAATTTTTTATGAAAAATTGAATTTTTTTTTAGTGAAAAATGGAATTTTTAGTGAAAAATTTAATTTTAGTGAAAAATTTAATTTTGCGTGAAAATTTTGATTTTTAGTGAACAATGAATTTTTAGTGAAAAATTGAATTTTTAGTGTAAAGTTAAATTTTAGTGCAAAATTGAATTTTTAGTGAATTTAATTGAATTTTAATTGAATTTTAAGTGAAAAATTGAATTTTTAGTGAATAATTGAATTTTAATTGAATTTTAAGTGAAAAATTGAATTTTTAGTGAAAAATTGAATTTTTAGTGAATAATTGAATTTTCAGTGATAAATTAAATTTTTAGTGGAAAATTTAATTTTTTGTAGAAAATTTAATTTTTAGTGAAAAATTTTATTTTGAGTGAAAAATTGAATTTTTAGTGAAAAATTGAATTGTTAGTAAAATTGAATTTTAATGAAACATTTAAATTTTAGTAAACAATTGAGTTTTGATTGGAAAATTTAATTTTAGTTAAATATTTAATTTTTAGTGAAAATTTTAATTTTTAGTGAAAAATTAAATTTTTAGTGAAAAATTGAATTTTAAGTGAAAAAATGAATTTTTAGTGAAAAATTTAATTTTTGGTAAATTTGAATTTTTGGTAAATTTGAATTTTTAGTGGATAATTGAATTTTCAGTGGATAATTGAATTTTTAGTGAAAGTTTGATTTTTTAGTGAAAATTTAAATTTTTAGTGAAAAATTTAATTTATAGTGAAAAATTGAATTTTTAGTGAAAAATTTAATTTTTAGTGAAAAATAAAATTTTTAGTGAAAAATTGAATTTTTAGTGCCAAATTAAATTTTAGTGCAAATTTGAATTTTTAGTGAATAATTGAATTTTAAGTGAAAAATTGAATTTTTAGTGAAAATTTTAATTTTTAGTGAAAAACTGAATAATTGAATTTTCAGTGATAAATTAAATTTTTAGTGGAAAATATAATTTTTTGTATAAAATTTAATTTTGAGTGGAAAAATAAAATTTTAGTAAAAAATTTAATTTTTAGTAAAAAATTTAATTTTTAGTGAAAAATTTAATTTTTTTGTAGAAAATTTAATTTATAATGAAAATTTTAATTTTTAGTGAAAATTTTAATTTTTAGTGAAAAATTGAATTTTTAGTGAAAAATTAAATTTTTAGTGAAAAATTGAATTTTTAGTGAAAAATTGAATTTTTAGTGAAAAATTGAATTTTTAGTGAAAAATTGAATTTTTAGTTAAAAATTGAATTTTAGTGAAAAATTGCATTTGTAGTGAAAATTCAATATTATGTGATCATTTTATTTTTATTAAAATATTAAATGTTTGTTTATTTTTTTAATAAAACCGCTTTTTAAAGATATAACAAATGACAAATAAAACACTATATAAAAATGCCAGAGTATGCTTTTGTTCGTCTGTAAGTCTGACAATAAAATATATGCGCACCACTAATCATTTAAAAAAAATAAAAAGAAAATGCATAGGAAAAACATATAATTTTTGTCAGCTCAAAGCTAAAATTTATTTTACATTTATTAAGTTTTTTATTATTTTTTTCACAAAATTCACGCGTTGACGCATGAAACGCATGGAAGAAGTGCAATTGTTTTTGATGTGCAATTATTTCTTTGTTTTATTTTTAGATTTCAAAGAAATGGAAAATATTTTAAAATTTATTTAGAGAAGAAAAATTACATCAAAGTTTTTGTAAAAAATGTTTAAAGATAACAAAAACGTAGTTATATAAAAAAAAATAAACACTACTACCTTAAAATCATGATAAATAACAAAAATATATCAAACTGGTATAGAAAATTTTTGCTGAAAAATGACAGTTGCAAGTTTGCTGCTTACAGCACAAAGTTGTCTTGAAAATAAAACAAATAATATATAAAATATCTTCTACTAATGCCGTAATGTCGATTATTTCGCATCAATCATTGGTAGTTACTCAAAAAGAAACAACGAACAAACAAGACTGCTTCAAAAACAATCCGCACATCGACAGACATAAGGATTAAATATCGATGAAATGTCAAGCGAAATGGAGAACTTTTAAAGAGTTAACTCAGTTAATTCTATAACAATTTGTAACTGAAAGAATTTATGACCTTGGCGAACTTTCATATTCTTGATTTATGATTTCTATATAATTTTTAAATTTTAGAGAAAAATTGAATTTTTTAGTGAAAATTTGAATAATTAGTGAAATATTGAATTTTAGTGAAAAATTAAATTTTTAGTGAAAATTTGAATTTTTAGTGAAAAATTGAATTTTTAGTGAAAAATTGAATTTTTAGTGAAAAATTGAATTTTTAGTGAAAAATTGAATTTTTAGTGAAAATTTGAATTTTTAGTGAAAAAATGGAATTTTTAGTGAAATTGAGTTTTTAGTGAAAAATTGAATTTTTAGTAAAATTTGAATTTTTAGTGAAAAATTAAATTTTAGTTAAAATTCAATTTTTGGTAAAAATTTAATTTTTAGTTAAAATTCAATTTTTGGTTAAAATTGAATTTAAGGTGAAAAATTAAATTTTTAATGAAAAATGAAATTTTTAGTGAACATTTAAATTTCTAGTGAAAAATTAAATTTTGAATGACAATTTGAATGCTTGACTTCATAAGTTAAATTTGCCAAGTCATTTAATGTAGTAAAATTATTTAAACGGAATGCTCATGGAGTTTATACAGCGCAAAAAGGGATCCTTTTCCACTTGATTAGGCAGTAAATTTAATTAGCTACAATTTGGCATAATCCTTGACTAGATTTAGAAACGCATGATTTGTTTTAGCTGATGCAAACAAAAAATAAAATAGAAAAAAAGGCAGCGATGCGCAAAAAGGCCAAACAAAAGCTATTAAAATGTAATCTAAAAAAACCCACAGACAAACGATGGATAAACAAATTGATTAAAATAAAATTGAATATGCGGCTGCATAGTCTACTTTTAGGCGTAGACTATTTAAATTGAATTTTTATACTCAGCAATTTTCTTTCCATATATTTTTTAATTTATTTAAATACTGCACTTTAATTTTAATCAGTCCAACCATTCGATAAATCGAAACACATCATACGTGAGGAATTTTAAATGGTTTAAAGTATTTTCAGTAAATTAAATTTACCCAAAACCATTTTTTCATTCGTTCCACGAATGTGCTTTCCATGCCACACATAGTATACAACCTTTGAAGTTGTATAAAATTGTAATTATATTTTCGATATTCGAGATTGCGTTGACGATAAGTTTGTATGGGTATTAATTACACGCTTTTAAAGTATATCAAATGAACATTTATTAAACCGCCGTCGCTGCCAGTTCAATACTTGATGTTAAAATGGCTATGGCTTTATATTATACTTATTATGAAAAAAAAAACTCATTATAAATTACGAAAAGTCAATCAATTTCCTTTCTTGTGCATGAAAACATATTAAAGATAATTAATATTCATTTTATAACATTTATTTAAGCTTGAAAAAAATGTAATTTTAAATATTTGTTGCCTGTCGTATGATCATTTAATTTTTAAATTCCAGAAAAATTTATTTGAACATAAAATTGTATTATAAAAACCACTCAAATTGAGTATAATATTTAAACATTATTCTTAAAAATAAAGTAACTACCTTCCAACGAACCTTCGCGGGAAATATACTATAAAATTAATAGTTTTTTTTTCTCTTAAAATTATTCAATAGTATATACTATTATTTCAATCGGTAACTACCATTAAATAAATACTCAAAAATACTATAAAATTAATAGTCTTTTATACTATTAAAATTATTCAATAGGATAAACTATTATTTCAATCGGTATCTACCATTAAATAAATACTCAAAAATACTATAAAATTATGTTTCTTTTTATACCAAAATATTTATTTTTTTTATACTATTCAATCAATAATTGTCCTATTGACAAATTTTACTGAGGTTTTATGAGAGTTTTGTTTTCACTATACAAAAAATAAATATAAAAATATATAAGATTTATAATAAATGTGTAGAACTTGATGGGACACCCCAGGACGACTTAACCAAACTAATTTTTTAACTAACCGTCCAGGATTATTTTATGGACAATGTTCAGAAATTTGTGGAGCAAATCACAGATTTATACCTATTGTAATCGAAAGAGTTCCTGTAAAAATTTTATATTAAATAGAAAAAATGTTTAATGAATTCAATATCTCCATAATTCATCATATTTATAAAGAATGCTTATTTTATTCATTACAACTTGATTTATACTAACAACGTAAATTAATATATTTATGAATTACTTAAAATTTTAATGAAGTTTGTTGCAATTTATGCAATAAATCATTTCCAACTATTGAATTAATGAACGACGATGATGAATTTATTGAAATTTTCAGCAACTACGAAATACATCACATCAATGAATTATTCATAATATTGATGTAAAGAATGATTAACTCATGTTTTAGACAATTAAATTACCTTTCCTATGGTATATCACATCATCGAACCCTATGATTTCTTCCTTTTTAAAATGTACGTAAATTCGGAAGCGACATATTTTTAATGCGAGTATGGTTGACAAATTTTCACCCATATGTTATATAGATATATGAATAATTTTCATATATGAATTATTCGTATATGAATAATTCATATATAAAAATTATTCATATATGAAAATTATTCATATATGAATTATTCATATATGAATTATTCATATATGAATTATTCATATATGAATTATTCATATATGAATTATTCATATATGAATTATTCATATATGAATTATTCATATATGAATTATTCATATATGAATTATTCATATATGAATTATTTATATAAGAATTATTCATATATGATTTTCATATATGAATTTTTCATATGGACATTCTTCTTCACATATAATTAAATTTGGAATATATAAAAATTAAATTTTTTATATTCCAATTTAATCCAAATATTAATTCAATTTTTATCAATTCACTAATTACCATACGTTACCTCAATCTACAGCATAAACTGATTTCATTAATAATCCAACTAATAAAATTAAAAATATTAAAATAAATACACAAAAAAACTGTTTTGAAAAATGTCACATTTTTATTAATACTTTATTTATTATGCATACACACGTTTTATCAATATGAATGTGTGTGTGTGTTTTTCGTGTATATGTGTATGTGTCTTAATTTAATTAAATTTTTGTCATTTGTCAATTATTACCATACAATTAAATATGTCAAAACATTTAATATTCATTGAATTTAATTATTTAATTATTTGTTTATTTATGCGTCATTCATCCACCACCACTTGTTTTCTGTAATTTATTTAATTCAAATACTCTCATTTTGAATTATTTAATTTGTTTCCATTGAAATAAATACATCATTAAATTATGTATTTAAATGAATGTGCAAAACAACTGCTGCTTAGATATATTATTAATACATTTTAATTAAATTTTTAATGTTGTAGTTTTTATTTGAAACATTTTCTTTTTTTCTTTTACAAATAAGTTTAACTTATTAACTGTGCATTGTTTGACATGCACATGTGTTGTATATATTTATGCATCGTGCATATTATGTATTTATGTAATTATGAATATGTATTTTATTTTGATTATAGGTTTTTATTTTTATTTTTAATTTGTATATCGGTGTAATATATAGAACACAATTTTAATATATTAAATGGAGGATAACGTAAAATACATCGTATTCATCATATGCATCTTTTAATCTTGATGATTATTCTAATGAAATCATCAAACATCCCAGTCGATGAATATAAATTAAATTTTATTTTGCAATAACGTCCTAGATTATTTTTTTGGTATACGGTTTTATTCTAATGAAATCGTCATAATGATCATTATAGGCAACATAATATATCATCGTATCATTTGAATCCATAGAATGATTAGAATAATTAGAATCATTAGAGAATCATAAGAATCATAAGATTCACAAGAATCATAAGAATGATAAGAATCGTAAAAATCATAAGAATCATAAGAATCATAAGAATCATAAGAATTATAAGAGTCATAAGAATCATAAGATTCGTAAGAATCATATGAATCATAAGAATCATAAGAATCGTAAGAATCATAAGAATCATAAGATTCGTAAGAATCATATGAATCATAAGAATCATAAGAATCGTAAGAATCATAAGAATCATAAAAATTATAAAAATTATAAAAATTATAAGAATCATAAGAATCATAAGAATCATAAAAATCATAAGAATCATAAGAATCATAAGAATCATAAGAATCATAAGAATCATAAGAATCATAATAATAAGAATCATAATAATCATAAGAATCATAAGAATCATTAGAATCATAAGAATCATAAGAATCATAAGAATCATAAGAATCATAACAATCATAACAATCATAAGAATCATCAGAATCATCAGAATCATAAGAATCGTAAGAATCGGAAGAATCGTAAGAATCGTAAGAATCATAAGAATCGTAAGAATCATAAGAATCATAAGAATCATAAGAATCATAAGAATCATAAGAATCATAAGAATCATAAGAATCATAAGAATCATAAGAATCATAAGAATCATAAGAATCATAAGAATCATAAGAATCATAACAATCATAACAATCATAAGAATCATCAGAATCATCAGAATCATCAGAATCATTAGAATCATAAGAACATAAAAATCGCCTCACCAAAATCATCAAAATCATCGGAATCATCCGAATCATGATAATCATCATAATCATCATAACCAGCATAATCATCAAAAATAATCACAATCATAATCATAATAATCATCTTAATCATCTTAATCATCATAATCATCCTAATCATCCTAATCATCATAATCATCATAATCATAATAATCAGCATAAGTATCATAATTATAATAAACATCATAATAACCATAATCATCATAATCATCATAATCATCATAATCATCATAATCATCATAACCATCATAATCATCATAATCATCAAAAATCATCAAAAATCATCAAAATCATCAGAGCTATCATAATCATTATAATCATCATAATCATAATAATCATCATAACCATCATAATTATAATAATCATCTTAATCATCATAATCATCCTAATCATCATAATCATCATAATCATCGTAATCATCATATTCATCATAATCATCCTAATCATCATAATCATCATAATCATAATAATCAGCATAAGTACATAATTATAATAAACATCATAATAACCGTAATCATCGTAAACATGATAATCATCATAATGATCTTATTCATCATAATCATCATAGTAATCAAAATTTTCATAATCATCATAATAACCATAGTCATCATAATAACCATAATCATCGTTATGATGTCAAATAAAACATCATGTCGCGTGTCGCTCCTTACATTAGCGCTGCTATTGCAGCTGCCTTGGTGCGCGTTACATTCTGCCGCTCTTCACCGCCTCCATGCAAGCTGAAGCGCAACAAACTATGGGACGCGACCACTGTCGTCGCCTCTTTTACCGCCTGTGTTCCATTCTTTACAGTCGCCGCCATTTTCAACGCTTGTGCCTGCGGTCACGACGACATATACGTGCACTGTGTCTTCGGCTGTGGCTCCGTCTGCTCAATGGGCTGAATGGCAGCCCGCTTCCAATAGTCGCGCACATTCTCCACCGTCTCCATAATGCGCATAAAATTCTTACCCGCCAACATGGCAACATCCTCCTCACTCCAACTGGGATCCTCAAGCAATGTGGCCAAGAGGTCCGGGTATTTGGAGACATCTTCGAGGCCAACCGGTGGTTGTTCGATGCCATCATAGCCAGCACCCAAACCAATATGTTGCACACCTGCTATTGAACGTATGTATTTTATGTGATCGACTACATCGGCGAGCAGCGCCTGACGGCCGCACGCGACATCCTCCGAATCGAAGCTAACCATTATGAGGCCGCCGTTCTCGGCCACCAGACGCAAAATGTCATCGGGAATGTTACGCGTCGAGTTGCACAATTGACGCGCCGCCGAATGTGAGAAGATGACGGGCGCTCGTGTCGCCTGTAGCACATCGCGTGCGGTCGCATCGGAGCTATACGACAAATCGATCATCATGCCGAGACGATTCATCTCGCGTATAATTGCTTTGCCGAATTGTGTGAGACCGTTTTCGAGCGGTGACGAACTCGAGCCAGCCCATGAGACGTCGCACTTGTGCGTCAAACTGAGATAACGTGCACCCAGTGAGTAGAAAGAGCGCAGCACGCCAAGCGAAGAACCAATCGCATGACCGCCTTCGATGCCAATGAGTGACGCCATGAGGCCGCGACGACGTGCGACGGCAATGTCCTGCGACGAGGCGACCAGCAGCGTGTCGCGTGCGTACATGTCTGCGAAGCGGCGAATGATGTCGATTTGTTCGAGTGCCAGTTGGACGGCGTCCAAGCCTTGCGCTTCGCATGGGACAAAAGCGGACCTAAAAAGAAAAAAAATAAAATAAAAACAAATTTACATAGTAAGAAGAAAAAGTGAGAAGAAAAATTTTTATTAAAAAAGAAAATTTAAATAATAAAATTGATAAAGATAAAAAAAAGGTTAAGTTAAAAGGTAAAAGTAAAAGTAAAGGTAAAATTAAAGGTAAAAGTATAGGTATAGGTCGAGGTACAGGTACAGGTAGAGGTAGAGGCAGAGGTAGAGGTAGAGGTAGAGGTAGAGGTAGAGGTAGAGGTAGGTATAGGTATAGGTATAGGTATAGGTATAGGTATAGGTATAGGTATAGGTATAGGTATAGGTATAGGTATAGGTATAGGTATAGGTATAGGTATAGGTATAGGTATAGGTATAGGTATAGGTATAGGTATAGGTATAGGTATAGGTATAGGTATAGGTATAGGTATAGGTATAGGTATAGGTATAGGTATAGGTATAGGTATAGGTATAGGTATAGGTATAGGTATAGGTATAGGTATAGGTATAGGTATAGGTATAGGTATAGGTATAGGTATAGGTATAGGTATAGGTATAGGTATAGGTATAGGTATAGGTATAGGTATAGGTATAGGTATAGGTATAGGTATAGGTATAGGTATAGGTATAGGTATAGGTATAGGTATAGGTATAGGTATAGGTATAGGTATAGGTATAGGTATAGGTATAGGTATAGGTATAGGTATAGGTATAGGTATAGGTATAGGTATAGGTATAGGTATAGGTATAGGTATAGGTATAGGTATAGGTATAGGTATAGGTATAGGTATAGGTATAGGTATAGGTATAGGTATAGGTATAGGTATAGGTATAGGTATAGGTATAGGTATAGGTATAGGTATAGGTATAGGTATAGGTATAGGTATAGGTATAGGTATAGGTATAGGTATAGGTATAGGTATAGGTATAGGTATAGGTATAGGTATAGGTATAGGTATAGGTATAGGTATAGGTATAGGTATAGGTATAGGTATAGGTATAGGTATAGGTATAGGTATAGGTATAGGTATAGGTATAGGTATAGGTATAGGTATAGGTATAGGTATAGGTATAGGTATATGTATATGTATAGGTATAGGTATAGGTATAGGTATAGGTATAGGTATATATATAGGTATAGGTATAGGTATAGGTATAGGTATATGTATAGGTTAGGTATAGGAATAGGGATAGGTATAGGTATAGGTATAGGTGTAGGATAGGTGTAGGTATAGGTAAAGAAAACGGTAAAGATAAAGGTAAACGTATATAATATTTTAATATTTTATATAATCACAAATATCTCAATTAGTTTAAAAAAGTTTTGCACTCTACTGTTATACTGTCACATGTCATTCATGCGCCTGCCTCCTGCTGCCAACTTCATTGCCAACAGAATGCTGGCAAGTGTGCAAATTAATTTTATTACATTGACATTATTAAAGGCTTATTGTTGTAGTGTTCTTATTTTCATTTTATTTTTATGCTCGCTGTTTTGCATAAGCGGTAATAAATACGTTTTGCGCAAAGTTTATCAATGCTGTCGCCTGAAGTTTCTTTTTGGCAGACACGGTCGGCGTGTCTTGAAAGATAAAATGTTATTTAAATTTTATTTTTGGCTGCCAACACCTGCTGACAGTGCATAGTAGTTTTTGAATTGCACAAAGTTTTCTGCACGTACTCAAACAATTAAGTGAAGTGTCGCGTTGAAGTTGTCTGTGCGTTCGCATTTATTTTGAATACACTGTAAATGAAAACCTTCATGAATTTATATTGTAAAATTATATTGTGCTTCAAATGATTTTATCATTTTGGGACTATGCAATTTTGACGCGATTTTGCAGCGACTTAACATATGTTGCTCATACGTCATGTTGTACGTGACGTCTTGCATTTAAGTACGTATTTCATAATTAAAGTATTAATATATTTCACTCTATACTATAATTTTAAACAGTTTTATTTTTATTTTACTCAATACATTTGCATAAGTATTGTATTGCTATAGTTCATATGTGTCGCGCTTGATTATATCCAGTGTCGCGTTAAAGTTGTGCGTTTGCATTTATTTCGAATACACTGTAAATCAATGTCTATTTTATTTATTGTATAAAATAGGCTAAATATATTGTGCTTCAAATGATTTTTTAAATTGAACTGTACGCGACTCTGGCGCGATTTTGCGGCTACTTAAAACATGTTGCTAATACGTCATGCTGCACGCAACCAATTTTTGCAACAGTTTCTTTTAACTGCTTAGCATTATTATATTTTAATTTATTATACAATTTATGCAATTTTCATTATTTTTAAACACTTAATTCCACTTACCACACTTGCACGCCCATCATGCCCTGCTTCAGTCGCTCCATATCCGTTTGCGCCCACGTCGGTCGCGTCCACATCGTACGCTGCTGCTCCAGATCATGACTCAGATGCACCAGCTCCAGGCTGCTGTGCGCGTACTTACGCACATTCCACGCAAAATTATTATGTCCGTCGACGAGCGGCACCTCCTGCAGCACCCGTCGCACGATTCTCAGTCGTTGCGCGTGTGAATTACGACTAGGCGCCAACAGAAAATGTTGTGCAGCGAGTGTCGTGGCCACTGCCAGCAGCACTAGGGCCAACAGCAGCGTCAAACCAAAAATGCAAGTGGCTCGCCGTGATTTATAATGTGCGGCTGCAGTAGCAGCATCGCATGCAACACGTGTCGCCTCATGACTGCCATGTGCATTTTTATGCGATTTTTTGCGTTGTAATGTGCCGCCGCTACCGCCACCCGTATGTGTTGTAGTTGTTGTTGCTGCCAGCAGCAGTGCTGCAGCTGGTATTGTTGCTGCTGTGGCGGCTGCATCGCCAATGGCTGCAGCCGATTTAACATCGACATTGAACGCAGTCTTTGTGCTGGCGATTTCGCCGCCAGAGTCGCTGTTCGAGTTGGAGTTTTGACGCGACAGTGTGCGACGTATGTTGGAGTGTTCGGTGACATCGGGCAGACCGCCGAAGCCAGTTGTCTACAATAATAGGAAGGAGACAAAAAAGTTTTATTAGAATATTTTATAAATATTTATTTTTTCCCACAAAATTCATTTTATTAACTAAAATTTTAATTTTTCACTAAAAATTCAATTTTTCATTAAAAATTCAATTTTTTTTTTTACTAAAAATGCGATTTTTACTAAAAATTCAATTTATTACTAAAAATTGAATTTTTCACTAAAAATTGAAAGTTTCACTAATATTCAATTTTCACTAAAAATTGGAATTTTCACTAAAAATTGAAATTTTCACTAAAATTCAATTTTCACTAAAAATTCAGTTTTCACTACAAATTTAATTATTAACTAAAAATTCAATTTTTCACTAAAAATTCAATTTTTCACTAAAAATTAACCTTTTCACTAAAAATTCAATTTTTCACTAAAAATTCAATTTTTCACTAAAAATTAAATTTTTCACTAAAAATTAAATTTTTCACTAAAAATTCAATTATTTATTAAAAATTAAAATTTTCACTAAAAATTCAATTTTTTCAATGAAAATACTTTGCAATTAAAATTCAATTTTTTAAACTTCTAAGATCCATGGAAAAGTTTTTTGATTGTTTTAAATTTGTTATATTTCCCAGCATAACATTTAACCAATTTTACAATTTAAATTCGATCTGCAGTGTGCGCCAAAACTTTCTGCATTAAATACTTCAATCGACATAAAGCTTTTGAAAACAACGAACACGTGAAAGAACACGGTAGCAGCAGCTTGTACAAAGCTCATTAAAACATTTAAACAAATTTTCAATTATTAAGAAACTTTTTGCTTATTTTGATTTTATTCTAGTTGTTGTTCTGCTGGTTGTTCTCTATTCTAGTTTTTGTAGTTATTGTTTCTTGCTGCATAGCAGTAAATGATGCAAAACTTTAAAATTCTGTTGAACTTTTAATAAGCTTCATAAATAATGAAAAATCATGTGATGTAGTAAGTAGTAAAGCTGCTTAATTTAAAATTACATTTTAGGTAAATAGGTTAACATTCAAGTGCTGCGTTTGTTAATTAACAAAAGTTAAGATATTGAAATAGTTGGGCAAATAAAACATTGAAGTGCTCTCGAGGGTTGTAAGCATTGTAAAGAGTGCCTATTGAAATGCTACCCTTGCAAATTGAGACCATTGAATGAAGGGTTTTTTGCACTGCACAGCTAGATTAGTTAAGTTTGCAATGCCATTAAATGTAGATTCATTAAATTGAGGTCATTAGTTAGTTAAGTTTGTAAATTAACATAATTTATTATTTCGAAGTTTTTTATTACTAAAATTTAAACTAATTAAAAAATAACAAAAATCAAAATTTGTTAAGACTTAATTGGTAATTAAAATAAATTATTAATAATAATAATATCAAAAATAATTTAAATTTCAGTAAAAATTCAATTTTTTACTAAAAATTTAATTTTTCACTAAAAATTCAATTTTTTACTAAAAATTCAATTTTTCACTAAAAATTCAATTTTTCACTAAAAATTCAATTTTTCACTAAAAATTCAATTTTTCACTAAAAATTCAATTTTTCACTAAAAATTCAATTTTTCACTAAAAATTCAAATTTTCACTAAAAATTCAAATTTTCGCTATAAATTCTAATTTTCACTAAAAATTCAATTTTTTACTAAAAATTCAATTTTTCACTAAAAATTCAATTTTTCACTAAAAATTCAATTTTTCACTAAAAAGTCAGGTTTTTCACTAAAAATTTAAATTCTGATTTTCACTAAAAATTTATATTCCCCCTAAGATCGCATTTTCAACTAAAAATATTTTTTTTTCTACAAATTTAATTTATCTCTTAAAATGTAATTTTTCACAAAAAATCAATTTATATTAACAAAAATCCAATAATTAAAATAAGCAAAAAAAATAAGCAAAAAAGAAAAAAATGTTTAAAAATCAATTTATAATAAAACAATTAAATACCAATTAAAAATGAAAAGTAGCACAAACAAACGAAAATTAATAAAAAAATTACTTAGCTACTAGTGCCAATTATAATTAAGCTTATGTTTTTGCACTCGCTATATTAAGCAAACAAATTATTTTATTGCTCTTGCAATTAATTTAAGCCTATTTAAGTTGGTCCAAATGCGTGGGTGGCTGACACGGTGGTGCGTAGGCAATTTATGTTTAATATATAACCGCCGAATTAAATACGAATTTAATTTGCGACAGGCCGCAGCTTTTAACAGCAAGAACAGCAACACAATTACAAGCAACATATGCATGTGGCAGCAATCTGCCCAGGAGTTGCCGCCAGCCACATCTATTTCCAAATGCTGAGTACGCAAAACGCATTAAAAGCGCATTAAAAAACGTTTTGTAAAATTATTTACGAGCGCGCGCGGGCTTCTAATGAATGGACTGAAATGGGCTAGGACTATCGTTGCGGCGCCCAAGGTAGCGACGACATTTTGTGCGTCCAAAGTATGCCTGAAAAGTTTAAATTGTGTTTATGGCGCTGTTGAAAGACATTAAAAATACAAATGCAAAATTGATTTGTGGGAAATATTAGTTGAAAAATGAGTTTTTAAATTACGACATTTGCTTTATTTTTTTGTTAAATTCATTTCAAAATTTAATTTTAAATAATAAAAGTTATAAAATTATCCATGGTGTTTGTTTCAGTCATGTTAGTAATTCAAAGCGTCACTCTGTGACTCAAAAAATAAAAAAAATATCATAAAAAAATAATCACAGCAACTAACACCTTTTAAATCAATTAAATTATATTTATAGTGAATTATAATCAATAAAAATGTCAGAAAAAATCATTTAAAGAAATATTTGAGTGTTATTTAAATAATTAAATAATAACAAATTAATCATAATATAAAAATCACTTATTTGAAATATTTATTAAATCACTATTCAAATAATACTACCCTATTCCATTTAGTAGAATAACAAACAGCAATTTCAATAAAAACAAATTGTTCTGAAAATAATAATAATAAAATTAAAACTGAAGCATAAAATTAACAAAAACCACGCATATATATTTGATAACAATTGAACGACAAAGTCAGCAAATATCTAAATGAATGCATATTGATTGAGTCAATGCAAATTAATTAAAACTATTTATTATACCAATTGCGTATCGCAAAAGGTTTTGACAGAGAACGCACAAAAAATTCAACTACTTTTTGCGGTAGTGGCCACATTCAATTATGCGCCTCGTTGCACTGACGGCAGTCGGCACCAATTATAAATCAAAAGTTTTAATTAACAATTTTGTGGTAACACGGACAAGTAGCAGGATACTGACAACACCTTAGTGTGGGTGGCATTATATTATATTATATTATATTATATTATATTATATTATATTATATTATATTATATTATATTATATTATATTATATTATATTATATTATATTATATTATATTATATTATATTATATTATATTATATTATATTATATTATATTATATTATATTATATTATATTATATTATATTATATTATATTATATTATATTATATTATATTATATTATATTATATTATATTATATTATATTATATTATATTATATTATATTATATTATATTATATTATATTATATTATATTATATTATATTATATTATATTATATTATATTATATTATATTATATTATATTATATTATATTATATTATATTATATTATATTATATTATATTATATTATATTATATTATATTATATTATATTATATTATATTATATTATATTATATTATATTATATTATATTATATTATATTATATTATATTATATTATATTATATTATATTATATTATATTATATTATATTATATTATATTATATTATATTATATTATATTATATTATATTATATTATATTATATTATATTATATTATATTATATTATATTATATTATATTATATTATATTATATTATATTATATTATATTATATTATATTATATTATATTATATTATATTATATTATATTATATTATATTATATTATATTATATTATATTATATTATATTATATTATATTATATTATATTATATTATATTATATTATATTATATTATATTATATTATATTATATTATATTATATTATATTATATTATATTATATTATATTATATTATATTATATTATATTATATTATATTATATTATATTATATTATATTATATTATATTATATTATATTATATTATATTATATTATATTATATTATATTATATTATATTATATTATATTATATTATATTATATTATATTATATTATATTATATTATATTATATTATATTATATTATATTATATTATATTATATTATATTATATTATATTATATTATATTATATTATATTATATTATATTATATTATATTATATTATATTATATTATATTATATTATATTATATTATATTATATTATATTATATTATATTATATTATATTATATTATATTATATTATATTATATTATATTATATTATATTATATTATATTATATTATATTATATTATATTATATTATATTATATTATATTATATTATATTATATTATATTATATTATATTATATTATATTATATTATATTATATTATATTATATTATATTATATTATATTATATTATATTATATTATATTATATTATATTATATTATATTATATTATATTATATTATATTATATTATATTATATTATATTATATTATATTATATTATATTATATTATATTATATTATATTATATTATATTATATTATATTATATTATATTATATTATATTATATTATATTATATTATATTATATTATATTATATTATATTATATTATATTATATTATATTATATTATATTATATTATATTATATTATATTATATTATATTATATTATATTATATTATATTATATTATATTATATTATATTATATTATATTATATTATATTATATTATATTATATTTTTTATCAATTCCTTTTATACCTGCTGTTGACAGTACATAAAAATCTGAGATACGATGCGTAATATGTAAGGGATGCGCAAAGGCAGCCTTCGCAATGAATGCTTCAGACATACAAGCACATATGAGCTACCCTACAGCATATTGCAATGATATTTTTTATTATGTTGTACATTCATATTTTATATATTTTATTTCAATTTTTTTTTTTTTTGCATTATTTCTGTTTTTACAAAACAGAATAATATTAAAATTAATGATGTTATTTCAAACAAATGACTGCTAAATGCACACAGACTGACAAACACAGATAGGCAGACATACACACACACACATTACTAAAATAAAATTTGTTTTTTAAGCAACATTTTTGCCTTGGCATGGAAATATTAACTACAGCCCCCACCCGGCGCGATTTGTTTCGCATTAAATGCGCATCGAGTTCACAGCAGCAGCAACCCATAAATTTTGTGGCCAACCACAAAAAAATTTATTTATTTTTTATATGCATAAATTTTCGTTTTGGTTAATATTCGTGCATTGCCTGAAGAAAATTTCGTATGTGCCAAACGCGGTTCAAACGCAGGATTTCATGTGTTTTTTTTTAATTTTTTTTTTGTATTTTTTTTTATATTATTTTTGCGTAGCTTTTAATGCTTGTTAACTGATTTATTGCATGCATATGAATTAGCATATAAATTTGTATTTCTTTTCATGAGATGTCAGAGTTTATGCCATGGGGTTTCAAATATTTTTGTGGTCTAAGTGATTGCTTCGTTTATGTGAGTGCATAATATGTATGTAGTTGGCAGATATTGAAACAAAAAACTGTGAAAAGAGAATATTTTTTAAAGCTATTTTAAATATGTCTTGAAATAGGTGTTGCCAAACACAATTTATTTTACAGTCGGAAAATCCACAAATTTAAAATACTATTGAAAGATATGGGATAACGTATTTGTACCACCTTCAACACTTGAACGTAATTCTATCTTTTCAGATTTGTTTTTAAATACTGACAATTAAAAAAAAACTATTAGTTACAAACGGAATTTTTATGCGAATTTCTGTTGTGGCTTTAATTTAAAAATATTTTGAAATATCGCATTAATGTACAGCTTTAAACGTTTTATATTTTTAATATAAGTTTTTTTTTTTTTAATTTCTTTATATTACAAATTTGGAAGTTTTACGGGAATCAACCGTTTAGTTTAAAGGAAAGTAAAGCAAAAAAAATTTAATGAGAATAAAAAAACAATAAAATAAGTACAAAAAATTAGAATTGATGAGCAAATAAAAGTAACAAGTAAAATAGTTTTGAGGTATATAAATGATAAAAATAATAACATTATTTAATGTTTTTCCACACTTTCAATAATTTATATTAATTTCGTCCTAATTTATTGCTTTAAGCTTTGAACATTTCAAATTTATTAAGCGTTAAGCTAATAATTATTAGTATTACTCAATAAAATAATTTGCACTCATTTTCTGTTTAAAATTGCGCATTTACATGGTTTTGAGCTTTTTAAAAAACTATGATGAGCTGATAGTTTTAATATTTTGTTTTAATTTGTATTATATTATATTCTTATATTATATTCTTTAAATATTCGTAAACATATAAATTTTCTAAATATTTTGGTATTTTTACTTTTAAATTAAGAGCTTTTTTATAAAAGCTTTTAACTTATAAAATTTCAAATTACTTAAGCTTTACGAAAAGCTTTTGCTTTTTCCAAAAGCTTGGAATTTTTAAATTGTTTAAGCCTTGAGTCACTTAATTTTCAGTTTTTCAAAAATATTTTTAATTTTAAGCTTTTTAAGCATTTTAAGCTTATTTTTTCTGTGTATATTAAATTTTGTAGTTCTGCAAAAAAGGCTTTTAAAAAAAAATGATTGCCAAACTACTGTCTTATAAAATATATATATTTTGTTTCAAAAAGCTTTATATTTTAATTTTTGTTATTTCCGTAAAGCTTTCTAAAAAGGTTAAATAGAAAAGCTTTTTAAAAAGGTTTTATTTAAAAAAAGATTTTCAAAAAGCTCTTTTTAAAAATGCTTTTTTGAAGAGCATTCTTAGATAAACTTTTTCGATAAGCTTTTTTACGAAAGCTTTTTTGAAACGCTATTTAATTTTAAGCTTATTTGTTTTTAAAATAAAAATGATTGCAAAACTAATGCCTTAGAAAAAAATATATATTTTTATTTTGTTTTGAAAAGCTTTATGTTTTAATTTTTGATATTTGCGAAAAGCTTTCTAAAAAAGTTTTGAAAAAGGCCTTATAAAAAATCTTTTTTCAAAGTTTTTACAGAATATCTTTTTCAAAAAGGGTTATTAAAAAAGCTTTTTCGAAGAGCTGTTTTTGGAAAAGTTTTCTTTCGAAGATCTTTTTTTTAGAGAAGCTTTTTCGACAAACTTTTTTATAAAAGCTTTTTCGAGGAGCTTCTTTAGAAAGCTTTTTCGATGAGCTTTTTTGAAAAGCTTTTTCGAACAGCTTTCATTATTTTCGAATGCATTCTTAGATTTTAAAGAATAAAGATTAAACTTTATTATGATGTCTGTAGCCGCGATAGCTCAGTGGTTAGTGCGTTGGACTGCAAGCCGAAAGGTCCCCGGTTCAAGCCTAGACTGAGGCTAAGAACATCTTTTCATAGAAACATTTTTCTATACCGCGCTTTCCTCGGCAGTAAATGGCAAACATACGAGAGTAAAACATTGCCTATGAAAAGCTCTCAACCGCCGTTCGGATTCGGCAATAAACTGTAGGTCCCACCACTTTGAGTACAAATATAACTTACTTACTTACTTACTTAAATGGCCCTTACAACCGTGGATCGGTTTTGGCCGCTGAGATGAAGCCGCGCCAGTCGGATCTGCTTTGCGCGCGCTGACGCCAGTTAGAAATACCAAGCGTTGCCAGGTTGTCCTCAACTTGGTCTTTCCAACGCAGATTTGGACGCCCTCTTCTACGCTGTCCACCTTCGAGTTTCGATTCAAGCACCTTCTTGGCTGGAGTGTTTTCATCCATTCGTTCGACATGACCTAGCCAGCGAAGCCGCTGGATCTTGATGCGCTTGACTATGTCAATGTCGTCGAATAACTCATACAGCCTGTGGTTCATCCTGATTCGATACTCGTTAGCAAAGCAGATAGGGCCAAAGATTTTACGGAGAATCTTTCTCTCGAACGCTCCCAGTACTCTCTCATCGGTGGTGGCCAGCGTCCATGTTTCTGCACCATAAAGTAGGACGGGCATGATGAGTGACTTGTAGAGCGTTATTTTTGTCCGGCGAGAGAGGGCTCTGCTTCTCAATTGCCTACTGAGCCTAAAGTAGCACCTGTTGGCAAGAGTTATTCTCCGTTTGATCTCCAGGCTGACGTCGTTGTTGCTGTTTACGCTGGATCCCAGATAGACGAAGTCCTTCACAATGTCGAACTTGTGGGTGTCAAAATCAGCTTTTTGTCCAAGACGCACGGACTCTTTTTTGCTTGTTGACACAAGGAACTTCGTCTTGTCCTCGTTCACCGCTAGACCCATTCGACGCGACTCTTTCTCCAATCTGGAGAATGCTGCGCTGACTGCTCGTGTGCTCCTGCCAATGATATCAATATCGTCGGCATATGCGAGCAGCATGACACTTTTGTTGAGGATAGTGCCGCTTTGACGGAGTTCGGCAGCTCGAACTATTTTCTCCATCAATAAGTTAAAAAAGTCGCATGTAGGGAGTCACCCTGTCTGAAACCTCGTTCGGTATGAAATGGCTCGGAGAGGTCTTTTCCTATTCTCACTGAGCAACGTGTGTTGCTCAGGGTCATCCTGCAAAGCCACAAATATAACACGCACAGCTTAAAATGGTGAGAGAGCTCGGCCTAAATTCTTATAGGACTGCCAAACTATTATTATTATGATCTTTTTAAAAGATTTATAAAAATTTGTCAGTTTTTATTAATCTTTAAAAACTTCAAATTTCATTTTAAAAATAAAATTTGAATTTATGAAATTTGAATTTATAAAATTTTGAAATTTGAATGATTACAAAAATAAACAGAAAAGATTCAATTTATTACGGCATACAGTTTTTCGATTTTTATTCGAAAATCTTGAATTTCTATTTCAGTTTTTTTTTATCAAATTTTTTCGAAAGCTTTAAGCATATCAAAATAGCATTATTTTTAAGTTTTTAGTTTAGGTTTTTTTGTGAAATATTTTTTTATTTTAATTTACTTTCCTTTTTCCAAATGCTTTGAAAAACTTGCAAATTTTATTAGGCTTAAAGCTTTTTTAAAGCTATATTTATTTAAAAAATTCAAAGTATTCGAAAAGTTTTTGGTTATATATCTATATTTGTATGCTGTTTTGAAAACTTTTTTATCACTTTTTTTTAACGAACTTTTACAAGCTAGTATTAAAAGTTCTAACCAAAATACTTTCTATTCAAACAGTTTAATTTTTTTTTTGTTTTTTTAATGTGTTTTTAATAATATATTTTAAGCGTATTGAATATGTAATTAAAGCTTGCGAAGTGAAAAAGTGTTATTTGAATGCATCCTTTTTAATTATGTTAATACTTATCTGATTTAATATCTTTTTCTAGCTGCGCTGAGCTCATTTTGTATTTAAAATCAGTGCCGCTTTAAAAGATGATATCGCTAAAATCTCTTAAGTATATCAAATATAAAAAATAACAAAAACAAATATAAAGAACAGAAAAATATCATTGCTATTTTGACGAAACATAAAATTAATAAAAAAACAAAACAACGTAGTTGAGAAACTGAATTTGTCGAGTTCAATAAAATGGCGCGCGCGCCAAAGAAATCCGAAGCAGCCATTAAAACGGATGTCCGAAGTACTGTCGTTGATATCCGGTTATTGTTGTTGCTGCTGTTGTTGCTATGGTTCAGCTTATCCCGGTACTCGTTGTCGGTCCTCTTGGTTGCTGCTGTTGTCATGACGTGCATTTCGCTAAATGCCAGCGATATTTTATGCTGACAATTGGATAGACACCGAAACAGACAGTTGCGCGCTATGACGCTACGACTTAGAAATGTGTAGAATTAAAAAATGTAAAAAAGGGAAACAAAAAAAATACTTTGAAAGACTTGGAAGTGCAGAGGACAAAACCACAATGAAAAGTGACAGGCACACGGTGATTTAATAGCAATTGCGACAGACAGGTAGTATAAATTTCGTTGTTCTATGCTATTTGAGGAAAAAATCAGAAAGAAGGTATTTTTTCAATAAAATTTTATTTAAAAAAAAATAAATAATTTTTATTTTTTCATAAAAAATTATTTTTTTTCCTAAAAATTAAAATGTTCACTAAAATTCACTAAAGTTTACTAAAAATTCAATTTTTCACTAAAAATTCAATTTTTCACTAAAAATTCCATTTTTCACTAAAAATTCAATTTTTCACTAAAAATTCAATTTTTCACTAAAAATTCAATTTTTCACTAAAAATTCAATTTTTCACTAAAAATTCAATTTTTCACTAAAAAATTCAATTTTTCACTAAAAATTAAATTTTTCACTAAAAATTCAATTTTTCACTAAAAATTCAATTTTTCACTAAAAATTCAATTTTTCACTAAAAATTAAATTTTTCACTAAAAATTAAATTTTTCACTAAAAATTCAATTTTTCACTAAAAATTCAATTTTTCACCAAAAATTTTTATTTTTTATTAAAAATTCAAATTTCACTAAAAATTCAATTTTTCACTAAAAATTCAATTTTTCACTAAAAATTCAATTTTTCACTATTCAATTTTTCACTAAAAATTCAATTTTTCACTAAAAATTCAATTTTTCACTAAAAATTCAATTTTTCACTAAAAATTTAGTTTTTCACTAAAAATTTAATTTTTTATTAAAAATTCAATTTTTCACTAAAAATTCAATTTTTCACTAAAAATTCAATTTTTCACTAAAAATTCAATTTTTCACTAAAAATTCAATTTTTTACTAAAAATTACATTTTTAAGTAATAATTCAATTTTTTACTAAAAATTCAATTTTTAACTAAAAATTCGATTCCCATTAAAAATTAAATTTTTCACTAAAAATTAAAATTTTCACTTAAAATTAAAATTTTCACTAAAAATTAAATGTTTCACTAAAAATTCAATTTTTCACTAAAAATTAAATTTTTAACTAAAAATTCAAATTTTCACTAAAAATTAAATTTTTCACTAAAAATTAATTTTTTTATTAAAAATTAAATTTTTTATTAAAAATTAAATTTTTTACTAAAAATTCTATTCCCATTAAAAATTAAATTTTACAAAAAATTAATTTTTCCATTAAAAAATAACTTTTTCATTAAAAATTAAATTTATCATTAAAACTTTAATTTATACTTAAAAATCAATTTTTTTATTTAAAATTCAATTTTTAATTAAAAATTTTATTTTTCACTAAAAATTTAATTTTCCCTAATAATTTAGTTTATACTAAAAATAAAAATTTACTTAAAAATTCAAATTTTCATCAAAATTCAATCAAATTAATTTTTGTAATTCTCAATTATTGTTTTAATTTTTCTTTTCTATTGCTCAACTTAGTCATTAAATATTTCCACTTTAAGTTATTAACCGAAAAGTCGTCACAACAGGTGTTGCGACTAAAAACCAAAAGCCCCAGAGTGAAATTGGTTAAATGCGAAAATCTCACAAATTACGCACGCAAATTGATTGCACTACCAAAGAGTACCAAAGAGTGCAAAATGGAAGCGAAATAAGGTGGGAAAAACAAACGCTAGACAAGGACGCAATTATAGTGAAGAGAGACAAACTAAAATAGGTGTCGATGGTGCCCGTGTTGTTGCGCGCCAAATTGCTCCGCAGCAGGAACCGAAATATTTTGTAGAGTCATCAATTATTTGGCGCACTTAGCAGCAAATCAAGATTTAACAAATCTTGATAACAAGCGAAACAACAAGGACCGCAGTGCAAAAAAATGACACAAAAAAAAACGCAGAAAAAAACAACTAAAAGAACACAAAAACTACAAGTATTACAAGGACCTAAAGCCAAAACAGTGACAACCATGTTTTTGTCTCGGTCAATAACAATTTTGTTGAACGCAGCGAAACATGGAACATGGTGCTAATTGAAGGGTGGCAGAAGAGGGCTGTTATATGCACAACAACCTGGCAATAAGGGAACGCAGTGCAAAAGAGATCAAAAAAAGGAAATATGGTAAATGACAACGCTAAATGGAGAAGGCTAATAATGAAGGGCACTAAACACAGATTTTAGTAGAGAGAAAAAAAACTGATTCTGTATCAAAGAAAAGCGAACTCATGATGTACGCAGGGGAGAATTTTATTAAATACTGCAAACAAAAGTAACTTCTAAGAAGACTAAATACTTAATAAGAATAAATTGGCATTAAAACAATTAACAGCAATATGCTGCTAAGAGGTAGCACCAAACCGAAATGTGTTTCGAAGAAAGGGGTTTTTAAGATAAATAACCGGGTTTCGTTTTGGGACTTTTTATTTTTCTTTGATTGAAAAATTTGTTTTAAAAATTATAATTTCGAGGAAATATTAATTTTTTCATTTCTTTTTTTACTAAAAATTAAATTCTTTACTTAAAAATCAATTATTTGCTTAAAAATTATTTTTAAATAAAAAATTCAATATTACACTAAAAAAAATCAACATTTTATAAAAATTCAATTTTTTTTTTAAATCAATTGTTCATTAAACGTGCAATTTTAATTAAAATTCCATTTTTCATTAAAATTCCATTTTTCACTAAAAGTTAAATTTTTAACTAAAAATTAAATTTTTCACTAAAAATTAAATTTTTGACTAAGAATTAAATTTTTCACTAAAAATTAGATTTTTCACTAAAAATTAGATTTTTCACTAAAAATTCAAATTTTCACTAAAAATTCAATTTTTCACTAAAAATTAAATTTTTCACCAAAAATTAAATTTTTCACTAAAAATTCAATTTTTCAGTAAAAATTCAATTTTTCACTCAAAATTCAATTTTTCACTAAAAATTCAATTTTTCACAAAAAATTAAATTTATCACCAAAACTTCAATTTTTCACTAAAAATCAATTTTTTTTGTTTTAATAAAAATTAAATTTTTCACTAAAAATTAAAATTTTCACACAAAATATAATTTTTCTCACAAATCTCGAAATTTAAAATTGTCTCGTAAAATAAATCTCTCTAAAATCAAAATGCATCTCATAAAAAATTCACTGCTTACTTGATAATCCATCACATTATCGAAATGCATGTAGGTGCAATTATTAAAATCATCCGTCACCGGCTGCATTTCCGCCAAATCCGCGGGCGACAGTTGGTCACCCTTAAAAGAGACACGTTTCGGCGTCTGTGTCGTGCCATCGGCACGTCGCGTTCGACCCAAAGTGCCGCTGAGACCTGCACTAACGCCGGCCAAAGTGCCGGCAAGACGACCGCCGCCACCATGCATGGCGCCACCGGCCGCAGCCGCAAATGAGCCCATCATATGCGTAAAAGAGCCGCCGCAGCCAATAACTTGTGCGGCCTCATGTTGCGCGGCAGCTGCCGCCTCTGCATTGTATGCCATTTGTTGCTGTTGGTGCTGGTGTTGTTGTTGTTGTGCAGCAACTGCGGCGGCTGCTGCTGCCGCTGAGTGCGGCTGCAAAATCATGCTACAGCCCCCGAAACGAAAGTGCGGAATACAAGTAGCAGAACTGATGCTGGCACCACATTCGCTGCCATCAAAGTCGCTCTCTTCGTGTGTGGTCGCGTGGCCGGTGCCGCGTTGCAAAGTTGCAGAGCTTTCGAGAGCTTTGCGCGTGAGCGTGGCCACCGGCTGCTGCTGTTGGTGTTGTTGTGGATAATGTGGATGATGCTGAGAGCGCGATTTGGTTAAAGTGCCGGCATAGAATAATGCTTGTGGAAGCTGTTGTTGTTGTTGCTGTTGCTGTGGAAACTGTTGCTGCTGCTGTTCGCTGGGCAGCAAATATGCGGTCGCAGCAGCAGCGCCTGCTGCTGACGTTGGCGCCATTATATGCGTGGGTTGCAGCTGATAGAATTGCTCGTAGCTGATGTTGTTACCAACGTCATTTGTTGCTGTCGTTGTCGCATTTGTTGCTGCTGCTGCAGCCGCCGCTGTTGTTGCCAGCACCGCGCCATGCGGCAGCATTGTTGTTGGTATCATCATAATGGGCAACATTGTTGTTGTCGCATGCATGTTGCTGCCGGTGCCGGTGCTGTTGCCACCACCACCACTGACGGCTGCGATGTTGGCAGCGCTGCTGGGTACATGCAGCAGTTCCATTTGGCAGACTTCGTCGTAGGATAAAGCACGCAAATCCATGTCTGTTTCTGTTGTTTTTGTAGTTGTTGTTGCTGCTGCTCTTCTTGTTGTTTTTGGTTGTCGTTGTTGCTTTCGTTGTTGTCACTTTTCACGGAGCGCAAATTATAGGCGCGGTTACTACTACTTTGTTGTCTACGTCTGGCTGTCTATTTTTTTTTTATTTAGTTATTTGGAATTTTTTTATTTTGGTAATTTGTGTGATATAAAAACAAATATTTTGATGCAGTTTTTTTATATTACCGGCGAAAATTGTATTATTTATGCTATTATTTATATTTAACGGAATACAAGTGTTTTAAAATATGAAACATAAATGAGTAAATAAATGAAAATAACATGTCTCAGAAATTTACAAAGTATCAAATATATGAAGGAAAAAGTTTCTAAATATTTTTAATATATTGAAAAATTTAAATATGATAAAAAATACAAAATTTTTAATTCATTCATATAAGAAGAATTCAACAAATTTTAGAAAATAGTTTCTTGAAATGTGACAAAATTACGAAATACCAAAAACATAACGAAATTTAAGATTTTGAATGTTTTTGTTTTATTTTTAATTTCTTTAAAAATTCAAAAAGTTTAATGAAGCTAAATACTTCATAGCAAAAACACATACCATATGCAGTATTAATTCTATTTTAAATAATATTATTAATTTTTTTATAAATAGTTTGAATATTATTATAATAGTATGAATACCATTAATATTTTTATAAATAATGTTATGAATACTATTAATACTTTTACAAAGAATACTTTTAAAAATAACAGTATTCATTCTGTTATTTATAATAGTATTAATACTATTAAACATTGTAGTATTAATATTAGTATACATTATAATACAAATATTATTATACATTATAGTATTAACACTATTATATATAATAGTATTAATACTACTATATATATTATAATATTATAACTTTTATATTATATAAAAAAAGTAACATAGTATATAACTTATTAATACTGTAATAAATAATATTATTATTTGTAAACTATTAATAGTATTTATACTATATAGAAAATAGTAAATATACTATTTTATATTACAGCATCATTAAGAATTAATAATTATAAAATAATAGGATATTACAGGACACAATAAATTGCGATTTGTAGCAAATTTGGTTGGCTTTAAAGCAAAAGCAAGGTCACAGTGACCTGTTTGATATAGAACGTACATTTTCGTCGTACACACACAAAAAAATTCCCTCAAATCCCATTAAAATTGTTCAATAGGACAATTATTGATTTAATAGTATACAAAAAATAAATCTTTTCGTATAAACTCAATAGCAATGTCATAGTATTTTCTAGTATTTAATGGTTTTTTCTGATTAAAAAATATTTTATACTATTGACTATTTTTAATAGTAAAAAAACTATTATTTATATAGTATTTTTTTCTGGGTGTACAAAAGAGTTTTTAAGGATTAATGGCAATCATTTGTATCTTTTAATTAACTCAAACACATAATTGTTCAGAATAAGGCATTTGTTTACATGAGAAAATTATGATTCAATGAACCACATCATGAATAATTTTTTCAACTGTAATTCAACCTTAGAAAAAATTGTTTGTTTGAAAAAATAATTTTATTTCAGTATTTTTTTATTATTTAGGGAAAACATTCATGAGAGGTTTAAATAATTTAAATAAAATAAATTTTATATCCATATTATAAATTTTATGATCCATATTTAAAGTATTTTGATTCGTATTTTTTATATTTTTTTTTAGTCCATATTCCACACATATTTTCATTGTTGTTCGTACATATAAATGCTAACCCTAAGCATTAATATTTTAAATAATAAAACTAATAGTCTTAAAATAAATAATAGTTCAATTTGCAAGCCAATATTTCAATTAGTATTTAAAATATATTAATCTAAAATCGAGTATCAAGTCTTTTTTATTGTGACTCTAATAATAATTTTAAACTTCAAATATTCTTTTTTGTCACAGCTAATGTTGATATCAAAAAAAAAGAATGAAATAAAGTATGCTTTTCATATATTTAAATTTATTTAAAAAAATCGAATTTTCGAGTCCTTCTCAATCACCTAAATTAAATTATTTTACACAATTGATAGCTTTGAAAACATTTAAATATATTTGAAAAGACATATTCTTATAATTTGAAATTCTTGGTTATATAATAATGACATATTTGGAGAGGTAATGAAAGCACCTTTCCAAAAAACTATGTATAGTTTTTGCAACCCCAGAATCTTGGTCACAGCGGTCACTTAAAATAACAAACTTTTGTGATACCTTATAGAGCATATTTAAGAGTCAAAATTCGTATAATCTTATATTTCTTTGTAATTAATGTTTGACATCATTGGAAAGTTAATAAATGGACCTTTCTGACGAACTATTCTTAGATTGTGCATCCCCAAAACAAAGTCACAGAAGAAACACTTTATATGGTAACATCTCGTTACTGAAAAAGATTCAATAAACTCACTGAAGAAGCTGACAAAACAACAGTGAAACGTCGAAGTAAAAAATATCTAAAATCGTGTATTTGTATTAAAAACAAACTGAAAAAAACCTACAAAATTATATAAACAAAAATTATTTTAAATTGCTCAAATTAAAATACACCAAATATGATTTCTGTTTTTACTAAATTCGTGATGTATTTAACTTCAAAACCTTCTTTAAACGCTTTCCAGAAAATTAAAATAAACAAAAAAAAAACATAAAATGTTAAATTTCGTTATTTTGGATATTTCAGAATTTGTCCGCATTTCTAGAAACTAATTTCTTGAAATATTGAATTTTTGATTTTTAAATATTTTCACTTATAACCTTTGTTATATTTTTTTTTTACTTTATGTTTTACTATCGAATATTGAAAATGCTCCCAATAATTAGTATATTTTATATATTTTTACAGATATTTTTTGAAATTTATTTCTTAAAATTCGGAATTTATTAATTAATTTTTGTTTGTATCCTTTTGTTTGTATTCCTTTTTTTAAATTTCTTATATTTGTTTTTTATATTTCAAACTTTTGTAATTTTTTTACACGTTGTATTTTTCTTTTGAAATAAGTATTAAGTTTTGGAAATGTTCGTTATAATTTGAGTATTTAGTATATAATATTATATTAAAATTTATCAAAATTAAAAAAAAATCTAGAAAGTTTTTTCTTGAAGTACTTCGTACTTTGTTAAATTTCGATATTTTAATTTTTGTATTTTATTTTCTGTTGTAGTTTTGTTTCCTATTAAATACTTAATTTATGTTTCATATTTTAAAATACTTTTTTCAATATTTTAATGCATTACCAAAATTTTTAAATTTCATTATTTTTACATTTTATTTATATCACATATACAAAACACTTTAATATCAGCCACTTTTAATTCAGTCTTTTATACATTTTATCTCACTCCATTTTCATTTGTTTTTCATTTTGTTTGCTCTTTTGTTATTTCTCTTTTGTATATTATTTTCTTTTGTTGTCCGTCGGCACTTTTTTTTAATGGCTTTTCGCACAGCGCGTTACCGTCTGCATTTTATTTCACGCACACTTTGCACAAGCAGCTCGCAACAGCAACTGAATCCTTCGTCCGGATGGAGCTTTGCTCTGCCGCCTGGTGCTTGTGGATGCTGCAAAGCGCTACGGCGCATGCGCTGGTTTCAAAGTTTTCGTTTCGTTGTTGTTTTTTTTTTCTACGTGTCTGTCTTTTAATTGTCTGTCTATTGTTTTGATTTGTATAAGACAAAAAAAAATAATAATTTTATGACAAAAGTTTAATATTTTGTATTAGAAATTTTTATATTTTTAATTATTTTATCATATTTTTAATAATTTCTAATATTTTTTAATATTTTTCAATTTTTTTTTAATTTTTAATATAATATATTTTTTTTAATTTTTTATATTTTTAATTTTTTAAATATATTTTTTAATATTTTGTTAATTTTTTATAGCTTTTAATATTTTAATTTTTTTTTAATTTTTTTTTTAATTTTTTTTTTTAATTTTTTAATATTTTTTAATATTTTTTAATATTTTTTAATATTTTTTAATATTTTTTAATATTTTTTTAATATTTTTTAATATTTTTTAATATTTTTTAATATTTTTTAATATTTTTTAATATTTTTTAATATTTTTTAATATTTTTTAATATATTTTTAAATTTTTTATAGTTTTTAATATTCTTTAATATTTTTTAATATTTTTTAATATTTTTTTAATATTTCTTAATATTTTTTAATATTTTTTAATATTTTTTAATATTTTTTAATATTTTTTAATATTTTTTAATATTTTTTAATATTTTTTAATATTTTTTAATATTTTTTAATATTTTTTAATATTTTTTAATATTTTTTACTATTTTTTAATATTTTTTAATATTTTTTAATATTTTTTAATATTTTTTAATATTTTTTAATATTTTTTAATATTTTTTAATATTTTTTAATATTTTTTAATATTTTTTAATATTTTTTAATATTTTTTAATATTTTTTAATATTTTTTTAATATTTTTTTATATTTTTGATTGTTTTTGATTATTTTTTAATATGTTTTAATATATTTTAATATTTTTTAATATTTCTTAATACTTTTTTATATATATTTTTTAAACATTTTTTATTTAATATTTTTATAATGCATTTTTTATGTACATCGTCTACCTGTCTGACTACTTCCTCTTTGCTTGGCTTGTATCCCTCTTTTGTTCATCTGTCTCTCAGTTGCTTTGTCACACAAGTCTCTTCCTAATGTATCTACCAGACAGGCAGTCTGACAGTCTGCCAGTCTGTCCGACAATCTGACTGACTGTCTGTCTGCAGTAATTTGTTTTATTTTTCATTCTTCTCCTTTTGCAAATTCCTTCCTTTACTTCTTCCAACTCTAGTGCTTTCGCTCTTAGAGTCCTTTTCATTGTTTTGTCTTTTTGTCCTTTTTTTCTATGCCATAGTTTTGCTCCATTGTGTATCCTTCCATATCCTTTAGCTGTCCAAAGTGTTGCCACTCGTCCATTAATATTTTATGTGCCAAAACGTTGGCTTCGTTTTGTTTTCCTTGCAAATCCTGTCGTCACAACCAACTGTTGTTGTGCAGAGATCCTTTTTCCCCGACTCTCTGCTCATTCCCTTTCGCTATTTTAAGTCTTTTGCACTCATTCATATAACATGCAATAGTGTAAAATAGTTGAAGTATGTATTCGAAGTAGACGTTGTCATCAAATAGGAATAGTTTTAGTCACTTTTCATGAGACAAATCCTTTGAAATAAATGTTTGTAATTTATAATATAAAATTTTAAATATTTCGTAAAAATTTATGTTGTAGTGAATAATTGAATTTTAAGTTAAAAATTGAATTTTTTTTTGGTGAAAAATTGAATTTTTTTTTTGGTAAAATTTTTTTAGTGAAAATTTTTAATTTTTAAATTTAAAATTGAATTTTTAGTGAAAAATTGAATTTTTAGTGAAAAATTGAATTTTTAGTGAAAAATTGAATTTTTAGTGAAAAATTGAATTTTTAGTGAAAAATTGAATTTTTAGTGAAAAATTGAATTTTTAGTGAAAAATTGAATTTTAGTGAAAAATTTAATTTTTAGTGGAAAATTGAATTTTTAGTGAAAAATTGAATTTTTAGTGGCAAGTTGAATTTTAAGTGAAAAATTAAATTTTTAGTGAAAATTCAATTTTTAGTACAAATTTTATTTTTTTAAATTAAATATTACGATAGGTTTAAAAATGAAACTAAATAAAATCTTCGTTTCTTTTCAGCATCAAATTGCAATTAAAATGTAGAACGAGCCCAATATACTACATTCTATTAAACTATGCGATAAAGCTCTACTAAATGTGGTAAGTGAATTTCTTAATATTTTTATCTATTTTATGTTGTTAAAAACAATTTTTGCAACTTAAATAACATTCTATCTATTTTTAATTACAATTTATAACTAATTAATTATAATGTACAATAAATTAATTATAATGCATAATAAATTAATTATAATTTATAATTAATTAATTATAATTTATAATTGATTAATTATAATTTATAATTAATTAATTTTAATGTACAATAAATTAATTATAATACCTAATAAATTAATTATAATACCTAATAAATTAATTATAATACCTAATAAATTAATTATAATTTATAATTTATTAATTATAATTTATAATTTATTAATTATAATTTATAATTAATTAATTATAATTTATAATTCAATAATTTTATTTATAATTAATTAATTATAATTTATAATTAATTAATTATAATTTATAATTAATTAATTATAATTTATAATTAATTAATTATAATTTATAATCAATTATAATTAATTAAAATTCAACAAGTTGATATTTTGTATATAGTTGTATATAGTTTTGTGAATTTTTCCATTATCAAAATGTTTCATATTTAGATAAAACGGTAAGTTATTCCTCTTTTAAATGAGATTTAATTGAATAAACCCCAATGTGAAATGATATAGCTAAAAATCAATAGCTGCACCAACCAAATAAGGGTTTTGTTACACAAAATCAGTTTTTAATATTAAAAATCCGTTTTTATTACTAAAAATTAGTTTTTGAAGTTTTATTAAAATTCGAATTTTATAAATCAATTAGCTCTCCGAAAAAATTATACACCATTGAAAATATATTTTAGCTCTCCGTAATTAATCAACATTAAATTTTACTTAAAAATTCTATCGAATTTAAGCTATCACAACTTTCTGCGCTCTAATTGAATTTTCAATTAATTTAAACACCTGTCATAATTGTTTGCCAAAGGCAAAGTAACCAACCTCTCCCCCGAACTATCTTCACTCGCAGATGAAATTCTTTTTCTCTTATTATCCTCACTTGCAGTAGTCCGTTACCTTAGGTTATACTCAATGCTATTATAGCAAAACATTGCTCAGTCCTTCGCACGATTGTTGTGTTACGAAATTTTCAAAAGAAAAGCAAAAAAAAATCTCCAAAAATTTCATATTTTCTTGGTATTTCTTGGCATGACTGGCGGGCGCAAACTTAAATCATGTTTTGCCTAATTAGCTGTTATCGCCAGGCTAAAGCCTTGTAAGCCGCATAATGTGCGCACGTTATGTGGCAAATATTTGAGTAGCAGCAAAATAGGCTCCGGCTTAAATACAACAAATCATGGCACATACAACACTGACTGACAGACTGATGCGGTACGAACTAGGATGAGGGTAGGCGTTTGAAGTTTAGGAAAACTTAGGCTGCTTGCGTTGCATTTTGTTCACTTTGTTGTTGTTCTTGTTGTTATTGTAAATTCGTGTGTCTATCTTGCGGTCCGTCTATCTGTCGTCTGTCTATTATCTACCTACTGTGTGTTAAGGTAAGACTAAGTGTTATATTAAATTTGATCCTTTTTGACAGCTCTGGCTGTCGTACGTAGGGATAGCTATAAGAAATTCATTTAAATAAAATCCACATAAATGTTATCAAAGGATTTTTTTTATAAAACTTTTTTTTATAAAAGTTAGAAATAAAATAAACAAATTAATACGAAACATTAAATATTAGTGTGGTGAGTTTCAGTGTGGTGATTTATAGTGTGGTGAATTAAAGTTTTGAGAGGTGTTACGCATATTACTAAATTTAAAGTCAGAATTTAGTAAAGAAAAATTTAATTTCAAATAAAAATTTTAATTTTTAATTAAAAATTAAATTTTTAGTGAAAAATTAAATATTTAGTTATAAATTTTGTTTTTATTGAAAATTGGAATTTTTAGTGAAAAATTTAATTTTTAGTGAAAAATTGAATTTGTAGTGAAAAATGCAATTATTAGTGAAAATTGAATTTTTTAGTGAAAATTTGAATTTTTAGGAAAATTTTAATTTTAAGAATAATGTAATTTTTAGTGAAAAATTGAATTTATAGTGAAAATTTTAATTTTTAGTGAAAAATTTGAATTTTTAGTGAAAAATTGAATTTTTAGTGAAAAATTTTTAGGAAAATTTTAATTTTAAGAATAATGTAATTTTTAGTGAAAAATTGAATTTTAAGTGAAAAATTGAATTTTTAGTGAAAAATTGAATTGTTAGTGAAAAATTGAATTTTAGTGAAAAATTGAATTTTAGTGAAAAATTGAATTTTTAGTGAAAAATTGAATTTTTAGTGAAAAATTGAATTTTTAGTGAAAAATTGAATTTTTAGTGAAAAGTTGAATTTTAAGTGAAAAATTGAATTTTATTTGAAGAAAGCATCAAATAAAAAGAATTTCTGAACAACAACAAAAAAGCACAATCCGTTTAGTGTGGAAAATTAAAGTCGACTTACAGAGTTAGTCGAGTATCTGGCTGAGTGCATGTGCGACTTTATTTGTGTGTGTGTGTGTGACTGTGTGATAAATACATATTTGGCGCAAGAATAAGGTGAACGACATAGACACAGACACCAGCGCACTTGAAAGACACTCGAAGTAAAACCACGCCATACACGGTATGGCTTTACAAACCCCAAATTAAATTAGTTTAAATCTAAAGAGTTTGCCAGACATTCAGACGTGGAAATTGAAGGTGATGAGAATAGGGATGAGGATGTGGACTAAGAGTAGAAAAGATAAGTAGTAGCAAAAACTTGAGAAGGTGCAAAAGTGGCAGCAACCCAGCCAACTATGCCAAGATAATGCCAAGCCAAAGAGGATAATAAGAAAATTTGCATTAATAATAAATGTGTCTTTTTTGCTCCATGTTTTATAAGTCAAGTATATATTTTGCCCGGCGGCGACCATTTGTCGGAAGTTGTGAAATTTACAAATGAGCGAAAAAATAATAAATTTAGAAATATTAAATTAGAGTCGTAAATCTACATACATTTAAATAGATGAAGAGTTTGTGAGGCATATATATTTCATTTGTTATTTTTTTACAATTACAAATATATCTTTCAGTCACATAGACAGAGTTTGATGAAGAAATTATATGAAGTACATCGTGTAGTATGTGCAATATTAATTTGATAAATAATTTATTATACTATACAGCAAATGTCACAACAAAAAGCACATCAAATATGTCATTGCATTATATTAATCCTAACAAAATAATCCAATTAATGGCATTACCCAAATATTTTGTGTGCTACGTGACGTATGAGTGTTTATTAATTACGTGTTATTCATTTTGTGCATAACTTGGAAAGTTAATATGCGATTTTATTAATTTTGCTGTCGTATTAAACTACATTGCCTAAACTTTCATTTGATATATAAAATATTATAAATAATGTTCTCGTCATATTATAAAATGGCTACTTAAGTATAAAATATTTATAAAGAAAATTTATAAATGTGATCAAATTTTCATCAAATTTTCACAAAATCAAATTTTCACCAAAAATTAATTTTTCGCTGAAAATTATATTTTTCACAAAAATTATATTTTTCATTTAAAAATTAAATTTTTCACTTAAAAATTAAATTTTTCGAAAATATCCATTTTTTTTTTACTAAAAATCCAATTTTTCAATAAAATTCAAATTTTCACTAAAAATTCAAATTTTTACTAAAAATTCAATTTTTCACTAAAAATTCAAATTTTAACTAAAAATTCAATTTTCAATAAAAATTCAATTTTTCACTAAAAATTCAATTTTTCACTAAAAATTCAATTTTTCACTAAAAATTAAATTTTTGACTAAAAATTAAATTTTTCACTAAAAATAATTTTTTCACTAAAAATTTCAAGTTTTCACTTAATAAAATGTTGATTTATTGCGCATTAAAGCTGGTTTAAAAAGTGGAAGCAAAGATTGATGGCTATCACTGACGTGAAACCCATTTAATGAAGCAGATAAAAATGGACCAACCCAAAATAACCCTTTAAATGCCTTGCTGACGATCCCCCAATTCAACCGCATGTCGAATTGAATAGGTACCAAAATTGAATGAGTGGGAAAATTCATTCAAATAAAAGAAAATGAATTTAATTTAACAACAAATTCAAATGCCTTCAAATAGAGTGCTATTAATCAACAACGCTTGGAATTCGAATACCCTAAAAATTAAGCACATTTTCTGTATAAAACATGTCGAAATTTATTCAAAATCTCCGCTGCATTTGTGCGTTGATGTGAGCACAACAATTAAGGGGCGTGGCAGCATGAAAACGAATTTTAACAATGCGGTCGGTGCTCGGTTGAAATGATAGCAGGTTTAGTTTGAAATGGAAATTCATCACTGGACGCACAAATTCAAATTGAAATGTGGCGTATTTTTTTTTTCTTTTTTTGGGATATTTTTTTTGCGCATTCTGTGCACGAAATGGATCTCGTGGTCGACGACAAGAAGCCATACACGCCAGCAACAGCGATGGTCATAAAAGGACTATGGCTAGATGGCTAAAATATGGAGCATGGTTTTTCGTCGAAACTGCGGGTGGCTCATGAAACATGAGCGACAGACAGCAGAGCCAACGGCATGGAAAAGCGTATTAAGTGAGTGTGGCAGACGGAACGCATGAATAACAAATGCGCGAACTAAAACAAAAAGACTCAAAAAGGAAAAATAAAATCAAAAAAAGAATAAAAAAAAAACAAAAAAAGAATAAAAAAAAAAAATAACGTAAATGTACCAAATTCCGACATAGTTAGAAAAGCGCAAGGCTTTGAATCCAAAAACTGAAAAGTAATATTTAAACTCTGGAAAACGAAAAAAATAAAAATATCATGGACATCCTTTACATCAATTCGTGTGCACTAATTTTAACTGCACAATCAGTTATTTTTTCCAATTACATAACGTTTTTATGAAAATTTCGTTCGCAATTTCAGACCCTTTTCAGACACTTTTTAAAATACAAAAATGCGGTACTGTGGAAAACTCATTTTTCTTAAAACTTGAAACGTAATTATTGTCTTAATTGTTAAGACTAATTATAATATATAATTAAATGCTTATATTCCTATGGATTTTTAAAATATTTGAATCTAAACTCAGAAATTTCTATCAGACTATTTTTTAATTATCTTTTTAGCCTATTCACTCAGAAAATAAACAGTAAAATGATCTATAGTTATTAAGAGTAAAGTCTACAGTAACGCTCAAAATTATTAACTTTTTTCCAACTGTTCAGTTTAAAAAAAAAAAAAAATTAAGTTCAGATTCAAATAACTTAAAATTTAAATAAAATATTGATATTTATTTATAAATTGAAATTAGTCTTGACAATTTCAAGAAAAATTACAATTCAAGTTTTTTTAAAAAAATAATATTTTGTAAAATACTACATTTAATTGAAAAAAATGTGAAATGCAAATGTAGCTAATTCCGTCACTACAAGAAAAATTCAACTTTGTAGCCAAAAAAAAAAGGCAAAGTAAAATTTTATAATTATTTGTGTGAAATGAAAACGAAACATTGTTTAATTAGTTATAAAAATTTTATGATTTAAATCATTTATAAAAATTCTAACCTTAAAGAAAATTAAATATGAAATGTCTACAAAAATTGTTTTACTTTTTTTTTAATATCGTCACTATCATGCCAAAGGGGCGAATGTTTAATTTTTCACATTTGTTTTTTTTTTTTATTTTTCAATGTAGTTTTTCCTCAAGTATATTGTGCCAAAATCGTGTTTAGTTCTGTTGGATATTTCTAGCCACAAAAGACAAAACCAAAAGGGCGAATTCGAAAAATTGAAAATGTTGTCAGGCCGAAAGGGCGAATCTTTTCGTTTTTTTGCCATAACTTTTGTTTGGTATAAGATAAAATAGTGGTGTGAAGGCATTAATTATTTATTTTTAAAGCACCGATCGAACATCATCATTATTTTTAAATATTTTTTTAAATTTTTCTTACTTGCAAGAAAAATGTTCGGCAAATTATTTTTAAGTAATGATGTCAATCGTTGGGTGCTTTGAAAACAAACAATTATTGCATTTACATTACTATTTTATCTTGTACCCTTAAAGAGTTATAGCAAAAAAACGAAAAGATTCGCCCTTTTGGCATGACAAGATTTTCAATTTTTCCAATTTCTTCGTTTTTTTGCTATAATTTTTAATTAATGATGCCAATAGATAGGTGCTTTAAAATCAAACAATTAATGCCTTTGCATTACTATTTTATCTCGCGCAAATAAAGAGTTATAGCGTAAAAATCAAAAATCTTTGCGTTTTGGTCAGGATATAGCCTTACAAAATCCGTATATATAATTTATTACGTTGTCCAAATCCAAACATATTTTATATATGTTATAATTATAATAATTTATGAATAAACCAAAATAACAAAAAAAAAAAAATAAAAAACAAAAATTTTACTAATTTTTAAAGCACTTTTTTAAAATGCACATTCGCTCTTTTGGCAAGATAGTGACGATATGGGAATTATATTGATTTATGTAAGACATATTTATTGAACAAATAATTCTTTTTATAAATTTCCTAATAAATGACAATCATTAATTTTTTTTTTTAATTTCCGTTTTTACTACCTTTTCCCTATAAAATATAGAAAAATAAAATTTTAACTGAACACTGAAATTCGCATTTGATTTGAATAACCAGCTGCTGCTTGGCGCGCATAGTACATATTTTCGAATATTCCAATTAAATGGGTTGGGTAAGAACTCGTTTGGGTTGAACTAGAACAAATATAAAAGTCAAATGCAAATAGTATAGAGTAACGCCCGTCATAAGTGCTTGAGTATTATTCACAGATTTTTAGAGGGGGATTCACATAAAATTTTATTATGAGTGAAATTCAGTTATAAAAGAAAATGCTCTTCAATAAAAATATTAATAAATCAAAAAGCAAGTAGATAATAAATGAATCAAATTTGGAATTTTATTTAAAAACACCACATCAGTGTCATGCCAAAGTGGTGTATGTGCATTTTTAAAAATGTTGGGAAATCGAATTTTAAAGTTTGAAGTGCTTTAAAAATTAAAAAAATTTATATTTTTTTCAATTTTTTCTGTTATTTTGGTTTATATCTCAATTATTATAACGTATATAAAATATCTTTAGGTTTGGACAACCTACCGAATTATAAATACGGATTTTGTAAGGCTATATCCTTATCCAAACGCAAATATTTTTGTTTTTATGCTATAACTTTTTATTAGCGCAAGATAAAATAGTAAAGTGGAGGCATTAGTTGTTTGATTTTAAAGCACCTATCGATTGGCATCATTTATTAAAAATATTTTGTCAAACATTAATTTGCCCTTTGTTATTTGCAGGAAAAAATATTTTTAAATAATGATGCCAATCGATAGGTGCTTTAAAAACAAATAATGATAACCTTTACACCACTATTTTATCTTGCATCAATAAAAAATTATAGAAAAAAAACGAAGAAATTGGAAAAATTGAAAATCTTGTCATGCCAAAGGGGCGAATTTTTTCGTTATTTTGCTATAACTTTTTAATGGTACTATACAAAATAGTGAAGTAAAAGCAATTATTGTTTGTTTTCAAAGCACGTATCAATCTGCATTATAAATTACAAATATTTTGACAAAAAAAATTCCCTGCAAATAACAAATGGCAAATTAATGTTTGGCAAAATATTTTTAATTAATGATGCAGATCGATAGGTGCTTTGAAAACAAATAATAAATGCCTTTACACTACTATTTCATCTTATACCAATAAAAAGTTATGGCGAAAAAACGAAAAGATTCGCTCTTTTGGCATGACAAGATTTTCAATTTTTCAAATTCGCCCTTTGGGTTTTGTTTTTTGTGGCTAGAAATATCCAACAAAATGACACGCGATTTTGGCACAGCATACTTGAGGATTAACTATATGTCAAAAATTGCACATTCACCCCTTTGGCATGATAGTGACGACTAATTTAATTTTAAATATTTTGTAAAAAAATATTAAAAAATCAAATTTTGTATATAAAGTTAACGTTTAAATATTTAAATTTAAACTTTTTGAGAAAAATTCTGTAAAATATACACAAACATTTAGATATTCCCTAAATTTTAACATTTTTTGATGGAAACAAATGGGGCATATTTGAAAAATTAGAACCGATAGAAAAAAAGTTAGTCATTTTGATTGTTAGCTTGGACTATGCTCTAACAATACAACTTTTCCTTATTTATTATTCGAACCATAATGCTAAAAAATTTAAACAAAATAAGTCTAAAATTTTCAAAAAAAAGATACATATATCTTAAAAATAAATCAAAATATAAGTATTTATTAATATATTATAATTAGTCTTGACATTAGTCTTGAAAGTTGCATTTCTAGATTGTTGGCGAAATAGTAGTTAAGGGTTTTCTAAAAAGTGCCTCAGAGGGGACTAAAATTTTGATAGCAATTTTCTAAAAAACGTTATGTTGTACGAAAAAAACTGAGTATACAGTTAAAATCAGAAGCCATAAATTATATAGAATTGGTGTATGGCATACTTTTAGGAACCTATTTTACACGTTTTTTTGTGTAGTGTAATTGTACATTTTATATTATTTTTGATATTTTGTATTATTTTATTAATAAAATATTTTTCATTATAATTTTTTTTATTTAATTTTTAATGTTAATATATTTTTAAAGTAGCGATTTTATTTTCATATTTTTTTCCGCGTCCCAAATTATGCAATGCTTTTTTATAAAATATGTTTTTGTCATTCACCACCCCAGTCGTCCCAGTCGCTTTAAGTTGATTTTCATGTTGTTGGAGCTGAAATAAATTGCGTTTTGATGTAATAAAAGTCAATCATCATAATTCATTCGTGCAGCATTCGTTTTCATTCATTTTGTTGCTCTTTTTTCTTTTTTTTTCTATTTTGCTGGCACTGAATGCAGCACTCCCACGACAGCAATTTGAAGTCATTTTTTGTTATTTCTTTTTTTTTAATTTTTTTTTGTTCCGTCGTCAGTCGCCTCTTCACGTTCGTCCTTTTGCGCTTAGCCAGCGTGTTTTGCTAAATGTAAAATTTTCTTAGTGCTCACAAGTAATAAATCTGCTTTTAGTTATGACGCGCGCCTCCACTTTAACACATTTTCTTTATTTTTTTTTTTTTCATATATTTTATGCTTCGTTTACAAATTTGAGCTTCATTGCAGCGCAATAAAGCAAAACTAAGTAATAAAAAAATAAATAAGAAAAAAAAACAAAAAATCCCAACAAAAAAAAAAACCAAATAAGTCAGAGATTTATTGATGCCGCATAAATTTGTCATTGGAGCAGTTTGTTGTTTTTGTCCTCTTGCGTTTCTTTTCGACTGCAACTTCATTTGTTTTTTTTTTTTGATAGTTGTTCGAAAAACGTCTGCTTTTTATTTTTCTTCAACGATTTATTACAGTACGCTTTATTTGCCAAATAATAGCATTACAGCAAATATTAAAATTATGCGCAACATATTTTTTATATCATCAAAACAATAAATTTTGCGTAGAAAAACGATAAATTTGTGTTAAGAAAACATAAATTTTTGTTATAAAATCGTAAATTGAAGCGTTAATTACTTGAAAGTGCTTTGAAACTAGAAAAATGCAATGAAATATTTCAAATTTTGCAATATTTCTGTTGAATACTACAAGTCTACAAAAGTAGAGACTTTGTAAAATGTTTTAAATTATGAATTTTTTGTATTTTCTTAGTAGTTATATGCAAATTTACAAAAAATAGTAGTTTTAAAAAAGTCTCCAAAAGTGGAGACTTTTTGAAAGTACCCAAAATTTCATTTTTATGCATTGCTTTTTGCAGAGAAAGTGAAATTAACTTGAAATTTTAATTATTTAAAAGTTTCCAAAAGTGGAGACTTTTTTAAAGTAGGTACTAAAAATATTCAAAATTTGTATAACTATTTAAAATAAAATTTTCTGCCTTTATAAAAGTGAAATCAACTTAATTTATCAATTATTTAAAATTTCAAAAATGGAGAGTTCTCAAAATATGAAAGATAAATTAAAAACAAACATTAAAATTATTTATACTAATATCAATATATTAAAAATTTTGTAAATAGTTTACTGTATAATAAAAGTCTCCAAAAGTGAAAATTTTGAAGAAATAAAAACTTAGCATCTAATGCATTTTTAAACATTTTTTTTAAAGTAAATTTTTCGATTTACAACATTTTTAAAATTGTCTCCAAAAAGTGCAAAATTTGATAATGCATTTTAGAACATTTTTTAAAGTAAATTTCGCGATTTACAACATTTTCAAAATAGTCTCAAAAAATTGTAAAAAATTGAAATTTTGTGCATTTTTCAATTATTTAGAAAGTCTCCAAAAGTGAAGAGTTTACAAAATACAAAAATGCGGGTAGGTAAAATATTTTAAACTATTTAATTTCTGCCGTTAAAATAGTTATGTCAAAATGAGAAAAAAAGAAATAGTTTTTAAAAATTGTTCAAAAGTGGAGACTTGTGAGAACTACCTTCATTGCTATCTATACCGAAAGTGAAAATAATTTGAAATTTTATATATTTAAAGGTTTCCAAAAGTGAGGAGTTTTTCAAAATTGAAAAAATGGCAATGTTATGCATTTTATATTTAAAATTTTCTTTTCTAACTGCATATTTAAAATATTCAAAAGTCTCCAAAATTGGAGAGTTATAAAAATGCAAAAGAGCGTCACATTTAACACTAAAAACAGTAATAATTTGTTGACATTAATGCAAATCATCTCGAAATATGATAAATTTTGTATTTTTGTATAGTAAAAACTCTACAAAAGTGCAAATAACTTTTTGCATTTTTCAAGCATATATAAAAAAAAATGTCATGAAAAAAAAAGTTTTCAAAACTATCAAATGTTTGACATTTCTTCATATCTTAATATTTCAATATTTCTACAATAGTGGAGACTAGTTTAAATGTTTCAAGCTATGCAGTATATGCTTTTTTAGACCAGCTATGCAAAAATGTACAAAAATCATTAATTTTTAATAAGTCTCCAAAGGTGTAGACTTTTGAAAACTGCCTTAAATTATACATTTATGCATTGCTTATTACATCAAAAGATAAATCAATTACATATTACAAATAATCAAAAAGTCTACAAAATTGGAGACTTGGTAAAATGTATAAAACCATACTGTTTATGCATTTGTAAAGTAGTTTTGTGATAATATGCAGTACTCACTAATTTTAAAAAAGTCTCCAAAAATGTAGACTTCTGAAAACTGCGCAAAATTGCAGAAACATAAATCAATTAAATATTACAAATATCTAAAAAAAAAGTCTACAAAATTGGAGACTTGGTAAAATGTATCAAATCATGTATCAAACCATCAAACCATATGCATTTTTAAAGTAGTTATGTGAAAATATGCAATAATCATTTATGTTAAAAAAAAGTCTCCAAAAGTGTAGACATCTGAGAATTGCACAAAATTGTACATTTTCGATTGCTTATTACTCAACTAGTGAAATAGATTATATAATTCAAATATTTAAAAAATCTCCAAAAGTGGAGAGTTCTAAAAATACAATAGAAATTTAAATTTGAATGTATAATTTAATTGCCAAACAAAAATAACGTCGAAAAATGTTGTAAATGCATATGTTAAATATATTAAATTATTTAATTAATTTATTTATAATAATTCGATTGCAATAACTACTTCAAATATTGCAAATTTCCTAACACAGACAATAAGAATTTATTGACAATAGTGGAAAATATTGTGGTTTTCAAAACAAATTCAATTTTGATCCTCATAAGTTCTGCAAAGACAAATACAAAAATATACAGACACTTGAATGAACCAGCAAACAGACACATATCTATGTATGTGTCGTACAAACAGCCAAAAGAAATGCATACGACATACATATATGGTTGCGGTATGGCCAAAACTACAAATGCAAATATCGGGATTGGGAACAGTTTCAAGGGAGGGTCGGGTCTTTCAAGTGAATGAGTTTGCTCTGCAGTCCACTAATGCGCACGTACGCAAATACATCAAGACCAAAACACACATAACAAACACAAAAACACACTCACACAATCAAATTTCGAGAGATTGATCTTTGCAAAGCAATTTGTAGACTTTCGCAAGCTGTTATCAATTTTTGTTTTTTTTGTTGTTCGATTCACTGTGAAAAATATTCAATTTGTTAACTTTTTTTGTGAAATTTAGTTGAATTCAGTTTTTTGTTATTACACTGAACAACCAAACGATTAATAAAATTAGTAGTTTTTAACAGAATTTTTCACTAAAAGACTACGTAATAGGAAAACAAAACCAAGTATGAAATTAAAGAAACTTATGTTAAATATGAAGCAATGATATTTTCAGATGACATGCAAAGTATTGTTTTTTTTTTTTTTGTCATGTCAAGAGGCCGAATCTTTTCGTTTTTTTGCTATAACTCTTTAATGGTACAATATAAAATAGTGATGTTAAGGCAATTATTGTTTGTTTGCAAAGCACCTATCGATCTGCATCATTAATTATAAATATTTTGTAAACATTTTTTTCTTGCAAATAACAAATGGCAAAATAATGTTTTGCAAAATATTTTTAATTAATAATGCATATCGATAGGTGCTTTGAAAATAAATAATAAATGCCTTTACACTACTATTTCGTCTTATACCAATAAAAAGTTATGGTGAAAAAACGAAAAGATTCGCCCTTTTGGCATGACAAGATTTTCAATTTTTCAAATTCGCCCATTTGGTTTTGTCTTTTGTGGCTATAAATATCCAACGAAATGACACGCGATTTTGGCACAGCATACTTGAGGATTAACTACATTAAAAAATGTAAAAAACGCAAATGTCAAAAATTACACATTCGCCCCTTTGGCATGATAGTGACGATAAAGTCATGTTTTCCCATTTTTTTTTTGGAATATTACTAAAATCCACATCACTCAGACAGAGTATATTCATTGTACTGTGAAATCTATTCCCTACGTTTTTGTGGTTAATACATATCACTACGAGCGCCCATGCCCAAGCCGGGATTCGAACCCGAGACCTTCAGAATGCAATTCCAGCGCGCTACCTCTGGACTGCTGAGGCATTATGTTTCCCCATAATGGGGACATCAGATGCTAAGAATTTTGTCCGTTTTCTACACCTAGAATCACAAAATTCATCAGAGCGAAACTCACCACACCGAAACTCGCCACACCGAAACTCACCACAATAAAACTCACCACACAAAAACTCACCACGCTAAACCTTCTACTGGGAAAAATCAACAGGAAAAATTCTACGGGGAAGCGTTTTACAGGGAAGAATTTCACGAAGAATTTGTCTACTGGAAAGAATTCTACGGCGAAGCACAGTCTGAGGAAGAATTGTCTTTCGGAAAATTTGGTTTGGCGGAGAATTATATTTGTTTTGGTTACTACATTTATAACACCAATACCAAATGTACTTTATATTATTAAAATCAATTTATATCAATTGCATTCATAAAATCTTTACACGAGTCGTGCACGGGTCCAGCTAGTTTTATATAAAGACTAAAAATAATATTCCGAAAATTTTCAGTAAGATAAAGTTTAAAAAAATGTTTTTCGAAAATTTGACATAAATTACTCTCAAAATATTGCGATAAATTACTCTCTCGACACATTTTTTAGGTAACACATATTGGATTTTTTGCAAAAACTAATATCTGGACTTTTTGCAAATTTGATTTGATTTTTTGCAAAATGTTGACGTCTAGAAAGGGAAAATTCTGAGTACGCAACAAAAATCAGGTGACCGAAATCAACCAGAAATAATAAATTTACTTCTATATTAAATCAACAACCCTCAATTTGTAGAATAGTGTTATTAATTTTTTTCTCGCTGTGTCCAATCAAGATAATCATTAAATTTCAATAAAAAATAAAACAATGACTCATTTCTGTTTGATTTAATAATTTAAAATTGTTTGTTTGTTATATTTTCGGTTCAAAGAGAAGATTTCTGAAGAGTAACAGAAATTTGCCTAATGAGCAAAATTCGAGATTATTCAGCGATATGAGCAGAGCGGCTGTCAGTGCATAGAACAGCTGCGTTTCAAATATAAATTTGTTTTTTTTTTTCGTTACTGATAAGCATTCGTTCTGGGAAAGAATAGTCAAAAAGTTTCAATTATGTAACAGATAATATTAATAATTTTATATTTCTATACTCTACACTAAAAGTCAAAGGGTATATTTAGTTGATTATTCGTTTGTAACACCTGGAAGGAAATGTTTGCTGTATGGAACATTATTACATGCCAAATGGGCGAATGTAGAATTTTTGACATTTGCATTTTTTATATTTTTGAAGGTAGTTTTTCCTCAAGTATTCTGTGCCAAAATTGTGTGTGCTTTTGTTGGATATTTCTAGCCACAAAAGACAAAATCAAAAGGGCGAATGTAGAATTTTTGACATTTGCATTTTTTACATTTTTGAATGTAGTTTTTCCTCAAGTGCCAAAATTGTGTGTGCTTTTGTTGGATATTTCTAGCCACAAAAGACAAAAACAAAAGGGCGAATCTTTTCGTTTTTTGCCATAACTTTTTACTGGTACAAGATAAAAATTGGTGTAAAGGCATTTATTGTTTATTTTTAAAGCACCTATCGATTGGCATCATTATTTAAAAATAATTTGCCAAACATTTTTTGTGGCAAATAATAAAAATTCCTAAAATTCTAATAATTATTTTAAAATAATGCCATTTGATAGGTGCTTTAAAAACCAACAATTAATTGCTTTACAACACTATTCTAACTTGTACCAATAAAAAGTTATGTCAAAAAAACGAAAAGATACGCCCTTTTGGCATGACAAGATTTTCAATTTTACTACTCTGCTCAAACTTAAGACACCATGTATCTCATAGGTGTAGGGCAGGCATGTCAAACACGCGGTCCGCCAACATTTCTGTGCGGCCCGCGAAGACTTTTTAAATAATATAATATATTTTTAAGAATTGAACATTTTTAAAAATATTTTATTTTCAGGTGTTAAAATGATTATAATATTAAATAACGGAGGCATAATCATTTTAAAAAAATCAATATTTACAATTTTCCAAAATTTAATAATCAGAAATTTAGACTCGAAGATTCGAGTCTTAATTTATTTTCATAATTTTCATTTTAAATATTAAGGACTGCGTCGAATAAAATTGTCCGCTACAAAAATGAAAAAATCTAGTAATCGAATTTTTATAGAATAAAATATTTTATTTTGCAAATTATTTTTAGATTTAAAAGAAATATAAAAAACCAGAAATTAATATTTTTTAATAAAAAGTTTTAATTTTTCCGGAACCCCTTCCATTTATGTTGTAATGGTAGTGTCCGACACACTCACAGCTGCTGAAGACCACTTTCTTTTAAAGTCTTGCAGGTCTTTGGCCACTTTTTTTGTTGTCTTCATCTCCCTTTTTACTAAAGCCCAGTATCTCTCAATCGGCCTGAGTTCTGGACAGTTTGGTGGATTGGCTTCTCTAGGCACCAAAATCACTGCATTTTGTTGGATCCACTCTAAGGCCGTTTTGCTGTAGTGACATGAAGCGAGGTCAGTCCAAAGAAATGTGGACACTTCATTTTGGCGTAAAAATGGAAGCAATCTCTTTTGCAAGCATTCCTTCACATATATTTCGCTATTAATTGTACCCGATGTCACGAATGAGCTCCTTTTTCCACAACTGCAAATTGCCTGCCAAACAAGGAATTTCTTTGGGAATTTTGTCATTTTTTTTTGATTTGAATTTTTCAGCGACATTTCCTCGAGAATCGGCTGTATAAAATTCCTGCCCAGGTAGCTGAGAAAAGTCCGCTAAAACATAAGTTTCGTTGTCCATTATGCAGCAATCGAATTTTTAAAAAAAAATCTTGGTTCAGCTTTTTAGCTCGTTGTTTTGTGGTTTCATTCTTGACGGCATTTCTATCCGGAACTTTTTGGACCTTGTACGTCTTCAGCCCAGCTTCTTTCTTAGTCCTGCGCACGAAAGATTCTGAGCAATATTCACAACTTTTTCTTCGACTTTTCAGGATCATGTGGGCCTTTTTTTTACCAGAACCTTTCTTCCGATCAATACTCAGGTCTTCCTTAAAGCGGTTGATAACGCAAGAAATGGTCTTAGGGTTAGCCCCTACCTCCTTGGCAATTTTTTTAAAAGACCAACTAGGTTGCTTTTTAAAAATTTTAATTATATTTTCTCGCACTTCCACTTCGTTTGCCATTTTCGCGTTAAATAAATTTTGTATTGACTATAACTGACACAAATTATTTTCTGCCATTTAATTCAGAGCTACTATGATCAAATTTTTTTAATTTGAATCTTGCAATAGCACATTATGGGAAGATATGTAACGGACAATTTTATTCGACGCAGTCCTTATACATGGCGTTGAACAAATGGCATAACAATAATGTTTATATTTTTTTCATCAAGTAATATTGTTTTTATTCATAAAATTTTAAATTTAATGTAAAGTTTTGAATTTCCCTTGGCTATAGTTCACCGGCATTTATAAAAAATATATAGTAGCGCATAGTTTTGTACGTCTAACAACCAAATGATAAATACATTATTGTTTTTGGTTCGACTATTAAAAATAAAAGGAGAGAAAATAATTAAACTATTTAACAAAACCATTTTCGAAATTAGCTCCAGTATCAAATAAATGCGCAATCAAAATAAAACAAGAATCAAAAAATTGTAGACAAGAGTCTTGCATTGTAAAAATTTTAATTGTATTCATTTTAACATTTATTTTTTAGTAAGTTAAACTTTTTGTTTAGAGACATTCCATACCAAATCTATCAGAGTTCCAGACTCACCTTCTCCAGAGATACAGTGGTCCAAAGTTTCAAAAATTTAATCAATAATCACTTTTTGTGGTTGTAGAAAAAAACTCTTGATCGTAGAATGCTGCAAACCTCATTTTAAGGATAATAAAATAAACTTTGTTATAACTCCTAAATCCGTACATCTCTAATCAATGGATTGTCCTTGCAATTTAAATTAGTTGTGCATAAAAAGGAACCCTTTTCAAATTTATATAAATTTCAAATTTATATAAATATCCAATTTATATACGATATTAAAAAAAGAAACTTTTCAGTATGTTTGGTAAGAAGTCTGCCATGTGATTTATGCCTCGAAAATTTCTCGAACTAACTTGAATAACAAAAATTCGATCTCGTTGCTAATTTTTTAAATTTCTTAATTTTAGTAGATTAAAATTTTATGTTAGGATATTTAAACATTTTCCACATCGCAATGTTTTTGAAACCATTTCTTGCAAAATTTTTGCCTGCGGCGCTTTTAACGAGGATCAATGGAAAATGTTATCATCTTAACATTATATTTTATTTTACAACAGTAGAACCAAATGTAAAAAACGGGCGATTTTTTTTTGTATGGTACACAATTGCGGCCCGCCTAATCTTTTGAGTTACCAATGCGGCCCGTGATACCAAATGAGTTTGACATGCCTGGTGTAGTATAAAAAACAAAAGTTGAATCAGCTGTTTTTAAAGCAGAATTTTACCTTGATATTTCAAAAACTCTAAACGGATCATTTCAATCGATTACATCCCGTACTTTGAGTGTCAAAAGTCAAAAAACACAAATATAAAAAAAAAAAAATCGGGAATTAAAATCGATAGCCAATGCCAATTTTAATTTGGAGTTTTTTGTTGTTGGTTCTATTTTTAAAAATCACCAACTGATAAGTATATATTTCTGACAAAGAATCGCCAAAATATGCAAGCATACACAGAAAAAAAAAATCATCAATATGATGAAGTTTTTCATAAATATTATGAATTTTTTCACCAATTACGAGTTCATTAAATGAGATTTTGATGAATACATTCATTATATACATGAAATTATTCATACCATCGGACATCATAGCGAAGAACGAATGAATTTGAATCGTCATATTGATGAATTTGTTCATAAGTTTTATGAATATAATTTTCAATATGAAAAATATTGTTGAACTAATATTTTTTTTTCAAAATAAATTAATTGATAGAAATATTTATACAAATTTTTCAAAATAAAAAAAAATAAAAAAATTGTAAATAATTCGAAATTTTTTTAGAAATAATTAGAAAAAAGTGTTGTAAAAACGTTATTTAAAAAAAAAAAAATCGACCCAAATTTTTCGAAAAAAAAAATTGTCCGACAAATTTTTTCTCCTCTGTATGAATCTCTGTTTTTTCGCTTTTTGATAGTGTTGCCTCTATAAAATATTCCTAAGCACTAAAGGTCAATATATATGGCTCTTATGGCTGTTATGTCTGAAATACGAAAATTTAATTTTTCGGCATTCAAAATTGCTATAAATTCGATGCACTCCGAGTGGAGTGATCAATCTAAAGTAATGTGGCTACTGAAAGTGACATTGTTTCTTACACTGTTGGTTTTAAACATATTTTTAACCATCAGTGCAGTGGATCAAAACAATACCGCGGAACATAATTCAATTGAAACCTTAAATAATGGACCAATAACTAAATTTCGTCGCATCCAAACAATTTGGAATGATACTATAACCGACGCAACAAATATCACGGCAGTACTCAAAGTGCACCGATTTTTATACGAAGAAGTGCTGCAAAGTAAATCGTTACCAGCTGAAGTTCCCGTGACACTGTTACCCTCAGAAATGTTCGAGTACTTTAGTGAAATGAAGAAAACTGGAGAACTGGACAAATATATGCAGCAACAGCGCGAATTAAAGGAGGTGCAAAGAGATGCCAAATCTTTGTATCGGCAGTTGCGCGAAGTGCTTATCGCCGAATACGCACGAAGACTGACGGAGACTTTCGACACGAGTGAACCGATGGATTTGCAATTCTATCAGCAACTTATCGATGAGATCTATGCATACGATGCAGCAACATTGACGAAGATCTATGAGTCGGCTATCGATTGGCTGTATGGCTATCAGAGTGCGTCACAACTGGGCAACGCACTGCAACGCATTGCATTGGCGACGAATGCGTCTGCGGCGACGCATGCGCTGCACATTGAAGCACAGTTGTACTTGTTTTGGAAAACGCATAGACGTGGCGACATTGATAATGATAACGCGCAATATTACGGCTATTATTTGCAACAAATACAGCATCAAATTGATAACGTACCAAAGGAATCGTCGTCGTCTTTGCTGCAGAGGCTCAGCAATGCTTTTGCCGTGTTGCCACTGTCTTTGAGCAATTTAAATGCGCCCACGGTATGGCTAAAGAATGTAAAAACTAAGGAGTATCTGTATTTATTATATTTCGAAGCGCATCGTCAACTAGTAACCTACAGGAATCCCTTCTTATTTGAGTTTAATTTTACTGCATCTGTCTCTTTTAATGCTGCCGATAGCGTTGCGAAGTTCAGTTATCAATTATTTAATATGAATTGTTTGTGCTATGTCTACAGAAGTGCCGAATTTCAAAATAATTTTATTGGCTGGAGAGAGCAGCATTCTGTGTATTCGAATAACAACTTCACAATTGCGCTGACCGATGCGGGCGGCATCACTTTGAACCAAGGTGGTTATTATCTATGTGCCACAGAAAAAATGTTTGATATTTATCATCGTACGGAAACTAGAACTGCGTTGCCCAAACCTTCAAAAGAGTGCGAGTGGATCGTTGAAAAATTCCATCTATAATTTTTGTAATTTTATCTATAAAAAATATAAATCCGCAAAAACAAAAATATTAAAAAAAATAAAAACGAGTTGGGAAAGTTAGGTCACATGGGTAAGTTCGGTCACATGGGGCGGATCTTTATAGTCGGTCGGGCCCGACTATGGAATACCCTACACCTTTGGTGGGGATATAAACCCTCAGAATATTATTCATATATCAGAAATTTACGTCTTATATCCCCATAAATTAAAAAAATTATATAAAGAATAAAAAACTAAAAAAAAAATTTGAAAAATGTGATTGGGCGGACCACGCCTATATTTAATATTTTGAAAGGCTAATATTTCATAGATTTGATTTTAATAATTTACGGATCAATTTTCCACTATGAAAACCCGGGAAATAATGAAAAAAAAAAAAGTGGGCGGCTCACGCCCATTTTTGGACCACATAGTTTTAGGTGAATTATAACAATATGTTTTAAATTTTATAACTATACCTTGAATACTTTTCGAGTTATTAGTTCCGAAAGAGTTATATAAAAGTGACTTGTATGGGAGGTGGGCGTGGCCGTTGACCGATTTAGCTCATTTTCAAACTCAGTTCCTACTTTTGGTTCAAATATATTGAGACGAAATTTCATCGCATTCTGATCAGTATTTCTCAAGTTATTCTGTATTCGGACAGCAAGACAGCAAGACAGCAAGACGGACAGACAGACAGACAGACAGACGGACATGGCTAAACGGACTCGGGTAGTGATGCTGATCAAGAATATATATACTTTTCCATACCGGACACGCCTCCTAAGGGGCGTTACAATATATGCACAAAGTTAATATACCCTGTACCTCATAGGTGTAGGGTATAAAAATTGAAATCGTCAAAAGTCTTTTATTTACAAAATAAACAAAAAAAAAACACAAAAAATCCATATTGTTTACATTATTTGGAATTTAGTTTTTAACTTGTTTATTAATAGAATTAAAAAAACATTAATTTTTTTTTTTAATTCTACAATCAATGTCAAAAATTAGATTTTAAAATTTTTTCAAAAGATTATTCCAAGATTTGCATACAACTCAAACTACGATTTTTCCTATGGCCGTGCAATTCTATATAAATATCGGCTGTTCCTTTAAATTGCAGAAATGCCAATTACATTTTTTTTTATTCTTTTATTTTTGAAAAAAATATCATTTAATAAAAAAAAACAAAATAAAAAAAAAATAATCTTTGAAAAAAAAAATTTTTTTGAATAAAATATAAATTTTTGATTTAGAATAAAATAGTGACCGAAATAGTGATCAATAAAGCTATTTATATGCAGCACATCGCGCTGCCAGCAACAATCCCGTGGAGCCGCCGAGTATTGACATCACCACTGAATTGAGCGAAATTCAGCAGTGATTGTTGACATCCTAACACAGAAAAAAAATTAGTCTAACAAAATAGACAACACCGTCAACAAAATCTACACGTTGTCACATACATTGCATACACAAAACAAAGAAAAAAATAACCCAACAAAAAAACTAATAAAATCAACCAAAATCAAAAATAAGTAAAAAAAAACCATGCTTGCTTGAGAGTAGATGGCTTGTTGCGTATATTGCACTGAACAAGCACAAACAAAGTGGCTCTCCGAACACTGACAAACAACGACACAAAAGTAGATTTTCATTGACAGCTTTGTTGGTTGTCGTTTGGTTTCGCACGCCGCTAGAACCGCCACCGCTGTTGCCGTGCTGCACCGCGCAGTGCGATGCAAAAATGTTAACGTAATAAAATTCGCCGATGAGCCACAACCGGCTACGGAAATGACGACAGCTGACTTTGTTCATTATTCATGTGTTGCGCGTGTGAAGGTGGTGGCGTCGAAGTGTTGCCAGATTTTGGTAAATTACCATAACATTCTTTTAATGAAAGCTTTTTAAAAACTTTAACAGAATTTTTTAAAAGCTTTTACAAAAGATTTTTTAAAAGATTTAACGAACGCTTTTTAAAAGCATTAACGAAAGCTTTTTAAAAGCTTTAATGAACGCTTTTAAAAAGCTTTAACGGAAGCTTTTAAAAACTTTAACGAGAGCTTTTTTAAAAGCTTTAATAAACGCTTTTTAAAAGCTTTTACGAAAGCTTTTAAAAACTTTAGCGAGAGCTTTTTTAAAAGCTTTAATAAACGCTTTTTAAAAGCTTTAGCGAAAGCTTTTTAAAAGCTTTTATGAAAGCTTTTACGAAAGCTTAAACAAAAAGATTTTTTAAAGCTGTATGACATTTTATTAATTTTTATACAAAAAAGCCTTATGAAAGCTTTAACAAAAGTTTTTTTTAATGTTTTAATAACAGTTTTTTTAAAAATTCAAAAAAGCTTTTTAAATAATTAAAAAAAGCTTTTTAAGCTTTATGAATGCTTTAACGAAAGCTATTTTTAACATAATCCTTTAAGAAAACATTAACAAAACATTTTTAAAATGTTACAATGCCTTTTTTAATGCTTTAGCTATTCGAATGCTTTGAAAAGCTTTTTGAAAACTTTAACACAAAATCTTTTGAAAATTTTAAAAATCTTTAACATAATGCTTTACCAAATCTTTTATAAATGCTTTAACAAAAGCTATTATATAAGCTTTCTACAAAACTTTTGTTTGCTTTAACAAAACCTTTTTTAAAGATTCTACAAAATTTTAATAAAACCTTTTAAATATTTTTTATAAATGATTTTATTAAAGTTTATAAACGTTTTACCAACGCTTTTTTCATTTAAGCTTTTACTAAAGCTTTTTGGTAAATTTTACTAAACGTGTATATAAAAGCTTCAAAATATTTAAGCTTTATTGCATATTCTTTTAAAGCTTAACATAATAATTAATGCAAAAATTCTATTTTATAAATTATATTTTTATAAAATAACAGCTTTAAAATAATAAAAATATAATCTACACAACCCCAAAAAAAAAAAATAATAATTTTAAAAAAATGAAGATAAAAGAAATTTACAAAATACCTTTAAAGCTTAAAATAATTTATATGAATAAAAATATAACTTAAAAGCTTTAATAATATTTTTACTGGTAATTATATTTGCCTAAAAATTTCTAAAAGCTTCTATAACAGACAATATTTAAATATGTATTTTTTTTTAATGAATACTAAAATGTTTTCAATCAATTATCAAAAAATTTTTAAAAGCTTATTTCAAAAAAGAAAAAAAGATAAGCTTTTTGAAAAAAATTCTAATTATGAATAAAGTCTTCTTTACAATTTTGGATTTTTTTGCAACTTTAAATCATTTGAAAATTTAACCAATTTAAACTGTTGGCAACACTACAATATCAACTACATACAAAGTTTTGCACGAACTCAGTACAAAGTTAATCCAGAAGCGTAAAGGAAACAAAATGAAGCAGAAAAGAAAAGCTTAAGCAAGACAAAGAAAATTTAATCTATAGCAAAACAAGAAAAGAAGAATAAGCAGCACGAGCAACAGCAGCAGCAGCAACTTGGGATCAAAGTGTGACCAGAGGGTGTGTGAAAATGGTCGACGTTTGGTTGACCCAGCTGCAACTCAATCAGCTGCTGTTTCGGGCCACAAATGATAAGCAATGCTGCCACAACCAATTTAGCCACAGACGCTAAGACGACCCGAAACTGAAACCGAACCCAAACCTTTGCAACACACAGACACACACACACAAATAAACTTGCAGCAACACATACATTTATACATGAGTCTAAACATGCACAACAACACATACAAACGAAGGGACATCGTATCGACATCCAAACGTATTAAGCATCCAGGCATCCTGCATACAACAGACACCTATTAAAACGAGCTGCTAACCAACTCATGTCAATAACGGATAAACGTGAACGTTCGACCGAAGGTGCCGTGCCGGTTGTACGTTCAAGGCAACTTGTAGAATAATTGAAAAAAAAATTGAAGTGGAAAAACTTAAAAAATAACATTCAAAATAGATAAAAAAAATATGAAAAAAATTCAAGAAAAATTTAATCAAGCATCATATTTTTTACAAATGAACGAACAAAAATAAAATTCTGCAAAGTCTCGCAAAATTTGCATAATATTTTTTAGCACAGCATCAGCAAAGCAATTTGTGCGAGACATTCTTTTAATAAAGTTATAAAAAAAAAATATATTTAAAAAACTTCCTCGATGACCGCAAAAGTAGTGAGAAAAATTAGTGTTTTAACAAAATTATAAACTTGTGATATTTTATATTATTAAAACAAATATCATTAAAAAACAAAATAATATGCTTTTCAAAAAGGGATAACTTTGTATTAGATTATGGTCATCCCTCTCAATTTTTGTTTTTTATATGACAACCCTTCCAAAATGCACAATAATTAATTTGTTTAACGTTATATAAATTAATTAATCATATTGTAATAGAAATTAGCATAAACTATTTTTTTTTAAAAGCTTGGTAGTAGATTTTTTTTTATTTTTTAATAGTTTTTCTTATCATCTTTTGCAAAATTAAAGGAAATAGAATAGATTTTTGATATAAAAGCTTTTTTAAAAAATAAAATTGAAAAAAGCTTGTTGTTAAGGATATGCTGTAAATGTAATTCTGTAAATGAGATCAGATTTTTTTTTTAATTTGGAAAAACTGTTCCAAAATTTTTTGAAAAAAAAATGTTAGAAAGAAAATATTTTTCAAAAAATTAATTTTAATAACCTTTTCAAAGAGCTTTGGGATAAAATTGTTGGATAGAAAAGCTTTTCAAAACATTCCTTTTTTTATTAATTAATTTATTTAAAAATATTTTTAATAAGCTTTAGTGAAAATATAATTGGGAAAAGCTTTTGTTAAGGAAAAGCTTTTTGTAAATAAGTTCAGATTTATTCCTTTTGATAATCTTTTTCAAAATACTTTTTGAAAAAAATGTTAGATAGAAAAGCTTTTTGCAATATTTATCTTTTTTAAATTATTTAATTTATTTAAAATTATTTTTAATAAGCTTTAGTGAAAATAATATTGGGAAAAGCTTTTTGCAAATGAGTTCAGTTTTTTTTTTTCAGTTTTTATAATATTTTTCAAAATGCATGTGGTAAAAAATTGTTAGATAGAAAAGCTTTTTCGAAAATTAGAATAAAATAATTCAAATAAAATATTTTTAATAAAGTTTAGTAAAAATAAAATTAGGAAAAGCTTTTTTAATAAGACCACATTTTTTTTTAAATGTTGGTAAACTTTTTCAAAAAGCTTTTGTAAAAAAAGTGTTAAATATAAAAACTTTTTCAAAACTTAGCTTTTTTTATTTAATTAATTTATTTAAAAGAATTTTTAAAAAGTTTAAGTGAAAATATAATTGCGAAAAGCTTTTGTTAAGGAAAAGCTTTTTGTAAATAAGTTCAGATTAGAAAAGCTTTTGGAAAAAATTATGGTAGAAAAGCTTTTTTCAATATTTAGTTTTTTGTTTATTTTTTAATTTATTTAAAATTATTTTTGATAATTATTAATAAAAATAAAACTGGGAAGAACTTTTCTTAAGGAAAATCCTTTTGTAAATAAGATTAGATTTTTCTTTTTTTTTAAATTTTGGTAATCTTTTTTAAAAAGCTTTTAAAAAAAAAAAATGTTGGGTAGAAAAGCTTTTTCAAAACTTATGTTTCAAAATGCTTCTGGTAAAAAAATTGTTTTGAAAATTAAAATAAAATAATTCAAATAACATATTTTTAATAAAGTTTAGTAAAAATAAAATTATAAAAAGCTTTATGTAAATAAGATCACATTTATTTTTTTTTAAATGTTGGTAAACTTTTTCAAAAGGCTTTTGAAAAAAAAATGTTGGATAGAAAAGCTTTTTCAAAACTTAGCTTTTTTATTTAATTAATTTCTTTAAAAGTTTAAGTGAAAATATAATTGCGAAAAGCTTTTTGTAAATATGTTCAGATTTTTATTTTTATAATTTTTTTCAAAAAGCTTTTGGAAAAAATTTTGGTAGAAAAGCTTTTTTCAATATTTAGTTTTTTGTTATTTTTTTAATATATTTAAAATTATTTTTAATAACCTTTAATAAAAATAAAACTGGGAAGAACTCTTGTTAAAAAAAATCCTTTTGTAAATAAGATTAGATTTTTCTTTTTTTTTTATTTTGGTAATCTTTTTTAAAAAGCTTTTGGAAAAAAGGTTGTATAGAAAAGCTTTTACTTAGTTTTTTTAATATTTAATTTATTTATAAGTATTTTTAATAAGCTTTAGTGTAAATAATATTAGGAAAAGCTTTTATTAAGGAAAATCTTTTTAGAAATGAGTTCAATATGTTTTTAGTTTTTATAATATTTTTCAAAAAGCTTTTGGTAACAAAATTGTTTGATAGAAAAACTTTTTCAAAAATTAAATTAGATAATTTAAATAAAATTATTTTTGATAATATTTAGTAAAAATAAAATTGGGAAAGCTCTTTTATTTTATTTTTAACTTTTTCAAAAAGCTTTTGGAAAAAATGTTGGATAAAAAAGCTATTTTTTTTTTTTTTATTTAATTAATTTCTTTAAAAGAATTTTTAAATAACCTTTAGTGCAAATGTAATTTTAAATTAAGAAAAAGCATTTGGAAATAAATTCAAATTTTTATTTTTCTTTTATTTTGATAATCTTTTTTAAAAAAGCTTTTGGAAAAAAATATTGCATACAAAAACTTTTTTCTAAATTTAGTACTCTTTTTTATTTAATTTATTTAAAAGTAACATTTATAAAAGCTTTTGGAGAGCCATTTTAAAAGTGATTTCATTTTTAAATTCCAAAAAACCCATTAAGAAATATGTTTATATTAAAATCATTTTTTTTATTAACACTAAAGTGTCACAAATAGCTGAAACCTCAAAATCCATATCATGTGTTGTATCTACATAATTACCTAATTACAGTCGCACAAATACCACTGCTTCATGGCAGAGCACAAGATTACAGACTACAACACTTAAGTGCATCTTCCCAGTTTACCGCACGCTTCACTTTACTCTAATTCCACCACCATGATGGTGCAACCAATCTCTATGTCTCCAATTCAGAGTGGGATGTTGGCAAAGCGCCCAGGTAATTGAGCTGCTCATTTAAGGATATGCGCACTCGTGCAGCACGTGTTGATCCTGCGACGAGTGACGTGTTTATGATGGGAACAACTACCTCATTCAACATTCTAAGCGAGTTTTTGTTCTCAGAGAAGAAGTGAAAATGTAAGAAAGAAATAATAAAGACTGAAGAAAAATGAAGATTGAAGAAATAAAGAAAGAATATAAAGAATATAAAGAATATAAAGAATATAAAGAATATAAAGAATATAAAGAATATAAAGAATATAAAGAATATAAAGAATATAAAGAATATAAAGAATATAAAGAATATAAAGAATATAAAGAATATAAAAAATATAAAGAATATAAAGAATATAAAGAATATAAAGAATATAAAGAATATAAAGAATATAAAGAATATAAAGAATATAAAGAATATAAAGAATATAAAGAATATAAAGAATATAAAGAATATTAAGAATATAAAGAATATAAAGAATATAAAGAATATAAAGAATATAAAGAATATAAAGAATATAAAGAATATAAAGAATATAAAGAATATAAAGAATATAAAGAATATAAAGAATATAAAGAATATAAAGAATATAAAGAATATAAAGAATATAAAGAATATAAAGAATATAAAGAATATAAAGAATATAAAGAATATAAAGAATATAAAGAATATAAAGAATATAAAGAATATAAAGAATATAAAGAATATAAAGAATATAAAGAATATAAAGAATATAAAGAATATAAAGAATATAAAGAATATAAAGAATATAAAGAATATAAAGAATATAAAGAATATAAAGAATATAAAGAATATAAAGAATATAAAGAATATAAAGAATATAAAGAATATAAAGAATATAAAGAATATAAAGAATATAAAGAATATAAAGAATATAAAGAATATAAAGAATATAAAGAATATAAAGAATATAAAGAATATAAAGAATATAAAGAATATAAAGAATATAAAGAATATAAAGAATATAAAGAATATAAAGAATATAAAGAATATAAAGAATATAAAGAATATAAAGAATATAAAGAATATAAAGAATATAAAGAATATAAAGAATATAAAGAATATAAAGAATATAAAGAATATAAAGAATATAAAGAATATAAAGAATATAAAGAATATAAAGAATATAAAGAATATAAAGAATATAAAGAATATAAAGAATATAAAGAATATAAAGAATATAAAGAATATAAAGAATATAAAGAATATAAAGAATATAAAGAATATAAAGAATATAAAGAATATAAAGAATATAAAGAATATAAAGAATATAAAGAATATAAAGAATATAAAGAATATAAAGAATATAAAGAATATAAAGAATATAAAGAATATAAAGAATATAAAGAATATAAAGAATATAAAGAATATAAAGAATATAAAGAATATAAAGAATATAAAGAATATAAAGAATATAAAGAATATAAAGAATATAAAGAATATAAAGAATATAAAGAATATAAAGAATATAAAGAATATAAAGAATATAAAGAATATAAAGAATATAAAGAATATAAAGAATATAAAGAATATAAAGAATATAAAGAATATAAAGAATATAAAGAATATAAAGAATATAAAGAATATAAAGAATATAAAGAATATAAAGAATATAAAGAATATAAAGAATATAAAGAATATAAAGAATATAAAGAATATAAAGAATATAAAGAATATAAAGAATATAAAGAATATAAAGAAAGAAAGAAAGAAAGAAAGAAAAAAAAAAGAAAGAAAGTAAAAAAGAAAGAAAGAAAAAGAAGAAAGAAAGTAAAAAAGAAAAAAAGTAAAAAAGAAAGAAAAATAATGAATTATAAAATTTAAAAAATATATAAAGGTTATAAAAAAAAATCTTGTGACCGGAACACATATTTTTTTAATATTGGAACCGGAATCGGAACCCACATTTTAAAATCTTGGAATCAGAACTTATATTCCTAAGGGTTTTTGTCTCTGGTTTAAATTATTCGTAAGCTTTTTCCGTTGTTTTCTTGATATATATGCCTTTTTCTTTGCCTTCCTCCTAGGTGTTACTGTCTCAGTTGTTTCAGAAAGAAAAAAGAAAGTCCTTCTTTTAGTTTTGAAAGGCTTCTTTAAGTTTAAGTCATTCTCTTCCTCCGAGGTGTTTGACTGTCAGCTGTGCCTAAGAAAGAAGAAATGAAATCCTTCTTGTAATTATAGTTCCTAGTCTTATATCTTCTGGTTTAAATTATTCGTTAGCTCTTCCCGTTAGTCTTTATAGCCTCTTTTGGTAGTCGTTTCTTTGCATTCCTTTCTGTAAGTCGTTTTTAAGAAAGATGAAAGAAGAAATTCATTTTTATTTGATATTCTAGAAATTTCAGTCTCTTCTCGTATCTTCTTGTTTAAAAATTCGTAATCTTTTTCTGCAGTCTTGATATTCGTTGTATTTACCTTGCTAAGAGGTATCTCTCTGTCAGTAGTGTCTAAGAAAGAAGAAAGAAAATCATTTTCGTCATTATAGTTCCTTCTTGTATTTGCTTGATATTATATAAATGAGTAGTAAGCTTCTACCATTGTCTTGATAGGCTCTATTGTCAATTGTTCTCTTTGTATTCCTCAAAGGTGTTACTCTAATCAGTGCAGTCTATGAAAACTGTAAGAACGTTCTTCTTCTCGTAATTATAATTACTTATAAAGACCCACTTTTTTTGCCATCTCGTAAGTCTTTTACGATTGTAGTTTTATTGTTTAGCTCACTTCCAAGTCCTTCTTGTTGGTCTTTTGAAAGACTATCAAAAGTACCACTCATTTTTGTTCATCCTCGAAAGTCCGTCAAGATTGGTTTTCTTTTTTTGGCTGACATTCAAGACTTTCGCATTAGTCTTTCACGTTTAATTTTTAAAGGTGAATTTCGTTTTCCTTAGCCCTTCCCATTTGTACTTCCCGAAGGTTTTTGTTTTAGAATTGATTTAGAATTAAATTGATTTGCTTAATTGGTAGTTCTTATTATTAGTTTTTATCATTACGTCGGTCTATATTTTTCTAGAATTTTCTTGTGTCATTTTTTAGCCATTTAAGTTTAGCTTACTTGTTTTGATTTTTACGCGATGCCTTCCAGGTTTTCTATATCCTGTGTTTTCCATAGTCTTCTTTCTACTTTGAGTCTTCTTTGTATTTTTTTTTCTCGTTAGTCTTTCTCATTTAAACGTCTCGTAAGTTATTCGTATTCGTGAGGCCTTCCTCACGCAGGTCTTATCGTTTCGTTTTCGTCTTTTCTGTTATTTTCCGGTTGTTTTCCGGTCTTTCCTGTTGTTTTCCTTTCTTATCGGTCTTCCTCATAAATTTTTCTCATTTGTCTGATTAGTCTTTCTGGTTAGCCTTTACTCCTTAGTATTTCACCTTGGTCTCTCGCATTGAAACTTTCCCATTGTCTTCTCTATCTGTCGATATTATTTTTAATTACTTCTCATTTAAACTCTTCGCTTTCTCGTAATATCGTTTTATATGTAAGAATTTCTCGTTAATATTTTTAGGAATCCCGTTTAGGAAACGATAGTCGTCTCTTGTCTTTTTCGATATTTTTTTTTCTTGTTGATTTTTACCATTCATTCTCATTAAGTTTTACCCGTAAGCCTTTCTCGCAAGATCAGAGACTTTCTTGTTAATATTTTTCGAAAGTTATTTTGTGTTTTTATTTATTATGCGGGTTTTCTCACCATCGGCTTTATCGATATTCTATCAGGTTAGTATTTCTGATTTGTTTGTCTTAGTATTTTGCGCTAGTTGTTTTTTCAATTCAACTTTTCGGAAGTCTTTCTCGTTTTGCTTACTCGGTATACCTTTCACGGGAGGTCTCTGTATACTTGTGTAGCCTTCTCATTTTTCCATTTTCATTTTCAATTTCTCGTTAATTTTTCTCTTCTGTCTTTCTTGTTAGTCTTTCTGGTTAGTCTTTTTCGTTCTTCTTCCACGTTCGACTTTCTTCTTATCCTTTTCGGTTAATCTTTCTTGTTAGACATTGTCTAACGCTAAATCTTTCTCGTTTATCTTTTCCATTCCATTGCTCAGAATTTCTTCTCTTTGCTGTCGATATTCTTTTAAAATAGTATCAAGTTTTTAATGCAGGTCTTGTCACACACTTTCTGTCTATTATGATTTCTTCAATTCATGAACATAACACAATTCTTCACTTCTATCTGTTGTATGCAAATAAAACTATCTAATACTTTGTTTTAAAATTTCCAGTTGCCTCTACAATTCCAACTATTTTTCTGTCTGTCATACTTTCATACTTCCCATGCGACTCTCCTTAGTTTTTCTGCTATTTTACTTTGTCTTCATAATGATGATGATGTGCAATACTGCAAAAATTCCTCAGCGTTCATTAATTTTTTACCCAACTGCCTGATGTTGCCACCACATTTTTTGTCCATTGCACTCTTATATTTTTTTCTAATTAGAAAAATCCAGGCGTAATTTTTCCACTACGTTGCGCTTTTCTCGCGGAAGTGCCCGTGGCGCTGCAATTGAAATAGGTAGGTATGATGGGTCTTACTGAAGAAGGGGGAACAGAAGAGTAGCGCAAAAGGAAGCAGAGAAAGTGCGGATGCATGAACGAGCACCTAGCATTGCGAAGGTGTGCCACACAGGACGAAGTAACATGACGCGGTCACAAAGAACGCAAAGGACGAAGGCAACAACTTTTGCGCGTCATACAAAGTCTTCGAAACTGTGGCAGGATTTTGCACACTGAGTAGAATTCCAATACATGTTGAGAAAGAGGGAGATAGGGAGTGTGTGATTGTGAAAGGGAGCGAGAGGGTGTGAAAGGGACTGAGAGGAAATGAGACTAGTAAGGATGAGTTTGAAACAGCGACGACGACGACGACGGTGATGTTGTTGCCCTCTGTCTGCCGGGCGTTGCTGTCCATTAAAGCATGAAAGGATGTTTAAAGCTTTTCATTCGCATGGCAGCTACATAGTGTGATCTTCGTCGTGGAAATGAAGTACGAGCTGCCGCAGGTACTGATGGTGTTGATAGAATATTTTGCCATTTATTTTTTATTTTTTTTAGTTTTAATGAGGTCAACAAACTTGCGGGTATATTTACCTCCATAGTAAGTGTATAACTAGGAGACACACATAGCACATATGCTTTGTACTATGTGTGTCTCCTAGTGTTTTGAATGGTTTTGTGCTACAGCAATTGTTGCTGCCACTAGAAGCTGCTGTTTGCTTTCAGTTTAATCAAATATAATGTTGTCATTATATTAGCGAGTGCAATATAGCTAGGTAAATATTTTCCAGAGTCATTTTTCCCTGAGTCAACCAGGGAAGAGTTCTACATCGTTAACTCTTCTCGAGATAATGCTGCTTCTCAGAATAACTTTCCCAGAGTAATTTTTCCGTGTGTCAGTTTTTCCAGACTGACCTATTCCCAGACACTAGGAGGAGTTCTACATCGTGAATTCTTTCCGAGATAATGCTGCTTCCCGGAATAACTTGTCTAGAGTAATTTTTCCCTGAGTCAGTTTGTCCAGCGTCAACCATTCCCAGGCACTAGGAGGAGTTCTACATCGTTAATTCTTTCCGAGATAATGCTGCTTCCCGAAATAACTTTCCCAGCGTAATAATTCTCTGAGTCAGTTTTTCCAGACTCAATAATTCCCAGACACTAGGAGGAGTTCTATATCGTTAATTCTTCCCGAGATAATGCTGCTTCCCAGAATAGCATTCTCAGAGTAATTTTTCCCTGAGTCAGTTTGTCCAAAGTCAACCATTCGCAGACACTAGGAGGAGTTCTACACCGATAATTCTTCCCGAGATGTTGCTGCTTCCCGGAATATCTTTCACAGCGTAATTTTTCCCTGAATCAGTTTGTCCAGAGTCAACCATTCTCAGACACTAAGAGGAGTTCTACATCGATAATTCTTCCCGAAACAATGCTGCTTCCCATAGTAACTTTTCCAGAGTCATATTTCTCTGAGTCAGTTTTTCCAGAGTTTATGTTTCCCAGGCACAATATTTTCCTTAAACATTCTTTCTTAAAAAAAATCAAATTCCCTAGAGAAAACTTTCCCGATACAATTCTTCTCTATAATTAAAATAATAATTTTGTATATGTGAAGAATTGTTTTATTATAAGTTTTCGTTCGGAAGAATTATCATCACAAGATTTGTCACGGGGAAGGATGGATTTGGAAGAATTGCCTAGGGTAAGAGTTGTCTTTGGGATAATAGTATTTCCTTCTTGTTATCATTTTCGAAAGTCTCTCTTATTTTTCTTTCTCTTTCACGATTGTCGTATATATATATATATATATATATATATATATATATATATATATATATATATATATATATATATATATATATATATATATATATATATATATATATATATATATATATATATTCCGGTTTCGTACATTTTTGGAAACGATTTCGGTTCTTTGCGATCTCTGACAAGGACTTAACTTTCGGTTCCGGTTCTAGTTCCAATATTTTTTAAAAGCGACTCTGATTCCGGCCAACCTAAAAAATTGTATGGTTCCGATTCCAGTTACAAACATTTCTTTTTAAACCGGTTCTGAAAATGGAAATATTCCCGATTCCGGTTCCTTGCGGTCCCTCGATAGAATTAAGTCGGATGAAAAATTTTACGAAAAAGAAATTGTCTCTGGGAGTACAGCATTAGGAAATAATTGTCAAAAATATTCAATATTTAAAATATTTCATATTATTTTTTATAATTTAGTATTAATATTTTAAAAATAATTGTTAGACTTCATCTAGAGAAGATTCAAAAATCGAATAAAAGTATTAAAAATAAATATATCTTATCGATTAAATTTATGATACTCTTCTTAAAATAGAGTACAAATTTTATGTAAACCTATTAGAAGAATTCAAGTCCTTCGCGCCAAAGAAACGCGCAACCGAGCGCCATCTTTGTTCCGTTTCGGTTTTGTGCCACTTCAGCCATGTTGTTTATGGCTTTGGCACTGGCAACTTTGGCCGTTTGTAGTAGTCATCATCATCATAAATTTTAATTTTGCAAATTTCGTTGTGATGCAAATCGCCTTACACGGCATTCTTTGGTTTTGCGTTCTTATATATTTTTTTTGTTATTGCTTCTTGTAGTTGTTGTCCAGTAGTTCACTTTTAAAAAATGCTCATTCTTTTTTTGTTATTCAGAATTGTTATTGTATTTTTTACGCCACTTTAAGCAACATTTTGACTTGGTTCATTCGCATCCTGTGGCGTCCTTCGGTTCATCATTACCTACTAAGCAATTTCAGCAAACTTAAAAATTGTTTTTTTTTTCTTTTAGTTGTTGTGGTGGTCGCTGCATAGGCTGCCGGTTTTTTTTTTAGAGTAGTTGTAGTATTTGTTGTTGTGGCTGCGTTTATCGTCCTTCGCATCTCATTGAACCCATTTTTTAAAGTGCTCTCCAGCCGCGTAACACTTGATAGTACACGGTGAGAATAAAACAAAACAAGAAAAAACAAGCAATATAAGTTCTAAATTCAGCTATATGTGATATATAGCTGAGTTTTGAACTTATTGATGTTCAGAATATCTTCTTGATTTGCAGAAGATAAGTTCGTGGCGATCACAACAGATATCAAGAATATTCTTCTTGAATCACAGAAGTTAAGGGCGAAGCTATTGAAAAAGTAGTCTCTGTTTTCTTCTTGAGTTACAGAAATTTAATTTGTGAACATTTCAAAAGATAAGGAGAATATTCTTCTTGAATCGAAGAAATTAAGTTCGTGACCATTGAAAAAGTAGTATTTAATTTCTGCTTGATTTACAGAAGTTAAGTTTATTGGTTGTCTAAAATGTAATCGCAAATATTTTTCTTGATTTGCATAAGTTATATTTCTGGATTGCAAAAAAATAATTGTGAATATTCTACTTGAAGAACAGAATATAAGTTCGTGGCTATTAAAAAAATTATTAATGAATGATTCTCTTCTTAACTTGTAGAAGTTCAGTTTGTAGCTATTGAAAAAGTAATCGTTTATATTCTTCATGAATTGCAGACGTTAACTGCTGGGCTATTTTAAAAATAATCTTTAATATCTTCTTGATTTGCAGAAGTTAAGTTTGTGGACCTTTCAAAAGATATGGAAATATTTTTCTTTAACCGAAGTTCGTGACCATTGAAAAAGTAGTCTCTAATTTGTGCTTGATTTGCCGAAATTAAGTTATTCGCTGTCTAAAATGTATTCGCAAAAATGTTTCTTGCATCGATGAAGTTAAATTTGTAGCGTTCAAAAAAGCATTTCTGAATATTCTTCTTGAGTTGTAGAAGTTAATTTTATGGCTATTCAAAAAATAACTAGATTATTCTTCTTGCATTGGAGAAGAATTTGCGACAATCAGAAAAGATATCAAGAATATTATTCTTCAATTGATTTTGAACGACCTGAATATAAATAAGTGCGAAGCTATTAAAAAAGTAATCTTTAATATCTTCTAGATTTGCAGAAGTTAAGTTCGAGGCTATTGAAAAAGTAGTTTTTAATATCTTCTTGATTTGCAGAATTTAAATTCGAGTATTTTAAAAAAATTGTCCGTAATATTTTCTTGATATGCAGAAGTTAAGTTTTTGTCCATCTAACATGTAATTATATTAATTATTCTTAAATCAAAGAAGTTAACTTTGTAGCTTTGAAAAAACAATTTCTAAATATTCTTCTTGAGTTGAAGAAGTTAATTTTGTGGCAATTCAAAAAATATCTAGATTATTCTTCTTGCGTTGTAGAAGAATATGCGACAATCACAAAAGATATCAAGAATATTATTCTTCAATTGCAGTAGTTAAGATTGAGGGTATTGAAAATGTTGTCTTTAATTTATTCTTGATTTGCAGAAGAAATTGTTGCTATCTCTAAAGTAACCATGAACATTCTTCTTGCATTGCAGAAGTTATATTTGTAGTATTTAAAAAAAGTGCACCTATATATTATTCTTGAAATGTAGAAATTAATTTGTGGCTATTACAAAAATATCAAGAATATTCTTCTTGACTTGTAGAAGTTAAGTTTGTGGCCTTCACAAATGATATCGAGAATATTATTCTTGAAACGCAAAAGTATAATATGTGACTATCAAAAATTATATACGATTAATCTTCTTGAATTGCAGAAGTTAAGTACGTGAGTAGTACGCAGTAGTTAGGTTCGTGGTTTAAGAAAAAAAGAAATTCTATTATTCTTTTTAATTTTTAATTTTGTCATGATAAAGAAATAATCTTTCTTGATATTAAGAAGAATTTTGCATAATTTTATAATATGCTCGAATTCTTCTGAAGTTTAAAACGTTTTTTTCTGTGTAACAATTGTCGTTATTTTTTCAAACACTTGTAGTTGTTTTTTTTTTTTCATGGTTGTTGCTTTGACGTATTACAATATCATGTTTCGCCGTTTCCTTTTGACATGATTCTCTGAGCCAGCTCCTTGCCGCTGTCGCTGCTGCTCCTTGACAAAAGCTTTGTTGACTAAATGTCAAGTGGGCCGCACAGGCTACGCCTCTATTATGATCCACAAACTTGGCAGCAGTTTTATCTGCTTTTACCGTACATCTTTACTGCCCTTCCTTTTGAATTTCTTTACTTTATTTTGTCAGTTTTACTACTTCACTTGTCATTCAAGCGAATGGCATTTACTCGACTTTTGGGTCAGTTTTTTTTTGTTGTTTGTTAAAAATATAAAAAAAATAAAAAATAAATAATGAAAAATAAACATTTTTCGTAAATACTTTAAAAGTTTTCTTTTCACTTTGCCACTGCTGGCTCAGCTGTGACTCTATTATTAATGAAAACCACAAAATAAAAAGACAAACAAAATTGACTACGAAACGAAATGTTTTATGCAAGTCGGTTTTCTTGTTTGAGTTTTGGCTGATTTAATGTAGCAAAATTTCATTCATCAGTGAGTTTTTTTTTTTGTATATTTAACAAATAATTTCTCAAATATTTTATGTGAAAAATATAAAGATAGAAATATGACGCATACGACGTATATTACAAATGAAAATAAATCTTAAAAAAAAAACACTTAAAAGCCCTTTTATATTATATATTTAATAATTAAACAAATTGCTTTAATTATAGTAAATTTAAAATACAATAAAACGGTAACTGGTAGCATAGAAAATAATAAAAAAATTAAATTGTTCTAATATAATTTCATATATTAGGTCTACTAATTAAAATATTAATAATACTTTTTGTATTAAAATTTGTCTTTGACATTTTAAAACTACACAAATCTCATTGATTTTAAAAATATCTTCTTGATTTGCAGAAGTTAAGTTTGTGGTTATCACAAAAGATAGCAAGAATATGCCTCTTGACGCACAGAAGTTCATTTCGTGACTTTTGAAAAAGTAATCGCTAATAGTCTTCTTCAATTTCAGTAGTTAAATGCGTGGCTCTTGAAATGCGTGGCTCTTGCATTTATAGCAATTTCGAATGCCGAAAATGTAGGTTTTCTTATTTCAAACACAACAGATAACAGAAACACAAATTTGACCGTTAGTGCTTAGACATTTTTAAAAGGGCACTAACCAGAGCTGCGAATGCTTGAATATTCTTTGCCAGAAGTGTATGCTTATCAGTTGATATTTTTAAAAAGAATCTATAATAAAAAATAAAACCCAAATTAAAATTTTGATAGCAGCTACTCTAGACTCTGTCAGTCGCTCCGCTAAACCCGTCGAATAATCTTACAGCACATTGTGCGCTCTCATTCGCTCTTCCAATAAAACAAAACGAATTTATTACACTTAATACATAGGTATTGTATTCAAAATGCAAAAACGATAACAAAAATTCTTCTAAATAGCGTCGAACAAAAGCAGACAACAACATTTATTAATTACAAAAAATAAAATAAATCAGTTGACATGCTGTGGCCGTGGCACTTAGTTTAAATAAATAAATAAATGTAAATTTTAGAGAAAAATTAAATTTTGTGAAAATTTTCATTTTTAATGAAAAATTGAATTGTTAGTGAAAGATTGTATTTTTAGTGAAAAAATTGTATTTTTAGTGAAAAATTGAATTTTTAGTGAAAATTTGAATTTTCAATGAAAAATTTGATTTTTGGTGAAAAATTGAATTTTTAGTGAAAAATTGAATTTTTAGTGAAAAATTGAATTTTTAGTGAAAAATTGAATTTTTAGTGAAAAATTGAATTTTTAGTGAAAAATTGAATTTATAGTGAAAAATTGAATTTTTAGTGAAAAATAAAATTTTTGTAAAAAATTCAATTTTAAGCAAAAAAAATCAAATGTTTTTAAAAAATTTATTTTAGTCAAAATTTTATTTTTTAATATTCTGAATTTTTAGTGAAAATTTGCATTTTTAGCGAAAACTTGATTTTTAGTGAATTATTTAAAATTTTATAGGAAAATTGAATTTTAGTGAAAAATTTAATTTATAATGCAAAAGTGAATTGTTAGTAAAAGATTGTATTTTAAATGAAAAATTTAATTTTTTGTGAAAAATGAAAATTTTAGTAAAAAAATTCAATTTAAGCAAAAATTCTAATTTTTAGTAAAAAATTTATTTTAGTGAAAATTTTATTTATTAATTTTTTTGAATTTTTAGTGAAAATTTATTTAATTAGTGAAAATTTAAATTTATTTTAGTGAAAAATTGAATTTGTAGTGAAAATTTGAATTTTTAGTGAAAAATTAAACTTTTAGTGATAATTTGAATTTTTAGTGAAAAATTTAATTTTTAGTGAAAATTTATTTAGTGAAAATTTGAATTTTTTTAAGTAATTGTGAAAATTTGAATTTTTGGTGAATATTTGAATTTTTAGTGAAAAATTGAATAATTGTGAAAATTTGAATTTTTAGTGATAAATTGAATTTTTAATGAAAAATTGAATTGTTGGTGAAAAATTGAATTTTAAGTGAAAAATTGAATTTTTAGTGAAAATTGAATTTTTTAGTGAAAAATTGAATTTTTAGTGAAAAATTGAATAATTGTGAAAATTTGAATTTTTAGTGACAAATTGAATTTTTGGTGAATATTCGAATTTTTAGTGATAAATTGAATTTTTAGTGAAAAATTGAATTTTTAGTGAAAAATTTAATTTTAAGTGAAAAATTGAACTATTAGTGAAAAATTGAATGTTGAGTTAAAAATTGAATTTTTAGCGAAAAATTGAATTTTTAATGAAAAAATGAATTTTTAGTGATAAATTAAATTTTCAATGAAAAATTTAATTTTTAATGAAAAATTAAAATTTTAGTATAAAATTCAATTTTAAGGAAAAAAAAACAAATTTTTAGTAAAAACTTTATTTTAGTCAAAATTTTATTTATTATTTTTTTTTTGAATTTTTAGTGAAAAATTGAATTTTTAGTGAAAATTTGCATTTTTAGTGAAATATTAAATTTTTAGCGAAAACTTGATTTTTAGTGAAAAATTGTATTTTTAGTGAAATATTTAAATTTTAGTGAAAAATTGAATTTTTTTAGTGGAATTTTGAGTTTTAAATGAAAAATTTCATTTTTATTGAAACATTTAATTTATTGTGAAAAACTGAATTTTTGTGAAAAATTGAATTTTTAGTTAAAAAAAAGAGTATTAAATGAAAAATTAAATTTTTAGTAAAAAATTGAATTTTTAGTGAAAATTTGAATTTTTAGTGAACATTTTAATTTATAATGAAAAAATTTAATTTTCTTCTTTATTTTAATTTTTTCAATTAATGTTTCACTAAAAATTCCATTTAATGCAAAATAATCAATTTTTCGCCAAATAATCAATTTCGTCACGAAATTTCAATCGAATGTATTTGTCGTCGTCATTCAGTGAAACTTTTATTTTTAGATAATTGCTTTTAAAACAGAAATTAACACACACCAAATCAGAACATTATTGTATTAAAATGTGTAAAATTGAAGATAATAAAAGTAATAAAGTCGATCTTTTAATATACCACGGTTTTGTCATTATTGCCCGAGCGCCGTTCATTGAAAACTCACTAATTAGAAGAACCTGGGGTAAAGTGGGACATGGTGTAATGTGGGAAATGCATTTTTTGACATGTTTTGACATTGCACTTAAAAAATAAAATCAATTGTCCAGTTCTTCTTAATATGTACAACAACTGAGATATTTGTGAATTTATACTTTTTATTTTTATTTGTTCTTTTTTTTATCCTCAATATATTTGACTTTGTTATGAAAAAAAAAGAAAACATGAAAAACGAAGACATTTTAGTAAACATTTTAAAGTTTCCCACTTTACCCCAACAGTCAATGGAATAGACCTTTAAATAGAATTTTAAAAATTATTTTTTTTTTTTTTTTTTTTGAGTAAAATAAAAACGTTTCTTACTTTAATTCTAGGTTTTCCTACACAAATGTAAATTATTTAATACTGATTTTCATGTTTATTGTATTCTATACAATAAATATGAAATTTAATATGTATTCCATGTATTAGAATATGCCGAGGGTTGATTAGAGTTTGTCGAAGAGCAGCAAATGAATGACCGTATAACCTACGGTTTGTCATGGTAACACATCCAAATTATACACTGTAGAAACAGCTTCACAAAACTCTGTTCAACTCATTCAACATTTTACTCAATCGTCCATCTACTCATACACCAAACAACTTATTCAACATTGTACTCAATACCGTCCGTCTATTCATTCAAATTTCTACACATTTTACATTCTACTCAAACCACCATCAACTCATTCGACTTCATACCTTCTGCCCCTGTCACTTCTTGTACATTCCACTATTATTCGAAGAACCCAGAACCCATTCGAAGAACCCATTGACCATTCAACTGTATGTCGCACACTCGTTGCTACGTTGCAACATCTTTGGCACAACACTGTTTCCTGTCGTCGCCTGATTAAACAGCAACTGATTCAGGACGACTTCCTGCGAATTGTCCCTGTTTTGCCGCTACACTTGGCTGAGTTCTGATGACAGGTCAGCAGGTTATGCTCAACTGGGTGGAGTCACTTCTATATCGTAATATTGGGTACTAAAAAAATAATATATATCAATTTCACATCAAAATTGTATTATTATTCTGTTTGATATATTTTCAATTTATTTGACAATAATTCACAGAGTCATTCTTTGACTCCGAAAAATGAGAAAATATGAAATACATTTTTTTCTTTCAAAAAAAAATTTTTTTCGAAAAAAAAAAATATTTGTCTGAAAAAAAAATCGAATAAAAAATTTCTCCGAAAAAAAAATGTTGACAAAAACATTTTTTTTTTTTCGAAAAAAAAAAAAAAATAATTTATGTATGTCCAGCAATCATTATATAAGAAACAAGAACTAATTGAGAACTCTAAGCATAAAATGAACAAAAAATAAATATTTTGATAGAAAAATGGTTTGATGAACAGCATTCTACAATATGATGTACATATATTTTTTCATTTACAGTTATGCATCAAATTGATGATGAATTCATAACATTGATGTTTTGTATTCATCAATATTATGAATTGTTCTTCAATACAATGAATCATAATTTGAAGAACGATCATTAATCAAATTGATAATGAATTCATAACATTGATGTTTTGTAGTCATCAATATTATGAATTGTTCTTCAATACAATGAATCCTGGTTTGAAGAACGAAATTCAATAATATGCAGACGATTTTAACTCAATGAATAAAGTCTTCCATATGATGAATCTGGTAGTTGCTGAAAAAAATTCATAATATTGATGAATAAAATTACGATTTTTTTCTGTGTCTTTTTACATTGCCATAAGCCTAAAATATGCCTTTAAGAAACTCAGAATGCCAACTGATAAAAATTTGTAAATCGAGATTTCTGCTGATTTTTGCACATTGGCACAAAATTCTGTTACACATGTCGACGATGCAATAAATCTACAAGACGTGGGTGAAAAAATTATCAACACATTTAGCAGCGGAGAAATGCTGATTTGAACGACAGATGGACAATGAAAAAGAGCTTGTTATATAAAAAAAAAAATTATTAAAATTCTTTATAATTTGAATATTTGGAAAATTATTAAATTAGGAAAGTAATTGTTTAATTACAGATTTAAGGGTTTATTTAAATAACAAACAACACTGCAACTTTTAAAGTTGTAGTTCAGAAAATGTCAATTATATTTCATAATTGTTAATTGTAATTCAGAATGTATAAATTGTATATCAGAATAGTCAAATGTATTTCAAAATAGTCAAATGTAGTACAGAATAGTCGAATGTAGTTCAGAATAGTCAAATATAGTTCGGAATAGTCAAATGTAGTACAGAATAATCAAATATAGTTCGGAATAGTCAAATGTAGTACAGAATAGTCAAATGTAGTTCAAAATAGTCAAATGTAGCTCAGGATAGTAAATGTAGTTCAAAATAGTCAAATGTAGCTCAGGATAGTCAGAATAGTCAAATGTAGTACAGGATAGTCAAATGTAGTTCAGAATAGTCAAATATAGTTCGGAATAGTCAAATGTAGTTCAGAATAGTCAAATATAGTTCGAAATAGTCAAATGTAGTACAGAATAGTCAAATATAGTTCGGAATATTCAAATGTAGTACAGAATAGTCAAATGTAGTTCAAAATAGTCAAATGTAGTTCAGGATTGTCAGAATAGTCAAATGTAGTACAGAATAGTCAAATGTAGTTCAGAATAGTCAAATATAGTTCGGAATAGTCAAATGTAGTACAGAATAGTCAAATATAGTTCGGAATAGTTAAATGTAGTACAGAATAGTCAAATGTAGTTCAGAATAGTCAAATGTAGTACAGAATAGTCAAATGTAGTTCAAAATAGTCAAATGTAGTACAGAATAGTCAAATGTAGTTCAGAATAGTCAAATATAGTTCGGAATAGTCAAATGTAGTACAGAATAGTCAAATGTAGTACAGAATAGTCAAATGTAGTTCAGAATAGTCAAATGTAGTCCAGAATAGTCAAATGTAGTTCAGAATAGTCAAATGTAGTACAGAATAGTCAAATGTAGTTCAGAATAGTCAAATATAGTTCAAAATAGTCAAATGTAGTACAGAATAGTCAAATGTAGTTCAATCAAATGTTTTTATTAGTTTGCATCATCTTCTATATAATCAAGCAACACTTTTTTTTTAAACTTCATATCTTAAATATTAAAAAAAGAATACAAAAATATGCTTAAAAAATTTACAAATTTCTCAAATTAAAATTAAAATATCTTAAAATCCAATTAGGATATTAACATTATTACTTATATTAAAATTTTTTCTGACAATTTAGAGAAAAATACATTAAATGTTTTTGGGGAAAATTAATTTTAAAAGTTTTGTAATAGATACATAATCTATTGATTCCACAGTGCTCTGTTAAGGTAATGTTAACCATAGTAATGATGCTCTTTATGTCGAAATTCCCGAACTCTGAAATATCGTCTGGTATTGACATCTTTAGAAAGTTAATTAAATTGTCTTTAAAATGTAGTATGTCCCATTAACACACTATAAAAAATGTGGATCCAGTGACTAATTAAGTGACTTCATATTTGATATTTTAGCCATAAGGGTAATCTTGAGGTCGAAATTCCCAAACTCTAAAATACCGTCCAGTAGGAGGAATTATATCGTTAGATAGTTAATTGAATTGTCTTTAAAATGTATTCTGTTCCAGTAACACACTACGAAAAATATGGAACCAGCGACCAATTAAGTGACGTCATATTTGATTTTTTAGCCATATGGGTAACTTTTATGTCAAAATTTCCGAACTCTGAAATAGCGATTAGTATCAGGATTAGTATTGTTAGAAAGGTAATTAAATTACCTTTAATATGTATTATGAATTATTAACGCACAAGTCCGTAAAGTTAAATACGTCGCGAACTTAGCGGAGACACAAACCACAAAATTTTAAGAGAGGTATGTTAACCGTCTCTTAAGCGTAATGTACCTTTCAGAAATCATTTTAAAATATTATTAAATATGTTTATCGAATGGACCCAAAAAATGGTCACCGTTTTGAAAACTCCAATGTACTACCTTTTTTAATATATTAGGTCCCATTAGTAAAAAGTCATCCGCGACTCGACAGTAACCACTTTAACATAATGACCATTTCACTTGGGATAATCAATTTTAAAAAAATAATTAAAAATGTTGAGCGTATCGATCCGGTATTGGCGATCATATTTTTGAAAAGCTCTATTCAGTACCTAATCAACGTATTAGGATAAGTTAGTGCACAAGACTCCCGGACTGGTCAGTGGCCACTTCATCATGATGAATTTTTTAATTTTTTTTTTTCATCATATATGACAAATTTGCAAAAAATAATTAAAAATATCAGTCATATCGATCCGGTATTGGCGGTCATATTTTTGAAACGCCCTATTCAGTACCTAATCAACGTATTAGGATAAGTTAGTGTACAAGACTCCCGGACTGCTCAGTGGCCACTTCATCATGATGGCTTTTTTAATTTTTTTTTTTTCATCATATATGACAAATTTGCAAAAAATAATTAAAAATATCAGTCGTATCGATCTGGTATTGGCGGTCATATTTTTGAAACGCCCTATTCAGTACCTAATCAACGTATTAGGTTAAGTTAGTGCACAAGACTCCCGAACTGGTCAGTGGCCACTTCATCATGATGGCTTTTTATATCGATATATCAATACTTTTGGCATATAGTTTTGGAAAGCCTTATCCATTAACTATCCAACGTATTAGGTGCGGTTAGTACACAGTCATCCCCACCTGGACAGTGGCCACTGCATGATCACTTTTTCTACAAAATATGACCCATTTTCAAAAAATAATTAAAAATGATAGGAAGATCGTCCTAAACTATTGGTATATATTTTTGGAAAGTTCTATCCATTAACTATTCAACGTATTAGGTTCGGTTAGTACACAGACATTCCCACCTGGACAGGGACCACTTCATCATGACCACTTTTTCTATCAAATAAGACCCATTTTCAAAAAATAATTAAAAAACTATTGGCATATAGTTTTGGAAAGCCTTATCCATTGCCTATCCAACGTACTAGGTTCGGTTAGTACACAGTTATACCCACCTGGACAATGGCCACTTCATCATGACCTGATTTTCTACCAAATATGACCCATTTTCAAAAAATAATTAAAAATGTTAGGAAGATCGATTCAAACTATTGCTATATATTTTTATCCAATTTATTAGGTTCGGTTAGTACACGATCATCCCCGACTTGACCATTGACCCGCCTCTTTTAACGGTCTGTAAATGCTCTGTTAAAAATTTTGGTTTGAGTCTTTCATAAATATTTTAAAAATATTTCATAAATATTTTAAAAATATTTCATAAATATTTTAAAAATATTTCATAAATATTTTAAAAATATTTAATAAATATTTAAAAAATTAAATTTCACTTCTTCCTTTTACTGCCGAAACCCCATGATTTGATAGCCATAATAAAAATGCGCTTAAACAATTATTTTTCATTTTGCAAAGTTCATTTAAAATCCATTTAAATCGCATTCCAACATTGCTGCTTTTGATATGATTTTTGTTTTAATTCGATTTTCATTTTTCTTCGATTTTTCGCAATACTTTCTCCAATTTAAAGTTTCGTTCATCATCACCATTTATCACAATTTAAAACATGTTCAAGACAAAACAATACAATAAAAACATTTGTATTTTTGCACAGAAATATTTTCAAACAACAACAATTATGCGTTATAGTTGGATGCACCTCCCATTCACTTGCGGCGTATTTCATACGGTTCGCTTGTATGAAATCGTTGTTTTTTGCCATTCTCCCACGTAGAGCCACTGTGTAGGCCAACACATTACTACATTGCTTTTATTTTCTCACTTTCCTTTTAATTTTCAACACCCCCGCTTTTCTGTTGTGTTTTTCGTTTGTTTTCACAGTTTTCTTTTAACGCCCAATGATGCCAATCATCATTAAATCCCCCTCAATTCACACAAAACATTTTTACGAGTCCCTTTTACATATCCTACGCATTTCTCATTTATTTGGTGCCTTGTATTCGAGTAATACTATGCCACATCATCGATATCTTTACTTTGCAATAAATGTAAATTGCGAAAAAAAAAACAAAAATTACAAAATAAAGACAAAAATTTAAATTAAAAACGAAATTGTAAGAATACAAAAACTGTTTACACCACAAATTGCATATTTACTGCATCCTTTTGTGAATAATTCGAAGTATTTATTGTCGTTTTCAGTAAATTCCTAAAGTGTTATGCAGTAAAAATGTTTTACAGCAAACATTTCATTCATTCCATTTTTCAATAAAAAATTTAATTTTTCACTAAAAAATCAATTTTTCACTAAAAAATCAATTTTTCACTAAAAATTCAATTTTTCACTATAAATTCAATTTTTCACTAAAAATTCAATTTTTCACTAAAAATTCAATTTTTCACTAAAAATTCAATTTTTCACTAAAAATTCAATTTTTCACTAAAAATTCAATTTTTCACTAAAAATTCAATTTTTCACTAAAAATTCAATTTTTCACTAAAAATTCAATTTTTCACTAAAAATTCAATTTTTCACTAAAAATTCAATTTTTCACTAAAAATTCAATTTTTCACTAAAAATTCAATTTTTCACTAAAAATTCAATTTTTCACTAAAAATTCATTTTTTCACTAAAAATTAAATTTTTTAACTAAAAATGCAATTTTTAACTAAAAATGCAATTTTTAACTAAAAATTCAATTTTTCACTAAAAATTCAATTTTTCACTAAAAATTCAATTTTTCACTAAAAATTCAATTTTTCACTAAAAATTCAATTTTTCACTAAAAATTCAATTTTTCACTAAAATTCAATTTTCACTAAAATTCAATTTGTCACTAAAATTCAATTTGTCACTAACAAATTCACTAAAAAAAAATGCAATTTGTCACTAAAAATACAATTTTTCACTCAAAATTCATTACATCACTAAAAATCAAATTTTTCACTAAAAATCAAATTTTTCATTATAAATCAAACTTTTCATTAAAAATTGAATTTTTCACTATAATTATTTTTTTCACTATTAATTCAATTTTTCCTAAATTATTTTTTTTTCCCTAAAAATTTAAATTTTTACTAAAAATAAATTTCAAGAAAAATTAAAATTTTCTTTAAAAATTGAATATTTCTCAATTTACTTTCATAGGTTATTTATTTAAAATATATATCATAAAAATGAATTAAAAAAAATATAATGTAAAATTTGTCACAAAGTCTGTTGATTTAAAATGCAAACCACAGCCCAAATAAGACATCGCGAATTTGATTGCGTCTGCTGCACACACACACAAAAGCATCAAGATACGAGCAAGGCCACACACATACACAATAACACTCAAACACACACACAAATAAAGAAACCCAATACATCTCCGACACCAATACAGCTAGAGTCTCTTACATGCCACGAACGACATAGTTACAAAGCTGCGTTCGCAGTTACAGCAGCCGCATAAAGTTCATGCATTGTTTTTTTTTTTTGCTTTTTTGTTACAACTGTCAACAATGGCGCTCACTTCCGCTTTATGGCGGCTCCGAAGACAATTTCGGTTTTGGATGCATGGCGGGCATTATGCAAAAACTATTGCAATGTGGCAGCGCAGTGCAAAAGTGACTCAATTAATATTTTTTTAATTCTTTGCACAAGAATGCTGAAATTTATCAATTTTAAAGTTCAATTTTAAACTAAAAAAATCTAAATTTTAATTTGAAGAATTTTAATTGGAATTTAAAATTTTGAATTGACAATTTTTAATTGGAAAAGTTAAATTTTAATTGAAAAATAATATAATTTTGAAAAGTTTAATTTTAATCAAATTCTTAATTAAAAAAATATATTTTAATAAAAGAAAGTTTAAATTTTAATTTTGAACATTTTAATTGAAACAGTTAAATATGTAATTAAAATATGTAATTATTAATAAAACTAATTTAATTTTTAGTTGATAAAATCAAATTTTAATTGAATTTGTAAAATTTTAGTTTGAGTTAAATTTTTACTAAAAATGTGAAATATTTAATTGAAAAAGTAAAAAAAAAATGCGTGAAATTCAAAAAAAATGTGTTTTAAAATGCAAAGCTTTCAATCTTGTCAATCTATTAATTAAAAATTAAATTTTGGTAGAATTGTAATATTTAAATTTGTAGACATTAAATATTTACTTAAATCGTGATAAGTTAATTGAATTAGTGAAATTGTTACAAAAATGTGAATTTTTTAATTGAAAAAATTACATTTAATGATTTTAATTAAAGATGTTAAAAGATTTTTTTTTTTAAATCAAAATTTTTAATTGAAAAAATTAAATAGTTATTAAAAATAATAAATTTTAATGAAAGCGAAAAATTTAAATTATAAATTTTTATCATAAAGTCAAATTTTTAATTGAATAAATTAAATTTTTAATTGAAACAATTTAATTTTTAATTTAATCATTAAAATTTTTAATTGAAACAATTTAATTTTTAATTAAGTCAAAATAGTTAAATTTTTACTACAAATACAAATTTTTAATTGAAAATATTAAATAATAAATTTTAAATGTTAACATTTTACTACATTTATTTCTTAAACTTCAAAATGTTTAATTGAAAAAGTAATATTATTTAAAAACCTTTAAATTTCATAAAGAAAATTAAAAATCTTTATTTTTTCACAATTTTCTATATATGTAATAAATTATTTATTTTAAAATTTTCGAGTTGTGTCACTTTTACTTTCAACATTTTGCGTACAATGCATTCACAACATTGTGTCCTTGTGTTGCGCTGCAACATAAAACTAGCGACATTTTTCAATTGCATTTTATTTGCATTTCGACGGCTATGATTGTGAATTAGAGCAAAATGTCATAAATTAAAATGAGTTCATGTGGCATAGATTTTAAAAGTTAATTGTTACAAAAGTTAGTTATTGTTAATGCAGATTGACAGGTGATTAGTTATAGCTCTTTTGTGTGTGTTCAGTGTCGTATGTTGCTCCAAATAATGCGCGCCTGTCAAAATCACATTGAGCTACATAATGTGAGAGGACTGCCAAAAACATTGACCCACAAACTACTCAGTTTACAACCCGTCAAATGGAGGTTTCGACACAAGCCATACAAACACATTCAAACATATCAACCAGAGTAAACCTTATATTCATCCATCAACACATTTTGTAGGTCTGCAAGTGATTTCCTCAAGTTTTAGTGTATTTGACAAATGCTGTTGGTACATTAGAAATTCATGGAGCTGAGCCTTTTTTGACATCCTATTTAAAAAGTTTGTTATATTATTTTAAACGGATGTTAAGTGATAATTGTTTTAAAAAGTTATCAATTTTAAATTTTTCATTAAAAGTTCAATGTTTCAATAAAAATTCAATTTTTCACTAATGATTCAATTTATCATTTATAATTCAATTTTTCACTAAAAATTAAAATTTTTACTACAAAATGAAAATTTTCACAAAAAATTTAATTTTTCACAAAAAATTCAATTTTTCACTAAAAATTAATTTTTCAATAAAAATCAAATTTTCACTTAAAATTCAAATTTTCACTAAAAATTCCAATTTTCCTAAAAATCGAATTTTTCACTAAAATTGAACTTTTCAATAAAAATTGAATTTTTCACATAAAACTGAATTTTAACTCAAAGGTAAATTTTTCAATAAAAATTGAATTTTACACTAAAAAAATCAATTTCTCATTAAAAATTAAATTTTCCATACAAATTCAATTTTTCATTAAAAATTCAATGTTCACTAAAAATTCAATTTTTCACAGATAATACAATTTTTCGCTAAAAATTCAATTTACAATAAAAATTTAATATTTCACTAAAAATTTAATTTTTCACTAAAAATTTAATTTTTCACTAAAAATTTAATTTTTACTAAAATTTCAATTTTTCACTAAAAATTAATTTTTTTACTAAAAATACAATTTTTTTTTTACTAAAAATTCAAATTTTCACTAAAAATTCAATTTTCCACAGATAATACAAGTTTTTACTAAAAATTCCATTTTCACCGAAAATTAAATTTTTCACTAAAAATTGAATTTTTCACTAATAAAATCAAATTTTCATTAAAAATTCCATTTTCACTAAAAATTAAAATTTTAATTTTTTATTTATCAATTTTTCACTAAATATTCAATTTTTCACTACATTTTCAATTTTTCACTAAAAATTCAATTTTTTACCAAATATTCAATTTTTCACAGATAATACAATTTTTCACTAAAAATTCAATTTTCACCAAAAATAAATTTTTCACTAAAAATTTAATTTTTCACTAAAAATTCCGTTTTCTGTAAAAAATATTTTTTGTTACCAAAGAACCATTTTTCACTCAAATTGAATTTTTCTCTAAAAATTCGCTTTTTCACTAAAAAAAAAATAAAATAAATTTTTCACTAAAAGTTCAATTTATTTCTATTAATTATATTGTTAACTAAAATGTTAAATTTTTCGGTATTAATTCTATTTTCTCTCACAAAATCTGACAAATTATTAGCTCTGCAATTTGCCGCAATTTCTTTAAACTTTTCTATTGTTTTATTTTTTTTTTATAGTTTTCTTTTTGTAGTAATTTTTGTCTGACACCCAAGAAACCCACTTCAACTCCTCTAGAAATTCGATTTTCTCAACTACTTGGCCAAACTTAGTACGCGAGTGTTTTGTGTGTGAGTGGCGCAAAAAATTAGTTCAGTGCTGCCACCTTATAAAATATATAAACTACAAAACTTTACGCAGAACGATGTAGCACGATGGAAAACGAGCGCTCACACACACACACACATATCCAGCCAGCCAAGCACTCGATGTCACGTGCAATTAAATTCAATTTCCGTTGAAATGCCGACAAGTTTTGCGTCAAAAACAAAAGAAGCTGCAACAGTGTTTAAAAATTTTGAGACGAAAACTAACAGTACAAGGACTTATACAAATACAAGGACTTTACTAACTTAAATACCAAAACATGTAACAAACCACACAAAATGATTTAAATATAAATTCAAATACTATTAAATTAATAGTATTATTAAATTCAATACGGTCAAAAAGATAATCAGTTTGATGTAATCAATATAATATTACAGGATATCCTATTAATTTGATAGTTTTTCTATGATTTTAAATTAATATTCTATAATGTTGAACTGTCTTTCGAAAGTTGATTTATCCCAACATGATTAATTCGCAAAACTATTAAATTAATAGTTATATATTATTATTTTAATTTTATATTATAATCTAAATTATAATACTTTCTAAACTAGTTTTAATCAAGGTATGAAATACAAATGAAGAACGGTTTCGATTTCAAACTTCTACCAAGCTTTCGTTTCGGTTGAGGCTTTAGTTTTCTTTTAATTTACCGGTAGGCTACGGTTACGATATCAGTTAATTTCTGCTTTTCTTATGAAGACTTTTGTTTTGATTTCAGATTTGAAAATAAAAATGTTTAAAATGGACGCTGGTTAATAGTATTTGTACTATTATTTTTATTATGAAAATGAAAATATCCAAATAACTTTTAGTACTATAATTTGAAAAAGAATTGTATTTTATTTATTGTTTTCGAGATTTGATTATTTATTTAGCAATTTATTTATTTATTTATTGCCAAAATATTTAATTAAAAACATTTTAATAGTATCAACTATTAATTAAATCTTTTTATATATTAAATATAAATATAATGTATTTTTTGTTATAATTTTTCTCATTATTAAATGTGCTAAAAAAACCACTCTCGTTTAGGTTTTGTTTTTTTTTTTTTGTAATTATGTTTTATTGTTGCTGTTGCTCTTTAAGTGCGAAACAATTGTGCTCCATTTTAGTGCAACACACTTCAGTCTGTGACACAAATACTGCGACACACAGACACACATCCCAGAATATACTTGAAATCTTCACAGTCACGCACTCTTGACCAGGCTTCACTTGAAAGCGTCGTCCTTACACTCACTCACTCACACACACACAAAAACAGCCACACACACACATGCGCATGTGAGACGTATAAGTGTGTCATCGCATGTCAAACCGTCACATGTTCTTACCAAATCGCTTTTATGGCCGGCGGTTATCGTTTTTATATTTGTTACTTATTTTGCTTGCATTTTTTTATCACTTATTTTTCATTTTTAAAAATATATTAAATGTTTTATTGTATTTTTTTAGTGTCGGAAGACTTGAAAGTAATTTTAGTATTAAGTGAAAGTTGAATTTTTTGGAGAAACCTTAATTTTTAAATATTAAATTCAATATGAATTAAAATCAATATATTTTTTTTTTAGTGAAAAATTTAATTTTTAGCAAAAAATTATTTTTTTTATTAAAATTGAATTTTTAGCAAAAAATTGATTATATTTTTAAGGAAAAAAATGAATTTTTAGTGAAAAATTAAATTTTTTAGTATAAAAATTGAATTTTTAGTAAAAATTGATTTTTTAGTGTAAAATTGAATTTTAGTGAAAAATTGAACTTTTAGTTTTAAATTGAATTTTTAGTGAAAAATTGAATTTTTAGTGGAAAATTGAATTTTTAGTGAAAAATTGAATTTAGTGAAAAATTTAATATTTAGTGAAAAATTGAATTTTTAGTGGAAAATTGAATTTTAGTGAAAAATTGAACTTTTAGTTTTAAATTGAATTTTAAGTGGAAAATTGAATTTTTAGTGGAAAATTAAATTTTTAGTGAAAAGTTGAATTTTTAGTTAAACACTGAATTTTAGTGAAAAATTTAATTTTTAGTGCAAGTTTTGAATTTTTAGTGCAAAATTGAATTTTAAGTGGAAAATTGAATTTTAAGTGAAAAATTGAATTTTAGTGAAAAATTAAACTTTTAGCGATAAATTGAATTTTTAGTGAAAAACAAAATTTTTAGTGCAAAATTAAATTTTTAGTGAAAATTTGAATTTCAAGTGAAAAATTGAATTTTTAGTGGAAAATTGAATTTTTAGTGAAAAATTGAATTTTTAGTGAAAAATTAAATTTTTAGTGAAAATTTGAATTTTTAGTGCGAACTTGAATTTTTAGTGCAAAATTGAATTTTTAGTGAAAAATTGAATTTTTAGTTAAACACTGAATTTTAGTGAAAAATTGAATTTTTTGGTGATAAATTGAATTTTTTTAGTGAAAAATTGAATTTTTAGTGAAATATTAAATTTTTAGTGAAAAATTGAATTGATCGGCTGTGGCGCAGACTTGCGCCAATAGTACTCAACTCTGGGTCATATACGATCGCAAGAGTTGGCCCATGTCTGGTCAAACCTTGAATGATAACTAGGGCGCAATACTGGGATCAAGGTTTGGCCCAATACCAGAAAACAAAATTGAACCAATATTGTTCATTTCAATTGAATGTCAAAATTGCAAAAAAAAAAAAAAATTACTTTTCCTCCATTCTAATTTTTTATTTTATTCGTTTTATTTATTTCATACAATTTCCAATTCAATTTTATATAATTTAAAAATTTTTGTTTTCACAAGCTGCGGAATCGATCTCCTGACTTCGACCTTAAAGTCTACTGCTCTCCCCGTTAGGCTACGCAAGTAACTTATGCTGTAGGAGATTTTTGCTTCAAGAACAAAATTTATGAAATATTTTTTTGAATTTGACAATTTATTTCTAATGTGACAGACATTTTCAAATTATAAAGTTTATGATTTTGAAAAAATGCTCTGAAAGGAGTGAGCTGGATAGCGTAACGCAGAAAATCTGGGATCGAGTCCCAATCAGGAATCTGGGATCGAGTCCCAATATATATATATATATATATATATATTTATTTAATTGAAGTATGAAGTATGTTGGTCTTCACTAAAAATATAATTTTAATGAAAAATTGCATTTTTAGTGAAAGAAATAATTAGTAGCTATTTTTAAAAACAAAATTAATTAGCACTTTTAATGCCCTCTAATTACACCAACATCATCAACATAAAATATTTATATGGCATAGTAAAATTAATACCAAAAAAAAAATAAACCAAAAGTAATTTCCACAAACTTCATGTTAACGTGAAAATATTCACAAATAGCTTCTATACAAAGTAGCTCAAAACAACACATAAAATTACGCGCATAAATTCAGCAGCATAAAATGCCTTTGATTTTCACTTTTCGCAATAAAGCTTAAGTTTTATTTTATTTATTCAATCGCAATGCATAAATGTTACTCATGCGTCGTGGGGGCGACCGGTCGACGCACGTCACGCCGTAACGTTCGTTTTGATGGCTTTATTTAAACCGACAATTTGAATTTACGATAATGTGCATGTCTGTGTGTGTGTTTAAATATGTGTTTTACGGCGAATATTTGTATATATGAACTGTTTTCAAAACACGCATTACAAGTAAGCCTTAAGGTAGTCAAAATGTTGTGAATGCGAACTAATTTAAATTCGACTGTCACACTTAAAAAACCAAAATGCAATAGTAAAATATAAATTTTTATAGTGTAGCCATATGAAACCAGAAAAATATACTATTAAATTAATAGTTGTTATAGTTGTTCATACTTTTATTAAAAGTGTTAATTCAAACAAGACACAACAAAGCAGTAGATCTAGCATTTTTGTGTATTTCAATAGAATATCTTATAGGACAATACTATTAATTAAATTTTAATTGTTTTACATTTAGTCAATACGATTAAAATTGAAAAATAATTAACGATTGTATTCTGTTTGTCAAATAAATATCTACTTTTCCCAACTTTCCATATTTTTAGTGTAAAATTTTAGTTAAAAAAACTTTAGTTAAAAATTTGTAAATTTAATTTTTAGTAAAAAAAAAGAATTTTTACTGAAAAATTGAATTTAAAAAAAAAATTTTAATTTTTGTCAAAATTAAATTTTAAGTGAAAAATTGAAAATTTAGTGAAAAATTGAATTTTTAGTGAAAAATTGAATTTTTTGTAAAAAATTGTTTTTTATGTGAAAAATTACATTTTTATTGAAAAATTGAATTTTTAGTGAAAAATTGAATTTTAGTGAAAATTTTAATTTTTGATGAAAAATTGAATTTTAAGTGAAAAATTGAATTTTTAGTGAAAAATTGAATTTTTAGTGAAAAATTGAATTTTCAGTGAATAGTTGAATTTTTATTGAAAATTGATTTTTTTTTTGTGAAAAATTGTATTTTTAGTAATAAATTGAATTTTTAGAAATTTAGCTTTGATGAAAAATTTAATTATAAGTGAGAAATATAAATTTTAGTGAGGAATTAATTTAATTTGTACTAACTTTTTATTTTTAGTTGAAAATTTAATTTGGCATTATATTTAATTGAATTTTTAATGAAAAAATTAATTTTTAGTTATAAATTTAATTTTACTGAAAAATTTAGATTTTTGAAAAAATTTGATTTTTAGCAAACATTTTTAATAAAAGATATGGAATTGGAACTTTTATTAAAAAAAATGTGTAGAACCGGAACCCATATAATGTTTCTTTTGTTTGGAAACGGAATGGGAACAAAAACCTTTGTTTTAAAACTCTTATAAACAGAACAGGAACTGATAATCCAAAAGGTTTCGGTTCCTGATTAACAATACTATTAATTTAATACTATTACACTTATTTTTATAGTTTCAATACTATAAGTTTTCAAAAAGTTTCATAAAGATCTAAAAACAAAAATATTAATTCAATAGTTTTTGCATAGTTTTGGTTTCAATAAATACTATTAATTTCATAGTTTTATATTTTTGTTTTTATTTGCAAGTAATTTATTTGTTAAGGATCATTATTTTGTTTTTGTATCAATAATATTATTTTTTAATACTTTTATAAAATCTTCAAAACAATACTATTAATTTTATAGTATTATATTTCTATTCTAATTGCAATACTATAAATTTTCATTAGTTTTAAATTAGCTCTCAACTTTGAAAAACTTTATTGTACACACTATTATTTCAATAGTTTCGAATATAAATTAATATAAACTATTAAAAACATTAAAAATTTTATATCGTGAAAATGACAAATTCCATAGAATTTCTAATTTTATTTATATATTTTCTTTTCGCAGTGCATTTTCATTAATACAGACATTCACATTGTGTCCCTCTTCATATTACAATGATCCTTTTTTATGTGCTGCGCGCTGCTTAACGCATTTGTACCCCAAAAAAATCTCTATCAAATCTGAAAATATTTTCAACGCGAATCAACCTCGACGGTAACTTAAAATCTTCGATTACATTTTATTGTGGTTTTTATGCGCTGTGGATTTTTGTTGAATTCTCGTGCTGCCTATTTTCATTTGTGTCCTCTACTTTAGCAGGATATTGCCATTAATGCTTTTGTCAAATTGTTGTTGATCTGGTGGTTACAACTTTTCAAATCAACGCAATTTTCATGGAAAGTTTTTTGTGTGACACACAAATGAAAAACAAATACAAACACAGGTGCTGTCTATGTCCTGCTGTTAATGTTTTTCGATTCGTGTTATATTCTATGTTTAGATAAATGTAACAAAAATCAACAGCATTGACGCACGGCGGAAGTACATTATGTGGTTTGGGTTTTTTTTTTGTACTTTTCGTCATTTATTATTTGTTTTTATTACAGAACGAATGAAGCGGAACCTAAAGTTACACTTAATATTAAAAAAATATATATTTGTACTGAATTTTTAGTAAAATATTAATATAATTTAGTGAAAATTTTAATTTTTAGTAAAAATTTTAATTTTTAGTAAAAATTGGAATTTTTAGTAAAAATTTGAATTTTTAGTAAAAATTTGAATTTTTAGTAAAAAATTGAATTTTTTAGTGAAAAATTGAATTTTGAGTGAAAATTTAATATTTAGTGAAAAATTAAATTTTTAGTTAAAAATTAAATTTTTAGTTAGAAATTAAATTTTTAGTCAAAATTTCAATTTTCAGTGAAAATTTGAATTTTTTAGTGAAAATTTGAATTTTTTAGTGAAAATTTGTATTTTAGTGAAAATTTGAATTTTTAGTGAAAATTAGAATTTTTAGTGAAAAATTGAATTTTTAGTGAAATTGAATTTTAGTGAGAAATTGAATTTTCAGTTAAAAATTGAATTTTCAGTTAAAAATTGAATTTTTAGTGAAAAATTGAATTTTTAGTGAAAATTGAATTTTAGTGAAAAATTAAATTTTTAGTGAGAAATTGAATTTTTAGTAAAAAATTGTATTTTAAGTGAAAATTTTAATTTTTAGTGAAAAATTGTAATTTTAGTGAAAAATTGAACTTTTAGTTAATAATTTAATTAAAATATTTAATTTCAGTAGAAAATTTAATTTTATTGTAAAATTTAATTTTTATTAAAATTAAATTCTTAGTCAAAAATTAATTTTTTACTAAAAAATTGGATTTATAGTGAAAGTAATGAATAATTCAATTTTTAATGAAAAATTGAAATTTTAGTGAAAATTTAATAAAAAAATTATTTTTCAGTAAAACAAAAATTTAGTTTAAATATTTAAAATCGATTTTTAATAAATCATTTTATTTATATTAAACATTTTTTGCAATTTTATTATTTTTCATTTTAATAACTCAATTTTTTTGGTATACCACTCGACGCTGTGCATCTCTAAATGGTCACGTGTCTGTTTTTAAAATCCAATTAGCTGGCAACAAACGTGTCTCGATTTGGTTTGCTTTTTCATGGCCAACACATGTTTTGTATGTAGTCCGTAATATTTAATATAGGTACTACAATAAATAGTAGTAGTAGTAAATAGAATAAATAGTAGAAAAAAAGGTTACTTGCTGCATGGCAAGGACTTGGACAGGAAATAAAAATAAAATTTCGCATTTTTCGCCAAAGAACCAAACAAACTTTTGACCGCAAATTGTTTAGAAAGAAGAAGGGGAAAATAAAAAGTTTTTCTTTTTCATGGAAAAACGCACAAAAGCTTTTTCAAACTGCAAAAGCGTGACAAAGAGATACAGAAAAATAAAGAAAATTATTAAAGAGATTAAAGGGAAAAAGAGGAGCAGAAAGAAAACTTTAATATTTTAAAATAATTTTTATATAAAACTTAAAAGGCGATACTGCTTTTGCATAAAATTTAGTCTTTCAATGTTGCTCATACGTCACGTTGTATTTCGTTGTATTCCTTAATTTCGTATATATTAATATTCAAATAATTATTTTTAATTATAATTTTCAGATTTTTTTTTTAAATATTTTAATATTTTTTGCTTTTTATTATACAAAAAAAAAGTTTATCTTCTACAAAATCCAATTTGCAATTTATTTTTGTGATTTCTTTATTTAAAACATTTTTTATTGAAATATTTTTTTTTATATTTATTTAAATTTCTTAGTTTTTATTATTTTTAAAATATTTTTTGTAATAATTTTTATTATAAAAATTTATTTTATTGATACAAAATTCCACAATTGACATTTAAACAAACCATTTGTTGTCATTTTAAATATATTGCCTTCTGAAATAAAAACTATATAAATCACTCAAATTATACAAAAAAAAAGAATAACTTGAATTACAAACGGCACAAATTCCAAGTAGACTACATCAAAAAAAAAAAATCAATAAAACCCAACTTCAACAACTGAATAAAGTAGCTTTTTTGCGCATTATACTTTGTAAATGAAATGTCATAAATTCACGTAAAAAAAGCTAATTTAAAATAGAAAAAAATCATAAAAAACAGTAAATAACATAAATGAACAAAAGGCTGAAAAACCGCCCACAAGAAAATATTTTCTTACTGAAATTAATTGAAATGTAAAATGCGTAAAAATATACGATATAAATGTTTGCAAAAATTACTTGATTAATATGCTTCAGAAGAGGCTTTGTCAATGAAGAATAAATAACTGCTGGAAGGTAGCTTTTTTATCAAATTAAAATTTAGAAATTATTAAAATTTCATAATAAAGAGTGTTATGGCAATAGAATAAATTAAGTAAAAAACATGATGAACCCAATGATAAAAAATAAAACTAATAAGTAAGACTTTTATTTTATTACGAATAAGAATAAATATTGCATGATAAATAAATAAAAAAAAATATATATAAAATTATAAAAATTATAAGATTATAAAAAAAAGATTATAAAGTCGAATTAGAGACTCCAAAAAATAGAGACATTTAAAAATTCTGTTTTCCATTTCATTTAATATAGCTAAGTACCTACTTAAGATGATAACAACCAAATGACGCACATTAGTTATTGCAACAATGATGGAGGGCGTCAGCATTACTGTGTTTTTCATTTCCGCTTCCGCTTCAGTTCAAACCTTGTCACAATAAATAACAGCACAGACTACTGAACCTGTTAATTTTATGATTTCTAGTTATTGTTGTTTTTGCTATTTTAGTAGTAGTTCTAGTTGTTGTAGTGGTTGATGTTTTAATGCGTTTACTGGCCGCTGGCAGCGATGATTCTTGGGCATAACAAATGAAGGCTATTCACGCAAATGTCAGCTGCTGATGTGGAACGCAGCTAATGACAATTTGTGTGGACAATGCAATAACAACAACAACAATTTCTACAATATAATGCCAACAACAACAACATAATGATAACAACAACAATTGTGTAATAATAGTAACAACATAAGTTAAAAGCTGTCGTTGCAGCAGTGCTTGACGGCCATAAACTGCTGAATGTCTGTTTAAGAAAAACGAAAAATTACTACACTGCATAAATGGAAAAAAAATACATTTTTTTCAATGCCTAAAAAGAGTAGTAAAAAAGTAGTAGTCGTCAGTATGTAAAATGGACATGCTTCCTAGTTGAACGTTAAAATTGTAACAAAATCAAAATATAGTTTCAGATTGTCAAAAAAGTGTACTATACTTTTCGTTTTTTTTTTTTGCCTATAAAGACTAAAACAAAAGAGTAGTAGAAACGTATGTAAAATACTTATGCTTGTGAGTTCGACACCCCATGGTTTGACTACGTTCTGTAGTTGGTAACACAAATGTTTTTACTGTGAAAGTAAATATTTTTTAGACAGTCCCATATTACATATTTTAATAAAAAAAAATAGTACAAAAAAAAGTAATATACAATAAAAGTAAACTTTATAAGTTATATAAAATAAATAAAATTAGATGAAAAAGAGTAAAAAGTTATAATTTTACTGAAATCTAAATATAGATCAAGATTATTAAAATTATAAAGAAATCAAATTATAGCTGAAGATTGTCACCAAAAAGTGTACTATACTTTTTATTGTTTCTATGCCTAAAAAGAGTATAAGAAAAAGTAGTAGAAAGGAAGTACAGAAAGTTTAGTTGGGACACACCATGATTTCATTACATTCCGAAGTTGGTAAACAAATGGTTTTTTACTCTTTGATAAGAAAAGAGTAGTAGAAGGGAAGTAGAGAAGCGTATGTTCGACACCCCATGATTTAACTATATTCTGAAGTTAGTAAGAAAATGCTTGGATTATGAGAGTAAATATTTTTTGGACAGTCACATATTGTCTATTTCAATAAAATAATAGTTAAATGAAAAAAAAGAGTAAAGTCAAAAATAAGTATAATATGAAAATAGATATATAAAAAAAAAATTACAAGGTTTAAATTTTATAAAAAAAAAACTAAATATAGCTCAAGATTGTCAAATAAGTGTACCATACTTTTGGTTTATTCTAATTGCAAAAAGAGTATAATCTTTTATTAGCTATATTTAGAATTCAGTACAATTTTAACTTTGTGCACTTTTTTAGCAATCTTTCTGAGTTCTTTTTTTGTTACTCGATTTTACTATTTTTTTTGTAGTTTATTTTTTGACTATTTTTTTATTAAAATATATATTAAAAAAAAAAGTAAAATATTAATGGCACAAACAATGTATCACAACAAATAAAAAAAAAGTAGCACAAAAAGAGTACAATAATTAATAGAAATTAAAAAAATATTTAAAAAATAACAAAATTCATAACGCATTTAAAAAACAACTGTATTGAATGCAAATTATATCCCAAAATTAACAAAAAAGAAAGGTACTCCACTTTTTGTTTACTAAACTTTTGTATAAAAACAAATACAAAATGATCACGTAAAAGAATACTAAATAAAATAAATACATTGTAAATTAGATAATAAAAATCATAATACATAAAAAAAAACTATATTAAATACAAAATGTAGCTCAAAATTAACAAAAAAGTGTACAATATTTTTTGTTTTTCAAGTCTTCATATATAAAAATTATATACTAATCTGAAAAAAAATATGAAATCCAAAATATAACTCAAAATTAAACAAAAAGTGTACTATACATTTTTTTTCCCCCGTTTAAAAAAAAAATATACAAATTCGAAAAAAAAACTATGAAATACAAAATATAGCTTAAACTTGGGCAAAAAGTTTACGACACTTTTTGTTTTTCAAATCTTTAAAATAAAAATAATATATAAATCTAAAAAAAAAAAATATTAAATAAATAAAGCTCAAAATCAACAAAAAAAATGTGTTTACTTATTTTATCAAAAAAAATAGAAAATGCTCACGAAAAAAAGTACAACATAAAATTAATACATCCAACATTAGAAAATAAAAAATCATAGTACATAATAAAAAAACTATATTGAGTGCAAAATGTAGCTCAAAATTAACAAAAAAAGTGTACTATATTTTTTGTTTTTTTTCCAGATCTTAAAAAATAAAAATTATACACAAATCAAAAAAAAAAATATGAAATACATAATATAAAACTCAAAATTAACCAAAAAGTGTACTATACTTTTTGTTTTTTCCGTTCTTAAAAATAAAAAATATAGCTTAAACTTGAGCAAAAAGTGTACGAAACTTTTTGTTTTTTCAAATCTTTAAAATAAAAATAAAATACAAAAGAAATTAGCTTAAAATCATCAAAAAAGTGTACTACACTTTTTGTTTTACGAGGTATTAAAAATAAAAATAATATACAAATATAAAAAAATAATGAAATAAAAAATATAGCTTCAGCTTGACAAAAAAAGTGTACTACCCTTTTTGTGTTCTCAATGCTTTAAATATTAAAAAGTCATAAAACAGTACTAAGTAATACCAAATTTTTCGACAATGCATTAACGCTGACTACACATGACGAAGCCAACAACATTAAGCAATAAGCACAATAAAGACAATAAGGATAATAAGGAGAACAACATAAACATCTACAACAATATTTGTGCCTAACAAAAAGACAAAGCGCGCTGAAGTGGTAAAACGTGTTGTTTTTGTTGTAACGTTGATAATAAACATGATTATTTTGGCAATCATCAGTGACACATATATATACAGAATATATTTGTTTTTGTCTCACTGTGTGATATATGTATGTGTGAGCAGGTATGAGTAGCTATGTCATATAATGAGAGCTACCCAACGGGACGCGAACTAAGCACTATTTATTGTACTGCACATTTTGGAGGTCAACAGTTACAGTCAAGAGAGGTTTTTATATTGCTCTCAGTTGTTTTACTATTTGGTTACTTTAATTTTGACATGCTTGATTTGTTTTTTCCACAAAATTTAAGTATTTGTTTCTTCACGTCTTCATTTAATTAAATTGTAGTAAGAACATATTTTCTTTTAGTGTATTTTTTATTTTTAAGTAGAACAGTTGGATAAAATTTATAAATTTATATTATTACTTTGAGCTATGCTCTGTATAAACACAAATAATTTTCTTAATTATTATAAGATACTAAATGCTTAAAAAAAGAATTAAACATTAGTCTTAAAAAATCGAATTTTCGTGTTTAGTTCTAAATATTTTTAAAACGTGTCCGAATATTAATAGTCATTCGTATATTAAAATTAGTCTTGACAATTAAAAATAAAATTGCATTTAATGTTTTTTTTGGAAAACTTTTTGGCAATTTGTATTTTTTTATTCTAAGAATTGCTTAAAAAGTACCCAAAAATTTCGATTACAATATTCTTAAAAAGTATACATAATGGGTAAAAAAAAACTGATTACGCTGTTAAAATCAGCACCCGCGAACTATATAGAATTTAGGTACAAATTTTCGTAGTAGAAATCATTTTAAGTAGTGTAGTAAAACGCTTGAATTGATCTTTAAAAGCGCTTTTTTACCGTTGGGTATGTGTCACGTAGTGACAGCTAAATCCTGCTCTACATACGTATAGGTATTGCTTGGTTTCTTTGCTTCAGTTTATAGCAGTGTGTGATAACTACCACCTACTAACAACACAAGTGTAAACATGATAACTTCATTATAGAGCCCAAAATAATACAAAGCCACACAGCAGCTGACATAAATACAGACACTGAGGCTCAAATGCAGACAGAGACAGCTACGTACAACAATGCACTGTCACGATGCTACGAAATAAACCCTAATGAAATAAATACTAATAAAATAAACCCCAAAAAATTAAATAAATCCTAAAAAAATGTAAAGAAATTGTAATCAAAAATTATCAAAAATATCCACATCATTCAGAGATAGGTTTGTTCTATGTAGTATTTGAATATAAGTGGTCATATCGAAGGGCACAATAGTTCGATCTTTCCCATTTTCAATACCAGACAATGTAGCTATATAATTGATCTAAATTCTGAATTGCATTGATCCAGCTCTTCTAGTTTTCTTGTAAACGTGATTTCAAGAGAGATAGACAGACCGGCAGATGACACTGATCAGAAATATTACAAACCGATGATTAAAGTGAATATTTCCCATTTAGTGTAAGGTATAAAAATATAAATCGTCGTTGTAGAACGAAAAGTCACCAAATACATTTTCAAAATGCCAAATATTCATTTACAAAAATCTTTATGCATCTGTCAATTTTTAATCGATGATCTCAATTTTTTTACAAAACAAAAAATATTATTTGCGATTTATTTTCTGATGCACTGCAATATTCTTATCAAGACCTCATACTCAATTTTCGGATATTGCATATACGGCCATGTTCCGACTTTCGATCGAATTCCAATCGAATTTCATATAAAATTTGTTTTGAATTCGATGTCTCAGAACAAAAATTTGTTTTGTTCAATGAATTCAATCCGTTTGCTTTGACTTCAACGATTTGAATTCACATTTTTTATATTGTGACATCGAATTTAAAACAATTTGATTACAAATTTTATATGAAATTCGATCGGAATTCGATCGAAAGCCGGAACATGGCCAATAGTTTTTAAGTTGTCTTTTTCCATATATATTATGTACTTTAACTTTTTACAGACTTGAATTTTTCTATCCGATTTCTATGGAATTCTATTGAGAATACTTCAGCTACTATTTGTATATAGAACCCAAGAAACACAATTTTTATTTTTATTTGCGTTCGACTGGTCATTAAAAAAAAATATCAGCTGATGAATTCTCATTAGCTTACAAAAGAAATCATGAAGTAAATTTCAAATTGCTAAGACCCAGAGGTCAAAATATATAGAAAAACATAGAAAAACACGAGAATTTCCTTTTTTTGTTTTACATAATAAAAATAAACATTAGGCAATTTAAAAAAAAAACTTATCATACTAAGATCATCGATTTTTCTGTACTTTGTAGTTTGCTTAATAATTCCACACATTTTTTTTTTAATTAAAATTAATTTTAAAAAATCTGAAATTACGGATTAGGTTCGAGTTTTTCAGATTTCTGTTTTTTTTTTCTTTTTTCTAGTTTTTTTTTCTTTTTTTCTAGGTTTTTAAAAGTTTTTTTTTATTAGGTACCTATACCTTTTATATTTTTTTATTGTTAGTTCAAATTTCGAATTTTTAGTGAAAATTTGAATTTTTAGTGATAATATGAATTAAAAGTGAAAAATTGATTATTATAAAAAAAATAAACTTTTAGTAAAAAATTGAAATTTTAGTGAAAAATTGAATTTTTAATTATTTTTGTAAATAATTGAATTTTGAGTAAAAATTGTAAATTTTAGTGAAAATTTGAATTTTTAGTGAAAAAAATAATTTTTAGTGAAAATTTAAATTTTTAGTAAAATTGAATTTTAGTGAAAAATTGAATTTTTATTTTTTTGGTAAAAAATGAATTTTGAGTGAAAATTTGAATTTTTAATGAAAAATTGAATTTTTCGTGAATATTTGAATTTTTAGTAAAAATTTGTATTTTTAGTGAAAAATTATTTTTTTAGTGAAAAATTTAATTGTTAGTGAAAATTTTAATTTTTAGAGAAAATTTTAATTTTTAGTGAAAATTGAAAAATTTAATTTTTAGTGAAAATTTTATTTTTTAGTGAAAAATTTAATTTTTAGTGAAAAATTTAATTTTTAGTGAAAAATTTAATTTTTAGTGAAAAATTTAATTTTTAGTGAAAAATTTAATTTTTAGTGAAAATTTAAATTTTTAGTGAAAACTTTAATTTTGAATGGAAATTGGGTTTATTTTTATGAAAAATTAAATTTTGAAAAATTGAATCTTAAGTAAAAAGTCAAAATTGGAATTTTTTTAGTTAAAATTGGAATTTTTAGTAAAAAAATTGAATTTTTAATGAAAAAATGTATTTGTTAGTGAAAAATTTAATTTTACTGAAAAATTTAATTTTTAATGAAATATTCACTCAAAATTGAAAAATTGTAATTTTTAGTGAAAAATTGAATTTTTGGTAGAAATTGAATTGTTAGTAAACATTTAAATTTTTAGTGAAAATTTTAATTTTTAGTGAAAATTTTAATTTTTCTAGGAAAAATATTTTTTTTTAGTATAATATTGAATTTTTAGCAAAAAATTTTATTTATTTATTATTATTTGTACATTATTTTCTCATCGGCCATGTACCGTTCATTAAAATTGTATTGCTTCTGTGAATTGAGTCACATAAATTATCGCAGCTCACGCACTGTGTTGAGCGAAGGAGATAGGAGAGACACAAAGTGTCTCACGCACAGTCACCGCCCACAAAGCACAGTGATTGTGGTTGAGTTGTAGATTTGCCTCAAACATCTTCAACTCACTCCCTCTGTTACAGCTCTCCCTTTCAGTGTTACTCTCTCTCTCTCTCTTTGTCACAGTATTACTCTCTGTGGGCGAAACTAACCCTAAGGGCTTTCAAAGCCATTGATACATTGCAGGCGGCTACGTTGGCTGCTGTACGTGTAGCTGTCTCCACATCCGTCTCTATCACAACTCTCCACCTTTGTCTCGCCAAGCAGCCATCTGTCCGTTTGCTTGACATGCGACATGCGTGGCTCTCAACTCAAGTGAGTGCTCCAAATTAAGACATAATTTAGCGCATTATTTTGCCGACGATTACGTTGTACGTGTTGTGTGTAGCACGCTTATTTATGGCTCTTGATAAGTTTGAGCGCACCGTCTACATGACGGCAATCATATGCTAAATGATATAAATTTGAATTTCTACTACTGACGCAAATTTAAACATTATAATTAGTTTTAAAAATTCAATTTTTAAAGAAATTTTGTATTTTTAATAAAAATTTGAGTTTTAGTGAAAATCTTAATTTATATGAGAAATTTAATTTTTTAATGAAAAATTTAATTTTTAGTGAAAATTTAAAATGAAATTTTCGGTGAAAAATTTAATTTTTAATGAAAAATTTAATTTTTTAGTGAATATTGTAATATTTAGTAAGCAATTATATTTTTATTCTAAAATTAAATTATTATTTAATTTGAGTGAAAATTTGATTTTTTTTTTATTGAAAAATTGAATTTTTAGTGAAAAATTTAATTATTAGTGAAAAATTTAATTTTTAGTAAAAAAATTGGAAATTTTCGTAAAAAATTTAATTTTTAGTGAAAAATTGAATTTTAGTGAAAAATTGAATTTTATATAATTGAATTTTTAGTTAAAAATTGAATTTTTAGTAAAAAATTGAATTTTTAGTGAAAAATTAAATTTTTAGTGAAAAATTAAATTTTTAGTGAAAAATTGAATTTTTAGTGAAAATTTAAATTTTTAGTGAGAAATTGAATTTTTAGTGAAAATTGAATTTGCAGTGAAAAATAGAATTTTTAGTTTAAAATTTAATTTTAATAAAAATTGAATTTTAGTTAAAATTGAATTTTTAGTAAAAATTTGAATGTTTAGTGAAAATTAGAATTTTTAATGTAAAATTGAGTTTTTAGTGAAAAATTGAATTTCTATTGAAAAATTGAATTTTTATTGAAAAATTTAATTTTTAGTGAAAATTTTAATTTTTAGATAAAAATTAAATATATAGTAAAAATTTGATTTTTTAGTGAAAAATTGATTTTTTATTGAAAAATTAAATTTTTAGTGAATATTTAATTTTAGTGAAAAATGTTATTGTGAGTGAAAATTGAATTTTTTGCGATAATTTGAATTTTTAGTGAAACTTTGAATTTTAGTGAAAAATTGATTTTATATTTTTTTGTTATTGTTGCTTGGTATTTTTTTTTTTTTTGGTTTTTTTATATTTGTCTATACATGCGTCTGTCTGCGAATATATTTGAATTTATGAGCATGAAAATTGATGGAAAACCATATAGAGCAACTGCAATTCGTAGCCTAGAGCAAACTGAAAGCAGCGCAGCAGCAGCAGGAACTATTCTGACCAAAATTGGCAACAAATTTGGTTAACATAGACAGCAAATGTTGCTGCTGCATCCAACTGGTCAACAATATTAAAATGATGACTATATATGTTGCTCGGGTTTGGCAATGCAACAATGTTGTTGTTATTCTTTTTACTGTTGTTGTTGCAGAAAGCTTTGAGTCAAATTGTGTTTAATTAAAATTGCATGGTCAACGATTTTGAGCCACAGACAAAACACGTATATGGCGCATATTTATGGTGTGGCAAATGTGATAAAAATTTACAATATTTTAAGCATAAATTTCGCTGCCAAATGAGTTTTTAAAATTATATAGAATAATAGAAAAATTAAGTTAAAAAATAGTTTTACTAAATATCTACAAATTATTAGAAATTTATGTTAAAATTTATATAATAAAATCTAAATAACTTTTTTACATTTAATTTTACATTTTAAAGTAATTCAAAATTTTCTAAATATATATTTTATGCAAATTTATTAAATAAAGTATGAAAAAATGTAAAATTCAATAGTTGATAGTATTAATAAGTAATTTTAAAATAACAAATCTTTTTTATTAACAAAAAAAAAAACAATTTATTTAAAAATTCGTATTTTTCATATTTTGTGATACCCAATTTATATTTTTTATGCCAATTCTCAATTTATTGTTTTAAATTTTAGCAAGCCTAAAGAATTAGCTTTGGAAAAATTTAAAAACTAAAGCGCTAACTTCTTTTGTTCTTAAGTTATAGCAATTTAAGTGACTTTTGCGTTTGACGCCCTCTTGCGGGAAAAAATGTAAATCTTCTGAAACAATCATAATACAATTTTAGTAATTACTTCAGATTTTGTAATACACTTTACATAATATAAGTGATCTTTTGAGTTGACTGCAAAATGCGCATAAATCATTTAGTGCAGTTAAGCGCACCAAAGAGTGATGTAGTAAAAATTGTAAAATAAAATTAAAAGATAATTAATATATATAAAAAAAAAAACTTGAATAAAACTCATTTGTTCAACAGCACAGTAGTCAGTTTATAATGCAGAATAGATGCAGACAATAAAAATGTCAAAGGGTCCCTCAAAAAGACAAGAATTGTGTAGCAAAGAAACTGCGCCAGTTGAGTGCGTAGTAAAAAGTGCAATTTTTTGTATTTTCTGTAATCCTTTTAATGAATTCTGTATGAAGCAGTAGATTATGAAAGGATAATGAATTATATACCTATATATAAAGTAAAGTGAATTGCTATGCAATAAGATTAAAAACAACTTTAAGACAAAAACATATCGTCATTGTCATGCCAAAGGGGCGAATGTGCATTTTTAAAAATGTTGGGAAATCAAATTATAAAGTTTGAATTGCTTTAAAAATTAGCAAAATTTATATTTGTTTCAATTTTTTCTGTTATCTTGGTTTATTTGTCAATTATTATAACGTATATAAAATATATTTCAATTTGGATAACTTACTGAATTATAAATACGGATTGTGTGTGGCTATATCCTGACCAAAATGCAAATATTTTTGTTTTTTTGCTATAATTATTTATTTGCGCAAGATAAAATAGTGATGTAAAGGCATTAATTGTTTGCTTTTAAAGAACCTGTCTATTGGCATCTTTAATTAAAAATATTTTGTGAAACATTAATTTTCCATTTGTAATTTGCAAAAAAAAATGCTTGGCAAAATATTTTAAAATAATGATGCGAATCGATAGGTGCTTTAAACACAAACAATGAATGCCTTTACATGACTATTTTATCTAGCATCAATAAAAAGTTATAGGAAAAAACTAAAAAATTCTAAAATTTTAAAAATCTCGTCATGCCAAAAGGGCAAATCTTTTCGTTTTTTTGCTATAACTTTTTATTGGTTCAAGATAAAGTAGTGATTTAAAGGCATGAATTGATTTTTTTCAAAGCACCTATCGATCATCATTATTAAAAAAAAATATATATATCATTTGCAAGAAAAATGTTTGGCAATTTTTTAAATAATAATGATGTCAATCGATAGGTGCTTTAAAATCAAACAATTAATGGGTTTACATTACTATTTTATCTTGCACCAATAAAGAGTTATAGCAAAAAAACGAAAATATTGGCCCTTTTGGCATGACTAGATTTTCAATTTTTCCAATTTCTTAGTTTTTTTGCTATAACTTTTTATTGGTTCAAGATAAAATAGTGATGTAAACATTTTTCTTTTGTTAACATTTTTCTTGCAAAAATAAAAAATTCAAAAAATATTTTAAAATAATGATGTCAATCGATAGGTGCTTTAAAAGCAAACATTTAATTGTTTTATAGCGCTATTTTATATTGTACGAGTAAAAAAATATGGCATAAAAACGAAAAGATTCGCCTTTTGGCATGACAAGATTTTAATTTTTCAAACTCAATTTTGCATTATACATTCAATATACTAAAATTAAATTTTCAATAAATTTCAATTTTTCCTTAAAAAATAAATTTTCATTAAAAAATCTAAATTTTCACTAAAAATTACCAACATCAACAGTAGCCTTTGCTAGCAGCAGTCGCTGCCACGCATCAATTTCTTTATTTATTTGCGTTGCAGCAGTTGGCAACGCAATGTAACGCAAAATACAAACAGCAGCCATAATAAAAATGGCTGCGGGAATTTATGGCAAAAACAATGGCAACATCAAAAAACCAGCAATAACCACAGCAATATCAACAACAACATATAACCAGCAGTCAGTTGGCTGCAATGTTTGCATGTTGTACGCATTCAGCAACAAATTGTAAAAAAAATAAAAAAAGAATCCGCGCGTTATGAAAATTAATTGAGCACAACATTTTGCAAGAGTGGCGGAAACGGAGAGCGTAAAATATAAAATATAAAATATAAAATATAAAATATAAAATATAAAATATAAAATATAAAATATAAAATATAAAATATAAAATATAAAATATAAAATATAAAATATAAAATATAAAATATAAAATATAAAATATAAAATATAAAATATAAAATATAAAATATAAAATATAAAATATAAAATATAAAATATAAAATATAAAATATAAAATATAAAATATAAAATATAAAATATAAAATATAAAATATAAAATATAAAATATAAAATATAAAATATAAAATATAAAATATAAAATATAAAATATAAAATATAAAATATAAAATATAAAATATAAAATATAAAATATAAAATATAAAATATAAAATATAAAATATAAAATATAAAATATAAAATATAAAATATAAAATATAAAATATAAAATATAAAATATAAAATATAAAATATAAAATATAAAATATAAAATATAAAATATAAAATATAAAATATAAAATATAAAATATAAAATATAAAATATAAAATATAAAATATAAAATATAAAATATAAAATATAAAATATAAAATATAAAATATAAAATATAAAATATAAAATATAAAATATAAAATATAAAATATAAAATATAAAATATAAAATATAAAATATAAAATATAAAATATAAAATATAAAATATAAAATATAAAATATAAAATATAAAATATAAAATATAAAATATAAAATATAAAATATAAAATATAAAATATAAAATATAAAATATAAAATATAAAATATAAAATATAAAATATAAAATATAAAATATAAAATATAAAATATAAAATATAAAATATAAAATATAAAATATAAAATATAAAATATAAAATATAAAATATAAAATATAAAATATAAAATATAAAATATAAAATATAAAATATAAAATATAAAATATAAAATATAAAATATAAAATATAAAATATAAAATATAAAATATAAAATATAAAATATAAAATATAAAATATAAAATATAAAATATAAAATATAAAATATAAAATATAAAATATAAAATATAAAATATAAAATATAAAATATAAAATATAAAATATAAAATATAAAATATAAAATATAAAATATAAAATATAAAATATAAAATATAAAATATAAAATATAAAATATAAAATATAAAATATAAAATATAAAATATAAAATATAAAATATAAAATATAAAATATAAAATATAAAATATAAAATATAAAATATAAAATATAAAATATAAAATATAAAATATAAAATATAAAATATAAAATATAAAATATAAAATATAAAATATAAAATATAAAATATAAAATATAAAATATAAAATATAAAATATAAAATATAAAATATAAAATATAAAATATAAAATATAAAATATAAAATATAAAATATAAAATATAAAATATAAAATATAAAATATAAAATATAAAATATAAAATATAAAATATAAAATATAAAATATAAAATATAAAATATAAAATATAAAATATAAAATATAAAATATAAAATATAAAATATAAAATATAAAATATAAAATATAAAATATAAAATATAAAATATAAAATATAAAATATAAAATATAAAATATAAAATATAAAATATAAAATATAAAATATAAAATATAAAATATAAAATATAAAATATAAAATATAAAATATAAAATATAAAATATAAAATATAAAATATAAAATATAAAATATAAAATATAAAATATAAAATATAAAATATAAAATATAAAATATAAAATATAAAATATAAAATATAAAATATAAAATATAAAATATAAAATATAAAATATAAAATATAAAATATAAAATATAAAATATAAAATATAAAATATAAAATATAAAATATAAAATATAAAATATAAAATATAAAATATAAAATATAAAATATAAAATATAAAATATAAAATATAAAATATAAAATATAAAATATAAAATATAAAATATAAAATATAAAATATAAAATATAAAATATAAAATATAAAATATAAAATATAAAATATAAAATATAAAATATAAAATATAAAATATAAAATATAAAATATAAAATATAAAATATAAAATATAAAATATAAAATATAAAATATAAAATATAAAATATAAAATATAAAATATAAAATATAAAATATAAAATATAAAATATAAAATATAAAATATAAAATATAAAATATAAAATATAAAATATAAAATATAAAATATAAAATATAAAATATAAAATATAAAATATAAAATATAAAATATAAAATATAAAATATAAAATATAAAATATAAAATATAAAATATAAAATATAAAATATAAAATATAAAATATAAAATATAAAATATAAAATATAAAATATAAAATATAAAATATAAAATATAAAATATAAAATATAAAATATAAAATATAAAATATAAAATATAAAATATAAAATATAAAATATAAAATATAAAATATAAAATATAAAATATAAAATATAAAATATAAAATATAAAATATAAAATATAAAATATAAAATATAAAATATAAAATATAAAATATAAAATATAAAATATAAAATATAAAATATAAAATATAAAATATAAAATATAAAATATAAAATATAAAATATAAAATATAAAATATAAAATATAAAATATAAAATATAAAATATAAAATATAAAATATAAAATATAAAATATAAAATATAAAATATAAAATATAAAATATAAAATATAAAATATAAAATATAAAATATAAAATATAAAATATAAAATATAAAATATAAAATATAAAATATAAAATATAAAATATAAAATATAAAATATAAAATATAAAATATAAAATATAAAATATAAAATATAAAATATAAAATATAAAATATAAAATATAAAATATAAAATATAAAATATAAAATATAAAATATAAAATATGAAATATAAAATATAAAATATAAAATATAATTTAAACATTTATTAAAATGTTGCTCATAATTCTAGTCTCAAAAATGTTTCTGCAATAACCATGGCATTTAATTAAATGCCATAAATTAAAGCATCCTCAGGCTAAATTGCATAAATTAATTGCCTAAAATGTCTGTTTATTTATGAAACGAAACAATATTCCTTCGTCTTTTCAAAAGTGCGAAAGTAAACTTAATTTCAAGAACATTTTACCATCAGGTTTCTTATTGAAAATGTGGTTGTAGTTGAGGTAAGCGGCGGTCTGTTGCAAAATTTCACAAATGAATTGAACAAAAGTTGAGGGAAATTGCAAAATTTTCAACTTGAGTCATGGAAATTTTGATTTGCCAGAAAGAGGCAACAATTCGAGGTAGTTTAACGAGAACCAATTAAGGTCGAGAAAACAAAAAAATGAATGCGGGGGCCAACATTAGTTTAAGTTTTAGTGAGGAATTTCATATTGAGTGAAAAAATTAATATTGAACGAAAAATTTAATTTTTAGTTAACAATTGAATTTGTAATTTTTAATAATAAATTGAATTTATAATGAAAAATTAAATTTTTAATAAAGAATTAAACTTTTAGTGAAAAATTGAATTTTTAGTGAAAAATTTAATATTTAGTGAAAAATTGAATTTTCAGTGAAAATTTGAATTTTCAGTGGAAAAATTAATTTTTAGTTATAAAATTGAATTTTTTAGTGAAAAATTGAATTTTTAGTGAAAAATTGAATTTTTAGTGAAAAATTTAATTTTTAGTGAAAAATTTAATTTTCAGTGAAAATTTTAATTATTAGTAATAAAATTAAATTTTTAGTGAAAAATTGAATATTTAATGAAATATCGAATTTCAAATGAAAAATCTAAATTTTAATGAAAAATTGAATTTTTAGTGAACAAATGAATTTTCATTAAAAATTAAATTTTAATCGAAATAACTTTAAGATGCCTTTAAGATTTCCATATAAATGTGACGTGTCTGATGTGTGCGTGATACAAATAAATTGTAAACAAACACGCACGGCCGGACAGACAGACAGACAAACGGACGCACGGACAGACAGTAGCAATGAAAACACGCATTGAGCAACAACTAATGCAAACAGTTGCTCGCCCAAAAACACAGCAACAAAATGTGTCAAAACATGCTCGGACATGCTTCAGCTGCAGTGCGTGTCCCATTGTTACAACAACATCAAAATGCTAAAAACAACAGCAACAATAACAAAATACTAGCAACATCAAAAACTGCAACAACAAGCAGCAGCAACTGCCGCTTGTGGTCACAAAGATGTCGTCGTTGTTTGCTGCCAAATGTTTTTGTTGCCAGTTGCCAAACAGTTGTCGTTCGTTGGGCCACAGCATTCCATTTCATTTGTTGTTCTTGCAATGATGCGCATTAAATAAACTTGAAGGCGGCCACAGTAACAGCAACATAAACAGCACGACCAGCAGCAGTAGCAACATAAAATATAATCAAATAAAATAACAAAATAACATGAAATGATATAAAGCATTTGCCAAACATTCAGCTAAAGCACAAATTGAACACTCAGAAACATCCTCTCTGCCTTCGACCTAATTGTTCAATTAACCCACAGCATATGGCCGCCATGTGCGTGCATACCCAGTAGAAAATGTCTTTAATGAAATTGAGTTTTTAGTGAAATTTACATTTTGAGGAAATATAGAATTTGTAGCAAAAAATTTAATTTTTAGGAAAATTGAAATTCTAGTTAAAAATTGAAAATTTAATGAAAAATTTAATTTTTAGTGACAAATTGATATTTGAGTACAAAATTGAATTTAAAGTGAAAAATTGAATTTTTAGTGAAAAATTTAATTTTTAGTAACTAACTAAATTTTAATAAAATATGAAATTTTAATAAAAAATTGAATTTTTAGTGAAAAATTGAATGTAAAGTAAAACTTGGAATTTTTGGTGAAAAATAGATTTTTAAGTGAAAAATTGAATTTTTAGTGAAAAATTGAATTTTTACTGAAAATTGAATTTTTAGTGAAAAAATGAATTTTAAGTGAAAAATTGAATTTTTAGCGAAAAGTTTAATTTTTAGTAAAAAATTGAATTTTTAGTAAAAATTTGAATTTTTGTGAAAAACTATACTTTCATTGAAAAATGGAATTTAGTGAATAATTTAATTTTTAATGAAAAATTGAAATTTTTGTAAAAAAAATGATTTTAATGCGAATTTTTGAATTCTTAGTAAAAAATTGATTGTCAAAAATAATTTAATTTTGAATTTAACTTTAAATTTAAATTTGAATTTAAATTTAAAGAAAAATTGAATTTTAGTGATTTTTAATCATTTTTAGTGAAAAAATTAAATTTTGTAAACATTTGAATATTTAATGAAAATGTGCAAAATTAATTTTAATAAAAAAAAGCATTTTTATATTTAATATAGGTTTTAATATATTTGAATAAATACTTTTTTAAAGATTTTTTAATTTTTTATTATATTTAATATTTAAAATATTTTATAATTTAGTCTCTGCTCGTTTTATTGCTTTTTATTATTATTATAATAATGCGTTAATACAATGTATTGTATCCATAAATAGTAAACATTATCTGCGTTAATAGTACACATTATCTGATCCTTTTTTATCCTTGGCAGCAGCATTAAAAATGTTTGTTTTTGCGACATAAAATTGTATTTTTTTTTTTTTTTTTTGCATTTATTTGTTTTATATTTGCCAAAGGCTTTATTAGATTAAATGCAAATATTATATAATTTGATATAATAAAATGATGGCAAAATTACAGGAAATAAAAAAATGAAGAAATAAAAATAAAAAAATAAATAAATAAAAAAAAACTAACCAAGAAAAAAAGATATAGTGAAAACATTGAACATATTTTTAAAAACTGTATTTAAAAATGGATTTATAATATTTAAAAAAGTAATAATAAATTCGCAATTTATGAATTTGAACAAATAAGGTAAAACACCCTAATTCCGCCCTATGAAGGATTTTTAAGTAAATTTGAGCGTATTTTTGTAGCTCAAATTTACGAAGATTTCATCATTTTTTTATTTTTATAAGGAAGACTGTGCTATTCTTTACTATTTTAAAATAAAACAACTTTAATAGAAGAATGCTTTTTATAATTTACAACGAATTAAAAATGTTCCTAATTTCGCCCTAAATATATTTTGAAATTCCTAATTCCGCCCTATCGCAACCCTAATTCCGCCCTATTTAAATGAATCCAGTTTATTAAATCATTTTAAGTAATGAAAGTAAAAAAAACTTCATGTGTGCATTTTTTAAGCTTAAAAAATATTTTTTTTATTTTTGAATTTAATTACAAAAATTTTTAAAAATTGATTTTATATGTCTGTATGTTTCGAATAGGCGTCAAAACGGCTGAATCGAATTGAATCAAATTTTGACACAACATGTGTGTTGGGTCTGGGCAGAGTATAGGCTATATCTCGGTGAGATTGGTGGACTGGGCGTGGCACCTCCCATATAACCCAAAAATTAATTAGGAATTTCAAAAAATATTTAGGGCGAAATTGGGAACATTTTTATTTTTTTGTAAATTTATTTGTAAATTATAAAAAGCATTCTTCTTTTAAAGTTGTTTTATTTTAAAATTGTAAAGAATAGCACAGTCTTCCTTATAAAAATAAAAAAATGATGAAATCTCCGTAAATTTGAGCTACAAAAATACGCAAATTCTTAAAAATCCTTCATAGGGTGGAATTAGGGTGTTTTACCTTATTTATTGTAATTTGTGATACTTTCAATTTGTGATAATTTCAATTAAAGTAGAACATATACCAAAGATAGGAGAGGTGAATAATTTAGATAATTCATTTTGGTGAATGTTCCGAATAACTACATAGTGCACTAAAATATACATCTTGCAATTTGATAATGATTTTTGTGGTAAAAATTGGTCGCTGGTCTCGAATCTAAAGTCAGTTTTGCTTTATCGCCTTTGGGTTATATATAATAATATATTTAATTTGCAGTCAAATATGAACAATAATGGTATTTAAGGACAGTACAAAAATATAAAAAAAAAATATATATTGTCCAAAACAGCAAATCCAAAATTTTCTAATATCCTAATTTATTAATTTTATAAAGCACTGAAAATATATTTAATATATATTATATCGTTATTTCTTAAATTTTAAACAATTTATTTTCTTTGCATTGGATGTTGATTATAAAATATATTTTCAAATATATAACATATTTTTAAAAAAATAAGAATAATAAAAATAAGTCGAAAATAAAATAGCTAAATTAAAGAACTTATTGTTTAATACCATTGTCATTGTGGCTATTCTTTTTTCAGCTTTATTTTATTTTGTTTGGTAAACTAAAACCTCAATCATTTGTTGAGTGATATTTTCAATGTTTTTTTTTTTTTGTTAAGAATTTATTCCAATAACAATTTCAGCGCAGATTACAAGCGCTTGTTGCCAATTGAGTTTCAACGATTTTATTGACGGTTGCCAATTTTATTTTTTCGGCGCCACACTTTTGATTGACATCCGCTGACAAAAGCGGATTTACTCTAAAAATGCACAATTGAAAATATTTTGAGGGAAGTGTGAATATTTCAGAATAGACGAAATAAATAAAAATAAAATTTTAATAAATAAAATAAAATAAAAAAAAACATTAAATAATCTAAAATTAAAAAAATAAAAATAATAATTTTAAACGGAATTAAATGGAACAAATGAATATAATAAAAATAAAAAATATATTAAAACTAAATAAATAAAAAATATGAGAAAAATTAATAAATTTAAATTTTCGAAACGTATGAGCAACATGTATTTCATAAATAATTTATTGAAAATGTCATCAATCTGGCTTAAGTTTTTAATTAAATCAATGCTACAAAGTAATATTATTGACTATTGTAAATTGTTTAAATTTATTAACATAAAGTTCAGTTTTTAAAGCAATTTTCTAAATGTAACTCATACGTCATGTGGCATTAAAAAAAAGCTATATTAGGATAATTTTATTTTTTCAATATTATAATGAATTGATAAAATTTTTTAATATATAAAAATATAATATACAAATGTTTAAGAATTAATATTAAAAAATGCAATAAAAAAAGAACATACAAATTATTAAAAAATAAATAATAAAAAAAACATAATAAATTATAAATAACGAAATGTTTTTAAATAATTCAAACGGAATATACATATTTAAAAATAATTAATATATAAAGTTTAATTTAAAATTTTAATAAAAAAAATCTAAAAATTGAAATATGTACACAACAATTTAAATATTCTTTATTTACAAAAAAAAAAACAATTTCTAGCTGGATTAAGAAGCATTTTAAAAGCAATTAATTAATTATTAATCATACGTCATGCAGCTTTAGTTTCTAATTAATAAAATTCTACAAAGTGATGCCTTTAACTAGATTAAATGGTCTAAGTAAATTAACAAAAATATGACATTTAAATGATATTTATTAAATATCACTCATACGTCATGTGGTATTTGAAAAAGGCAATCTCAAGCGATTTTTTTTTGTCAAATTGTACAATTAACAGGTCAAATATTTTGCTTGATTAAAAAATAATAAAAGCAATTATAAATAAATAAAAAAATAATAAAAAAAAATTAATAATTTTTTTTTTTAAATTAAAAAAAGAAATTAAAATAAAAAAAATTAATAAAAAATGAAAAACACAAAAATTAAAATATCGACGCTTATTACCATATACAAATTTGAAACGTGCTTGTTGATGCTTCGATATTATATATTAAAAAATTATATATATAAAAAAAATAAGTATAACAAAAATTAAAATGTTTTGTATAAAAAAAAATATATCAATTCCAGTTTTAATTTTCGCCACGTATACGCAAATTAATCATAACCAATTCATAAACAATTATAATTATTAATCATACGTCATGCTGCTTTAGTTTTCTGTTTACTAAATATCACAATTTAAAATATATATTTTTTTAATAGTTTCCATAATTTAATTTGTATAACGATTATATGATTATATAACGATTATAAAAAAAAACACAAAAAAATAAAAAATTGTGCCATAATGTGTCACATGTCGTATGTGCAACTTTTATATTAATCATACTTAGAATATTAATCATTTTTCATTATTTTTCTTGTGTTTCTAATATTTTTTATTTTCTGTCATTGCCACAATCATCATTTTTTGCATTTGTTCTGCTTTTGTCTTCATTTCCGGCAATTTACTGTCTTCCATTAAATAGTTTTCGTTTAACATAATTTTATTTTATTACTTTTGCCCTTCAATATGAACAAGTCATGCAAGGCACAGCACATCTTTTTGCTTTACCTTGTCGACATTGCAAATCATTTAACAAAATAATAATTTCCTCAAATTAGTCAGCAACAAAGCGGAAGTTGCGGAAGGCCGGAAGTGCGGCCATAGCGCAGGTTGGACTACAAAACAACTGACAGCAGTAAAAAGTAACAACATAAACAATAAAGCAACGTCAACTGTTCAGAAAAAAATAAAAGGGAAAACTGGCAACAGTTGCCCGTGTCAACAACATGTTTGAAGTGTTTTTTTTTTTAATACACAACTCAGCCAATAAAAGTTCAATAGTAGAGTACCATACATTTTATAGTATATAACGATTAATATATATATTCTTTAATATGCATTTTATATTAAAAAATAATGCACACCCTTTTAAAGATCTCTCGTTTTTATAATGTAATTATTATTGTAATAAAATGTCCATCAATTAATTTATTTTGAAAAAGTAGTACCTTAAAAAAAATATTGAATACTATAATTAATAGTATAATACTATATATTTGAAATAATTTATATTACATTTAATGTATGTAATGAATATTTAACCATAATATTATATTATGGTAGTCATACTATTAAATCCCTATTATTAAAGTCATGATATTAAAGTCATAATATTAAAATAACACTATTAAATAAAACCATTAAAGTAATTTTTTTAAAGTCTTACTATTAAAGTCAAATTATTCATTTTAAGTCATACTATTAATATAGTATTATTAAAGTCATGCTATTAAAGTCATGCCATAAAAATCAACTACACAAGTCGCACTATTAAAGCCATACTGTAAATGTTGACATGTTATGGTATGCCATATGTCATGATATGTCATATGTCATGATATGTCATATGTCTTGATATATCATATGTCATGATATGTCATATGTCATGATATGTCATATGTCTTGATATGTCATATGTCATGATATGTCATATGTCATGATATGTCATATGTCATGATATGTCATATGTCATGATATGTCATATGTCATGGTATGTTATATGTCATGATATGTCATATGTCATGATATGTCATATGTCATGGTATGTCATATGTCATGATATGTCATATGTCATGGTATGTCATATGTCATGATATGTCATATGTCTTGATATGTCATATGTCATGATATGTCATATGTCATGGTATGTCTTGATATGTCATATGTCATGATATGTCATATGTCTTGATATGTCACATGTCATGATATGTCATATGTCATGATATGTCATATGTCATGATATGTCATATGTCATGATATGTCATAATTCATGGTGTGTCAGATGTTATGGTATGCCATATGTCATGATATGTCATATGTCATGAAATGTCATATGTCTTGATATATCATATGTCATGATATGTCATATGTCATGATATGTCATACGTCATATGTCATGATATGTCATATGTCATGATATGTCATGATATGTCATGGTATGTCTTGATATGTCATATGTCATGATATGTCATGATATGTCATGGTATGTCTTGATATGTCATATGTCATGATATGTCATATGTCTTGATATGTCATATGTCATGATATGTCATGTGTCATGATATGTCATATGTTTTGATATGTCATGATATGTCATATGTCTTGATATGTCATGATATGTCATATGTCATGTGTCATGATATGTCATGGTATGTCATATCAAGACATATGACATATCATGACATATGACATATCATGACATATGACATATCATGACATATGACATACCATGACAATGACATATCATGACATATGACATATCATGACACATGACATATCATGAAATATGACATATCAAGACATATGACATATCATGACATATCAAGACATACCATGACATATGACATATCATGACATATGACATATCAAGACATATGACATATCAAGACATATCATGTCATATGACATATCATGACATATGACATATCATGACATATGACATATCATGACACATGACATATCATAACATATGACATATCATGACATATGACATACCATGACATATGACATATTATGTATCATGATATGTCATATGTCATGGTATGTCATATGTCATGATATGTCATATGTCATGATATGTCATAGGTCATGATATGTCATATGTCATGATATGTCATATGTCATGATATGTCATATGTCATGATATGTCATATGTCATGATATGTCATATGTCATGATATGTCATATGTCATGGTATGTCATATGTCATGATATGTCATATGTCATGATATGTCATATGTCATGATATGTCATAATTCATGGTATGTCAGATGTTATCGTATGCCATATGTCATGATATGTCATATGTCATGATAAGTCATATGTCTTGATATATCATATGTCATGATATGTCATGATATGTCATATGTCATGATATGTCATGATATGTCATATGTCATGATATGTCATGATATGTCATGGTATGTCTTGATATGTCATATGTCATGATATGTCATATGTCTTGATATGTCATGATATGTCATGTGTCATGATATGTCATATGTTTTGATATGTCATGATATGTCATGTGTCATGATATGTCATATGTCATGATATGTCATATGTCATGGTATGATATATGTCATTTGTCATGATATGTCATGTGTCATGATATGTCATATGTCATGATATGTCATATGTCATGATATGTCATATGTCATGATATGTCATATGTCATGGTATGACATATGTCATTATATGTCATATGTCATGGTATGTCATATGTCATGATATGTCATGATATGTCATGGTATGTCATATGTCATGATATGTCACATGTCATGATATGTCATGATATGTCATATGTCATATGTCATGATATGTCATAATTCATGGTATGTCAGATGTTATGGTATGCCATATGTCATGATATGTCATATGTCATGATATGTCATATGTCTTGATATATCATATGTCATGATATGTCATATGTCATGATATGTCATATGTCATGATATGTCATATGTCATGATATGTCATGATATGTCATGGTATGTCTTGATATGTCATATGTCATGATATGTCATATGTCTTGATATGTCATATGTCATCATATGTCATGTGTCATGATATGTCATATGTTTTGATATGTCATGATATGTCATATGTAATGATATGTCATAATTCATGGTATGTCAGATGTTATGGTATGCCATATGTCATGATATGTCATATGTCATGATATGTCATATGTCTTGATATATCATATGTCATGATATGTCATATGTCATGTTATGTCATATGTCATGATATGTCATATGTCATGATATGTCATGATATGTCATGATATGTCATGATATGTCATGATATGTCATGATATGTCATGATATGTCATGGTATGTCTTGATATGTCATATGTCATGGTATGTCATATGTCATGATATGTCATATGTCATGATATGTCATATGTCATGATATGTCATGATATGTCATGGTATGTCTTGATATGTCATATGTCATGGTATGTCATATGTCATGATATGTCATATGTCATGATATGTCATATGGCATGATATGTCATATGTCATGATATGTCATGATATGTCATATGTCATGATATGTCATATGTCATGATATGTCATATGTCATGGTATGTCATATGTCATGATATGTCATATGTCATGATATGTCATGTGTCATGATATGTCATATGTCATGATATGTCATATGTCATGGTATGTCATATGTCATGATATGTCATATGTCATGATATGTCATATGTCATGGTATGTCATATGTCATGATATGTCATGATATGTCATATGTCATGATATGTCATATGTCATGGTATGTCATATGTCATGATATGTCATATGTCATGATAATATGACATATCATGACACATGACATATCATGACATATGACATATCATGACATATGACATACCATGACATATGACATATCATGACATATCATGACATATGACATATCATGACATATGACATATCATAACATATGACATATCATGACACATGACATATCATGACATATGACATATCATGACATATGACATACCATGACATATGACATATCATGACATATGACATATCATGACACATGACATATCATGACATATGACATATCATGACATATGACATACCATGACATATGACATATCATGACATATGACATATCATGACATATGACATATCATGACATATGACATATCAAGACATATGACATATCATGACATATGATATATCAAGACATATGACATATCATAACATATCATGACATATGGCATACCATAACATCTGACATACCATGAATTATGACATATCATGACATATGACATATCATGACATATGACATATCGTGACATATGACATATCATGACATGTGACATATCATGACATATGACATATCAAGGCGTCTGACATACCATGACATATGTCATATCATGACATATGACATATCATGACACATGACATATCATGACATATGACATATCATGACATATGACATACCATGACATATGACATATCATGACATATGTCATATGTCTTGATATGTCATATGTCATGTGTCATGATATGTCATATGTCTTGATAAGTCATGTCATGATATGTCATATGTCATGGTATGTCAGATGCCTTGATATGTCATATGTCATGATATGTCATATGTCATTATATGTCATATGTCATATGTCATGATGTGTCATGATATGTCATATGTCAAGATATGTCGTATGTCTTGATATGTCATATGTCATGGTATGCCATATGTCATTACATGTCATATGTCATGATATGTCATGAGATGTCATATGTCGTGATATGTCATACGTCATGATATGTCATACGTCATGATAGTCATATGTCATGATAGTCATATGTCATGATATGTCATACGTCATGATAGTCATATGTCATGATATGTCACATGTCATGATATGTCATATGTCATGATATGTCATATGTCATGATATGTCATATGTCATGATATGTCATATGGCATGATATGTCATGATATGTCATATGTCATATGTCTTGATATGTCATATGTCATGTGTCATGATATGTCATATGTCTTGATAAGTCATATGTCATGATATGTCATATGTCATGATATGTCATATGGCATGATATGTCATGATATGTCATATGTCATTATATGTCATATGTCATGATATGTCATGTGTCATGATATGTCATATGTCATGATATGTCATATGTCATGGTATGTCATATGTCATGATATGTCATATGTCATGTGTCATGATATGTCATATGTCATGATATGTCATATGTCATGGTATGTCAGATGCCTTGATATGTTATATGTCATGATATGTCATATGTCATGATATGTCATATGTCATGATATGTCATATGTCATGATATGTCATATGTCAAGATATGTCGTATGTCTTGATATGTCATATGTCATGGTATGCCATATGTCATGACATGTCATATGTCATGATATGTCATGAGATGTCATATGTCATGATATGTCATGAGATGTCATATGTCATGATATGTCATACGTCATGATAGTCATATGTCATGATATGTCACATGTCATGATATGTCATATGTCATGATATGTCATATGTCATATGTCATGATATGTCATGTGTCATGATATGTCATATGTCATGATATGTCATATGTCATGGTATGTCAGATGCCTTGATATGTCATATGTCATGATATGTCATATGTCTTGATATGTCATATGTCATGATATGTCATGTGTCATGATATGTCATATGTCTTGATAAGTCATATGTCATTATATGTCATATGTCATGATATGTCATATGGCATGATATGTCATATGTCATGATATGTCATATGTCATGGTATGTCATGATATGTCATATGTCATGATATGTCATGTGTCATGATATGTCATGATATGTCATATGTCATGGTATGTCATATGTCATGATATGTCAAATGTCATGATATGTCATGTGTCATGATATGTCATATGTCATGATATGTCATATGTCTTGATATGTCATATGTCATGATATGTCATGTGTCATGATATGTCATATGTCTTGATAAGTCATGTCATGATATGTCATATGTCATGGTATGTCAGATGCCTTGATATGTCATATGTCAAGATATGTCGTATGTCTTGATATGTCATATGTCATGGTATGCCATATGTCATGACATGTCATATGTCATGATATGTCATGCGATGTCATATGTCATGATATGTCACATGTCATGATATGTCATGATATGTCATGAGATGTCATATGTCATGATATGTCATACGTCATGATAGTCATATGTCATGATATGTCACATGTCATGATATGTCATATGTCATGATATGTCACATGTCATGATATGTCATATGTCATGATATGTCATATGTCATGATATGTCATATGTCATGATATGTCATATGGCATGATATGTCATATGTCATATGTCTTGATATGTCATATGTCATGTGTCATGATATGTCATATGTCTTGATAAGTCATATGTCATGATATGTCATATGTCATGATATGTCATATGTCTTGATATATAATATGTCATGATATGTCATATGTCTTGATATATCATATGTCATGATATGTCATATGTCATGATATGTCATATGTCATGATATGTCATGATATGTCATGGTATGTCTTGATATGTCATATGTCATGACATGTCATATGTCATGATATGTCATGAGATGTCATATGTCATGATATGTCATGAGATGTCATATGTCATGATATGTCATGAGATGTCATATGTCATGATATGTCATACGTCATGATAGTCATATGTCATGATATGTCACATGTCATGATATGTCATATGTCATGATATGTCACATGTCATGATATGTCATATGTCATGATATGTCATATGTCTTGATATATCATATGTCATGATATGTCATATGTCTTGATATATCATATGTCATGATATGTCATATGTCATGATATGTCATGATATGTCATGATATGTCATGATATGTCATGGTATGTCTTGATATGTCATATGTCATGATATGTCGTATGTCTTGATATGTCATATGTCATGGTATGCCATATGTCATGACATGTCATATGTCATGAGATGTCATATGTCATGATATGTCATGAGATGTCATATGTCATGATATGTCATACGTCATTATAGTCATATGTCATGATATGTCACATGTCATGATATGTCATATGTCATGATATGTCATATGTCATGATATGTCATATGGCATGATATGTCATATGTCATGATATGTCATATGTCATGATATGTCATGATATGTCATATGTCATGATATGTCATATGTCATGGTATGTCATATGTCATGATATGTCATGATATGTCATGATATGTCATATGTCATGATATGTCATATGTCATGGTATGTCATATGTCATGATATGTCATATGTCCTGATATGTCATGTGTCATGATATGTCATATGTCATGATATGTCATATGTCATGGTATGTCAGATGCCTTGATATGTCATATGTCATGATATGTCATATGTCATGATATGTCATATATCATGGTATGTCATATGTCATGATATGTCATATGTCAAGATATGTCGTATGTCTTGATATGTCATATGTCATGGTATGCCATATGTCATGACATGTCATATGTCATGATATGTCATGAGATGTCATATGTCATGATATGTCATGTGTCATGATATGTCATGATATGTCATGATATGTCATATGTCATGATATGTCATATGTCATGATATGTCATATGTCATGGTATGTCATATGTCATGATATGTCATATGTCATGGTATGTCATATGTCATGATATGTCATATGTCATGATATGTCATGTGTCATGATATGTCAGGTGTCATGATATGTCATATGTCATGATATGTCATATGTCATGGTATGATATATGTCATGATATGTCACTTGTCATGATATGTCATATGTCATGATATGTCATGATATGTCATATGTCATGGTATGTCATATGTCATGATATGTCATATGTCATGGTATGTCATATGTCATGATATGTCATATGTCATGATATGTCATATGTCATGGTATGTCATATGTCATGATATGTCACATGTCATGATATGTCATTTGTCATGTTATGTCATATGTCAAGATATGTCGTATGTCTTGATATGTCATATGTCATGGTATGCCATATGTCATGACATGTCATATGTCATGATATGTCATGAGATGTCATATGTCATGATATGTCATGTGATGTCATATGTCATGATATGTCATACATCATGATAGTCATATGTCATGATATGTCACATGTCATGATATGTCATATGTCATGATATGTCATATGTCATGATATGTCATATGTCATGGTATGTCAGATGCCTTGAGATGTCATATGTCATGATATGTCATATGTCATGATATGTCATATGTCATGATATGTCATATGTCACGATATGTCATGAGATATCATATGTCATGATATGTCATACGTCATGATAGTCATATGTCATGATATGTCACATGTCATGATATGTCATATGTCATGGTATGCCATATGTCATGGTATGATATATGTCATGATATGTCATGTGTCATGATATGTCATATGTCATGATATGTCATATGTCATGAGATGTCATATGTCATGAGATGTCATATGTCATGATATGTCATGAGATGTCATATGTCATAATATGTCATACGTCATGATAGTCATATGTCATGATATGTCACATGTCATGATATGTCATATGTCATAGTATGCCATATGTCATGGGATGTCATATGTCATGATATGTCATGAGATGTCATATGTCATGATATGTCATGAGATGTCATATGTCATGATATATCATACGTCATGATAGTCATATGTCATGATATGTCACATGTCATGATATGTCATGTCATATGTCATGATATGTCATATGTCATGGTATGTCATATGTCATGATATGTCATATGTCATGATATGTCATATGTCATGATATGTCATATGTCATGGTATGTCATATGTCATGATATGTCATGATATGTCATATGTCATGGTATGTCAGATGCCTTGATGTCATATGTCATGATATGTCATATGTCAAGATATGTCGTATGTCTTGATATGTCATATGTAATGGTATGCCATATGTCATGACATGTCATATGTCATGATATGTCATGAGATGTCATATGTCATGATATGTCATACGTCATGATAGTCATATGTCATGATATGTCATATGTCATGATATGTCATATGTCATGATATGTCATATGTCATGATATGTCATATGGCATGATATGTCATATGGCATGATATGTCATATGGCATGATATGTCATATGGCATGATATGTCATATGTCATGATATGTCAGATGCCTTGATATGTTATATGTCATGATATGTCATATGTCATATGTCATGATATGTCATATGTCATGATATGTCATATGTCATGATATGTCATATGTCATGATATGTCATATGTCATGATATGTCCTATGTCATGGTATGTCATATGTCATGATATGTCATATGTCATGATATGTCATATGTCATGATATGTCATATGTCATGATATGTCATATGTCTTGATATGTCATATGTCATGATATGTCCTATGTCATGGTATGTCATATGTCATGATATGTCATATGTCATGATATGTCATATGTCATGATATGTCATATATCATGGTAAGTCATATGTCATGGTATGTCATGGTATGTCATATGTCATGATATGTCATATGTCATGATATGTCATATGTCAAGATATGTCGTATGTCTTGATATGTCATATGTCATGGTATGCCATATGTCATGACATGTCATATGTCATGATATGTCATGAGATGTCATATGTCATGATATGTCATGTGTCATGATATGTCATATGTCATGATATGTCATATGTCATGATATGTCATATGTCATGATATGTCATATGTCATGATATGTCATATGTCATGATATGTCCTATGTCATGGTATGTCATATGTCATGATATGTCATATGTCATGATATGTCATATGTCATGATATGTCATATATCATGGTAAGTCATATGTCATGGTATGTCATGGTATGTCATATGTCATGATATGTCATATGTCATGATATGTCATGTGTCATGATATGTCATGTGTCATGATATGTCATATGTCATGATATGTCATATGTCATGATATGTCATATGTCATGGTATGTCAGATGCCTTGATATGTTATATGTCATGATATGTCATATGTCATATGTCATGATATGTCATATGTCATATGTCATGATATGTCATATGTCATGATATGTCATATGTCATGATATGTCGTATGTCTTGATATGTCATATGTCATGGTATGCCATATGTCATGACATGTCATATGTCATGATATGTCATATGCCATGAGATGTCATATGTCATGATATGTCATATGTCATGGTATGTCATATGTCATGATATGTCATATGTCATGATATGTCATGGTATGTCATATGTTATGATATGTCATATGTCATGATATGTCATGATATGTCATGATATGTCATGTGTCATGATATGTCATGATATGTCATATGTCATGGTATATGTCATATGTCATGAGATGTCATATGTCATGATATGTCATGTGTCATGATATGTCATATGTCATGATATGTCATGTGTCATGATATGTCATATGTCATGATATGTCATATGTCATGGTATATGTCATATGTCATGAGATGTCATATGTCATGATATGTCATATGTCATGATATGTCATGTGTCATGATATGTCATATGTCATGATATGTCATATGTCATGGTATGTCATATGTCATGATATGTCATATGTCCTGATATGTCATGTGTCATGATATGTCATATGTCATGATATGTCATATGTCATGGTATGTCAGATGCCTTGATATGTCATATGTCATGATATGTCATATGTCATGATATGTCATATATCATGATATGTCATATGTCATGATATGTCATATGTCAAGATATGTCGTATGTCTTGATATGTCATATGTCATGGTATGCCATATGTCATGACATGTCATATGTCATGATATATCATATGTCATGATATGTCATATGGCATGATATGTCATATGTCATATGTCTTGATATGTCATATGTCATGTGTCATGATATGTCATATGTCTTGATAAGTCATATGTCATGATATGTCATATGTCATGATATGTCATATGTCTTGATATATAATATGTCATGATATGTCATATGTCTTGATATATCATATGTCATGATATGTCATATGTCATGATATGTCATATGTCATGATATGTCATGATATGTCATGGTATGTCTTGATATGTCATATGTCATGACATGTCATATGTCATGATATTTCATGAGATGTCATATGTCATGATATGTCATGAGATGTCATATGTCATGATATGTCATGAGATGTCATATGTCATGATATGTCATACGTCATGATAGTCATATGTCATGATATGTCACATGTCATGATATGTCATATGTCATGATATGTCACATGTCATGATATGTCATATGTCATGATATGTCATATGTCTTGATATATCATATGTCATGATATGTCATATGTCTTGATATATCATATGTCATGATATGTCATATGTCATGATATGTCATATGTCATGATATGTCATGATATGTCATGATATGTCATGGTATGTCTTGATATGTCATATGTCATGATATGTCGTATGTCTTGATATGTCATATGTCATGGTATGCCATATGTCATGACATGTCATATGTCATGAGATGTCATATGTCATGATATGTCATGAGATGTCATATGTCATGATATGTCATACGTCATTATAGTCATATGTCATGATATGTCACATGTCATGATATGTCATATGTCATGATATGTCATATGTCATGATATGTCATATGGCATGATATGTCATATGTCATGATATGTCATATGTCATGATATGTCATGATATGTCATATGTCATGATATGTCATATGTCATGGTATGTCATATGTCATGATATGTCATGATATGTCATATGTCATGATATGTCATATGTCATGGTATGTCATATGTCATGATATGTCATATGTCCTGATATGTCATGTGTCATGATATGTCATATGTCATGATATGTCATATGTCATGGTATGTCAGATGCCTTGATATGTCATATGTCATGATATGTCATATGTCATGATATGTCATATATCATGGTATGTCATATGTCATGATATGTCATATGTCAAGATATGTCGTATGTCTTGATATGTCATATGTCATGGTATGCCATATGTCATGACATGTCATATGTCATGATATGTCATGAGATGTCATATGTCATGATATGTCATGTGTCATGATATGTCATGATATGTCATATGTCATGATATGTCATATGTCATGATATGTCATATGTCATGGTATGTCATATGTCATGATATGTCATATGTCATGGTATGTCATATGTCATGATATGTTATATGTCATGATATGTCATGTGTCATGATATGTCAGGTGTCATGATATGTCATATGTCATGATATGTCATATGTCATGGTATGATATATGTCATGATATGTCACTTGTCATGATATGTCATATGTCATGATATGTCATGATATGTCATATGTCATGGTATGTCATATGTCATGATATGTCATATGTCATGGTATGTCATATGTCATGATATGTCATATGTCATGATATGTCATATGTCATGGTATGTCATATGTCATGATATGTCACATGTCATGATATGTCATTTGTCATGTTATGTCATATGTCAAGATATGTCGTATGTCTTGATATGTCATATGTCATGGTATGCCATATGTCATGACATGTCATATGTCATGATATGTCATGAGATGTCATATGTCATGATATGTCATGTGATGTCATATGTCATGATATGTCATACATCATGATAGTCATATGTCATGATATGTCACATGTCATGATATGTCATATGTCATGATATGTCATACATCATGATAGTCATATGTCATGATATGTCACATGTCATGATATGTCATATGTCATGATATGTCATATGTCACGATATGTCATGAGATATCATATGTCATGATATGTCATACGTCATGATAGTCATATGTCATGATATGTCACATGTCATGATATGTCATATGTCATGGTATGCCATATGTCATGGTATGATATATGTCATGATATGTCATGTGTCATGATATGTCATATGTCATGATATGTCATATGTCATGAGATGTCATATGTCATGATATGTCATGAGATGTCATATGTCATGATATGTCATGAGATGTCATATGTCATAATATGTCATACGTCATGATAGTCATATGTCATGATATGTCACATGTCATGATATGTCATATGTCATAGTATGCCATATGTCATGGGATGTCATATGTCATGATATGTCATGAGATGTCATATGTCATGATATGTCATGAGATGTCATATGTCATGATATATCATACGTCATGATAGTCATATGTCATGATATGTCACATGTCATGATATGTCATGTCATATGTCATGATATGTCATATGTCATGGTATGTCATATGTCATGATATGTCATATGTCATGATATGTCATATGTCATGATATGTCATATGTCATGGTATGTCATATGTCATGATATGTCATGATATGTCATATGTCATGGTATGTCAGATGCCTTGATGTCATATGTCATGATATGTCATATGTCAAGATATGTCGTATGTCTTGATATGTCATATGTAATGGTATGCCATATGTCATGACATGTCATATGTCATGATATGTCATGAGATGTCATATGTCATGATATGTCATACGTCATGATAGTCATATGTCATGATATGTCATATGTCATGATATGTCATATGTCATGATATGTCATATGTCATGATATGTCATATGGCATGATATGTCATATGGCATGATATGTCATATGGCATGATATGTCATATGGCATGATATGTCATATGTCATGATATGTCATATGTCATGATATGTCATCATATCATGACATATGTCATATGTCATGATATGTCATGGTATGTCAGATGCCTTGAGATGTCATATGTCATGATATGTCATATGTCACGATATGTCATATGTCAAGATATGTCGTATGTCTTGATATGTCATATGTCATGGTATGCCATATGTCATGACATGTCATATGTCATGATATGTCATGAGATGTCATATGTCATGATATGTCATGTGTCATGATATGTCATATGTCATGATATGTCATATGTCATGATATGTCATATGTCATGATATGTCATATGTCATGATATGTCATATGTCATGGTATGTCATATGTCATGATATGTCATATGTCATGATATGTCATATGTCATGATATGTCATATATCATGGTAAGTCATATGTCATGGTATGTCATGGTATGTCATATGTCATGATATGTCATATGTCATGATATGTCATGTGTCATGATATGTCATGTGTCATGATATGTCATATGTCATGATATGTCATATGTCATGATATGTCATATGTCATGGTATGTCAGATGCCTTGATATGTTATATGTCATGATATGTCATATGTCATATGTCATGATATGTCATATGTCATATGTCATGATATGTCATATGTCATGATATGTCATATGTCATGATATGTCGTATGTCTTGATATGTCATATGTCATGGTATGCCATATGTCATGACATGTCATATGTCATGATATGTCATATGTCATGAGATGTCATATGTCATGATA